>JAFIDM010014012.1:19066633-19201609 GCA_023159025.1 Thereuonema tuberculata | reverse complement strand
TTTGTCATTAAAATTGTTGAGGGTTTATTATTATTTAGCAAAGAAGGGTAGAAATTTTAATTATTGTTCTAATTAACTTCTTGCAGTTGAAGTGCAGATTTTAAAGTAAAATTTTTATTGTAGAAATACGAAAACATTAATTAAATCAAGCACATTTATTAGTGATATAGATTTTTATCCATATTTTAATATGTTTGGTATTTTATAAGTTGGATGTCTAATAAAAATACATTACTAAAAAAAACCCATCTCATTTCATTAACGTAAGAAGTTAACAATAAAGTTGATAGTCACACCATCTGTTTGCTCTATTACCTTGTATACTATTTTATAAGATGAATGATATATAAAATGAATAAACAAAATGGGTTGTCAAAATATTCAGAGCGCTTATTCAGCTATCGACTCTCGAAAGGACAACAGCCTATCTTAAACGTTTGCTCTTATTGACTAATTTATTCACTCACTATTATCTCTTGTCTTTTATCTTGTTTTATGCAATTAATCTATTAATACGTATTTCGCCGTTAGTTCAGTTTCCTTGGCAGGTTTCTTTCATGATCCAGCAATTTGCTGTAGTATGTTTTATCTGACGGAAACCAAAGCCTTCTGGTAGAGTCGACTGGTCAAGGCGACAGCGGCCATGCGACTGATACTGGTTTCCGAATGGCACTGTTTCTTTCCTCGTCGGTAAAGGTTTCTCTTCTTACAATAACTTGTTCTCGATTTCATATCTTGTTTCTGTCTCAGCCCAACCTCTCTCGCTCTAACGCCATTACAAAAACAATCTCATACTAAAATATCTGCGAGATCAAGAAATTAAACAGCGAAATCTGCAACAAGGCAAACTTGATATATTAGCTTTTAGAAATTTTATATCTTTTCAGTTGTTGATCCTTAACAACAATCTTTACTATAAACAAACAAACATGGTCGTACTTAAAAACCAGAAAATTCACGTATTATTTCAATACTGAACAAGCTTTTTTCTAATATTACTATTAACAGTATTGTAGTTTATCCAAATTTTTAGCTGGTTCATTATTTCTACAGACTTCGCATCATTATATAGTTTGTAGTTGTTGTGTAATCTAAATCCGCATTTTAAAGAAAAAAAATAGTGAAGTTGTCCAGTTTTTTGAAACTAGACCCTCTTGTTTGTTTTGCTGAAGTGAAAATTTTAAAGCAGGGTGATTCAGTTGACTGACAGCAGAACCATGCATAAAACATTTTAATATTATTAAATTTGTAACTAGTAATTATAACTTTTTGGAAGTTGAAAACTGAAGGAACTGGTGTATGTTGAGGTTTTACTAAAATTATATATGATGTATTGTTAAATTGATATAACATCATGCAATTCTGGAGACTTATCCGAAGTACATTTTGAATTCCTTTTACTGTTCCGTTGATAATATTTCTTGAATAGTTATGATAAAGACTGCGGTAAACGTCTGGGAAAGGAAAATAGTTTTGAAATTAGTTGGTAACCAAAAGAAACGGGAGATCAGAATTTTAATGGAAATTGTCAAAGTAGATTCAAGAATTCCTAAAAATCCTATAAATTTGAAAATCATTGAATCTGAATTGACAAACTTTACTATAAAAATAATAGCCTACCTAATCTTAAGATAAATAATATATTTGCAACTTTCAAAAAAAATTATATATCAATTTCTTTAAAATTATTGTGGCAAGTGCAATTCTAGAAAGATAATATATTGCGATTTCAGATTCGTGTTTTACGTAATAATGTAAACTTATTAATAAAAGAAAAGATTTGTAATCATATTTTTTCACAGGACCTTGAAGAAGTCATTATTAGTTAGGTCATTATTGTAGGGACTTGTTACTGTAATCTAATAACTACAGATTTTTTTTTAAAGTTTTATGAATCACACTAGTTTAAAAATGATTGAAAATAAAAGGAGAGAAACAAAATTTTTGTTATTCTTTAACACTCATCTGTGTTAACCGAAGTGTGGAGAGATAAAGTCCATCAATAAGCATATTTCTATCAAATTTGTATAGTTCGCGCGTCCATTCCTATTAAATGAGACAGGCGAATTATTCCAAAATGATACTGAGCAGATATAGGGCGAGTTGCAGTTTTAGCAACGGGCGTGCATTAAGTCCTGTGTATAGCTACGAAGTAATTTCATGCCAACTTGGTAAAAGATAACTGAAAGCCTACGCTAACGAATCCACCTCCCCGGGAGGCACAGTTGCAACGCAGTAAGAAGAGATGACTATCACTGCAGGATGCTCGTTTGCCTAGATCAGCAGTAAACTCTTTGGAAGAACTCAACGGACCATTGTTTTGCTCATGGAATGACTTTAGACTGAAGCCCAACAATCATCAAGATCGTTAAATTTTGAATGGTTATGATATGATTAATTCTTAAGACTAGGAATCACAGCCCTCTCCTTGCTGTATTTCTAGGGGTACCTAAAAAGAAACAAATATTGACAATAAACATTGGAACAGTATTTGTTACTTTGGAACAAGGACGATTGGAAATAGTGGACTTCAAAATTGTAATAGTAATTTGATGTTTATTTATGACCTACTTCTAGCCTCTCCGATATTTATTTATTTATTTATTTATCTATCTCCCTATAAGGAAATTACAAAATTGCATGTCATTTATTTCAGCTAAAATGTTTGAATAGCAAGCAGTTTACTTACTTGACAACTGTTTATCAACTCTATTCTGAGTTAATGATTTTCTTATTTCTATGCTCAACTTTTGAAGTTTAATTCTTTTGGACTGATTAGAAATAAGGTGTTATTCCGATTTTACTTATTTCATTGAAAGTATGCGTAAAGAAGTGAATGCGATAAAAACCTATTCATCTTATTTTTACGATTGGATCGATTGAACTCCGAAATGCCTGAACTTCTTTCAAGAACTGCCATAAAAACCAAAATGTTTCCTCTGCCCTTAGTGTAGAAATCTGTATCCTGGGCCTTGCTTTCACCAATCTCCTTTTCTTCAAAATTTCTTTATGGATCCACTATGAAAGCAGCATAGACTGAAGAACGTGCTTTTAGCTTATAGTCTGAACTACCTTCAAACATGTGCTATTTTTTCCGAGCATTGTTTCCTTTAACATTAATTAATAAATTATTCTTGAAACTGGTGCAAACCAAATATAAAAGCGTAGTGGGTGGCAGTTACATAGCAGTTTTTTGGGGAACGTAGCAAAGCAAAGCATACGAACTCAATTCCTAAAATATATTGTATACAAAGCAAGTGAATCCCTTTTATTACCTCAGGAAATGAGTTACATTCTCCAAGCTTTTAGAAAATAGCTCTAAACTTTTTCTTGAACTATTTCTTCTATAATCTCAAATTATATATTAGCCAAATGTATATTTACTTACCCAATCAGTTTTTAGTTCTCGATCACAAACAACATCCTTAGCATTTAAAAAGTCGTTTCATATCTATAAATCTGATGTAATCTTAGTTTGAGTTTCAAAATTCCTGATCATCACAGCCATCAAAAAGTAAGTAGGCCTTCAAACCATAAGAAGGCCTTGTGAAAAAGAAGTCTTTTACAGATCTTAAAATTCAGTTTACATAGAAGTACTTGCAAAAGTTTATTACTTTAGCAACATCATTCTCACTGCTACTGATAATTGTATTTATTTCTTGGCAAAAACAAAGCTTCCTATTGTCCTCCAAATGAGAGATGGCCGCCCTGTTTTTGTGAGATCTGCGCATGTATGATCGATTAGTCTGGTCAGGCACTTCCGTCTGATTTTATGACAAGACGCCGCCATTACGGTAATCACTTGTTACTTTGCAAAAGAGCATTGTATTTATAAATAATTTATATTTATTTATTTATATAAATACTTATTGTTAGCAACTGGTATTGAAATAATGCTAAATAGACGAGAGAAGTTTAATTTGGCATTATCAACATGTCTTTCTCAGTGAAAACAGACTCCATCGCCCATTGTGACAGGAAAACATAATTGATCAGCTACCGGAAGGGCTGCGCAGTTCAAACTTCCGCCGGCCAACTTTCATTTGGAGGACTAAATATCTATCCTGATCGTTTCAATCCTGAGATAAGCTGTTAGGATATCATCAGTTTTAGCAAGGCAAAAGATGAGGAGGAGAAAATTGGAATATATTAGCTCCGTTTCTTTAATTTCGCGTTCTACAACTTGCCACTTCGACATTGCGACATTTAACAGCCATACTTTGCATAACTTGGAATAGCAAAACAGTGAAAATCTACTATTAACTTTGAAATTCCACGACATTTCTCTTGGTGTTAACAGTTGAGGAAACAGGAATCCTATTGCTTTGATGGGTAGCAATTTATTTTCTTCTTCGTTGGAAATTCTCATTCTTTCTAATATTCGTGTTGTTCTTTATTTCATCATTGCTGTCTTCCATTTGGGATAACTACATGTAATTCTTATGTTGTTGTTGTTTTATGGTATGATGGAAAAGTTTACTGCATTATATGACGCCCGGAAGGCTTTTAAGTTTCGTGCAAAATTGCGGATCCGATATTTCAAGCTAAAGCATGTCATTAGCTTAATGTGAATTCGCTTATTATCGTTACTTAAATTATTTGTTGGCTTTTGCTCTGGAGCTAAATTTTACATTTTTTAAATTCTGAATAAGAGAGAAGATTAAATTTGTGTAAAAGTAAAGTTTTCTGCGCTTGATAAGATACATTATTCTTCGGTCATTGAGAGAATTTATTTAATAAACTAATTTAAGCAACGATAAAAACCTATATGAAGGGAATAATATACAGTAGAACCTCATTATAAAGGACCCAATTATAACGGACGTCGCGTATAACGGACAGCTTTAAAAAAAATTGAAATAATAAAACAGGATGCAAATGAAAATATGCTTGCATATCATGAACACCTCCGTCAGTTATTAACTGAAGAAATAAGCAGCAAACAAACCCAGCAGAAAATAAATTATTTTTTCAAACCAATGAATGTAAGCAATCAACATGAACCTGATGACAACCTGAACAAAATTAATGCAGTGTATACGTACACAACTTTTTCAATTCAACCTACTATGTTGAAGGCTGTTTTTTATTTGATGTATAATAAACATTTTTTATAGTTAACTATTGTACTTTCATTGATGTACATCCTGCTGCATTACAGCCCTATAACAATTATTTGTTATAAACCGGACTTTCATTAAAACGGACAACCTTCAGCCCCTATTAGACCGTTATAATGAGGTTCTACTGTACATAAGAGATTCTATAAAGCAGTTTATTAAACAGTATTTAATGTAGAAATATTAGAATTTTTTTTTCGATAATTCACCAGTACTGTCAATTTCTGAATTGACTTTCATTGAGCAATGGGGAGCAATTACCATATTGAGCTAAAATTATTTCCTGAGAGAAATCAACACAATAATAGGATGGATAACATTTTATTTCAGTATGTCGTTTCTAAATCGAAGAAATCTGTGCTGAAACTTCTGCTTTTGGCCACGCCTCCAAAAATTGGGGTCACGGGGTTGTGACGTCATTGAATTGCATAAATTGCAATAATTGAATTGTGAATTGCATAAATCAAACGATTAATAAATAGCATGACGTACTATTTAAAAATCAACAAAGAGAAATGTAAGAGAGAATTGATTACCTTTCAGTTTTCATACCCTTTATTTCGGCGAAAACGAAATCTTTATTTCCAGCAAAAAAACTGATAATCATTAGGGAATCTACCATCGGTAAATTCTCTGAATGACATTTAACAAAATTGGGCTCTGGCAGAGGCACGTCTGAAAACTGAATAAAAATCGGGAAAGTTTGGAGTTGGTTTGTTTTGCTAACATAACAGAGATGGAGTCGGACGATCGAGGAAAATAACGTCAGACCAATCAGAGATCGTTTTCATTTTGATTACGTCATTTTGTCTATTCGAAGGCCAATTTCTTGAAAAATACTTAAAATTGAGCCGAGATTTTTTTTTGAATGGAAAACTTTTGAACTTAGATTAATGGAAATATAGGTCAAATGTGTTTTTTATTGAAGAGAATTGTTCCCCATTGTGATATTAATCGAGAACCTTTAACTAAGTGAACTGGTATTTGTTCGGATACAGAATTTTGCTTTTGTTTTACACATTAGTAAAAATTTGTAAAGCTTTGTTAATGTGTCTAATTCAAATTTCTTAAAAGATGTTTAAGAAATGTGTAATTTTCCACAAGAACACGTTTGACATTAGAAAATTTTGACAAAAATTACAATTGCTTTAATTTCATCACCCACTTTCCTCTTGAGTGTTGTAAACTTGTTTTGAAACTCTATGAAACTCTAAATTTTACTAAAACTGCTTAAATTTCGCTTAAACTTTGTTGAATACATAAAGCACTGCTTAAAGTCCACTTCTTGCTAACATGCGATTGTTTAAGTGTTGATCAACAAAAGAAGTAACATGTTCGAAAGAACTTAAAAATGCCTTATTATAATTTCCATGTAAAAGAAGTGAAAATGACAAAACGAAAAGCGTACATTTATATTCAAATTATAACATCCATTGAATACAAACAGTAGCAATTTTTACTACATTTGTCTAAATTGGAATAATTTTAGTTGTACGAAACAATACTCAATGAATTAGCCACGAGGATTTAATTCTGATTGTATGAGATTTTAATAGACAAAGGATTAAAATCCGTTGTTTAGATTCCAATGCTTTTTTGGGGGAATTTCTGTCGCCTTCTAGAACTAATTTTTCGACAAGAACCCAAGAGATTTCAAATATAAAAGTCTGATGATCCCTAGTCCACGAATAAGCATTCCGAATTTCAAAAAGATTCATGTAGCAATTCAAAACTTTTTAGTAGGGGAAAAAAAACATTTGCACAGACTCAGTGATTTTTAGAAGCCTCTCTTTGCTATTGAAAAGTAGACTAAAAAGCTGTATTTGAATAAAATTAAAATTAAAAAGAATACAATAGGTTTATAAGTGATTCGAAGCCATATGTAGATATTTTCTTAACTTACGTAATTATATGCATTTTAACTTTTCACAATGCTTTAGCTAGAGTTGGAACATTTCCTGCTTCAACCAGTTTTAAATTTAAAATTTAAGAGAAGTAAAACCAGTCTTTATTATTCCACCTTGAATCGGGAATTTTTATGCCTCATTACGCCAACACAGTGTCTCACCACTGGTCATAAAACCTTTACAACTTCTCCAGTCTTTTATTGCTTTTCTGTATCATGTTATCCTTTGTACTTTTGTATTTTCGCTCATTCTCTTTGCCGACCAGTAATCGTCATCGTCCTTATGTTGAAAAAAATGATGCATTAATTAAAAATGCAATAAAATCAAAGAAACGAAGCTTTCAGCAGTGAATAGCTTTAGAAATTACTAAGTAACTTCCTTAATATTCGTAACTTACTTTAAGAAAATGATATGCTGAACAACATTATATATTATAAAAGCGTTATTTTGTCTGTCATAAGACTTTACGTTTTTCCAATTTTGTGACCAAACTATAAGAGATAGAGTGGTCATGTAAATGGATAAAATGTAGATCTTTTTAAGACAAACAAAATGCTACAAAAATCTTTCCAAAAAAGTTTTTGGTTTCCAAGATGGCGCCTTTTAAAGGGTCAAATTTTGACTTTTTCTCAATTTAAACGAAAAGTATAAAAGATGGAAGAGAACATTATATTGAGAAAATGTTGGTATTTGAAAGTTCTATCGAACGATATATCACTTATTCACAAACGCTTCAGCGTTTGCAAGATACATGCAAAAATGTGAATTTTCGATGTGTGACGCCGACCCGCAATACATCCGAGTTATTCGGAGAAGCCACAACGGGCTGGGAAGTTATGTATTCTCCGACGATCGCAACATTAATTTGCTAAATAAATAGCTTTTTTTTTTAATGCTATATATGCAAGGGTTCCGGAGCGAAGCGACGGTACCCGGCTATTATTATTATATATTATAAAAACGTATATTATAAAACGTTATTCTGTCTGTCATTCTGTAAGCAAAATGCTAAATTACAAATTACTAAAATGTTACTGAAATAGAGAATCCATTCATAAAAAATGAAAATATATTAAACAACTGTCCAACTATACTGATTGGCGACGTAAATATAGATATTTTCAAAATGAATAAAAACAATGTAGTACAGAAATACGTAAAACTTATGTGCAATAATGGTTTCAAAAATCGTCTTTACGGAACAACAAGAAACTGTACAATTCATGGAAATACGAAAACAAATATAGATCATATTTTCATAAACAAACATGGTATCAAAACACCAGGAATAATATATAAAGAACGAATTGGATAACAGTTGAAAATGAGAAAATAACAGATCCAAATATAATCTATAAAGAACTAATCAATGATGTTAACAAAACAAAATTCATGAAAATCTATATATATAAAAAGAAAAGTCCTGACTCACTGACTCATCAACGCTCACCCCAAACCCTTGGATCTAGAAAGCTGAAATTTTGCACTCATAGAGGTTTCCTTTATGATGTAGCAAGGAATAAGGCCGGATTTTTCGAAATTCGGGATAGGGAATAATCTGGCAAACTGACGATGAAGTGTATGGCGGCAACCCCGGGTGTGTGGCGCCAACCCGCAATACACCTGAGTTAAGTGGAGAAGAGCACAACGGGCTGGAAAGTCGTATATTCTCCGATCTCAATATTAATTTGCTAAATAAATAAAGTTTTTTTTTTTTTTTTTAATGCTATATACGCAAGGGTTCCGGAGCGAAGCGACGGTACCCGGCTAGTCATATTAATAATCATGATAATGTAGTTCCAGTTATATTTCTATAAAATATTCTTCATTCTGTCTATTCAAAATTTAAATTTACTTTTTTCTCTTTTTTATAATTGTTTTGTTGATAAAGGTTTTGTTCAACGTTATGTGAATATCTAATGTTCCCATAGGTTCACAAGTTACAACAAAATGTGAAAATGGGGATGGAAAAAAAATAGGAATTCTTTGAAAATAATCTTAACTTCTCTCGAGGACAGAAGTCAGACCGTTGATATTTGCATACAAGGAAATACTCAGTCAGATGAGAAAGTTCAGATAAAATAAAGTTTCTTCATTGAGCAAAATAAACTCAAAATGGTAAGTGGTAAACAACTCCCCAACGTCGAAAAGAGACAAATTACAGCTTACAAGGAAGAGAGTAAGTCAAAGGCTAAATTATCTCGTTTGTTTGGAAGGTCCAAATAGGTCGTTGCGTCTTTTATAAACAACTCGGAAAGCTACGGCAGGAAGAGTACAGGAATATCTAAAGCACTTAGTGATAGAGATCATCGTCGGGTTCTTCGCTAGGCGAGCAACAACGCCAACGCTATCAAATAATCCACAGGCATATCCACAGAGAGCAAGTAGAAATTACCTTAACATGTGACTCCACCTCAGGCGTCAGAAAATGAAGCAGAAGCCACTCCTCACTAAACAATATCAACTCGACTTTCTTGAACTGACCAGACAGCCCCGACCTGGACTTCGAAGTGGAACTCAGTCTTTAGCGACGAAAAGAAGCTCAACTCTGATGATCTCGGTGGTTGAAACTGCTTTTGGCAGGATCTAAGGAAAAAACAGAAGTGCTTTTTGGAGTCAGTTGAATTTTGGGGAGAATTTAACGCTAGCGGAAAAGTTGAATTAGTTTTCGTGATTGGTCACACGAACAATTGAAAACAGGAAGAAATGCTTCGGAACTGCCTCCTGAAGTTTGGATTCATCATCGGAAGGCAAAATTGGACATTTCAACAGGACAACACCCCATGCATTGCTTCGAAGATTAAGTTCAATAACATCCAGGTTTTGAAATGCCTGCGAGAAGTCCTATCCATAACCCTATTAAAAATCTGTGGGGAATCATCGTTAGAACTACTTACACCAGTTCGAAGATGTTGGAACCTCCAAGCAGCTGTTCGTAAAGCCTGGATGACATACCACGAGAAACTCTACTAAAATAGTAGTCTTTGAAAGACTGCATATTATACGTCATCAACAAAAATGGGGATGTAATAATAATACTAGCTTCCATTTGGGGCATGAAATCTACCGAGAAGAAAAATTTCCACCCCGTTTTCACAGTTTTTACTTGTAACTTGCGAATCTATAGGGAATATTTAAACCAAATAGTCACCAATGATATTTATGTAATGTCTTAAGATATACTGTATATTTGCATTTTCAGCAAATTAAGTTCATTATTAAAAGAATTACGCCAAAAAAACACGAGTTCCTCTCTTTTTATCCATCACTTTATACAGATAAAAAGATAGGAACTTGTGTTTTCTGGGCATAAGTCTTTTAATAACACATACATACATATAATCTTATGTATATACATACATAGAGGGAAAAGGAGGCTGCTAACAGAAAATCAACCGAAAAATCGACTGCTTTATCAATGCTAAGCCACTGGAAGTTATAGCTTAATTTTTTTTATACTGTATTTCATAGAAAGAATATACATAATCATAAATTTTAAAGAATTTCTCTGGAATCATGATTTTGAAACAATGGTTTGACAATAATTACATTTAAAAAGTTAATTGTCTAACTGAAGAATTACAACGAATTTTTGGTACAACTGCCACTTTTTTATTAATTATAATGAAATCACATCTCCAAAAACTCATTATTTCTCGAAATCTCTGATACTTAAATTATCCCCGAAGTCTTAATTAATAAATGGTCCTTTATTTGGAACTTAAATCTGTTTGAGTCATTACCTAAAATTTTGGTTTTATTCGAATCATGATCGTGGCCGTGATTTTCTGATAAAAAGTTAACAATAGAAATTCTTTGGTTACTGAAATATATTTACAGTATCACGAAAAATCTTTATAGAAAATAAAGTTAAAATATTAGTTACAAGATGACTGTATAGTAGTAGTGGATAAAGAAATACGAATTTAAAATTAATAACTTTTCCCTTTTTGTTCTACAACTTCTTACTGAAAAGTTCACAGCAGAAGCCTTAATATTGTTTCTTAACATTTAAACAATGGTTAATTTAGCCAAAGTAAAAAAAGCAGTTTTCTAAAACTTTTCTGTGGCTTGATTATATTCTAGTGGAATACCATCACTTTGCAGAAAGTAGTGCAATTGTTTTATTTTATTTTTCCTAATCAAAGAGTGGGTATATGTCTCCCTCCCGACAGCTTTTCAGGTGGTGAATTGATCTCATGCATGTATTCGGACCAAAAAAAAAACAACCCAACAACAATGATCAAACTTTTATATTGTTCTTTGAAAATCTTTTCACGTGACCCCTGTCGAGAATTTTACAAGTGAAGCTGAGGGGGGAAAAAAATGTTTTCGCATAGAAAAAGCATTTACAGTGAAACACGAATTTCCTCTATTTGTAAAAATGAAAACAAATTACTACTTTTATTAATCTACTAATTTGCGGGCGCTTTGAGAAGATTGAAATGAATTTCGGGAACTGAAGTAAATTATTAGAAAATAGAAATTTTCCAGATGTTATTGGCATTCGGAAATATCTACAGTGTTACCTCCGAATAACGGACAGTCACGGGACCGGAGTTTCGTCCGTTATTGGGAGGTGTCCGCTATTGGGGAGGACTATCTTTTTTTTCATTTTTTAGCTTATAGCAAGCCATTTAATGAAAAATTACGCACAATCTTAATTAAATTTCTACAATTACCATTGCGATATGAGAGAATATGAATAATTGCAAATTATTTACTATATTCCTTTTTAAATGAGTGCTAATCCGTTTGTCTTAATTAAAATAATGACAAAATTCATTACAGTATGTAGAAAATTAATTTCTAGCCATCCATTTGATGCCTTAAATGTGTCCAATCCTAAAGTTTGACCGAATTCTCTGGCTTTTTCATGAAGCAAAACACCGCTTATAGGAATGTTCTTTGCATGAGCAGAGCGGAACCATTTTATGATCACTTCGTCGATTTTGCTTGTTTCAGTTCTATGAAACTTCAAATTCTTCGAAATTTCGTTTGAATTCACCATCCACATTTTTCTAATCTCATCTTTGTCCTTCGAAAGTTCACTTACCTGAGTTTTTCCAACTTTAAAACTTTCAGCAAGACAACGCACAACTTCTTTTTCAGCAGCTTCAAGAACATCAATTTTTTCTTTCAGTGCCAATCTCTTCCTTTTTGACGCCATTTTAATTCGCACTAGATTTAATCAACACGTTTATAAGATAGCTTTGTGAGGTATTGATATTTACAAAGCAACTGCAATGAAAAAAAGGGCTTCAGATTCGTGCATTGAATCATGGGACACAGATACAATGTATCAATGTGGGGGGGGGGGGGCACCGATACAATGTATCAATACAACCATAATGTTTGTCGAAATGTTAATCGAAAAAAAAAAAAATTTTTTTTACAGTTAAAATAACTGTCCGCTATTCAGAGTGTCCGCTATTCGGAGTGGATAACATGGAATGTCCTATTGTAAGGGACTGGGACCCGCAATTATGTCCGCTAATTAGAGGTGTCCGCTATTCAGGGTGTCCGTTAAAGGAGGTAACACTGTACTATAATTTACAAAGACGAAACGTAAATTTTTTAAACAAGTAAAAATTTTAAAGAAAGTAGGATTTCAATTCTTTCAGGGAGGAACTTGTTGTTTATGATTTGTGGGTTTCCTTCTATGTAATGTTTTGAGTAAGGAGGACATTCACTACCAATTCATTATTAAGGAATTTTCATAGGTTATTTTATTTCTCATTTTAGATATTTTCCTAACAGCAGAATTTATATTAGCTTTTCAGTCTGGAAATACAAATTGCTCAAAGCTGCTATAATGCCACAAAGGAAAGTGGATTTACTTAGACTTGAGAGAGAATTGGTAAGTTAATAAAGACCCATCGCTTTCCCCTAACTTACCTCTTGAAAGCTTTGGACAAAAGGTTCATCCAATCTTTTGTTGGTCCTGTAGGACAGTGGAGAGAAATTGTGGAAACTCGCCAATTTCCCACTTAAGTAAAATGTCTTCTTTTACGGTGTATTATTTATAGGAATCGAAAATAACTGAAAAGAAAAAAAAATACATCTGATTATAGTCTTGATAAATTGAAAAATTAAAAGCATGACATTAAATAAATTCAAGAAATCGATTTACATGTTATGTCAAATGCAAATACATTTATATATTCATTACAGAAGACGAAAATATGTATCTTTTATTGACGTAAAATACAACGCTCTTTTTTTGCTGCGAACTATCATCAAAACTTATTTACACGTTTCAATTAAAATATTTAATTAATAATAATTAACTAATTAATATTAATTATTTTAATATTTAAAATTTTTGTTTTAAAAAATAATTCATTAAAATTTACTGAAACATGAGTAGAAAACAAAATCTAAAATCAGAATTTCTGAAACTGTAATGATATTTTGCTATCCAGAAATATTAGAATTTACAATTGTTTGAGACGACTGCTTTTTATAGTTTGATTTTAAAACTGAGAATTAGGCAGTCAAGTTTGCCTAGTAAGAATTTCACAGAGAATATAAGGACATTATGTCGGTCAAGAAAGTTGGACCCCTTATTATAAAGTAAAACATTTCTTGCGACTGCAAATCTATCTCTCTAATTAAAGCACTAGTCCGTCAACATTTTACAGTCATTAAAACTCAGACGTGAATTATCAAATCAATTATCAGTTTTGTAATACAATAAATTTTTCACGTGGTCGAACGATTTTGACTTTCAAGTCAGGCATTTCGTCTTGCATCTGTTTTCGATTTCCGAACTGGTTTGAATGTTTCCTTCTCTTTATCTCGTTGTCAGATGTACATTGTTAGCAGGACAGTGATTACTTGGCAAAATATTAAAGATTTTTAACCTAACACTTGA
Source organism: Thereuonema tuberculata (assembly GCA_023159025.1). Lineage (NCBI taxonomy): Eukaryota > Metazoa > Arthropoda > Chilopoda > Scutigeromorpha > Scutigeridae > Thereuonema > Thereuonema tuberculata. The sequence continues at coordinate 19,187,705 of JAFIDM010014012.1, read as the reverse complement.
TTAAAGCCAAGGATCTGGAAGTTGAAATATCTCTATCCAATGACTAATGACGATATAAAATTAACACTGATCAATTAGTGAAGCTTACCGTAAATTACTCGTATATAAACTTTATTATTTCATGCGAAGAATCCAATCTTCAAACATTACATTAACCAAAAATATAGTTATAAATCTTACTTTAGTAATTGTAGCATCTAACATTATTTTTATAAAGAAAAATCTTTATACATCAGTTTTCACTGAATACAAAGATTTTAATTTTTTATTTACAAAAATATCTGTAATTTTCCTAAAACAATCTTTGTTCACATCTTAAATAACAGCCTATTTTATGATCCGATGCAATGAAAAACCATAATTTACTATATCGAATTTATATTCATCATACAAAGAACTGATAAAGTATTGATGATTTAATGTCCTTAGGATCGTCACTTCAGAAATCCTTGCCAAAAAAAATCCTGTATTTTCGAGACAGTCATTTCCCGTTTCCTGGAATTATACGTTGCTAATCCAGAGGATAATAAGCGAGCTGCCGGTACAAGGTATAGGGAATAAATTAGATTAATGACCGATATTCAGTTCGCATGCAATTCTACGACAGTAATTGTTGCAAATTATTTAAGACCGATAACGTTTACGGCCTGGGATTTCATCTACTGTAAATAAATGTACGGTGCATTGCACAAATTGCCACTTGCAGTTGTGATGCCAATGTGTTAGAGCAATAATTTGCTTTTGATATGCGATTAAGTTCAAAGGATTACATATGCCGCCTACTGCTATTAGAGAAAGAAAATAAATTATCATTCTGTAGATTGCGCCCCGATTTGCAGTCTGCGCTCTTTGTTTACTGTGACTATTTTTGGTGTAGAGTTTAAATCCCAATATATGTTATTCTGCTTGATTGAAACTGTACTGAAAAACCTTTTAGATCTGCTTCCATAACAACGATTCCCGTTTAATATTTAACAAACGTTTAGAAATTAACTCCTTTAAGTTTCGATCGAAAATGCGAAGAAATGTTTACAGTAAAACCTTTTCCATTGTGGATGAAGGCTTTTCGTTTTGGGGATTATCTGTCTTTATTAATAGAATGCAATTCAATTAAGAGTTAAGAATATAAACGGATTAAATTAGGATAATCTGAAGAAAAAAAAATGAAAAACTGATGTTACAGAGAAGGGACGTGAAGTACTATTGTAAATATTTAATCAGAACTTCCAATTTTATATTATCAAAGAAATCATGAAACTATGTTTTCATCCTAATATTGCAATTGCTTAATTTATAAAAAGCATGTAAATACGGTCAATATAGATAATTTAAGATTATTTATATTTAGTTCAGTCATGCATTAAGACAATCAACAAAGAGTATAAGATATTGCGAAAGAATACTCAGCCTATTTTCTTTAAACTATTGCGTTTTTTTTTCTTTGTTTTTGACAAATTCCGTATGTAATTACACGGAGACTTTTCCATTCTATTATTTCCATAGCTTTTAAACACAAACAGAATCTTCAAGCTTCCTAAGCTCGAAATAATTTTAATGAATACTCAAATTAAAAAATCCAATTAGCTTAATTGAATCGCAAATATGAAAAAGGTACTAAGTCATAGAAATACCAAACTGAGAAAACACAAAAAAAACCTTCCATTCAAAACTAGAGCCAGCAATTAAAAATCCATTGGTGTGGTGTGAAACGACTGTGACCCATGCCTGTCATTTCTTTATTTTTAGGTCAGTATGCAAATGTACAAAGACATAATTAAAAATTTCGACTTAGTACCTTTTTCCAGATTATGGGTGACTTAGGTACCTTTTTCCATGTTTTGCAATTATATTGTCACATTTTGCAGTTAAACTAAAATGTTTTATTTCAATTTTTTTTAGTATAAACTTAATCATATAAGTTATTTATATATATATATAAATATATTATATATAGTATCATATGGCAATGTAGCACTAGTGCAAAAATAATGAAAAAATGTAAAGCAGTATTCAAGTTTTTGACCTCCTGAGACTACTGGAAAAGCCTGATTTAGTTCCCATTTAAATGATGCATGGGGTGAACACAATTGAACCCATTTTCAGTCCTAACTCAAAATGTACAAAAAGTTGACTTAGTATCTTTTTCACATTTGCGATTCAATTGATCGTCGCTGAACGCGCAATGACTGGTTTCCTTCAGTTTTAATACTTTTCCACGGGATTTAATATCGTGCAAATATATTGATCCTTCAAGCGCAAATTTCTCTATAGGAAACCAAAAGGAAAAATGTTCAAACACAAAAATTTAGATCGTCTCCGAAGATATGCTTGCTAAGTTTCGAGAAACTTATATTTACGTTTCAAAGTTATTAAAAGAGGATACAATCACAACGATTGATTTGATAAGCTTCAAAATTTTTATTAAGAAGTTAGTTAAGCTATTTTGCTGGCGTCGAGAGACGCAGCAATTTATTTTATTGCCTTTTGCTGTTGGTGGGGTCACGGCCAGGTTGGCTGTGACTTTTACTAACAAGATCTTGTCTTTCTGATTCGGTTAAGGAAAGGCGGGGATTGGGCTGATGAGTCCGTAGAAGGGCGAAACGGCCGTTCCCAATTCTTTCCCGTAATCTAATCAGAAAGGCAATTTCATTTCCTTATTCATTTCCTTATTTATTTAAGTTAAGCTATGTTAAGGAGAATTGATGATTTTTTTAAATAATTATTTAAATTTCTCAAAATCTATTACATATTTTCAGTATAACTTAAGTAAAGAAAATTTCTATTTTTTTCCCTGTTTATGATTGGAAATTTGCAAATTGAAAAGTAATGGGTTTTGTTTATTTTTTTATTGTAGTGTGCGGAATGTTAAGATCCGGAGTGGCAGCCATTTTCGGTCCACAGTCGGAAATGACGGCGTCGCACGTCCAATCAATATGCGATACCTTAGAAATCCCTCACATCGAAGCACGGTGGGACGTTCGTCAGCGTCGTGATGGATTCTCCGTCAACCTTTACCCACACCCGTCATCGCTGAGCAGAGCCTTCGCATCATTGGTGCAGATGTGGGACTGGTGGAAGTCCTTCACCGTCATTTACGAAGACAATGAAAGTAAGACGATTTTATGTCTCTTGATAATTTTGTTTTCGCTAATTTGATAGAAAAAAAATTGCAACTTCGATTTAAAAGAAAAGAAAATAACCCTTCATAAAAAAGAGATTATTCTTTCACTAAAAGCTTCAAGTGGATCGCACAGTACAAATCCTACTAACAATCGCTCCAGAAAATTACTCAAAGTAGGAATGAAAGCAATAAAAAACTTTGAACATTCAAGAGTTCAGGGATGTGATACTGATGCAAAATGGCGTCTCTAAACATTGGAATGATAAACTTCTGGAACGACACACAGGAGTGTATTTATTTACTTCAAAACCACTTCAATTATTTCAAATTGATAAATGAAGAGATGATAATGAGGTTGGGGATTCACGTTCTTGTGGGCAAAGTTCTAAATCTTTCTATTTTAACTATATCATATTAAAACTGTCTCATTAAAAATAGGATTTTGTTATTCAGATTAGATGCAGATCTTTAATGGAGAGATTATTCTTATATTTACTTTGAAGCTGCTCGTAACTTCTCACGCTTAACTGTTCTTAATCCTGTGGTATTATACACATTTTTAACTTCACAGATTTGATTTTCGCTCAGTGTAAAATATTCCCTTTTAACATTGCGTAGATTTCAACAATTTCACGCTGTGTATTTATCAATTTAGTCTCATTTGATTCCGGTAGTGATCAGAAAAGATTTGACTTGGCACACTTCAAGTATCAAAATCTTTTTCCTGAAGAATGGATATATATACAGCAGCGGAACTCCAAAAAACTGCCATAATTGGAACTACATCGATTTTACGCCAATACTTGTCTGATGCCTAAGCTTTTGGTTAAAGCTCGCCTCAGCCAAGAAATTTCCAGTGATAAACTTTTTTTATGCTGTATCTGCGACAGTTTACACTGTGTTTCATTTTAAAGAATAAAAATCTTTATATATACATATACAGTGGAACCCCGCCATTCGTCCTCCTCGCTACTCGTACAACTCGTTATTCGTCCAACATTTTCAAGTAAAATTCAACTCTCCATTCGTACGCTTGCCCCGCGATTCGGACAGCGTGCTCTTGTTACTGGCCGCGCCATGCGGTCGCTTCAACTCAGTCTCGTGCTAGCTTCTGTACGCTACGCATCATCCATGCAAGCTTCGTAAAACTTTGTGCTATTTTATTGTTATTTTTTGTTATTTTTATTGAAAATAGTGCAGCCATGGGTCCAAAAAAGATTACTGATTCAATCAAGCCTAAAAGGAAAGCAGTGAGAGTTGAATTGAATTGAAAAAAGAACTCGTTGCGAAGTTCGTGTCTCTGACCCTGGCTAATTAGTATGGCATGGCGAAATCAACCATATCGTCTATACTGAAAACAAAGACATAATAAGAGAGGCTGATGTGGCAAAAGGAGGGACCGTTCTTGCTGTGAACAAGTCATCTATAATTGACCAAGTGGAAAAACTTCAGTTAGTTTGGATTAACGAAAAACAACTTGCTTGGGACAGCATTTCTGAAACAATAATTTGTGAAAAAGCAAAGCGGTTGCACGATGACCTTAAGCGAGACATCCCTGGAACCAGTGCGCAAAGTGAGCAAATAGGGGGTGTTTTGATCGATTTAAGAAGCGAAGTGGCATTCACAGTGTTGTAGTCTTCTGTATATCTATTCTTTTCATAGTTTTTCTGTATGGTATTTTATGCTTAAAATATTATTACAAAGGTTTATATAAGCAATCATCTCTGGGTTCTGGAACGGATTAATCCAATTTACATTATATCTTATGTGAAAAAATGATTCGCCATTCGTACAAATCGCCATTCGAACTGCCTCCTGGAACGGATTGTGTACGAATAGCGAGGTTCCACTGTATATATATACTGTATATATACAACCTCGAAAATCCAACTCGCAAACTCGCGAGTAGAAATTAGGCGCTTGCGAGTGGAAAAAATTACCTCGCAAATCGGTTTTTTCCTAAATTCAAAACCTTGGCTGCTGTGCCAATTCAAATTTACCGCCTATTCAAATTCACCGGGATGTGAATTCCCGCGAGGGGCATTTCATGATGAAAGTTTTCTTTACCCTTCACCAATCACCATTCGTCAATCGGCAACCGCCAATCACAACCCCAGTTCTATTTTTAGTTTGGCCAAATTTTATACACCTATCAATCGGGCGGGTTCCGCTGCTAGTACAGGTATATCGTGTATATATATATATATCAGGGGCGTATATAAGGGGGGGCCGAGGCGCCCCCCCCCCGAAATAATGAAGGTATGTTCTCCCAACGTTTTTTTTGGTTGAAAAGATAGGTTTTCATTGTTTTTTTTTGTTTGGTTGAATAGATTTTTTGGCCCGGGCCCCCCCCCCCCAAATAATAAAGGTATGTCCTGCCAACGTTTTTTTTTTTTTTGGTTGAACAGATAGGTTTCCTTGGGGTGTCGGGCCCCTCCCGAAAATATATTCTATATACGCCACTGATATATATATATATATGAAATTTTGCTCCCCCACCCGTTAATTAGCTAGCGAGTGTAAATTTCCTTTTGCGAGTTGGTTTAGGCACACATTTTCGAGGGTTGTATATATATATATAAGGTGGAGTGGGGTAAGTTCGGACCGGTTTTTGTTAAGTTTGAATTTAACCATTTATTTGTTAAATTCGTTTTAAAATATTTAACATACATTGATACCAATACGGAGTGGAATTAAGACACTAATTTGTATTGACAAAAACACCAATTTATATTGTAAATTTTAATTTTTATAGAAAATTATAAAAAAGGGCAACTACTTCGAACTTGCCCATGTACGGGGCAAGTTCGTAAACAGCTGTTTAAAACATATTGAAACCTATCTTCCTATGTAATGGGGCAAAATCGGAATTATTCGTAAGTCATTTATAAAATGCTTTTTACCGCATTAAAATAACTTGCTTAGTAAGTTAGTAATTAAGTAAGTACACATTTATAAAGATTAAATGGTTTTGGATCTAAAAAAAGTTATAAAAAAATATTATTAAATTGAGCATGAGCCTAGAAACCAGAAAAAGTAATAAAAAGTATATGAGCGCGTGCAGAGTGCAGGCACTGCGGTCTTAACCGCCGCATGCTCCGAACTTGACCCGTGCACTAATATTTTCGGGGCAAGACCGGAATAGTGCTTTTCATAGTACTGTAAATTTTACAGAATCGAAAGGATTGTATTATTTAACGTAAACTTTAAGCAATGTTCTTTATACTAACCAAAAATAAGCACTCAAGATATACAATTCACTGAAAAATGACGGCACTTTGTTGGACAACTCAAGTTTAGATGTGTACTGTACAAGTAGCTGCAATTTATGTTTGAACATAAGTAGGGTATTTCCCCCAATTAAGGATAGAAACCTGTATTAGATTATAATGAAGTGATCGACATAGATATTTATCTCTTAGTTTATATAATTTAATTTATATTAGAATAAATTCATGGCGTTTACGATCTTACCTCACTTCACCTTACTGTATTTAATGTAAAGATGTTGCTATGTCCGTTATTAGTAAGGTTAAATAGCCTCTTGTTGTACGTTAGCCTACGAAATAACATCTGTCGAGATTATTCCAATTTCTATGTTCACACTGCAGTTCTTATATCATATCTGCATCTGTTTTTGGTTTTTTTTCCTTTCAATTCTTTTTAACTTAATTCTATTTTTCTTCAATTGTGTCTTCTCGCTCTTAACCAACGTATTAAATAATTAAAACCTGCCATCATAATAACTTAGCGTAGCTAATTTTAATAGGGAATGTATCTATCGAAATTGAATTTTCCTGATTTCTTAACTGGTCTTTGTAGATTTTCAAATGATAACTAAATAATCTATAAAGATCCTAACCCCCCCGAAATAATGAAGACATGTCCTCCCAACGTTTTTTTGGGTTGAACACATAGGTTTTCATTGTTATTTTTATAGATTTTTTCGGCCCGGGCCCCCCCCCCCCCCAATGATGAAAACAAGATCTTCCCCTCCTCTTTTTTTTTTTGGGGGGTTGAACAGATAGGTTTCAGCGTTTTTTTTTTGGGGGGGGTTGAACAGATAGGTTTCAGCGTTTTTTTTTTTTTGGTTAAACAGACCTTGGCCCCCCCCCCCCCCGAAAATATATTCTATATACGCCACTGTTATAAAACTACATGTTGTTACTTCAACAGGCTATTCTTATTTTATTGGAAGATATGATAAAAGCGCTGAAGGCAGAAGACTTCTGGTTATCCCAACATATTAATTACTAAAAAGAACATTTTATTATTAAATAAGAAATTTGATTTTAGAATGAACGAATTCTTCACGGAATAATAGCATGCGTTACGGCGAAGATTAGGTTAAATTATAAAATATTTAAATCTTTAAATTTAATATTATATTATTTGACCTCAGTTTTACTTACAAATAATAAAACAACATTCAAATAATATACTTTGAAATTTTCTTTTCTCAAATTACCTCCTCTCTCAAACTCTGTAACAAAGGAGGACTAGATGTACGATTCAAAACCCTTAACACTCTCATCAAATTGATAATGTTTTTTTTTTAACACAAACAAGTCTATATTGTTTGTTAATTAAGCTAATTTTGATAATTAGTGGGGATAATTAATCTCTGGAAAAGTACTTCCTGTCTTAATCAGTGAACATACTTTTGTTTATACGGTGTAGATCTTAAAAGAAATCCTTCCTCCACACTTGTAACATTGTTTCTCAATCTGGAAACATCTTCATTAGCGAACACTAATGGGAGCCTTTACTCTTTCAGTAAATAATCAAACATTTACAACCATCTCGTTCTAAGTTAATTACAAAGTTCGCTACTTTCCCATATAAACGAGACGGGGGAAAATTACTCTCTTAAATTTTTCATTACTCGGTTGGATGATGATCTCTGTCAATACATTTGCCTTCATTGAAGAATTTTGAAATTAGGTTTCTTTCATAACGCATCATTTAGATTTCGAAATTATTTTGTTGACGACTTTGTCCAGAAATCAGCTTAAAATGCATTTCTCTTTAGAATAGATGGCAATGCGTAAACAGCAAATGATATAATAGTACTGTTATATCTGTTTAAAGGAAAGATTAGCGGAATTAAAAACTAATTCTTTGATTTCAAAGAAAGCCGATCACGAATAACAAAATTTTGAACCGACTGAATTAATGAAAGGTATTAAATGAATAATTGAGAATTAAATTGAAATAAAGGAAAAAAAAAAATCAGTGAAGCCCAAAAAAACTTGTGTAGTAAATGAATTACAATTCTTGAAGAATGTTTTCTTGAGCATTACATTTGTAATGTGTTTGTCTTTCTTTCGTTCTAAGGAAATTTCCACTCGCAGATTTAAGGATAAGGAACATTGTGTAAACATGATTTGGTTTTTCCATTTAAATTATGCAGGCTTTGATAAAATACGAGAAAAGCAAGCAATCGATTGTACAATACATGGCTACTCATTTGCAATGTTTAAATATGTCAGTTTTGAAAGCCATAAAGTCTTGATGCTGTCGAGATTGCGGGTGGAAATGTAAACTGAACCAACATTACCATAGTTTAATCGTTAATCTGTGGTTTTGTGAGAACAATAGCTGAACGAGAAGCAGCCAAGCGAAAGATAACCAAGTTTTAAATTTACGACACTGCCGCTATTTTCTGAGGCATTTTTCTAAAATAAAATTACGGCCCGAGTTTCTGTTTATTGTCAACAAGAAAGGGGATAGCAAATACCTTTTTGGTGCATCGTGCTGTGACAGGAGGTTCTTACTGGGTTTTACTACACCCGCTCTAAGTCCTCGCATTTCAGAGGCTCACCCCTAAGCCTCCCTAAAGCAGAGAGAAACAAACCCCCGTCATTTACAGAACAAAGGGAAAGTGCAAGTTGTTAGAACAGTTGCTTATGTTAGAACCAAGCAATAAATGGAATATTTTGAATTGTAAAAATGTTATCTAGAAGAATTCTGAAAATGAAAGCAGATACTTTAATTGTTGCAGTTCTAAAACGATATTTCTTGCAGTCATAGTGAACAGACGAATTCGGTATCCCATGTATGTTTATTTGTGTGGAAAGTTATTTTAAAAGCTTTTTTTTTTTGTAAGCAGGAGTCAGTAAATATTACATTTTAGTCGCTTAACCAATCCATTACTTTTCCATTTAAATATTAGTTGGGTTTATTTTTTCTATATCATTTCCTCAACATCAGAATCATCAATTTGTCCATTGTCATCAAGAAAATTAACTTTAAAATTAATTTAAAAGAATCAGCAAGGATTAATGAAACTTTTTGAGGACAGTAGGCTTCATAGTCTTTCAGTAACCCTTTTCTTTTTTATTTTTTTTATTGATATTCTAAGTAACTTTTCATTAAATGATTGTGTGAATTATTCCAATTTAGTGGAGCTTTTCATGCAAGAGAATGTTTTTCATTGAACTTATAAAATTAAGCCTTAATGCATAATATTACTATATCTTTACAAAACCAAATGACGAAAGGGGTTTTATATCGTTTATTTATTAAAAACTTTCGTTACGAGCCAATAATCTATCCAGAACTCAATTTGTATCAGACATCACTTTAAACACCAATGATCTTTTTCATTCACGGTTTTTTTTTTTAATAAAAGCTCTAACAAGAATCCTCAATAACAAACAAATTGCTGGTCTTTTACATTTTAAAGGATGATTGTAGGATAACTGTGGTAAAAGGAAGTAACAGTACACCTGCTTTGGTCGTATTGTTAGTGGAGTGCATCCAATAATACTGTTATAGAAAAAATGTCAAAAGAAAAAAAAAATAACTGATAAACTTTCATATTACAGAAACGTTTGCGAGAAGGTCCATTAGGATATAAAATAGAAGTTAAGTTTTTATGGAGAAAAACCATTCCTCTATACCGCCAACATTAATGCCATATGTGGGATAAAAGTAGACTTGGAATATGTTGTGGGGTCAACACTCAAACAATTTCAAACATTACTTTTCTTCATCGATTTTAGGCCATTAGTTAATTTCCTGTTGTTCAATTTCAAAGGAAGTGTGTGTGGTGTAAAGGATAAGCAATTCGACTGGAAATCTTAAAGAGCCAGGGTTTAATTCTGCTGAGAAGAAACTTTTATTTTTTTATTAATTCATTCATTCATTCTATTTCTTTATTTTTCTTCGATTTCTTTTTTTCCTTTTCTTCTTTATTTTTCTATTTGTTTCCCTTCTTTCTTTAATGTAGGTTTTTTTTTTCTCCTCATTTATGAATATTAGATAGAAAAGTAGTACGCTATTAAAAGTAAATAAATAATATGTATTTTAATTTATTAAAATAAATAAATAAATAAATAAATAAATAAATAAATTTACTTCTAATATTTAGTTCAGAATTGGGGAAAAAAAAACAATGGAAAAAAGGAAATTGAACCGTGGCTCTTTAGATCTCTTTATATATATTATTAACTTAACTATTTTTAACTTTTTTTTTTAAATCTTATCTTTTTTGCTTTCCTATACTAATACACTTTTCTCTTGACATTTTGTTAATGTCAATACTTGAACCATAAAACTGATGGATAAGAAATCTAAAATATTCAGTTATAATTTAATAGTATACACATAATTGTTTCTTCTTTTTTCTTTAATAACCAAGTTTTATAGATTCCACCTATTGAGGTATTTATCCTGATAATTCTTAATAGTGATACCTCTTAATTTTTTTAATTGAAATTATTTTAGTTCTGATTTAGAAAAAATAATTTTTTGTATAGTTAATAACACTTAACTAACAAAATTATAGTTTAAGGATTTTTATTGCACAGTTCAACAGTTGCACAATTAATATAGTTCCATTTATGTAAAAGGGTTGATGTATTGACAGAAACATATCAGAAAAGCAATTGATACATATTTCTGAAGTTGACACCCACCAAAACAAAACAAAACAAAACAAAAACAAACTTTCTTCTCAGAAGAAGTGAACCCTGGCTCCTTAGATCTCCAGTCCGATTGCTTACGCATTACGTCACACGACACTTTCTTTGAAATTGAACAACAGGAAATATTAATTAATAAGTTAATCCTCGAAAATCGATGAAGATAATGTCAAATATCTTGAAATTGGTTGAATGTTGGCCCCACAACCTAATCTATATATATTTTTCAATGTACTTTCAACTCTCAAAATGGGATTGAGTTTTGGCGATATACAGGTTGTGTCCCCTCCTTGTTAGTTTAACTCGATTCAACTTTCAAAATTGCAATGTAAAATCTGATAGATAAATAATGTAATGCTGATATGTTAACCAAACACATATTGAAGAAAGATGGAAGAGGAATTAACCTGTCTTTATTCCTTACGGAAGGAATCAGTTGAAATAAGTACAATTACAGAAATAAATAACTTAATTCAACCAATTCTAGTTAATTAACCTTTACTGTTAGTTATAAGCGCTTTACTTTAACATCCAAGTACAATTTTAATATTGTATTTACTCAGATACTAAAAGTTGCCGAGAAACAGAAGTATTTATTGCCAGTTCTGAATGAATATCTCTTGCGGAGTGCATTTGCAAATAGACCTGCATTTCTTCCAACTCATCTTTTATAAAGAAGAGGATGTAATATTCTAAGATATCAGGTCCCATCTTCTTTCTACTTTCCATCTTCTTTGCATCGGAACTTTCTACTCGTCTACGGAGCACCGAGGGGGGGGAAGAGCCCAATTTCTAATTTATGGAAAAAGGAAAAGTCTGGAAACAGTGCATTCGTCATGACTTTTTCAGAGCCGAGTTAACATTTTAGCATTGAGTTGGGTTGATCTTCTTTTTCCTTTGTAATATATCTTCCATGTTTTCTTCGGCAAAGATACCACGAGAGGATGAAGGAAAAGAAAAAAAAAAAGGACGTGTTTTGTTCGTCGGTTCTCAGACGTAAGCTGTAATCAAGGAAGTGTTCAGAATTCCTCTAAGAGTCATCCTTCAGGCCTTGTCGGATTTTACAGATGGGAACGTAGTGATAAGGCGGCTTTCGACTTAGCTGCTGCCACAAAAGAAAGTGATGCCTTTCCCTGTGGGTTTATTTATTAAAATTAAGCATCCTAATGCTTTTCTTTTTCTTCGGTGTTATTTACTTCTTAGCCAAAAACTCTAGAAACTGCGAAACTTTGCATTTACTGCAAAGAGTTTTACTGGAAATTATTCCCTGCAACATCATTAACTTATTCAACGAAACACCAGAATATTGAAGCACCATTTGTTATCGCAGTAATCTCAGTTTTAAAGAGAAGAATAGTACAGAAGTCCAGCTGTCGGGAAACTGAAGCTAAAATGTACGGTTAGAATGTTAAACCGTTAATGGATTATCCAACCTTTGTTGATATTTTCAGATGATGACATTTAGAATTTTATTTCTTCTTTACACTGAAAAAAAACTACCATGAATGTATCAAAACCTACATGTAGGTTTGAAAAAGTTGTCCATGTAGAATATAGCTCATAACAACGTGCCGTCTATAGCCGGTGTCTGCTCTTGCCTTCTTTTTGTGATCTGACAACAACATGCATAAATTCCTGGTGTTCTTATTTCTATCTGCAAAAGATACATGTGCCATTCTTATATTCTTATATTCACTTTAGAATGGCACATATATCATATTTCATTAAGAAATGAATAGACAATTTTTAATTGTTTATTTTGTTTGAAAGTCACTTTCGGGAGCCATTTCTTTTCCAGGCCTTTCCTTGTTTGTTATCAAGGAGGGTGGATCGGGCTGATGAGTCCCTATTAAGGATGAAACGGCCGTTCCCGATTTCCTCTAAGGCGTGATTTGTTTATTTAAGCATAGTCTTTGTTGTTTTGGTTTTTTATTTCATTTCTTAGTAATTTTCCTCTACGTTAAATTTGTTTCTTGAATATTCTTATATTTAAGCTCAGTACTGCTTAAGTACTAATATGGAAAGAATCCTTTCCATATTAATGGCTTTCTTTTTATATATATATACTCAACGCTATCTGTAAAGATAATGGCAAACTCAAAATCAGCTAAGTGACAATTGTACATCAATGGCACAAAAAAATATAAAAATAAAAAGCACAATAATATTGTGTAGAAACTACATTCTTAATGTTGAGGGGAAAATATGATTTAAGTTTGATAAAAATTTAAGTTTGATTAACCTTAGATGGAATCTTTAATTAATATCTTTTAAATTTAAATTAGTAATTTAAATCAAAAACTCAAAAGACGATTGTAGTATTAGATTCAAAGCTGCAAATTATGTTTCGATTAACCAACTGTGATTTTCACCAGTTGAGATGAAACCTTTCTGAAGAGATTATGTAGAATAATTATTTTAAAATGCATACACTTTCGTCTGAACCAACAATTTCAGTAAGCGCCTCCTTTAAGATTCTTTTCAGTTCTACAAATTTTGGTATTTAAGTGTCTAATTCTGTAGAAAAACTTAGGATTTTTAAAGAGCAATGGTAATTAAACCTTTCTTATTTGTTCTTATATTGACTTCCCGTACATCTTGACCTATTATATGATTGTGATGCTATGAAATATTTTTTTTAACTTAAAATAGTCGTAGTAGTGGTGTAAATGGAAACAAAATGGAAGTTTGTTCTCTCTTCATGGCATAATTGTGTCTTTATATGTCTGGTGAAATAATTTCAACTACAGTTGATTTTTTATTTAATAGTAAGATTCAAACAGTCATTGATAGAACTACATACAGATTTAAAGAAAATCGGATTTGAAATGATTTTGACATGACAGTATTTGCATTTGAATGTACTTTTAACAAGCTTTTTGTCTGGACATAGACTCTGAGGACTAATCCCCTTACTTAATAATGTGTCGACATAATCTTTCAGTGTCTGAAAGCGTCTTGAATGAGTTTTTCTTTCTTAATCCAGAAAAAACCATATTTTCCCAGAAAAACTCCGATTTTTCAGCTATATGGATACATCCAGAAAAACACACGAGTCAATTTTCCTGATTTTTTGGTAGACCTTGACTAGACACATGTACATCACTCAAAACCATTGAAAAGTCCATTTGGGCCCAGCGAACCAACTATTAGAGATCGAAGGTCGCTCCATTGGACATTTTGATGCCATTCATCTTAATTTGAGATCAAAACGTGAATTGCAGATCCCTGTCGGGCGAGAATTGCTTCTCCTTCGGCTTTCTTTAAACATCAGCTTAAGTTTAAATAGAATTTTCATTAACTATTCAGAACTAATTGTAAATAATTGAATAATCAGCTCATTATAAAATTATGTATAATTATTAACAAAAGTAATTAATCAGTTATTAATTATAAAGTAATTAACAAAGTTAAAATGAAGAGCTAATTGTCGGCTGATATTTCATTCGCTAATAACGAAATAACAATGTAATAAGTGGAATGAATTCCACGGTATTGTTTTAGAGAATTGTTGCGTAAATGTGATATTGCATTCAGCTGTTATCTACATTGTGACTTTTTTGTTTTATTTTAATTAATTGTGTTCGTTTACGTTGTTTAAAGCATCCTCGTCTTGTCTGAATGTTCGTAACTTGACAACTGCTGGCTGAAAGTCTACGAAATTTTATCATTATTGGATAGAAATTTTGATGACAAAACCTAATGCAAATTGGTAATGTATGTACTAAGTAATCGTAACTTCAAAGTAACCCTGTTCAGATTCAGCTAGAACCAAAGGGCGAAACTCTCTCGTTAATTCGTTTTCTAAATATGAAAGAGATATATGGAAATTAAAAAAAAAAAAATCAGAATAATTCTGAAAGCGATTCGCCAGGAAAATTTAAAGTTTAAATTGGGCCACTACAGTTTCTTCTATTTATTTGCAATAAAATTGACTCTATTTATATATCGGCTATCTCTGCCTGAGGTTTATTTACCCTTATACACACACATAAACGAAAGTTTTCAAAGTTGGGCCATAATTACATATTTGATTTCTTTCTCTAAGTTCTGGGAAATGTTCGTTCTACACATGGCTAGGTTTTGTCTCATTTTTTTCTCTTGAGATGGCGCTTATATTAATTATAATATAACCTCTTAATCGTTCAGCTTTGGACCGGATCCTAGACTGGTTGGCAAAATGGCCAGTTAAACCGAAAATATATTTAAATTAGCTTTTAACTGAATTAATGTACTTCTAATGTTTAATTATAAGAAAAGGTTAATAAAAGAGACAAAGAGTATATAATTTTACAAAACAAAAATTTATATACCGTATTTACAGTATGTAGAAGTTACAGAATACACTCATGTATTTGTTGTCTCAAGCACATACGACAATAACCAAAAACAAAACTTTCTTTCGTCCTACAGTTGAGTTCATGAAAGAAGAGCATTTTATGATGTAATTTCCTTCTGGATTGATGTTTCCAGGACGTTACAGCGCCTCCTGCTGCTAAAATTCGTAACTAACTCTTTTAAACATTATGAAAACATTCTGGTTGTTGCATTTTCTATAGTTACAGTTACAGGTCTTGAAATAAAGAAAAACGTTCCACACTATTCCTCTTGCTTGGCTATGCAAAGTTTGTCCTTTCGTGGTCACGCTAATGCGATCACAAACGACGCCATCTTGGACTGACTGCTCGGAGTTCAAGTTGATGACGTCGTGACTGGAGACGTTTGTTCCAGACACAATCGATCGCTACGTAATGACCATATATGGCAAACCCTTTTTTTTTTTTAAACTACTATAGATATAAATTTATGAACCAATCGCACACATTTGCTAAAGTAATAAAACTATACAGTACTGTACATTTAAGGAAAAGCAATTACTTAAAGAAATCTGAAGATTGAAACCGCGTTGAGTCACAGTGCAGCAGGTGGGCGGCCGGTTAAGAGGGAGTCTTCTATAATCCTCTATTTTAAACTTTCACAAAAAGCATTGGACTAATGTTGTCTAATTATTTGGTCATGAGATGAATAACTGAATTTTAGGATATTTCTATTAATGTTTAGGCCCTAACATTAAATAAAGATACTGTTAATACTATTTTCTAGTTGAAAAGAAATCAAATAGACAATGCTCCTCATCGCAATCACAAGATTTAGATTACTTCAGATTCTTTCAAACTGTTAATAGCTGCCTAATAGTGTAGATATTAATGTCTATCTACTCCATTTCATACTATATCTCACCATAAGGTTTTGTATTATTATGGTGATGGAGCAGATATCTATTACAGCTACATCTATCTGTGTATGCGCTGCATTCCGCTGTTATTAAAGAACAAATAACATTGCTAAGACATCTAAAAGGATAAGAAAGGGTTTTCACTGTCAGAAATAATGTAGTACAGGTTACTCTGAAAGTATAAACCTACCTCGAAAGGGCTAAGCCCAAAAAGAGCAGAGCCTTCGATATGTAAAATTGGCTAAGCGAGAGCAAACCAGTAATGTGTTCTATAGTTACGTGTTGTTAGGTTCCTGGCTTAATTTACTTATCAGCAATTAATTAGTTTTTAATAATAGAAGAGTAACTAAATTATTTGTTGACAGCAATTTAAAGATAAGGTCAAAAAAAATAATGAACTACATTATTTCGACTTGAAATTGTATCCAATCAGGGACCAAAATAGTTCTGGCAAGTAAACAGCAGTCATTTTCTTAAGCGTGAAATTCAACATTTGCATCTTCGTTCTTACGAGATACTCTTATTAAAATCGAAATTAATAGAAAGTAAATACCTTCGTTCTAGCGGAATTTCGTTTAATCGAGAGATGGTTGATAAAAGACATTCGCATCTTTTGGCACCCAAACGACAAAAAAGTGGCGCCAAATGATGCTTTTGTTAATTAAGGGCTAGTATCGCCCTCTGTCGGCTTGATTAAAACTCTAGATTGGGGAAGTGAGAATTCATGTGGGCTCTTTTAAAAAAGATATTGAACAAAATTTTTATTGATTCACTTACTTTACATGTCTTAGAAATATTTCCAATTTATCTTCGTTTTCACCCTTTAAATATCATAACATTTCTTAATTTGTCTTTTCTGCTTTAACTTGATCGTTGTTCTATGGTTCCATTAGCTAAAACGATTGTATTAATTTCGTTCTAATTCCACAATAGACTAATCTCTAATAGTGTAGCTTAATTAATGATTTTGTGATCAATAAAAAAATGGCGACTGCAAAGGGATAATTAATAACTATGCATTCTTCCTACTTTAAGCTTTATTAATTTTTCAATCCCTTGCCTTTGGCATTTACGTTGTTTCACAAACAATTGCTTTTCTAACTTCACTCGTTTAGAGACTGTCTGGAATGAATCTGAATAGGAATCATCGCCTTCATCTAGAAAACGGCGCTTGTACTATGTGTGCGCCTTTTGAAGCAGTCGCCTAAGGATGATGCGAAAAGCTATTCCTGTAAACTGGGAAAATGGAAATGCACCCATAGAATAAATCACAATTTAGGAAATATTAAACATTTATATAAATAACCTAACTGACCATACTGGCATACAAGTGCGCCGCTACATTTGAAGCTTCTGGAAGATTCTAGTCAGTGGTAAACTTATAATAATATCGATTCATGAAATAGTATTTTTACGTTTTTTAAGAATAGAAAACTTTAAAACTAAATAATATTGATTTATCTATAAAGCCTAAACAGGGCTTCATTTTAATTAGTCTGTACTAATTAATTATTAAAGTAATACTAATTAACTATTAAACACTCATACAACTTTAATCCTTGCAATATTCTAATGCATTTATTAACTCGTGCACATTTTATTTTTATTTCTACTATGTACTAATTATTAAAATTTACCTGGTGTTAAAAAAAAAATAATCTGAATAGTTTAACTTTCAAAATTATAATCGAGTACAATATCGATTACATGAAAGTTAACTAGAAAGTTTGCTCTGTTACTGTGAAGAACTAATGTTTCAGTATATAATACAGGATACATCCATGGAATATTTTTTGTTGCCTTTCTTTCATTCGGAGAGAAGGTATTAGATTACAAATGATATGTTTCTTTTCTTTTTATGCGCTGTCAACAGCTAGCAGTAAAAAAAAAAAATGAGAATGAAAAATGTTACTGAGAAATTGAAATTGAAATTTTCATTCATCTGTAGGAATCTGTACAGAAGGAATCTGTACCTACCATCAACGTAAAAAGGTTTCATGCAGACCCAACGATCCGCGACCATCGGGAGGCTGTCGGAGTCGGTTCAGCTCAACACCCTTCGCCTTTAAAAACCCGGTGTGTATTTTACAGAGGCCTGGGTGAACCATAGGAGGAGAAATGCTAGGGAAACCGAGAAAATCCCCTATCTTCAGCTCAAAGTCTAAACCACCGGTCCTATATGAATGGAAGTCACTGACAAATCTGTTCCTAATCACAATCAATTTTATGAAATTTTATAAAATTAAGCAAATAGTCAATCACTAATTTTTTTGTTATTTATAAGGGCCTTTCATTTTATTTAAAGAAAATCTTCACTTGAGATCCTGTTACAATTTTTAATTTAGAACTATCAATATTAACGTCTTTTTTTATTGCTTGCTTGAAGTTGAAACCATTGTAGTTTGGAGAAAAAAAACTCAGCTGCTTTTTATTTTAATTATAAATCGTGTTACATTTTTGAAGGCTGGATTTTGAATTTTTGAAAATTTCTTAAATAATGACGGAATGGCGCGACCCACCGTTTGGGAATACTGGTTGAAAAGAGATTTCATAAATGGCGCCCCATACCAGAAGAAAGACGAAACTTTAATCTTGCTTAATGTGAATGAAACCATTTTTACTTGACATGTTTTTAATATTGGATCTGGAATAAAAGTTAAATAAAAGATGGTTATAATGCGTCGTTGGTTGAACAGTGACGCTATTTCTGATGAATGGGAAACTCTTTAATGGTACATTAGATAAACAGAACCGAATTGGCTGTCCTCCAAGACTTCTTCTTTCTTCTATTTTCCATTCCTGAATCTGCAAGTAATTCATCCCCCAGGAATCTATTCAGAACCCTTCTCATTATTCTCGGCATTGGGGTGTTGAGAAATGCAGCGTAGGGGGACTAGTAAATTAATTAGATAGGCTAAATTTAACGAAAATACCGGCTGTAGCGAAGCGGAACTACAGAGCCCTAATGTCTGGTGCTAAGTAGTGTTGTATTACTAGCAGTTCGCCAGCGCGCTCCAAAATTATTCTGGTTATAAAAGGGCGGGTGCACGGACGCTCTTTCGGACAAATTAAAAGCTAGGAATGTGCTGGAATTTTATTTGTGATAATGAAGTCACCTCTGTTCGCACCAATCTACTTTATATTCTGCAAAATTCTCAGGGTTGATTACAGTAAACTAAAATTACAGTTAATTTAATATTATTGTTTTTGGTCCTGTAAGTTTTGAATTGAGAAATATACTTTTTAGAACGAGAAGATATGTCTTTAATTCATATTGTCATCGTGAATTAAAGAAACAAAACGATTTTGAATTCAGGCTTAAAGGTTGAAAATTTACAACAATTCTAATGTACTTGACACTAAAAGGCCCTGTCCGATTCTTTTTTAAAGCTCTGATTCTGAAACCTTTAACCATTACTGTATTATTATAAGCTGCTGCTTCGTTTACCTACAACTTTACTTAATTCATAATAATTTTCTGAATTAAAATTTTTAATTATTCTTATTAATTACATTTTGAAATGCTGTTTATCCGATTTCATGATTACAAAGTGATTGTTTACTATTGAACTATTAAAAATCTCTAGCAAATTTTACTGAACATGTCTAATCAGATTATTTATTTGTTTAGATCTTTACTTTTACTAAGTGCAGATCATTCAACAGTAGAATTTCACTAAATAACATACTTCAACAACATACTTAAGATATTCTACCGGCGAATTTTCAGCAATCTTATAACGACGGATATAATTAGTGAAGACGTAGGCTAAATATGACTGGTTTCTCACTAGTGAAATCCGTCGTTATATGACTGCTGCTATGTTCAAATACCTTGATACTTTTAATTCATAACAAGATTCGTGTGAAAAGTATTTCAGAATATTAAAAAAAAATACTTAATTTTTTTATTCTTCTTTCTGCGGAAAAAATCCGTTAAAATGAAAAGAACAACCCAGATATACCGAAATAAAGATATCGACGGAATTCGTGTTGCTCATGATTTCCGATTGAAATCATTATTATATTATGGAATTATGCTAAATTTTATCTTTTAAAAAGACTTAATTTTATCGACACCACGTTTGTCTGATTCAAAATGACAATTGTCACATTGAGATATCTATAACTTTTGAAAAAAAATAATTTAACTTTTGGTAGTTTCTCTTTAAATCTGACCTATTGTCTAACACAGAAAGCCACCAACGCATCTAAGCGATTTTGCGCCCTCTGGTGGGAATCCTGGATTAGTGGTTCAATTTCCGGTTCAATTAAAGTCATATATCGATTAGAATAGTACAGACAACTTCTGACGATTTAAAAGTACAACTTAAACTGACAGTGATTGCTGCTATGCCTTTAAACTGTGTTACGCTTGTCTTACTAACCTGTTCTTCAAAAAATTGAATTGCAAATTAACTGTCAGTTAAAATGTAATTTTTTAAGTGTGGATATGTATGTATAACTGTAGGAACTATGGCTGTAAAATCATTATCTAAAACATTCCTATTCAGAACCATCTCCAAAGAAAGCCAATGGATGAAACTCACCACGTGCCAAATAAAGAGGGCAAAAATTGTAATAAAAAGTAATTCAAAGTATTACCACCAGGGAAAAATATACTTCGAAGTATAACACTTCGGAATGAAAAAAACAGCAACTCAGTGAACTATCTGTGTGTATTTGGAAAGGGGTAGTATATTCTCACAATTATCTGTATATGTCGGGTAACATGTTTTGCGTTTTTGGCCCCAAAATTATATACGTATATTCGCCAATCTTGATTTTTATGTAATTGTGTCATGATTTATTAAAACACTATATCGGTAGAAATATTCTCAAAAAAGTCCTGCCCTCAAGAAATATCACTTTTCCTAAAGATAAAGAAAAAAAAAATTCGCTAAACCGATGGATGTTCTGTCTCATCCTAACTAATGCTGATGGGTTAATGTTTTGCAGAGGATGGGTTGCAGATGGTTTAATTCAATAGCATCCAAAATCGATTGAGTTCTTGAGGAATAATCTACAATTAAAAAAATCTCAAACTCATTCTCCTTCTGCCAGCACACTTAATGGTCTTCCTAGAAAACATTTAGGAAAAGCTATGAGACTTTAGAAAATTCTTTATTTAGGGAATAAATCCTTTTTGATAAGTTTAATATCTGTCAATAATTCCATTGTTTTTGCTGCAGAATAATGAGATAAATGCTTTCCATTATAGCTTTCAAGCGTAGCGGAAACGTTACGAAAACATTCGATTCTGGCAGAATCCGGGAAGAAGAAAGAATAACGATCTAATTCACTTAGAATTTACGAAGTTTGAATTTTTTTCATAAGTGATCACGTGATCGAGTCTCGAGCTCAATTTTCCAATATTGATCAAATTGCACTTTCTCAAAGATTCCTTCATTAATGCTGTAATTTCAAAAAAGGTATCCTTGAGGACTCTCTCTAAAGCCACAAAAAAAAAGATTGATTTTTGTTCTAACCTTAGCGCACAGAAACGTGTATTAAATGGAGGGTTTAAAACAAAAGAAAAAAGCGATTTTGTTTGCAAGTGATTTAATTTTTAACAGTGATTCCATTTTGTGCTGCTTTGCTACTTAGTTTTGAAATTATAAATAAAGTATATATAAATATAAAAGTCGACGTTTGTATGTTTCTATGCTTTTATACAATTTTACACCGTATAACTGATCGGAAATAAATTTTGCATTGATTTTCGGCTACCACGGAATCCAGTTAATCACCTCAAATGGAGTGAAAAAGGGTGATATCTCTGAAACAGCGCCACTTAGGAACCTGGTGGCGACAATGGGAACTACACACATATTGTTCTGGAACAATTGGAGAAGGTTTGATGTGATAGGGTTGTGGAGAAGGGAGAACCAGGACTCCCCACTCCCTCCCCGAGGGGGGCATCGCCGTGTACTATATAGTTTGGACTATACAGGGTGTTGCAAAATTCGTATGTAATATTCAAACGACGTTTAAGGACATGGCTAAGGATCAACATATTCCTAATGAACCCATGTCCGGTAACACCCTATTAAGGCGCTAGGTGGTCACCGAGACCACCTTTTCCGAGAATATGTTCTCTCGTTACATCATAAGAAATGTTTTGCAAGCGAGCCCAAACATTGATCTGGGGGTGCTATTTTTGTTTGTTTCAATTGCACCATACGCTACTGTTAATTTAGAATTCTAAAATTTACTCATTTCTAATTTTCAAATTAATGTTTACAAGTCTACTTTTGTTTTGTCTCGATCCGAAAATTGATTGGATTAGCCACAGATTTCTATCTTGTGTTAATCTTTTTATCTTCACTTAATTCGTAACTCCTGGCTTTATTTCAGATTTCAAGTATTGCTGTGTTTTGAACTTATTCTCTAATATAACTCTCCATTATTAAAGAAGCAACTCTTCATATCTTAATCATTCCTCTGCTTATTCCTAATAATAATAATTAATGGTTTCTTTTAATTGTGCATACAATTCGCTTTGTTTGTCTTATACTATTTCAATCGAATGTTTTAAATCTTCCCTAAAACTAAATTCCATACTATTTTAGAGTTTCCTTTGCATTTCGAATAAAGAAGTAAATACTAATAGTTTCCAGTTAATATCAGAGATTTTGCAAAAACAGTAGCTTTTTAAATTAATGAAAAATGCACATTCAAATTTTGACATGAATTTACCTATTTTACTCCTCTTCCCGGTGCCGAATTTCACTGTTACAGGCCAGGGGAAACAGGCCACATCCATCTACAGTCCAAATAAATGTAAGCTCTCTGAAGAGGCCAAACAAAATTTATTATTCCTACACGCCTTCAGTGGCTGCGACAATACTTCCGATTTTTTCAGGCAGGGCAAAACAAAATTTGTCACCATCTTCCAGAAGACCACCAGCCTTCAAAGAACTGTTTCGGTTTTCAACAATCCCGAAGCTACGCCTGAGGCAGGAGCCAAATTTATAGTCCACCTATATACGGGTGACAGCAAAGCCTCTCTTAACCAAACTCGTTTGCATCTTTTCCAGAAGGCACTCTCTAAGAATAATTTCAAATTAGCAAGTTTGCCTCCAACTGAGGCAGCTGCTCGACAACACTCTTTGAGGGCATACCTTCAAGTGCAAGTGTTGAGGTTTAACCAAATACCATAATGTCATTATGGTATTTGGTATAACTTCCTTGTACCGCAGAAGTGGGGCTGGAAGACCATCGCAAACGTTCTCGTACCGAATGCCACAGAGCTACCACTTGCGCTACCAGAACTATTGAACAACATTTCATGTTCTTGCAAAAAGAATGCCAAAGAGCTTGCTCCTGTAGAAAAGCTGGAATGAAATGTTCAGTGATATGTGCGAACTGCAAAGGTCACACTTGCACTAATTGTCTGTCCGAGGATAATATTTTTTCTGCTGGAAACAGCTTCACATGATGAAGATGTGGACCTTATTGAGGAGGACGCATACCAAAACACTCTCGAAGATGAAGAGCTACAGGACAAGGATGAGCACATTTCTGGACCCTCTTCTGCCAAGCGGCAGAAATGTTCTTAAATACATGATACATTCGTTTTTTATTGAATTCGCCAAATTCCTTTTTCATTGAATTACATATCAGTATCACGTATTGCTTTTCAGTAATTATTTGCTATATTAAATAAAACATTTTTGATGATATGGCTTTCTTGTTTCTGAACCCTTTACTATTAAATTTATGACCATTAAGTATTTTCATTTATCTCACAAGAACACTCTTTTCATAACCATTTGAACTTCCAGTTTTTAAAATCATTAGGTACCTACCTATATTCAGTAGGTCGGTACAGAACTTGATTCCCTAGACGAATTGCGGACAATGCGCGATACGCCTATTTTTGATTTTTTGCATGTATCTTTGCGTAAAAATGAGCAAATTTTAAAATTAGATACTCCCTGAACGCAGAATTTGATGTTCTAGAACTTTCTTATCTTACATTTTTTTTATTTGGAATAGCCGTTTTCGGGTCACAGACGTTTGAAAGTGAGCGAAACGGCAAAATTTGCTCATCTTTGACTACTGATTATCAACCAAACTACTGAACCAAATTTAATGTTTCAGATCATTCGACACAGAATTTGATGCTCTTGAATTTTGGTAAGAGTGACATTGTCTGTATGATGTACCTATTAGATGTTATAAGGCAAAAAGTGCCAAATTTTCGCGGTTTTTTGACTCCCAAAATTTAAGCTCACCTCAGAAACCGTCGCAAACTCATATTAATCGTATTTGGGATGCCCCAAGTGAAATGAAATCATTTCCAGCTTTTTACGAATTAATGGAAGACACGGCCTTTTTTTTGGTCTAATTTGACTGGGCTATTTTACAATAAAATAATAATGTTTTTTCTAATCATACTTTGGAACATAGTAATAAATAACTATTGTCAATATCACAATAAGATTAGAGCTGGATATAACTGTACTGTAATGAGTTATAGTTTAGCAAACCAGGTTATGAATCATCTTCATATTATTATTTGTTGTTATTATTCAAGTGCTGATTTAGTCTCTTTTAGGCTTCTGAAAGACGCCTTAGATCTCCGGTTTGTCTGTCTGTGGACACATATCCCACAATACTTGTAACGGCTTCTGTTAACTCAGTTCTAGGTGGCCTGAATGTTGAATGTTATATGTGACCTGTTAGCTCAGTTGATTAGAGCGTCATGCTAATAACGCGAAGGTTGTGTGTTCGATCCCCTCATGGGCAATTCTTATTCTTCTTTTTTTTTCTCCCGATTTCAAATCTTTTCACAGTTTCTCAATATAAGTTTATTTTTTTAAATCATTATTAGGAATTCAGTATATTAACAAGGTTTGAGTTAAGAATGACGATTATTCCATATAAATAGGGGTGGGTAAGATAGCATGGGGTCGCAAACAGACTCACGCGAGCATTTTCTAGACCACCCCTGCGCAGTCTAATCTAAAGTAAAGGTGACGCAGAAGCCGTTGCGAAGCATTGGGATTGGTTTACTAATCACTATCCCTACCTTGTTTAATTTAGTAATTGAAATTTCTAAATTAGAGCCCATTGAACAGAATATAAAACAATTTTTTTTAATGTTTTTATCAATAATTGAGTAATTATTCCTTGGAATTTCGTTATTATTCCTTGGAATTGAGGTTTCAAATCCTAAGAATGCACGTTTTATATGGATTAGAGGTAATATTACAAATAGATTTTTTTGTAATAGGTATTTACTATTGTAATGTTCGTGTATTGATTCAGAAACATCGAACTTCTAATGAAATCTATTGGTGGGATGCTCAGTAATGTCTTATTCTACTATTTGCTAATTAGTATTAGTTCTGGGTATACAAAGCAAAATTTAAAATGTCGTTTATTATTTTTGCTAAAAATTCTTGTTTTTTTATCAGTAAAAGAGCAAGAGATTAAAACAGTATCCATTGACGATTACATTTATAAAGAATTGAAGGACAACTAGCATCTATGCACCCGTTAACACTGGGTAATAATTGTATTCCATATCAGTTCTCAATTTAAGCTATGAACTTATTTGAGAGAATAAATTCCTAAATTAATTTTTATCCAACAGAATATTAATTTAAGGTGGGAAAAAGAATGGAACCTCCAAGCATAAATTAAAAAGCAAGAAAAACACATTAAAAGTAAAAGAAAAGAAATTCATGTGCCAGTCTCCACTGGCCTCAAATGAATTTTCTGTAGGCATCAAATATTAATTTATTAGGAAATATACGAACAAAGCAAATCAGCTCAATGTTTTCCTCTACTTGAATAAGTTTTTGAACAATGTCGATTCCGAATTAGCCTTATCATTAAGACGATGTGGATTCAAATAATTAAGATAGCAAAATAAGCTAGCTGCATCGGACGGATAAGCCTAGAAAGTTATAAAGATAAATGGCATTAGAAGCGTCCCTTGAAGGCAGGAATAAAAACATAATAACCACTAGGCAAGAAAACATTCTATAGGAGGTAGGATTTACTTTTTTTCTGAGACAATTGGCATCAACTATGAACACAAAATGTTGAGAAAACCACAAATTCAATTTGTAGTCCTGTAGTTCAGTACAGGAAAGCAGATATTTTGAAGGAATCCTTTTAATATTCAGTTTCTTTTCCAAATACTGTTATTGTTTCTTCAATTTACTTAGGAAATTAGAAATTTGAGGAATCTTCCATCTTCTTTCGAGACCAAAAGAAACATCCAGAAATAATGTTGTTACTATGTTGGGTAAGCTGTTCTGTTTTGACAGAATGTTAAGCTTTTTTCCTCATTTTGTTTCTGCCTTTTTTTCTTTGTATAATCCAAATGAGTTTCTGGATTTTTGCAGCATTTCTCATTTGTCGTTCAACTTCATGTATGATTACGTCTTTTTCTATTTTATTTCTGCTTTCAGAAAAACAATGTCTGTTCTTAATGTAATATCGTCATTTTCTCATTTAGTGAAAAAGTTGAAACTAATGTCGAGATTGAGTTGGTTTAATGGGTCTGCTTTGATGTATAAACTCAACTCAGTATCTCTACAATCTTCAAACAATAGAAGGAGGAGAAAAAAAATCAAAACAAACATAAACCCAAAGTAAACTAATAATGGAATTGAAGCCATTCATCTAAATTGATTCTCTCGGCTTGAAATAAAAGAACATGTTGGGTTTTTTTCCTTCGAAAATCTCTCTCGTTTTTTTTCCTCAAGTCTTTATCCTGATAAAATAGATTAGAACAGTTTAAGGTTTTTTTGCTCCATAATTTCAGAAAACTTCGAGGAAAATAAAAAAGAAGAAAATGCTACAAAGTCTTAATTATATCCGAGCTGATGGAACTTTCTTGGGGACTAACAAAAAACAAATCGGAAATTAGGTTGTTTTTTTTTTTCACACACTTATAATCATCTAAAAACCATTAATATATATCTCAGTTTTACATTTAATATTTGCGGGGAAAAAGATGCGTAAATATTCTTACGGTAACTATGTAACTTTGTCGTCATTTCCCACAGGGATTTCTTTATTTTAAAGTAAAAAAAAAAATAAATGTTAGTTTCTGAGTTGAAAACATTTAGGCGTGGCTAAGAACCTGTAGTTCCTCAACCGTTAGCTTATTCTGTTAAGATTTCCATTTTACGATAATGCGTAGATTTTATTAGTAACCCTTAGTTAAAGTTGACGCCACAACTAACGGTTTACTGGACTGCAATGTCGGATTCACATGAACATTTGTATTTTCAATTGTTTTCGATCGTCGACGGTCAGAGAATTCTTTCTGCAATCGAGTTAAATAAAACTGTTGGACATCTGTGGTATTAAAATATATTAACTAATTTTGTAAATATATAAATAAATAATTTTGATGTACTACCTGAGAGGGTGTGTGCGTGCGTGTGTGTGTGTCTTATTCCTTGATATCTCTTGGAACATTAGTTAGGGAGATTACATTGAATTTTGCTGTCGTTGAATAAAAACCCTGGAGGCAATGTTTCTGTTTTTTATTATATAAGGAAGAGAAACAGAAACAGACAAGAAAGAATGAAGAAGAAAGAATGGTAGAAGTAGTGCAGCGAAAACAATAGAATCCCAAGAAAATCTGAGAACCAAACTGCGGTACTCAGAGGTGAGAGGCCGATACGTTAGTGACACCTCAATAGGTAGACAACCGCGCGACCATTTCAGTAGATAGACAAGAACGGTCAATTATTGAATTTTGCTCTCCTTGGGGATGGGGGTAGGTGCGGATAGATTAATTGATAGAAATAAGTAACCAGACAATAATAATACTGAAGTACAATTTTTTTAAAATAAAAACAATTCCGTTTTACTTTGTTGTGGCATTGTATATCATCATCATCATCCATCATGAATTAGGCTTTGATAGACCTGTTTCGGCCTCATCAAGCAGTCTCTTAAGTGGTCTTCTTGGTCTTCTATATCCTTTTGGTTTGTAGTACATCATAAATTTTGGAATTCTGTTGTTGTCCTTTTGGTAAATGTTGTAACCAATTGTTTTAGTAGCATTTTATCTTTTCTTCCATTGATTCTATATTTAATTCTGTCAAAATGTCCTCATTCTTTTTTAAATCCAAAAGAGTATAATCCTGCTGTCCTTCTGAAAAATTTCATTTCAACTGATTTTAATCTGTTTTATCTTTTTTTTGAAAGTCCAGGTTTCACTTCAGTAAGCAATATGGGAAGAGCCAGTGTATTGTAAATTTTGATTCAGGTTAATTTTTGTGCTAAATTGGGTTTTAAAGTGTTATTTATTATTCCCAAGATCTTAATTTTCTTTCGCATATTTTTTTCGCTTTCATATGATAAATCACATCCAAGATATTGAAAAGATTACGTATTATAAAACATAGAAATAGAAAATAGCCATTGCAAGACTTTCTACATACTTTTGTAATATCAAATAATCTTGAAGCATAGTTATTTCAGTTATTTTGACTATATGTTTGATTCAAAACAATATGTGTAATGTAACGATGGGTGGTAAAGACACATAGCACAGCGACCTATGGGCTATTGTACTACCCCAACCTTAATCCCCAAAAAGTCTATGTCTGCAGCAAATGCCAGTAATCTACTTATCGCGATCATAAAAAAAAATCCTTTGGTTCCAGGAAATAAGAACCTAGGTTTTTATACAGGGTGTATCTGAAATGTGCTGCCAAACTTAAATGTTATATTCAATCTTGCAAAACAACGAATAAACGTCGCATAAACATGGGTCTGGAAATGCTTTATTTCCAAGATATGAACGATGAAACAATATAGAGGTGTTGGTCGTACAGTCGTTCAGTTTCACATAAAGTGCTCGAAATCTCCACCGACCGCAATGTACGCAACACAACGTCGTTCCATCGACTGCCGAACATTGTCGAAGATGCCAGATGCACGTCGAATTGTGTTGCACCCATCCATTGTGCGATCATGCAATGCGTGGGCGTCAGAAACAGGTGTGGTGTACACTAAAGCTTTAAAATAACCCCATACGAAAAAGTCCAGTGGGTTTAAATCAGGGGAACGAGCAGGCCATTCTGTTAGTCATCATCTTCCAATCCACGATTACTGAGGAGCAATTTAATGACTCTCCGATACGACGTAAAGGCTAACACCTCTGTATCGTTTCATCGTTTCTTATCTTGGACATAACGCATTTCTTGACCTATGTTTATATGACATTTATTCGTTGTTTTGCGTGATTGAATACAACCTTTAAGTTTATGAGCATATTTCAGGTATACCCTGTATGTAACAAGGAGAGGTCACGGCCTATACATCGCCCGTTTGTGAGATGAAGGCACTCATGAAGTACTTCAAAAATGTGTATGGATTGAGGGGATGTTAGATGGAAAAGTAATATAGGATTGGAAATAAATAAATAATACTCTCCCTAACTTATTTTGTATTAGAAATATTTTTAGTTATTAAATATAAAAATATGCAATTTATTTTTTTTATTTTATCTTTATTTCTTTCCGATACTAATGTGCTTTTCTCCTGATATTTTGTTAATATTATTAATACTCGATAAAATGTCAAGAGAAAGCGTGTTAGAATAGAAAAGAAGGAAGACAAGGTTCAAATAAGTTAAGGAGAATATTATTTATTTACTTATAAATGTATATTACTTTTCCATCTAATATTCCTAAGATAACCATAAAATAACATTGCACATCTCCTGACCCAACGCTTTAAAACCACTGCACCACAACAGCACTTGCTTAGAAAACGAACAAGAAGTTAATAAGCTAATATTCGAAACCGTTTGAGAGTTGAACCCTCAACAATTCTACCTATTTCTTTTTTTCATAGCTTTAAAAGCTCAGAAACTCTCTTGTTGCTTGGTTCCTTGATAAGGAAGCTATGTTCTTCAAGCCTGTGCCAAAGTTTAAGTTGAATAACTCTTTATTTTATTTGTGTATTTCTTTAAATCATATTGGAGAAACCAATAACAGTTTCAGGACCTATAAAGGTCATCTTTTAGCAAAACAGTATGTTTTCTCATTTGCCTACATGTCCACTGTGCCGTGGCATCCAAAAAAGATGAACTATTGTTTCTCTCCACTAGGAACTGCCTTAAGGCAATTCAAAATAATCAATTCAGTTACGCATCACTGATTTACAGCATTCAGTGCTGTTTGTTTCAGAGAAGATATAAATAGTCTTATTTCTAGTGTATCTGTTCAAACAGATTCTGCTACAAGCAAGAATAGCAAAGGTTTTTGCTTGAAAGACACTGGTAAAGTTACCCAGGCTATATGACAATCCATAGTTAACCATTAGCTAATACACACCTGTCCCAAAGCCATTGATAGATTTCAATGCATCGGTATACTAATGGAATGAAATACAGGTTCAGGAATAGAGGCATTACCCCAGGTCTCAAAATAAAGAAACACTTAACATTTTACTTGCATTTGCCAAAAATGTAATAATATCTGCACAGTTTTACTATGAAATGTAAAGACTCAACAATGCATTATTCACTATGCTACAAAACGGTCTACAGTCATACCGTCTACAGTCACTTCAGTTTACTTCGCTTCGGACTTACGTCCGTTTGTAATTGACACTATTCCTCTGGACTTGGTGATTAAGAGAACCTAAATCAGACTATTTTTTTTTCATCATCCGCATTCAACAGTTCGATCATTAGGTCAAGTGAATAGTGTTAAGACCAGTACCGATTTTTCTACTCTTTTCTTCGCCTATTTGTAGTTCAATGGGTAGAAGGATAGAAAAACTGCGAACCGTTCTGTACTGACGAGTCCCAAAAGCTATTTCCTGAGTGGGATATAAAAATGTTTTACTGTTGTTGTTGCTCTTAAATAAAATTATTTATTCCCATATGCGTTACATGCATTTTTATTTCTTGTTTATTTATTATTATACAGATTTCTATTTTAGTTATAAATGCTTTATTGACGTCAGTTAATGCACGTATATATGCAAATATATGATGATTATAGTGCAGTATATACAGTAAACCAATGAGTGCTTCAACTTGCCTTCTTTTTCAACTTATGTCATTCGTTTGGAACTAAAGGTGGCCTAAGTGAGGGTGATTCACTTGTTATTCCTGTTTGAACAGGGGGCTTTTAAAATAGACGAAGAAGAGACAAAGTATAGGAAAATTTAAACTCTATGACTGAATTCTTAAACATAAAGTTTGAGGTTGATTCATGCATTATTTTTTTAATTTACTTTATGTCACAGTGCTTTGGCCCTTAAGTACTACTGGCTAAGCTGTTTCCAGACTGTTGATATACGATATATGAGTGTATTTAAATATGAATTTAGTTTGCATTGAAAGTGAATCTACACAGCAGCCCACTCACAAAACAATCTAAAAGTGTTTTTGAGAAAAGGTAAATTCTGTTAAAAATCAGATATTTCATTATTATTATCATTATTATTTATGAAGTAGTTTTGATAAATTAAAATGCTAAAAGTAGTTTAGATTCCTATTATTTCCTACCCTTGCTCAAATTAAAGTAAAAATTTAAAAATTTTTAATTTTTAATAATATCGTTATTTTTTTTTACTTTTCCCCCATGCTTTCTTCTATTTGATTAAAAAGTATGAGAGTAAATTGATACATTACAAAAGAATGAGTGGATGAACATAAAAATAGAAGACGATTTACATTGCGAAGTTGGACAACTGGAAATACGTACATGAAAATTGCACTTGAAATGTTAACAGGTGACTTTTCAGTTAAAGCTTTATTTTATTATTCTGCAATAAATGAAAGCTACTGAATTTTTAAAACTGAAATCAGCAACTCAGAGCTCGTTAACACTTGCAGTCATTCCCTAAATAAATAAATATTCGAATCTCTACAGAATCGTTCACAAGCATTCGTTGGAACCAATTATCAAAGAAGTTCAAGGCAAATAATGAATAATTTCTATTCTGCTTTCAATATCACAATTTCATTTTCATCTGAATTTTGTCTGTTGTCTTTGTTCATTGTTTCACCTGTATCTATCATGTTATAACTCAAAAACAAAAATGTATTTTGTTATAGTGTTTTATATCTGAAACCTTATTTTATGCAATAATTAATAATAATTGAGGCTATTTTAAGGTAGAAGAACATATGAATGCAGTAAAACTCCTCTGTATGGCTCATCTCCCAATAATTTTTTTAAAAAAACCCCAAAAAACAGAAAGAATCTTGTAGAAACTCGTCATGCACCTTACGATTTTCTTAATTTTTATAGAATTTATTTCATTGTGGATCCATTAGGTGAAATTTGCGCGTTAATTTACAAAATGAGAAAAGCATTAGAAGGAGATTAGTTAATCCTTTTTAGAATTACGTGTGTTTTTGTATGATTAAAAATTAGACTTAAACGACTTCGATATTTGCGGATAAATCAATTTTCAATTGAAACGGAAAATTTAAAGAAAGATTACGTGTGTATACGAGAGTTATTATAATTTAGAAATACGGAAAGTCTTTCTATTGTTTCAAAAAACAAAGAAAAAAAAAACACACGCATACACACATTTCAGTAAAGTAGACTTTAAATCTTTTAAGATTTCAATATTAGATGTTAAGTTTCTCTCCATGTTTTCTCTAATCTTAACGATATTATAAATCCATTAAAGACAAATATCTTCTTATATACCGGTACTTCTTCTTTACTTTATCACAATATTTCGAATTGTCTTCTCGACTGTTCTTCTTCAGATAATACAAAATAAAATGTATAAAGGGAATACATTATTCCTCTTATCACAATTTTTAAAAAACAAACAATGAATTTCACCAAATTCATTTATGTCATATATTAACATTATTATTAAGAATTTGGTGAAATTCATTGTTTGTTTTTAAAAAAAATGTGAAAAGAGGAATAATGTATTCCCTTTATACATTTTATTTTGCATTACCTGAAGAAGAATAGTTGAGAAGACAATTCGAAATATTGTGATAAAGTAAAGAAGTATATAAGAAGATATTTGTCTTTAATATGTTTAATAATTTAATGCAAATATTATTATTCGTAGACTTTAGGTAATTCTATTATTATTATTATTATTATTATTATTTTAAAGGAAAAAAAAATGTACATGTTATAAGTGAAATTATGTGTTTATGTTTTCTGCTTGTACAAGAGAGTTGACTGTTCATGGACTACAAACTAATATCGGGCACATGTTCGGTAACAAATCATTTTATCTGAATGAATTTAATAACGCTTTTCAAATGTAGAGAAAGCATCATTTCCTGTCTGTCTCCAGCTGGCGTTCCTTAGATAGTTTGGCTTTCAGAGAAAAAAAAAAGACAATGTCACTGCTGAAAGTTTTGCTCGCCTGTTGCCAGATGGCGCCACATAAATGACTTTTTTTTATTATTATTTTTTTTTTGCTGTCAAGCTCCCCTTGAGAGGTCCTAGTGTATTAGTGTTTCATTGTATCATTTAAAAAGCAGTCAGCCATTGAATGTGTCAAATAGAATGAACGAAAAGTAACTGATAGTAGAACAATTAAGGCTGCGAAATGCCTTTAACACTTTCAACTGAACTTAGCACAACATCGACTAAACGAAGCAAAAACTAAAACAACTCGGACTTTATTTTTACTTGTCTTTGGAAAATATATATATAAAAAAAGTTCACATTACAAATGTAACAAATGCTTTCGCAATAGAGCTTCGATATGTAGCCACTGCTGATGGTAAGATAATCTTAAACAATTCAATTCTCATGTATAGTCTCCAAATCTATAATCGTCGTTCAATCATGATATACACACTACAACTAAAATGCCTTCTTAAAAACCCTTCTTTAATCACGATATTTCGTTTTCTTTAATAGAAAACTTCTTCAGGTTAAATTGAGGACAAGAAATCTTTCTTCTTCCTCCTTAATTCGGTATGATACATTTAAAAAATTAATACAACTTCATACAAACAATACATGGACCGTCCATCCGTGTTTAGAATACAATATAACACGTTACACAAGATTCAATTTCCATGTATTAATAAAGATAAATTTTTAAAAGTCAGTGATATAACATTTGGATGGTTATTTTAAAAATTATTTTAAAAATAAAGAAAGATTTTTGTAATGTAAGTTGAATACGAATTGTCACTGAATATTATAAGAATTGAGATTCTGTATTGTAAACACGGACGGTTCATGTTTTGTTGGTATTTTCCTGACCCGGTCAAAGGCCACCTACAACCGGAAGTAGAAGTGTTCCATTGAACCTCCAGGCCAATGGAAGTAAAAAAAAAAAGCATGACTCATAGGGCTCTAACTCTTGGTTTGGGCTGTGGAAATGCTACACATACACACATGAGAATCTTAACACCTCCTCCGTACGGGGATCGCTAAAAACCGAATTTGTAAGTTTCTGAGAGGAAAATAAAATTAAGGAATGAAATTTGTCCAGAATTTGTTACACATTTTTCCATCTTAACAACATTTAAATCAATGTGTGATTAAAAAAAACCGTATTTGCATATTTTGTTTTATTTAATTGTTCATTAGCTTACTTTTAATTAAGGGTTTGCTTTTAATAATTTATGGCTGTTTTAAGAATGGTTCGTTCGTTTAAATGACATTTTTTTGCATTTTGCAATTTTTTTTTTTATTTCGATGAAAAAAAAAACCCAGTTTATTTAGGAACTTCTTAGAATTATTTTTAGTCGTTGGAAATAACATCTGTAAAATGAAAGGAAGAATTTAAAGTATAAAAGTTATTTAATAACTTTTTTTCTTTTTATTTAATTTAATTTTGGGGTTAGATATCCTCTTTCCTTGATTTCGTTCTCCCAATCTTGGCATGTCATCCAACACTGGATCTTGCTGCCAACGCACGTGAAACACTATACTATTTATACGTTAGTAACAAGATACATTACATGTGTTTTTGCTTATTCCTTTTTCAATATCTAAAATTCTTAACCTTCTGGATGCTGATATTTATTAAAAGCAAGTTTGCAGTCAAGACATCACCGTAGTATATTAAATTGAATTTTTTTTTTTTTAAATATCGATATTGTAAAATATCGATTTCGTAATTTATTCACTGTGTAGTATCTCATTTTAAATGTCTCTATGATAATGAAAGTATGAATAATTAAAAAATTATTAATTAAAAAAGATTAACGTGTGCTTAACGATTTGCCTTCTTCCTTAGTTGAGAACGTCGTGTTAAATACGACGAAATCGGTACCGGAATTTTTTAAATATGTTTTAAAATATTTTTAATCGTTTTTAATTGTGTATGTCATTATTTCTTCAGTTCAATAATGAAAGTATCTTAATGTAAAACCTGTGTTATTTTTTTTAATGCATAGCATTAATTTTAAAGTTTAAAGTATTTTTTAAAAAAAGAAACCCACAAATTTTAAAATTAAAATTTAAAAACACAAACTTAAAAACAAATATATTAAGATTAAAAATGCCCCTTTTTCTTTTTCTCTAATACGTGGAATTCTACTTTAAAATGTTCTTTTGTTTTTTATTGGGAAAGAGCCTACTGAAAAATGTCGGTCTGATGATGACTCAATAATGGAATCTAGAAAAACAAAGGTATTTCAACATCGTTGCTTCAGGTCTGCTTTCGAAACAAGACGGGAAAAGAAAGAAAATCATAAAAACGATTTTTCATCTTGAATACTTGTGGCACAACGTGTCTCCTCCTTGTGCATGTCGCACCATTATCAGGCCGAATGATATCCATCCCTATCATTGCCAAAAACTGTGAAAACGTGGTATTTTATCTGTGCCAGCTGTTATTGCAGTTTCCTTGTCTGTCTTCTTCTTCTTTTTTTCATCATCTTCTTTTTTTTCTTTATTCTATTACAGCAGAGAGAGAGAGAGAGAGAGGGTCCCTGTCACGCGACCTACTTTGAACCGGAAAGAAAGAAAGACTGGTGCGTTACGAAGCATTCCACCCAACACAAGTACCCGGCGTTTTGGTTGGTCGCCAGCGCAATAAAATTAGAAAAGGGTTTTTTTTCTTTTTCTGTTGCTTCTCTTTTGACATGAACAAGCTTTGGTTTAGCGGATGTTTATCCAGGTTGTGCTCACCAGGGATTACTTCAGAGACAGACGAAACGGATTCTGGAAATTTAATCAGATGTGAAATCTTTTGTCAGAAGAAAATTTTCCTTACTTTGCCGCCCACTGTGTCTGGTTTCTTTTGTTCGGTTTCGAAGTGTAGACTGGTTTTCAAAGTGATTGAATGTGTGACTTTCCTTCCAATTGCTGTGGCAGCAGGATTCTCATAAGAAAATTCCAGAACTTGGAGAATTCTTAAAGATATTTGCGATTGAGATCGCAGACTTAAGTGATTTCAAGTAACTGTTCTACATCCAAAATAAGACAGTTACAGTTCTCTTTGTTAATGTCTCAACATTTTTTGTTTTTGTTTTTTCAAATAAAAATTCGCAAATAGCTTAAGATCAAACGTTCCTTATCTAACTTCACCATTATCTAACTTGAGATCTGTAGGATCTCATGACTTCCTCTCCCTGCCATATTGGAAATAAGTTATAATGTTTTTATCTATAATCATGCCTGTCAAATTTCAAGAATACGCTCTCTGGTTCAAAGAATTAACTTAAACAAAAAACGTTCTTCTCATTTGGAAAATATGACTAAAATAAAGATTATTTTCTTAACCTTTCTAAACGGTTGCTTCATTAAGATCAGAAAAACTTTTTATTCAAATTTAAAAGTGGGATGTAAAACGTAGGCTTAGGCCATATAGAAGAGCTATTTTGCATATCTCCCATCCAGTCAAATGCAAAATAGTATCCTACTTTTTTTAGAATTAAAAAATATTCTAGAGAATATGTTATTGTGCTTAAAAAGAATTAAAAATTATAGCTTACCCCCACCCCGAAAAATTTCCTCCATTTCAGAATAGAGCTAAGAAAAAAAAAATATTCTAAATTTAAGCTTTTTGTGAATACTTGCATAATTCGAATGAAAATTAAAACTTTAGACAACGTTAATTTCTCTACCAAATAAAGTAAAGAAAAAAATTAATAAAAAGAGTTCCCAATCTAATAGAAAGCAAGTTTAACGTCCGTAATTATTCATAAATGGAGACAAAATCGCCAACCGGACAATGAAAATGCTTTCGCACATTGAGCCAAAATCAACGGGAATTCTGTACAGTTGTTTCATCCTTATTATGGAATCATCAGCAGAATATACCTTTGATGTTTGGCTCGCTGCGCGAAAGCTTTACCCAAAAGCATTCTCGATCCCGGGAATGGGCCGCCGAGATAAAAAACAATAAAATAAAAAATGATCCTGAAAGATCCAAGCTTTCGCGCAGCGAGCCAAACATCAAGGGTATATTCTG
This sequence comes from Thereuonema tuberculata, assembly GCA_023159025.1. Taxonomy (NCBI): domain Eukaryota; kingdom Metazoa; phylum Arthropoda; class Chilopoda; order Scutigeromorpha; family Scutigeridae; genus Thereuonema; species Thereuonema tuberculata. Next base: position 19,150,048 of record JAFIDM010014012.1, on the reverse strand, counting down.
CTGATGATTCTATAATAAGGATGAAACAATTGTACAGAATTCCCGTTGATGTTGGCTCAATGTGCGAAAGCATTTTCATTGTCCGGTTGGCGATTTTGTCTCCATTTAGTTCCCAATCTATTGCTGCAGGATGAATCGATTGCAGGTGATGCTTTCTCTGCTGAGAGGACAACGATTCACTTTGACTAAAATTATGTAAACCTAATGAATTCAATCTACACAGGTTTTACTACTGGGTTAGTTTCGTTTTCTTTTTAGTAAAAACAGAAAAATTGAGATGATAGCGTTGAAGGGACCTTAATTAAGTAAATTAACAGATTGACAACAAGCGAAGCAGCGCCGAAGTAACTTTTATTTGGCTCCTAGTGTGAACTAGTTTTGATTGCTTTTCTTTTCGTGTTTTATTGATGATAGGAAAATTTAATCTATATCGGAATAAATAAATGTATTTTTTTTACATAAATTGCTTTCTTTTATTAAGCATAAAATTATTAAAACATACAACAAAAAGTTTAAAGTGTCACCTCTTAAGGTATAAACGATGCCTCCTTGATACGGCGCCTAGTGCGGGACACCACTCGCACCGCCCTTGTTACGACGCAGAAGTGAAGGAAAGGAAAAATGCACCTGACGTTTCGGTTAGACTTGTCTAGCATCTTCCGGATAAAATGAGAGAATTAATGCATTTGTAATAATAAATTATTAAGGAAAGTTCTTTAAATCGTAGCTATATTGATTTATTCTTTTGGCAACTCAAAAAGAAACGGACTTTGCACCTTTGATGATCATAAGTGTCAATGTAGTGTCATATACTTTTTATATTTTCAATACATTAACAAAGAGTCTGAAGTCGATGGCGAGTGCTCCAGTATTTTGTGACAAAATTGTGTGAAGTAGATTAAATTTGCAAGTTGCAAAGTTAAAATTGTCAAAAACAATTAATCAAAATTAAAGCAAATGTGCATTAAATACAGACAACCACGAATTATTTCATTCAGATCCATCAACACAAATTGAATGCTTCATTTTAATCAAATTCAACTATTTCACTTTCAATGTTTTTTTCTGTGCAATTTTTTGTCACTTAAAATTTATATGTGCGAACGGATTCATTGCCCAGGTTTCAGCATTAGTTTTGTTTGTTTTGTTTTTCTTTTGCACGGAAATACAGATAAATACATCTTAAAGCTTCAATTTAAACGTTAATCTATTTGTAAAAAAAATTGTTAATAGCCCGGGTTGAAAGTAGTTGCAAACATCATTATGAGCGGAAACGTGGTCAGCATGAAATTCATAATTTATTAAAATTTTCAATGTAAGAAAACGATAAGCAAAAAAAAAAAAAAGAATTTCTCTCTAGAGCTTCTCAACGAAGTGGAGTCTGGAACGGCCGTTTCATTATCGTTATGATTCCTCGGCCAGACTTATCACTTCGATGACAAGCTCAGAAATGCATGAAGACGAAATCACACCCCCTCCCGGATGCAACCACTGACAAAAACAAACAAGAAATGAAAATTACCTGTTACTTACAGGTTTAGAAAATTTGGCCCTAAACATTCGGGCACAAAATGGCAATTAAATTATAAAGAAAACGCCACATAAATATGGCAGGAATTTTTTTTTTGGTGTGTTTTTTTTTTTTTGTGCAAGCTGAGTAGAATTCAGTTTTCTTAAATATTGAATTGCACACTAACCTTTATTTTTACATGGTTATCCCTATTTTGGTGACATTCTCTTTATAATTGCCACTTTGTGTCCGAATGCTTAGGGCCGAATTTTCCAAACTTGTAAATAATAGGTAATTTTTTTTTCTTGTTTGTTTTTGTCAGAGGTTACATCCAGGAGGGGGTGTGATTTCCTTTTGTCTTCATGCATTTCTGAGCTTCTCATCGAAGTAGATGATTCATAACAATAATGAAACGGTCGTTCCAGGCTCTAGGCAGGAATTATTTTTGTTTTTTGTGCATGCTGGGTATAATCCGTTTTCTTGAATAAGATGAATTATTTATTAAGTTAAAGTTTTAAGTTTCTGTTACAATTTTGTACTTCTTTACTTTCCTAGGTTTGGTGCGTCTTCAAGAAATCATCAAACTGAACAACAAATGGAAGATAAAAATGAAACAGTTAAGTCCCGATGGAAATTATAGACCTATGCTGAGAGAAATCAAGAATTCGGGAGAAGCCAATATCTTGATCGACTGTAGCACAGCCAATGTACATTCAGTCCTTAAACAGGTAAGTGGGTAGATAAATTAAACAGCATTTGTTAACAAAAAATACATATAGAATGGTCTTAGTACTTATAGACAAGTAATAAATGTAACGTTTTTTTTCTCGTTTGCAAAATAATTTGTAAAGAAATGATTTGTATTTTGCTAAAGAATTTTTTTTTCTTTTACCTAACATATAAGTTCGCCTGACTTTTAAGAGCACGCAGTTGCAAAGATAAATATTTGAATATCTTACTTTTTTTTGGAAATTAAACAAAATTCTGTACGATAGAGATTCTATTTAAATTTTTAAAAAATTAAAATACCTTTAGAATTTTTTTTTTTACACATCGCAATTGAAACTTTAAGTGATTTCTTTGGTTATTTCTTCTTACATTAGCACATAATTGTCTAATTAATTCTCATTTGCAGTCAATGAGCTAGTATTATACTTTTTCGCATGAGGTTTTAAATCTCTTGTTCAATCAACAAAAAAAAACACGTGGAAATGATAAAACACTAGAAAATGCAATCCATATGAAAATGATTCAAAAAAATTCTGGGCTGCTTAGTAAAATGCACTTGTATATTTATTTTTTTTTCCTGAAAAACTACTGTCAGTGTTTTAGAAAGAAATTTTTGTTTCCTATAGATCAGAAGTTCTTAACCTTTCTGCGATTACAGACTCCCTATGGATAATCCAATATGTTCCCAAACTATATTCGGCAGTCCAAATCATTATCATCACCACCTGTCATATTAAAAATCAACAGCTTGATTTTACTTTATATATATATAATTATATATATCTAATATCCAAACTTGAAGCTCATCTTTCGAGTTTAGAAAAGCAAAGATATCAATCAATCATTTGCAATTTAAATTTAGAACGTAAAGAATATAAGAATGAAAATTAACTTATATTACTAAACTATTATAGCCGGACAGTGATATGAAATTTGAAACCAATGTAACGAACAAATCACTGTCTGAAACTGCCAATTCAAATTTCAGTTCACCGTTTCTATGGTGATAAAACAGATTATTCGACCACCACGTCATCAGCGGCACAATTTAGAACTAATTTAGTAAAAACGCAAGATATCTAAATTTTACTAAATTAGTAAATTAGATCCGTGACAGTTCCACTGCTCCACTGCTGTACCAACACAATGGATGTGTTTGTGCGATCGGTCACTGCCATATGTTAGAGGTGTCTTGTCATCCCGTGAAGTCATATGATTTTGCGGTCCAGTTTCTGGATTTCTGTGTATCCGAGTTTCATCTTTCTATTGATGCCATGTTCGCATCACTGTACTGGCGTTTCGCCCTGTACGAGTGTCAATTTCGCGATAAAAAAAATCCAGCTTCTCATATCCCAACAATTCTTCTTCTCTCAAAATCCGTGTTCACAATGCGACCTTCTTCGTGATGGGCATAACGAGATACAAGAAACACCCTTTCGACACAACATCAGCTCTTTACTGATTGTAACATCTCGTTTCATCCATTTAAACCCAAAACCGAAAAGTTTAGAGAGGCTGCTCCGAAATCACTTACGCATTTTCGCTGATATTATAGTCTAATCATTTGAATGTTCCAACCCGATGTACACATCCTATAAGTTTCCAGCAAATATCATCAGTCCTTCAAGGTATTGCAATTTTCACAAACCGTAGTGTATTTTTAGCCAAGAACAGAAAGCTGAAAGAAAAATCACAAGGATTTTATTATGTTTATTTATATAAAAAAGGCAAATCATAAACACACAAGCTAGCTGCAAGTAGGACAATTTTTGCTGTTGTTTTTGTGCAATCATAACGTGGAATCGAGATAAAATTACTGACAATTCAGAGATCCAGGCCCACAGTCCGTCATTTGATTCTCATACCTCCAGTTAGGAACCCTACGTATACCTATGTGTATAGATTGCAGTAATTTGAATTACGTAGGGTTATGTTTATGTTACGACGCCACAACAATACAAAGCTGTAATATAATAGAAAGAACATCAGTGCTAATATTAACCAACTAAAAATAGTCCAAAGAAATGTGAAATGAGCGACTGAATCACAGCAGAGAATGATGTTAAATGTAATCACACTTGTTTCCTTGATCTCTTTTTTAATTATTTAAATCCTAGAAAATAATTTCCATTCTTAGAAAAGTAACGTTGCACAGAAGTCTTGAGAATTTATCAAATTTTAATATTTAATGTAATAGATTCAGCTGGGTTTTTTTGGTAGAAAACATAGTAATAAAATCCATGTTTGGGTTATGGTTTTGGGACTTTTTTTTTTAATCAATTGGATGCGAATCACACGTTTTAAGCTAATGGCGTTCTTCGGTAATTTTATTGCTTTTCTTTATTAAACTTGGCAGAAGGAGTTATTTCAAGCATCGAAGGACATGGTATCCTCAACTTCTAGATAATAGCATTACAAGTGCTTCATTAGCGACCTCGTATTGTGAAATGATTGCTTCTTTTGCATATCAAAATGCGACGAGTGCTTTTATAATTAACAATATGCAGACGTAAGAAAGGTTTTCCATTTTAGTGATTCATTTTCAGTTATTCATTAGAATGAATCTAAATAATTGCCGAAGCGTTGATGGCTCATTTTCAAGTTTAACTTGACAATTATTAGTTTGAAAATCTTATTTATTTATCCTATCTCAAAATTTCAGTGAAAGAAAACCGCCCGTCCAATCATCCGATCCTCTTTGCCAAATTGAAAGACCTCCAAGAAATGAGAAAATATACTGAACACTCAATATTCATGATGATAACAGACTTAGAAGCAGTGTATTCACAGCTAGTGTTCAGCTGTTCCTTCGTTCTCACTATTGCCTCAACATATTTTATTGCTTGAGCAACCTTGGAACAAGATATACTCAGCATTCTCAAGAATTTTATATTATTCACGTTACTGAGCCGACCCAGTCCAAAAAAACAGCGTGCTATTTTATTAATAACGATCCTATTAACGAACGTGCAGCAAACTTTGAGCGTGGATTTGGCTACAAAACAATTTTAAGTGAAAAATTACAGGAAATAATCTATCCTAGATTCATTTTTTGTGCATCACAAGTCAACAATCAATATCAATAAAGATGAAACGCAGCCAAGCCCTTCTGAAACTCAGTTGTAAATTATAAAAATACAACTTTATTAGTACTGGAAGAAATTTATACATATTTGAATAACAAAGTATTTTTTCGCGTACATTATATGGCCAAAGTATCCGGACACCCCTCTGGAGAAGAGATTTGTCAATGTGACTGATCGTGTGCTATGACCTCATAGTACGAGATAAAAGTGGTCAATGCAGAATCGGACGGTTATAAACTGGCGTTAGACAATGAGTAAGTCAGCAGAGCTGAGTGATTCAGAACGTGGCATGAGCTTTGGATGCCATCGGTGCAACAAATCGGTTTCTGCAACATCGGCCTTGCTGTAGCTGCCACTATCAACTGTAAGTTGATGTCATTATAAAATGGAAACGTCTAGGACTGACAACGGCAGGAAATCGCAGTGGTAGACCAAAGAAACTCACAGATCGTAACAGTCAAACCCTGACAGCAGAAGAATCGCAAGTTCCCGTTCCAATGAGCTTCAGGTGTTGTCGCTAGCACCATGACTGTCCGTCGAGAGCTGAAACACAGGTTTCCACGGTCCTGCGGCCGCTCATGAGCCGAACATAAGCAAATCGCACCTCCATGGGCTGAAGCAGTGAAAACAAGTACTTTGGAGTGATAAATTTCGCTACACAATCTGGAAGTCCGATGGATGCGACTGGATTTGGCGGATGCCAGGAGAACGCTTTCTTCCCCGAGTGTATTGTGCCAACTGTCAAGTGTGGTGGCGGAGGCGGCATCATAGTTTGGGGCTGTTTCTCTTAGTTCGGCCTAGGTTCCTTAGTTTCTTTGACCGGAAACATGAATGCTGAGATGTATGTCGACATTCTTGATAACTCTGCACTTCCCACCATCTGGTAATAGTTCGAGAAAGGACCGTTTCTGTATCAAAAGGATAAGTGTTCTGTCCACATAGCGAAGGCTGTGCTGTCGTTGTTTGAACAGATGGGTATTGAACTCCTGGACTGGCTTTCACAGAGCCCCGATCTCAAGCCCACAAAAGACCTCTGGGAAGAAGTAGTACGGAGTTTACGCACCAGGTCCAACCACCCTTCTTCAGTGGCCAGATTCACTATAACTCTTATGGACGAATGGAAGAAAATTCCTGCTCACATATTTCAGAATCTGGTGGAAAGTCTTCCCAGACGAGTGAAAGGTGGCCCGACATCCTATTAATATGTGCCACATGACTTTCTGATTGTACAACAGTTGGTGTCCGGAAACTTTTGGCCGTATAGTGTATTTCATATTTCATAAGGTTTTGCTCTATTGAGGACACCGTTAAACATTTTTTCATGATTTTCATGAGAAATCTGATAAGTTTTTGGTCCCAATTATCCACTTTAAACGAGAACGGCCTGTATTTTTACAAACTCCCTGTTCTTAGTCAAGCAATCCAATTAGCTTTAATCATGAAGATTTGCTTCAGATAAAAAAAAAAAACATTTTGTCAAAAAACTCTTCACATCTAAAGCACTTCCTTTGCTTAATATCTTTCTCCACCTTAGATCTAAAGATATCAGTTTCGCGAATGTTACCCGTCTGCCCATCAAAATCTCACTGAAACCCGTTGATTTTCAAGATTCTGAACCAATAATTAACAATCATGCTTTTGGGCGTAATTTTTCTAGTTTTGTATCAGGTAAAGGTCTTTTCCAAGAATGAACAAAAATCAAATTGTCATGTAATCGAAAAAAAATACCTAGTAACCGCCTATCAGAAGATATCATGAAGAAAAGCAACAAAAAAACCTAAACTTATCCACACATCACTTGTAAATTTACTATTGCACTGAACCCGAGAATATAGCACCGCTGAACCAGGGTTTTTAGAGAAAAATTAATATATTGATTTAGAAGGAGAAACAAAGATTACAAGTCTGGGCCGGATTCCATCTTGTTTGGCCTTCGAAGATCTCACATTTATATATATTGTGTACATTTCTCGGTATTATATATTTCTTTACTTCACTTCAAATCTTTACTTCTGTGTAAACATATTTCCGTCTGCTTAGCTGCCTATTATAACTCACGGGACCGCTTCATTCCATCCCAGATGTCTATTCTCTTTGGATCATTTTTATGTTTGTTTTTTTTTTTTTTTTTGCTTTGAAATATTGTGACCGAGATTTAATTCTCTTGGTTCTGACAATGCTGCTGCTTCTGATCGAGAAAAAAAAAATCCTACCCTTTGCAATTAGAAAAGCTAAACCATATAAAAGAAATATTAATAATATTTTGGAGTCTAAAGTGGAGCTGAAATTAGAGGGCCGATATACAGGGTGTATCTGAAATGTGCTGCCAAACTTAAAGGTTGTATTCAATCATTCAAAAAAACGAATAAACGTCATATAAACATGGGTCTGGAAATGCGGTATTTCCAAGATATGAACGATAAAACGAAACAGAGGTGTTGACCTTTACGTCGTATCGTAGAGTCATTAAATTGCTCCTAAGTAATCGTGACATGTAATGTTCACTATCCCTCCATCAAAAGTGGACAACCCCCCCACACACACACACTACAAGTAAACAAACTCCGCCAAACAAAAATGGAGCAGTCTGGTTGAATGCATTCCAGACGTCAGAATCGCCGCAGCTTGTTCTAGAAAACATCATGATTACGAGGTGCAGCAATGCAGAGATTGCCGACATCCATTTCACTTACGGAAGAGCAAATGGAAATTGCAGAGAAGCTGCACGACTATATCAGGGAGCCTTTCCACAGCGACAGTGTCCATCCAGGAACACAATTAGTGCAATTCATCGTCTCTGGCTGAGACAAAATCATTTACGCCCGCTACTGTCGATAGAGGCAGAGACCGACACATCAGAACAACACATTATTGAAGAACAGGTGCTGGATGAAGTTGCAGAAAATCCTGTAACGTCCACTAGAAAGATTGCCAGAGAAGTTGGCATATCCTCTGTATTGTTATATCGTTCATATCTTGGAAATAAAGCATTTCCAGATCCATGTTTATGTAACATTTATTCGTTGTTTCGCATGTTAGAATATAACCCTTTAAGTTTGGCAGTACATTTCAGGTACACACTGTATTATCAATCGAATGATCAAACTTAATTTCTACTCTGTACTGTATATATCGATAGTAAATCAGTTGTCTGCGTAAAATAAAAATCAAGGTTTTTTTTTTTTTATTCAGAACGATGATTGAAGGAGAAGGCAGTATAAACTTCATCATCAGTTTTGCTGTAATAATATCACACATTATTCAATGACTGAGCATCTTGAATGGTTCTGTTCCGCAGAGAAGAATTCGTCTTTAATATCTCTTTAATTTTTTGTTGAACACCTCCTATCTTAAAAAAAGACCCATTAAAGATGGAATGCTAGGTTTGCAGATTTATTAAGAATTTATATTAAGAAACATGAGTTCACTAAAACTTTAGCTTTTCAAAATAAATGAGATTGAAAAAAAAAAGGGACTCAACATCAAAGACAATGAGCGAAGAGATATTAAAAAAACAGTACATGTAGATTATTTTCTTTTTTTTAGCCTGGAATGTAAAGTCTAGGCATACTTGTACGAAGAGAAAATGAGTCTTTATATGATTACATTTATTGCATCTTTCAATAAACGGGGCTTTAAGAAGGAAAACTTTTAGACTATGTAAATCAGTAAATGAGAAAAACAACTAGTATGATTTCTAACATCAGACACACAAGAGGAAAAAATAGACATCAAAACGGAGAAACGTATACAATTAAGCCGAGTAGTAAATTATCGAGAAAAACAGAAATCGTTTGTATGTGTAGTTAGTGAGGATAAAATACATAGAATCCGATTTGATATCACAAAATCAGCTTAATTACTTGTAATTATATATATATAACTTCCCAACATCTTTAATATTATTATTATAAGCTACAGCATTTGCATTTCAATAGTTCGGTCCAAGAGTATTATAGAAGGAATTCCGTATATATGGCCATTGACAGAGCTATTAGTCTCTAACGCTATGCTCTTAGAACAGGAAATCAATATGATTAAGGATATTTTTTCTACAAAATGGTTTTTCTCACACGACTTTCAACAGATACATTAAAAGTTTCTTAAAATCCAAACGTTTCAGAAAAGAACAGCATACGGACTCTTACGATAAACAACACCATACTTTTACTAAAATAGACAAGATTCATAAGGGAACCAAATACGCTTCCATTATATATGATGAAACATTAAAAAAGTTAAAACCTACACTGAAACTAGTAGGAATAGGACTGGCGTGGAAGCCTAAAAACACTATCGGGACTACTTTTTCCGTACTTAATCGGAAAAAATGCATGATCGCAACTTACAAAAAATGTGGGACTATTAATGGAATTCGCTGTCAGGAAAACAAGTCATGTAGTAGTAGTAGTAGTAGTTGTCTATACATCGGACATAGCTCACCATTGTATAAAAATAAAGGATATATTATGAATGAGGAAATCAAGATATTATATAAAGAATCAAATTGGAAACTCAGAAAAATCATGAAAAGCTGCATCTTAAAGAATACTAGAAACAATAACTTTAATAGATATGAGGGTATCAAAGTGGACCCAATCACCATTGGTTTGATTAGAAATTTTATTAAAACAGACAATAAAAAAGGAGTTACAATCACAGGTGCAAATTCATTGGATTATTGACTTTATCAACTTATTGTTTTGTGAACATTAATTTAAATGTATTATTGTTATTATCTATAAATTTAATAATTTCAACTAAGTTAAATCAATTACCATTGTTACAACAATTTTATAGCATTCATTTTGATATGTACATTTGAATTGATGATGATCTTTCTGTTTTGTATTATTAATTCTTATTTTGCTTGAAGAAGGGAATTATTTTGTATTTAAATAAATTATTTAAATACTATGACAGAGTTTATGGAGTTACTTTTATACATTATAAGAATATGAAAAGAGGAGAATTTGTAGAAGAATATGGTATAATCGAAAAGAGAGTTAGGAACCCGTATTAAGGAGTACGATGAAGCTGTAAAAAAGGGAAACATATCGTATAATACATAGTTTATTGCAGATTTAGTTCTTTTAAATAAACGATATTTCTACGATAAGTTACTAGAGTCTGAAAGTGAGCTTACGATGTTCTTCAAGCAAATAATGATGAAAACACCTTCACGAAACGAATACAAAAGAGAACACGAAGTAACGCATCTTTAAAAGAGAGATAGCGATGCAAGGCAAAGACTTTGGAACACACTGTGTAAACTGATAAAAAAAAAAAAAAACTCCAAAGAAATGAATAAAAAACAAAGGAAACGTAGAAAATCCTTTAGAGTTATGAATGTCCGTAATTTTGTAAAAATGAATAAGAGCTAGAAATACAGTAACCGGCAGATGAATGGACAACCGAGAAAATTTTTTTATTTATTTAGACAACTTCAGTAGTTGATTCTAAATAGCTGCTGTACAATGTAAACTTCGATAAATAAATGGATAAAAGTAGAATAAAAGATAAACATTTTAGTATTTACAGAAAAGTGCTTCTCTCTTGCCTTTATTATTCAATTAAATAGAATGGATGTTACATATTTGGGTTTGGAAAAAATTTTGCAATTGATGTTGTAAACAGATTGTATAAGTTTAGCATTTCTCTTCCTCTCAAAAAAAAAAAATAAATAAATCCATAAATACTTATTTCAGTTACTCCTTTTTATCTTATCTCCATTCTCTCATGTAGCTCTTACTTTGTTCTGGGTATTGTTTTCCATAATATTTAAATTATGTAGATCCTGATTAAAAAGATCTGAATTCCTGGACATTCGCTACCAATATTAGACTCTTTCACACAATAGTTGAATCACTCCAATCCTTTGTTGTGGGTTTGATTAAGGCTGAAGTTTACAGATCCAATTTCCATTTCCAATTCCTGCATTTAATAAGGAGACGAATTCCTACTGTGAAAACGGCGCTAGATCCACTTGAGCACGAGGTCAAAATGGGGCGCAATTAGTCTGCGCAGGTTTGACATGCTGAGCAATTTGTTTACATATATCACTCAACAGGGGGTCGACCCGAGACCCCGAACACCAGTAAACCTCTCATGGGGCTTAGACTCGCTGACAATTACAGTCAACTAAAGGACAAACGCGTTCCCCCTCCCAGTCAAATGAGAAATCCTCAGTCGAAAAATACATAAACCTGAATAACATTCCAATTCGCAACAAATCGGTCCTGTCGCTCCAACAAATCATTTGCGAATATGAATAATTAAAACCAATTCACTTGTTTACTCTATTTCCATCATGGGCATTAAATCCCGGGTCTTCCCAATTCAGGGCTAAGGAGCTTTACGAGATCATTTGAATTAACATTAAAATATGATACGAGTTTAACAAGACAGTTTTTTTTTCAATCTAAATGCCGCCTTTACATTACCGAGGAAAGAATATCGCAATACTTAGGAACAATGGGCTTGGCAATCAAGTGGTAATCGCTTTGATTGCAGGCTGGAGGAGCCGGGTTCAAACCCCAGCCCCATAGGAGGTCGGGGATTTTTCTACAATGAATTCTTCTCCAGACGGGTCTAGGAGTCCATCCGACTTTCTCTTAAATGACTATCTAGTTTCTTTCCTGGGCTTAAAGCCGCTCGGGGGTCGGACTGATCACCCAACCTCAACTTAGTTCCGTACGTCACGAAACGCCGGGAGCCTTACTTCAGCGACCCCAAGGACAACATTGGTTTATAGCAAGATACTTTAACTAACTTAAGAAGCTTTTGATACGGGATGGTTTCCGGATATTTTCTGCAGGGTAGTTTATATTTAACAAGCGTATCTTTTAAACTTGTTTAAATGGTAAGATTCATTCATTCTAAGATAGTGAAACCTTCTATTAAATTTTCAGCTTCTCTACATAATTGGTTTTCTTTATCACGATAACACTTCTTAAAGAAACATTTTTACATTGATTTTATTTTGGTCTCAGACCCTCACCTTTCGGTCCAATGTCTATCAAAATCAGTAGAGTGATACCAATCCATAATGTACCAAAAGCTTTAGCTTTTTTGAGGTAAATAGTTTTCAAGTAATTGTGATTATTGGGCTTTATTGGCAATGTATTCTGGCGGCATTGGAGGGCGTCGATATGACCATCCGAATTTATCTAGTCCCGCTGGTCGAATATAGTTTGAGACTAAACCTCTCGCGCACCAGAGGGCCTTCACATGGCCTGTAATGAAATACCTTTACCTTTTACATGCATTAAAAAGTCTGCGTAAACTAAAAGACAGAAATTAAACAATAGATGCTACTAAGCCTGTCAACTAACTTTTAATGTTCCACTAAATTCATTAAGATTATTAATATCTAATAAAACTTTATCGCTAAGAAGGAAGGCACAAGATCGGAAAGAGTGGCGAGAGATGATCCATAGAATCGCCAAGAGCCGGATACGGCTAAATGGTTAAAGACAAGACAAGACAAAACTTTATCTATATCTATCAGAACAGGGAAAAAAAAGTAACTATTCTCTTCTATAATTCATAATCTAATTTTCAATCTAACATCACATCATATCTAACATTTCAACTTTAAGTTTTTTTGGATAATTTGAAAAATCTGGAGATAACCTCGTTTTACTGGCTTCCGAACTGCAAAAATTTGGCATTAGAGGATTTTGCAGGTTCAAAATTTTTTTCTTTCTTTATTTTCAATAGATTTCCACTAATAAAGTCAAATATAAACAACTTAGCTACTACATCTTTTTCTCAAAAAAATTATTAACAAATTAGTTATTCTGCTTTAATAGAAACTTTTTGCCTTTCTAAATATTTTGTTCCTGGGCTCTTATTATTAAAAAAGTAATTCGAGTATGTTGAGATAATAAAAGAGGTTTGTTTAGTTGAAATGTATTCCTAAGGGAGAAGATAAGCTTTTGTGGAGCATTAACGGTTTTTCAACACTCGCTTGTGTTTGCGAAAGACTTTGTTTACGGAGATTGTGTTTGCATAATTAAAACTGATAGAATATTAATTTACTTATATCGTTTGGTTATACCATTAGATCTGATAAACTAATGGAGCTCGAAAGGTAATCGGAGACAGGCTTTTATTAAAATTAGTTAATAAAGATAAATGTTATTTTACAGAATCTTAAGTCCCTAACAATGAAATACGATCAATAGAATTGTGTGCATTTCATTAGATAAAGGCGACTTAGGTAACCAAGGATTATATATTTTCTTACAGAAGTAAGAAGGAGGAGTTGCATTTCATTTTCTTGCATTTTCTCAGTACGAGCTAGTTCTTTTTTCCTTAAACAAAAGAGAGAAACAAAAATAGACTGGGGATCTCGATTTAATTTTCTAAATTTCGCTTCGAAAAATCTCTAGAATAATGCAGTATCAATAATATATCGATAGGAAAATAATGCTATTGTAGCAACTACTATGTTGAACAGTCAGAATATTCCTCATTTGAAATGGATTGCATCTAACAGTTATATTACGAAAAGACGTTTTGTCACCAGTTTGCCAAAATAATAAATTCAAGTATTACAATAACTTCGTAGTAATAAAAAAATAGAAGAGTCGAATTGCAATCAAAATATTTCACAAGCAATTGATATTTTTTTTCATTCATTCCTTGTTCCTTATGATTTCAAATTAATGCTGTATCTCCTTTACTAGGAAATCCCACAAGCCTTTCCAAGAAAAACCATCGTTTCTCATACGGTTTTCGGAAAGAATTTTGACATTGATAATAAAAATAACAAAATAACAATTCTTTTTGTTTTAAATTGATTAAAAATTAAGAGTTTTATAATGTTTTGTTTGTTGGTTTTTTTTTTATAAATTTGTAGTTATTTAAAAAAATAACAAAAGAAAAAAAAATATGTAAAATAGAGTTTCAAACAATCCACAGAATACACTGCATTCAGGGTTAAGAACCATTAGGAACCATTTTGAGCTGTCCAATCGCCAACAAAAACTGAAAAAAATTTCAATCTTCTTATAGTAAAAGTAGGCAGCAAAAAAAATACACATTTCTTATTAATTCAAAAGTCAGAATAGATTATTCCTTTAAATTTTAATCTTAAAAAAGTGATTAGATTTAGATCTGGTTAATTTTATCAAGCCAAAGATTGCAGTGACAATAGCATGGATGTATGCCTTAATTATAGAATATGTGTTGCAGGTTGTGGAACGAAATATGTGCGATGCTGATAGCGTCTTAACTCAATCGTCTTCAAATAACTAAATTAGAATATAGGGATTATATTAAAACAAAATACGAACATTTCTCCTTTATAAAAAGGGCAACTGAGGTTGCAAAAAAAAAAAATCTTTATCAAACACTTTTGAAAAGTTAATTTATAGCAAATGCATTCTCTAAAAGCAGATCTCTTAAAAATGAACTATGTAGTTCATTGCCTCTCGTTTTATTTCTATTTGTGTTTTTTTTTTCTAACTTTATTGAGAATTTGATTAAAATTAGCCTTTTCTAATTCTAGGAGAGAAATATAGATTTTAACTCTTCTTTTATTATGTTTCCCCAAGTTCATAACTATAGGGATTTAATGATCTCAGCTTTTATTGAGCATTCCGTATCCAATTGATCTCTGCTGTGGCCGCTGGGGAAGGAGGCCGCCAAGCAGCTTCTCTTCCCGAATGGCAAACAGTGCTTGTGGATGCTCTGCGCAGGTTGACCTCCACTGTTTTTAATGCTCTTCATCTTCCATTATTTCTCTCATTACAGGCGCAGCAAATCGGGATGGTTACCGAACACCAGAACTATATCATCACCAACCTGGTAAGTTGCTGTCGACGTGAACCGCATACGTATGGCTGACACTCGCGCCCGGCCAGTAATTTGAGCCTGACTTTTAATGGCGGAACTATGGCCTGCGTGATATCACTCGTGGGACTGTTTCAATGAGGAGAGGGAGCCATAAAGATTATGGGATTTAAACGGAGCTCTCTGAATAATATATCGCTCAAAAACCCTTCGATTGGCCTTATCTCTGCTCTCTAACAGTCTGGTTGTCCTCGGGGACTTATAAAGCACTAACAGAGGAAGCATCGGCAACGATTCCTATTCTTTTAACTACTTTATTTTGCAGTAAACTACACTTTAAACAAAGTTCTTAGAGGTACTTTTAAATCACATGTATTTACAACTTATTCTTTAAAAAAAAACTCACTGAAAATGACATTACAAATAAAAGACAATGTTATTTAAAAGAGATTTATTACATTAATTGACTTCAGTTGTTGAGATTTCAATTGAAGTTAAAGTTTATAAGATAATCACACGAAGAATTTGATTTCCAGTAACTAAGGTTTATTTCTGGAGAATTATTTTCTCTATTTATGGCAAAGATATCTGATAATATAGAAATAGACTTTAATGTTTATTAAGCAAAACAGTAGGCCAAGGGATGCAATCATCGAAACAAAAATAACTATAAAAATTTACAATGGAACTTAATTTTGTAAATTTATATGTAAGTTACAAATAATCCTTAAAAAGAATTTGAACTTTAAAGTTAAAAGTTGATCTTAAATAGTAACAGAACTTTTGTTACTTAACTACGTTTGATTCAAACAATCATAAAACTCTAAAATCTCTCTTCTGTATTTCAGTGATCGAAAAACATAAATCGTCATATAAATATATATGTCACTTTAATCTTTCCTATGATTATGGATTGATATTGAATTCTCTTCACCGAATCAGTTGATGTGTTGTGGATCTATCAATATTATTTTCTCAAATTAAAAATATCTTTTCATATAAATTTTAACATTTTGTTACAATTTTTCAAAACATTGAAAAAGTACGGGTATAATTTAAATTTTTTATAAAGTAGAGAAGATATTATAGATAATTATTATATGACAGAGAAGACATTTTTTGAGTTTTATTATGCGATAGATAGTTTCTTATAATGTTGCCACGATTACTTTGTCATTAATGCTAAATAATCTTAAATATTTTGATTTTTCGTATTTTATTCCTAAGATAAAAACAAGTGTAACTTAAAAATATTTCGTAGAATGCTTTTGGAAAATGATCTGGGAACGATTTATTTTTAATTTAAAGGGATCAAATTTGAAAACCTTAAAATTTTAGAAAGTAAAATATTTATGTAGTAATTGAAATCTCCACAGAGATCTGGCTTTCTGTCAGTTCAATGTCGATGCAATTAAAAATGTAATTTTATTGACAGCTCATTTCAAAAGAAACTGTCATACGTTGTCATATTTTCATTAATAAAATTCACTTCACAAGTCGTTCCAAATGTCAAACCGTGCTTTGAGGAGATATTAAAATATTTATAAATACATTACGCTGGCAGGTAGATTGCTGTTAATAATTCAGTGCCTTTCAATAAAGACTAATAAATTTGCATATTCTGCCGCTAATGAAAAGAATTCACCTTAGGACAAAACATTCCCGCGCCTGTGTATTAGCTGTCAGCCATGCGAGAATGTTTCAAACAAAATTAAATAATTTTATATAATTTTATAAAAATTATACTTCTACATTGCTTTCTCTGCAATATTCTGTAAATATTCTTTATCATTCTTTTTCGCATTTCTGCGATATCTTTAAACCGATGATCCAATTACTAACGAACGTATAGAACAGAAGGATCTATTTGTGTTCAATTTAATAAAAACTCAATTTTATTATACGCATCTAAACAAATACAATCAAACTCTTGTAATTTAAAATCGTAAGAAGAATCACAGGGTATTACAGGATCTTAGGGTATTACATTCTATGCTGAAACGTAAATTTTTAATTATTATATATTATTCCTGACTGCATTTCAATTAAAAGTTGAAACTAGGAACTAGAAATTCGTTGGCGTTACTTTTGATTTTATTTTTGTTTTTTTAAACTTTAAAACATTTTTTTTTAAACTTTGGAAATAAGTTGCAGACTAACCATAAATCGCTCAATCCCACAACTCACATCTATGGCAAATCCATCTATTCACAACTTCGTGATAGACCACATTACTTCTTTCTATTTCAATGGACAAAAACTACTTATTTATAAAAGAAATCCGTAATATTTGAATAATTTACTTTATTTCCATTATTAATATCATCTCTGTAATACACGACTAACTTCTGAGATGTTTTTCGTTCAAAGACATGCGCCATAGATCTGGTAGATCAACGGTATAGGTACTGAATTGTGGGCTGGAAGAATCGGCAGATTTGTTACTAGCTTATTTCTCCTTTAGACGGGCCCTAATGTCCATCCAACCCTTTGTTAAAATAGGGATTCTTTACCGAGGACTAAAGCATCAGGTCTATTGGCTGATTATACTACGAGTTACTTGGAAAGTAAAGGAATTAAGAAAGCTGATAAAGAAATAATAATATATCTCAGAGTGGGAGATGATACTTTTATGATTATAGAACAAGATAGGAAGGGAGTTGTGTTTGAAAAAATTAATAATATGGATAAGCATATACAATTTGAAAGTGGAATATGGAAAAAACAAAGCATTACTGTTCTTAGATTGTAACGTCATAAAAGAAAATTCAAATTGAGGTAAATTGAAAGAAAACACAGGTATTAGTCATTAAAACTAATTTACAAAGACATGCAAAGAAGAACAATATATTTAATTATTTTTAAGAGCGTTTAAGTTATATACCAATAAACAGGGAAGGAATTTTACTTTGTTTTTACTTTTTGAAGAAAATGGATATGATGTTAATCTATTAGAAAATATTATGAAAAAGCTAATTATTATATAAAAAAAAAAATAAAAAAAAATAAAAAGAATAAAAATTATGCTATGATTCCATATAATACCATTATTAATATAAGAGTATTAGGTAATGTAAGTGTATTTAAACAAAAATTACAGAAAGATTAATTTCTCAAGGATAAAAAAAAATGAAAATGAGATATTAGAAGAGGAAAATGTAGTTATCAGATGCCTTGTGAAAATTGTAACAAGGGGTATGTGCGATATAGAACCCAAAAATTAGCTAGGAGAAAAAAAATCAGCATATCTGTAATTATAAGAATAAAGATGCCAATAGATTGAAGATTTAAAAACATCAAGAAATGTACAACCATGAACCAAATTTTGAAAAAATTAAATTAATAAGTAAAGCAAATAATATTTGTTTCCTCACACTTAGAGAGTCGTGGTTCATAAGAACACTCACTCACTTTCAATAATGGTATATTCAACCATATGGTTGAAACATATATAAGACAGACCCACAATCAGAATATAACATCCTATGAAGTCCTGGGGAAAGGATGAACTGGTCCCGCTTAGTGGCTATACTTTCTGTGCACCCACGAGCCAACAGATGCACTAAGGGGAAACACCTAAATGCTTGTATTATCATGATAGTCTTTGCAATAGTTTATAGTATTCTGAAATTTCTGATGATCTAATTATGATTTTAAGAAAAAAATATTAGTTTTTACTATTAAATTCTGTATTAACTGTATAAAATAATTGTCTAATGAAATCTAATTTTTTATTTCCTAGGATTTACACACATTAAACCTCGAAGACTTCAAATATGGCAACACTAACATCACTGGCTTTCGACTTGTAGATCCGACAAAACCTGAAGTTCAAGCGGTCATCTCTGACTGGAAATACGGCGAATTACTACAAGGGAGGAAACTCAACATCTCAGAGCACGGGCTGACGGTATAAGTACAGTGGTGTTTGGTAGTCTTTTGTCTAGAAATTTCCTGTGTGTCTTCCTCTTCATCATATTATTTTTGTGAATCTTTATTTAACTCTAGCTACTACATGGTAAAGTTTAACCTCGTGCGAGCGGAAATAAGCTTTGGTGTGAAATATTAATTACTTAGTGTTTCAGAAATCATGAACCACTTCAAAACATCGGCTCCTAACATGATTTCAACGATGGATAAGAAACTTTGCAATAACTGTATATAACTAAATTAAAAACTATATACAACTGTTTAGCTAATTCTTGAAGTTGATCTGACTTTCGTCGGCTTCTTCTCATACATGTGCATTTCCATTTGAAAAACTAATTTTACAAACCAATAAAAAGCCGGAGAAAATAAGTCCATTGAAAGTCATCAATTGTTTAATCCCTTAAACTTCTACAGAAGTAAATCTTCCTATCCTCGAATGCTGTACAGCGAAGTTCGCATCGTACAGAGAAAACACTATTTTTTTAGTTTCCTTCAGCTAAAATCAGTCTGTAATGATGCTTTGAGCTTAAACATGTATTGTTATCAAGCTACTGACCATCTAGCTGATGTGTGATGTTTCTACTTTTTTTAATTTGGAAATATCTCGCGTAACAACGGACAGGCAAACTTCTTAAAAAAATTAAATTAATTAAATTGTATTTTAATGCCGAAAAGTTAAATTTCTTTTTATTCAATATATATGGAAGGCAAAAAGCAGACTAGGACGATTAGGTTGTTTCTCGATTGTGGGTGTTTCGTTACAAATAAGCATTCCTTCCGCAGAGACAATGAAAAAGGCAGGCTAATCCTACCGATACTGTTTATTTTTTGTAAAATTGTCTTTCTAACTTCATAATAACGTTTAGCGGTCCCGTACACCAAGTAAAGGGAGAAGTTTTGTCCGTCTTTTCGTCCGCTCTGTCAACGACTAGTCGGACAGACATGACTTATACTTAACAGAAATCATACAACTTCTAGAGATGGGAAAAACTCCGGTATCGTAATAATACTTAAAGACTAATTCCAACATAGTACATTCGGAGAGGCATTCGGAGAGGTTTTATTCAGTTACTGTTCGTAAACGTCATCGTACAATTAGGGTAATGGCTACAACAGCGCAGATTCGAATCTTGGTCACGGCAATAGAATATCACGGTACACGAGGGCCTTTTCTTCCTGTTTTTTTCTCCTTTCCTTTCATCGACTTTGGCGAACTATGGACCACGTGGTTACCTGACAACGTCAGGGTGAGGCTAGGAAATTCCAGAGGGGGACGAGATTCACATCCCATCCAGAATTAACCCTGAGATAGTAAGTCTCAGGGGAGAAACGGACGAAACACAGAAGAAGAAAGATGAAACATCCATGCTTTCGATCGGGATTTGAACCCGGGTACCGGCACACAGGCCGCATGGCAGACCGACGCCTGAGACCGCACGACCACGCCGGCACGGCCTTTTTATTCTTTATTATTATTTTAATTTTTTGTCCTTTTCTTTATCTTATTTTGAATTTTCTTCTTCTTTTATTTTATATTTTGTTTAATTTTTTACACTTAGGCTAATTATATTTTACGAAAACGCAACATGTACAAGGTCTCTATAGTTTCATTGTTTGAAATCATCTTTTTGCCTTTCTTTTTTGAAATTGCATTAAACAGGTTCTTGAATTAAATAGGATTGATGACTTCTAACTAAATTATTCACATTCCTAATGGTAATCAAAGCTAATATCCTCAAAACATTGGACTTTCTTGTTTGAATTATAAATTTATAGCATCGTAATATTCAGTTTCATTCATAAAATGCAAAATAATGTATTGTCTGCACATCGCATATGTCGCAATTAAATGAAGAAAGAACTGCAGTCACGATCACATTTCGAAAACATCTTGGAGAAAGGGACAGCTAAAATACTGTTGTGCCTAATATAGTAAAATCAGTGTAGATACATACAGTGGAATTGTGGTGTATTCAATACCACAGAATTTGTACAGAATTAAATGTCTTGGATTATCTACCCCCAATAAGAGGCAAAAAAGCTGAAGATTATTTCAAAGAATGAAAAACGTGACCTGGAATGAACTAAAACTAGTCCATATTGCCCTTTAGAGAAACGAAAATGCATTACATCATCTGGTAATTGCATGGAAGGGTCTGGTTGTGACGGATTCTAGGAGAATGACAGTTCTAACAGTGTTCCAATTGTGAAGGGGTCTTCATAACTCATTTATCTTTTTGACACTTTTTTTTTCGTGGGTCCAATTTGAATAAGAAATAATTGAAACTGCGTTTCGCATCTTAAGCCAATAAAAAATTTCAGCTCCTCAGATAAGGAGTTTAAGATTTTATATCATAGGCAAACCATCTGCTTAAACTTAAAAACGCATTCTAATTTTGTTTTATAAAAGATAAAGCAATCCTTCATCAGCTAAAAGGAATGCGCTTCCAATGCCGGTAAAATGGTCCTGGTTTTGTTATTAATCCTCAATTGCTGTCATAACCAAGTTCGGATTAGCCTTTGAATAGAGAATCGTTTTATCCTGCCTTACGCAGACCTGCTCTTCTTTTGTTGCTCCGTTCAATATCCGTGGAGCTCCCATATTGGCGCGTCAACTGGAGGTAGACGTATCTTGAGGTCGGGATGTTGATTCAACCCAAACCATTACCGGCTCTATTGAATTGCACAACTAACTGTCCACACTGTCGTCGCCGACGATGCGTGAACGGACCTGATGTTATTGGAGACAACCAGAATCCGTTTCTAATGATGTGCAACCCGAAGCAGTGCCAGCCCCCGCTTAACCCCCTTCGCAGCCAGTTCATCCGACTCGAACAGTGTTTGGATTTCCAATTCCGGCTGTTTAACGTTAAATAAGTTTAAACGCACAAACCTGTTATGTACAATATCGCTGCAGCTTTTGGCAACGCAAACTTGAAATCTGCCTAAGTCGTGAAGGGTGTTTAGGAAGCCTTTTAAATGCTGTTGCTGCGAGAACGATTCAGGGATTACGCTTAACGAAGGTAAACATCTACCGCCCCCACCCTCCGCCCCCAACCATGCAATGAAAATTCGAGGATTCTAAATGGAGCATCAGGCGCTTTGTTTACTAAATAACTTTAGTGTTGAACTTTAAAAGTATTAAAGTGATGTCTAGCTTTCATTTTTACACTAACAAAGGAATAAGAAATAAGAACCGACACTGAAATATAAGCGCAAACAATGTTTTCTAATTTCGTTTTGATTTTTAATTCCCGTTGACTTCTATCGAGAGGTGAAGTAGAGTAAAATCCTTCCTTAGGAAAGGCTTCCACAAGCCTGATATTCAGGGATAATTCGCACTTGCTCGAAAGAAAAGAATTAGTAACATCCAGCTACAGTTGAAAAAATTTAAAATTTCACTATCAGAGTTTTCGAACAGTAATACAAGCAATGTCCATAATATACATTAGTTATAATGATTAAAGCTAGATGGCAGCACACTTTGTTTCACATCCGATTCTTAAAGTATATTTTTTTTTTATTAGCAAATTTATCAAGACTATGATTATTTTAGAACTATTAAACTGCAGTGTCTTTCCAATCAGATTAGATTTGATGGGTCCCACTATGATATTTTTATAGGTTTTCATGAAGGTGATCTCTTATTATAATGTTTAAAGATAATGTCACGAAGAACTAAAATGAAAGAAGAAAGAATCGATCTGTAATAATTTAAAGTTACTATCAACACTGTCTTAAGACGAAACTAATAATCACCCACCACTGACTTTTATAACCTTCTGTACCTCTTAGCAAATAAAGCTGAAAGAAA
The DNA here is from genome assembly GCA_023159025.1 of Thereuonema tuberculata. Taxonomy (NCBI): domain Eukaryota; kingdom Metazoa; phylum Arthropoda; class Chilopoda; order Scutigeromorpha; family Scutigeridae; genus Thereuonema; species Thereuonema tuberculata. Next base: position 19,127,178 of record JAFIDM010014012.1, on the reverse strand, counting down.
TCAGATCGATAAGAATAATGAATATATTAACATATTGCTTATGTTATGCAATTCAGATTATATCTTTATTTTAATTTCGTCGGAAAAAACTTAAACAGTGCATTGAAATTGCGTTTTTTAAAAGAGGTATAAAAAGATTATATACATTACATAATTATAACAAGTCTTTTATATTTAATTATTATTTGACAATCCTTAAAAAACGGACTGCGGCAATAAGTAATTGTCAAAAGATTCCTGTAATAAAGTGTTTGTCGTTAATTAAAAAGCTATTAAATTAAAACTATTTTGAATTTTAAATTGATTTATACTTTCACGAAAAATAAAATGCGCAAACTTGCAAGAAATAATGAATGGTAATTAAATTAAAAAATTAAAATAATTCAATTTAGTCCGGCTGGTTGAGGATAGCTGGAAGCCTTAATCTCCCCCTCACCAAAGGACCTATATGGTCCATAGTGAAATACCACCTAATAGTCTAACTAATTGAAATAGAATATTTCTCTTGACTTTAACTTTATGGTTGTTGTTATTATCGAGAGTTTTGTTAATTATTAAGCAATAAATACGTATCTAAAGGTCTTTCCTAAAGATCAGGAAATCAATACCTGATCAAAAGTTTCTCATTTCGATACAAATCTAATTGAAATAAAAACTACACGCTATGCTAGGATCTTGTAACAGTTAGAAAAACAACAATGATGTTCTCAAGATTAAGAAACAGCTTCAAAGATAATACATAACATCATTATATTTAGAAAAGATAGCTCTTAAAAAACTGTACTAGGTGCGGAGCTGAATAAACCGAAATAAGATAAAGATGACATTTAAAAGGAGTATCCTTAGAAATTAAAAAGTAGAAAAAGCAGAAATTAGAAAACAGATAAGATGGTAAGCCTTCTGTAAACCGTACTTCATAAAAAAATTTAAAGGATCCAAACAATTTGTTTTGGAAAATATGTTAAAATTCGAACTCAAGAGTACCAAAGAAAATCTGAAAAAGAAAACGACCAAGGGAAGGTCATGTGACTTTTCAGTTAGGAAAGATATTGAGGATAAGAGAAATCCACAAGGCTGCAGAAGAGATAGAATTTTGCTGCCATTATATGTATGTACATTTCACACAAGAAATATCAAAGGCTTATTGTACAGTATACATATCCATTAAAAGACCCTGGGAAATTAAGAACAAACCACTGCGATTCAGAGATGGGCTTCTTTAACAAAATACTGTTGTTATCACCAAACGATTGCTAATTATAATAATTGTATAAATAACTATTGAATAGTAATAACTTCTAGAATGGAAGTTTGTTGTTATAACATCTCGTGCATCACCTATCTATCTGCACAGTACGCTACATGATGATCATACAATCTTCTATATATAAGTATTTTATGATTGCCAATTTTCAGAACATTTTACAAGCGATGGTGAATTAAGTTTTTTCTCGCCAATCGGAAATGGTTTACGTGTTCAGATCTACACTTGGATACATGTTGGTTATTTGACATCATTCCGATTTAACAAGAGTGAAACCCAATATTAAATCGTCCACCTACAAAGCAACAGAAAACCTAATTGCTGCAAAAAGAAAATGAAAACGAACAATAAGATTAGTGCATTGTGCTGCATAAGTTCATTAGAGCGTTCTTCATTTTTAACGGGAGCCCAAATAAAACGAGGGGTTCTTCGTTTAAGACCAATTAGTGTTCCCCGAAAGGAGTTTTTCAATGGAGTTATTGTCATGGAACGCACAAACGATTGAATTAGGAACTTAATAAATTTCTTTGAAGGACGACGTTCATTGAAGGAGAGTCTTGAAGGGGGGTTTCGTTTATGTAATTAGCTTTACGTATTTTAATCGTGGAAGGCGGGCACTCGGATTGCAGTACAGAGATATCGATTCAATAGTGCGAGATTTGATTTTATTAAAGGAGAATTGAAGAAGCCAAAGAAAAAAAAGAGACGAGTCTTCATCTCACGTTACTCATTTGGAACCGTTCTTCAAAGAAAAGATTAAAAAAAAAAAAAGACTGAAAGAGTTCTGTCATTAATATTTAAGTGTGGAAGGGATTAGAAGTCGCTAAGTTTCTGCTACATCATTATTCGTAGATGTAAATTACCTTGAAACCCCGTAATTTGTAGATCTTCAGGAAGAAAAATACGACAAAAAAAAATTACTGGGGGAAAAAAAATGTGAACGACATTTAACGACTATGGTCTCCGTCGTTTCAGAATCAAGTAAATCATGTCGAGAACCACTTCCAATTTATTACTCGTTTTAAGTAAAGCTTAGTACGATTTGCAGGGATTCATGGCACAGCATTTAGACGAGATTAAACGAGATTAGAAAGAACACAGACGGCTTCAATTGGAGTGATCGTTTTGAGTACATTAATATGTAAACAGTGATTCCATTAGTGGAAGTTTGGGTAATTACGTGTCTTTGACTGTTTGCATTTGGAGATACTACTGCCACGGTTTAGTGAAAACTGTGTTCATTAATAAAAAGGCTGTGTTCTAATTGTCATTTAGCAACTTCGGGGACTTCATAAGTCACTGCGACCTTTTAATAAGTGACTCATTTGTTAAGAACTCTGAACATTGTTTTGACATATGACGATGTCAAGAAAAAACACTTGACCATTCAATTTTCTTACATTCAAATGATGAACATTTAAACATTTTGGTCCTTTTTTGAAGTATTTTTAACTGATCACATTTAACATTAGATGTTAAAATTTGAAGACTTTAACATGTGTTGATGTCTGTGATAGAATATTTTTAAGATTAACTACTTGAATGAAAGTTAACACAATAAAACATTACTTTTTTAAAAAAAATACATAATTTAAGAGTGAATCCTTGGTTCACATATCCAATTCTGATAATCTAAATATTAAGTAAACTTTTTTTTTAAATATCTTAATTTAAAAGTCTTCTCTTATATTTATTCACTCGACAAAGATTGAATTCTTAATCTGTATAGTAGTGTACGTCAATAATAGTTCCTAATAAAAATTCGAATAATCGTTGAAATAAGACTCCCTTGAGATAGAAAATAACACAATTGAGAAAATGCAACCCTTTTCCAAGTAATGATTGAATGTGGAATCATTTCGGTAATCGCTATTCTTATGTAGTAACATTTACGTTTTATTTGCAACATTCTTACACATGTCATTTCGAATAGCACAAATGTCTGCCATCTTCGTAAATAGTAAACAAGTATGAATGTATTTATAAGCAAGTTTTTCCTTGTGAGGAAAGTGAAGGGCACTTATTCGAAAAGTAAAACTACTTTTCAGTAGTGTTACAAACTGATAACTGTTTCAAAGCTAACTGATATTTGAAGATATTCTTAAGAACACCCACAGGAAACTTGTGATTTGAAGCAAGGAAGTAAAAATTAGAATATCACATTAACTTTCAACTCTTAATTAGAAATCAACTCATCCATGCGCGTGAGTCCAATTTTCTCTGGAATTTGTGAAGGAAGATATTAAACAAGTCCAGACTTTTCTCCATCTATCATCTCGGGTCAAAAAGTACATTAGGTATAATAAGTGAGGCAAGGTTGAGGGTCAACGACCCTTGTGCGTGAAAGCGGAGATGTTGAAGCAACGCTCGGAAGGTAAATGAGGCAGCGGTAATGATCTTGTTCCTGCACAACCCTTGCCATATAGACGAAATGAATTCACAGGCCGTCAGTTCCGAATCGCCTCAGGCGCTCTTTGGCAAATGTGACCTCAGACGCAGAAATAAGCCACTGGTTTCCAGATACTTTCACAGTAAACGACGTTTTGTAGAAGATGTGAAATGGAATGAATTTCTCAGATTTTGATATGGAAAAAGAGAGAAATCGTTGGTATGGAAATTCTAAAGAGAAGTTTCGAGTTTTGTTGTGAGATGAAGCTTTCTTTTTCTTGGAACTTTAGTTCTCAGAAGAAAAGAAGTGTTGTGTTAGTCTGCAGATGAGAAGTTTCTAGAACTTTTTCTTGAATTCAAGAAAATAAATAAGAATTACACATAAAAAAATGTTTTAACTATGGTTCATTAACAGTCAGATTGAATATTAAGTTTTATGCTAAAACATGGGGTAAAAGATTACGATAATCCTAAATTATTTTTTCCAAGAACTTAAATTATAAAAGCATTTTTAGCAAAATACTTTCAAGACTGATGGGGTCACTAAGCAAATTTCTTCTGAAAGAAAGATTGAAATTTTTGCTGGGATATTTTAATGTTCTGTAGAAATTACATCTAGTTTACGGAAATATCAAATAATATTCTGGCAGGATTCGATTCCCGACGGAGCGGCATACATTTACCGGGTTACATATCGATGGCTTAGCGCAAAAGTAGCGAATATCCAGTAAAATACAAAAGTAGTTTTTTGTGGCGAATAGGTATCTTGAAGAGCCTTCTTGTAGGGCAAAACTAGCAAATCCTTCAAAATGGCATATTTCCTGTGATTTTAGGACCTAAACTAGCGAAAAAGTACCCTTTTTTAAAAACTTAAATGGCAATAGAAGCGAATGTGCATATTCCCTACTTTGACCGTTTCATCTCTGCTGACTGAACACTTTTCTGTGATAAAACTAGCGAATGTGCCTGTATTCACTAGTTTGTCCCTAGATGACGCCACGTGGTCATTGTCACCTTCTCACCTTCTCTAACCTTCTCACCTTGGATAAATTGTGAATTGAAAAATGTTAGCTTAAAATTACACTATCAAAAATTATCTAAGATTATTCTAATCAATTTCTAGTTTAAAATGTCACAAATTGCATGTTTCTATCTGTTTTTGTTCCAAAGTTACTGAACAATGAAGTTTCAAAGCGATTTACCGCTTTGGTTTGGCCAAAATGTAAAGAACGGTATCCTCTTCGATTTCCGATCCGATACCGTAGGGATATTAGCTGATACTGATGCTAGTATTAGTCAATCTCTAACAATGAACATAACTAATAGTGTAGTTCACTAGTTTGGTCAAGCATTTGAGGAGGTTGTGATGAATTTTAATAAGGACAGAAGTGGCGAATCTGCACATTCGCCACTTCTTCCTTAGCTATCTCAATGGCACAAACTTTCTATAAGATCCAAACTATCGAATCGACCAAAACTGCTTGAAAAATGCAACAATCAAATTTTTAATCCCATGTCATTGTAGTATACCCCAATGACAATATCTGTACCGAATATGAGACTTCCAGGAATTGTTCCTGAGTTTTGAGGGACATTTCCCACTAAATTAGCTTTTTCTCAAAACTTGCATCTTGGATATTCGCTACTTTTGCGCTAAGCCATCGATATCTTATAAACAGGCTAAGTGGTTCACTCAATTGCTATTCGGATGGTGAAAAGGATGAAAGGCATACGAGGAATTATGATCACCCTCAACTTTGTCGCGCTGTCCGTAACGATACGAATCTATAGCGCCCGCCTCCCCAATGGTCTAATAATGGCCTGCATAAGGAACTATTACTCACAATTGCTGAAATAACCTGCCACTTGCTTTAAATACAGCAATATCTAATTGGAGGCAGATTATCAGAAGCAAGTCGACATCAGCGCGCTTAGGGGCGAGACTAGTCTATTTGAAAAACTATTATAGTCCTGATTTCATACTGAAATCTGGATGTTCTTTATTCGTGGGTTCCATTCAAGGCTTCATCCACCACTTTCTCTTCTTCCGGGAATTTTTTTTCTTCTTTATATCTGTTCTCGAATGAGCTGAGAATTAACAGCGAAACTAAAGCTGCAAAATCAACTTCTTTGTTGCTTCGCCGAACGGCATTTTTAATTGAGATCTCAACGAGAACAAAACGAGATTTGCCACTCGCATGTTTAAAGCTGCAACTGGTCAATGACAAGTTTTCTAGCGTGTTTTAGGCAAGTTTTCGAGAACCTGTGAAGTAGCCATTGAGGTGCAAATATGGAAATGAGAAGATTATTAGTGATTGTAAAAGTTATTGATGTTCATTTATGTAAGTATGTATAAATAAGTAAAGAATAACTTAGCAGTACCACACATAGTTTAAGATGAATATTCTGAAAAGGCAAAAGGATATGAAGAGATGTCATATGTAATCTAAGATGACTTATAATAAACTGGTAAGCTATTTGAAAACAGCAGTTAAGATCTAATTTAATGTTCATCTTAATTTGAATTGCTGTCATGAGAATAACTAAACACAATTTGGAATTGTACTGAAATTTTGCCCATTTTCAAATTATTGTTGGCATTTCAAACAATACGGATAATTTTTACTTTGCTCGACTTAATAGAGATTTGTAAACAAGTTTACAATTATAATATTTTTTTTTTCATAAAAATTAACTTAAATATTGCTTTTTCAGTGATGTCTTAAATTTTCTCTTCATTCAAAATGTTACAAAAAAAGTGTAGTTTCATCTTGCTATTAGATGATCAAAGGCAAGACTGTCTTAAATAATGTTACCTTTAAAGCCTCAACTTTCTTTCTTTCTCAGTTTTTAGAATATCGATGTCAGTGTCTAAACTAGCGAACCTTATAAGGCGGACACATACGTTTGAATTTCTTTCGATAAGGATACTCGAGAAAAGATATGTGTTGTTGTCACTATTTGGCTCTGTCCATTGGCATTTTGCGGCAACTCCGAACCCTGAAGCGAGAATCAGATTCAAGTGGTCTCTGATGGCCAACAGATGGGAACAGTCCAAACGGAAAACACGGCGCCAATTGAAAGAGTCGATCTCTGCAATGGACATCTGATTGAAATTTGAGCAAGAAATATCGTCTTAGAAAATCTCCAAGGATAATTCAATTAGATCTGTATAGTGCTTACTTCAGAGAATGATAGCAGATAGATAGACTAAAGAGATAACACTAAGCTAAGATTATGGAATGAAAAGGTCTACATTTCGATATGTAAGCTTCACCAAATTCAATCGAGCTTTAATTTGCAATTAGTTTCTCATAGAAGAATTAGAAAAATCGAGACATGACCAGAACGTCATATAATTTTTTTTTCTTTTTTTGACTAAACCTGTCGATTATTTCTTTTTAAATGTCGTGGGCTGCATAGATAATTACCTTTAGTGTGTGTCTTTATCATAAGTGGCCTCACTTATGTCTTATTGAATATTTTTTTGTTATCTCTTCCTTACGTGAATCATCCACGTTCAAAATTTATTACAACAGCCTCCTGATTATCTATACAGGAAAACTTTAATTATTCACGCAATTGCTCAAAATATTATGATCGTGTTCGGCCCTCAGCTGTTTTCTTCTTTTATTTTAGGCATTTTAAATTAAAGCTCAACAGTTTTAAGGCTGTAAATGGCCCCCAAATGAGCCTAAACTCAAGAACGTGCTTCTTGTTAATTTTGTTTCCCTATTGGGAAGATTTCCCTTCTTCTCCCATAAAACTGCGTTCAGATCCTTTGATGCTTCATTGCAAAGAGATATGATAGTAATTCAGTTTAAGTGTTTCAACATAAAATTTAATGTTTAGGGTAATTTAATAACGATAAAATTTTAGTGCATCATAAACAGATTCGCACCATTAACAAAGAGACTTAATTTCTTGATGGTTTTATGAAATAATGTTGACTTGTTAGCTAAAGACAAACCATAATCTAATCCACATTTCTGGTTGAGAAGCAAAAGTTTTGCAATTAAGAAATCAAAGCCTTATTCACCTACGCACTAACTGTAATGAGTTTTGAAAGTAAATGCATTGAAAAATTTCTACATTTTTAGATGATTTGCATTTAAAAAAGAATATTGGAATACTTCATTTAAGTATCTGTGTTGTATTTTCATTGTCTTCATTACTTTTTGGAATTTCTCTTGGTTTGCGCTAAGCTTCGTTGACCTAACTAGTGATAATAAATGTAAAAAGAACCAGTACGAATAATGCTTGGATTTAATGTATGCAATTTTAGGAGATAGAAGCTTGGAAAAATAAAATGATTAACAAAAACTTGTAGACTTAATTTCATTTTGAATGGTGCGAACTTTTCTAGCTGGTCAATATTTCACATTTCTTGACACAATCTAAGTAATAATAGATTTATATAACTTTAAATCGCTTAAAGAAACATTTCTTAAAAAATAAGTAATTATTGTAGATGCTTCATTCCTTCTGTGAAATTCAGAAATTTTTTTAAAAATTTGCGGCATCAGTATAAACTAATAAATTCATACGGAAAAGCTAAGTTTGAAAGTAGAATTCTGGTTTTACAATACAAAGAAAATGCTATTTAAAGTTAAAATAGTTGCTAGTTAGAGGCAGATGAATTTGCTTGCATTGTTTTTTTCAACCTTCAGATTGTGTCACTATTATTTGCTGACTGATCTGTTGGTGCTACTTTTAAGTTTGGTAAGGTGTAGGTTGACTGTTTTTTATTTAAAACCTTATTGTCAGAAAACTGCACTTTGAGAAAGTATAATGATATGCGCAACTGGATTATGCAGTGGCGAATAAAATGTTAGAGGAATTTTTTGTTAGTTTTTGCTGTATACACCCAGCTTCGAAAAGCAGTTTCTGGTATTTTGTCTGATGTCTTAATTACGTTGGGAACTAAGCGTGTCAAGAGCAAAAATTTATCCTTCATATCTTACAGCAAAATTTCTTATTGATACTGTTTTTTCATTGGCTTCGTATCCTCCTTTTGGCTGGGTACCATAAATACCCTTAATGTTCCAATTTAAGTAGTTTTCTAATTCTGAACTACTACATAAAAACTAAGTTATTCCAATTAAATTTTAATCATTTGCACAGAGAACAAGCGGGGAAAATGTTTCCAAAAAATTAGTAGCAGCACCAATTGTGAAAATAATAATAAAAGTGGCAGAAATCATCACCAGGGAAAATGGTAATATATGAACTGAATGTTTCTGTGATTGTTCAATGAACTAGGACGTTTAATCAATGAGTTTTTTTTTTGCATTTCAATCCAAATATTAATTTATCGTTGAAGTTAGCAGCGCCACACTTTCTCCTGGTGGTGATTAAAATCATTGTTATTATTTTGGGAAATGAGTTGGTTTACTGGATAGGTTCTCGCGTAGTTGGAAAAACCATGATTTCGATTCTCCCCCTCCCCCCGGGGCCTCCAAATCAGATAAACAGAAACCATTGATGCAGATATATATATATGGTATATAAAGAGGTGGCACTTTTCCACCATACTTTTCCATTTTTCTGTTTATTTTTCAGAATTTTTCTCTTTATTTTATCCATACTTTAATATTTACTTCTCACACATTTTATTTGTCTCTTTCTGATATTATTTTTAGACCGAAGCCGCTCTGATCTACGACGCTGTACATCTGTTTACAAAGGCTTTGCTGGACTTGGATCAGAGTCAAGACATTGAAATCAAACCCCTCTCGTGCGAAAGCGACGTGGCCTGGGTCTCTGGCAACAGTCTCATCAACTACATGAAACTAGTACGTATACAATTCAAGAGTGTAACTTATGCATAATCGTGTTTGTTCTAGGCGAAGTAGGAGAACTGGAACATTAGAAGCACTGCTATAAATAAATAGAGAATAGAATTACATCCAAGACATTTTAACTATTAAATTAATAGAACCTTAGCGGAACTTTTACGATGATTAAACGTGAGATAGTAACTGTTCAGCTTCACTTTAATTTGTTTTAAAACTGGTAAAAAATCTATGCAAAATAAAAATGTTGTAGTGGTCGTGCAATTTTCGAATACTTGCATTATAAGATCACAAAAACAATTGATTAAAGAGAGGGTAAGCAAATTGAAAAGAAGAACCCATTTGGAGGCTGCCGAAAGTTCAGAAAAAATTAAGCAATTCTAATATCAGATACGAACAGAAGAATATGCCATGAATTTAAAGATTTCAATATAAGTTTAAAAAAAAATTAATGGAACATTAGTGGATATACTTTTTTATATCCCAAAATATCAAGTATATTTCTATTCAACGGATTATTTGAACATATTTTGTTGTGTATTTCTATCCAACGCAAAATATAAACATTATTTGAACATATAAAGAACATTGGTTTAATGAAACGCGAATATAAAAGTCCTCACTAAAAAACATGTTGGGAACAATAATATTCCTAATTACTTCAATAAGACACAATCGACTCTAATGTTTAGGACAAACGTTATTACACAATCATATTGGTTTTGTAGTTTCACATGAAAACTTGTGTCGTCTTCCATCTACTACAACGACAAAAGTATCAAAAAAAGTATCTTAATTACCAAATTATAATCGTTTATTACAATTATAACAATGTTTGTTTGTTTGATGAATCATTTGAAAAAGGAAGTTAAAAATAATGAATTCATATTCATAACATCCAAGAAACGCTATTTTCATATCAGTCATTTTTAACGTGCATCTCTCACAAAAGAAAAAAAAAAACGGTTGAGTTAGAAGCAGAGTGCTTGTGAAATTCCTTCAGCCTAACGTGAAAATCTGTGTGGGAGTGAATTTGGCTCAGGAGCGACCCTTATAGAAGCAAAAAGAAAAAAAATGCGGAGTCCGGAAGGATGCCAATTGGACGGTGATGGTTAAATCGGTCGAACCCTTATTATTGACTTTGTTGAAAGAGGAACGAGGAAAGATGAACGCGAGAAATCTTGGGCGCCAAAAGGGACACAGGAATAATCTATACTCTGTCTATTTTGCTTTATGGTTTTACGTGAAGATATGATTTATTTCCACGTTGGGGTTAAATTTCTTTTCCTCTTTCCGATCTCTTTAGGGAAAAAAAAATCATTATCTCTGGATTTACAATAGGAGCGATCAGGGCAGAGATTTTACGAAGATATTGAATTAGAAAATTGTGGGAAGAGAATGGCATATGGTTACCACTGAATCAATTGGGTTCTGTCCACTTGATATATTATTTAAGTCTTCTGTGTTTATACGTGCATAAAAGCTAACCAGAACGTTGATGAACTTGTGTTAAGATCCCTTAAGGGATGATTTCCATGGGCCGTCGAAGTAATAATAAGTTCCAAAATCCGTCGTCAGATGGCGACACATTCTACATTGATCAGAACACATTAGATATGAAAGCTAAATGGAAAATTTGAAAATAGGCGGACAAATAGAAAGACCTTTAATTTATATCTACTTAAATCTGGGATTGTGTTAATTTTATTGATCCTATATATATATATATATATACCGTGTTTCATGAACATCGTTCAAGTGGAAGTATAATTACCAACAAACATAAACCGGTAATGCGCCTAAAACTATTTATTTTAAAGAATTACAATTTTTAATCGCAACCGAATGCAAAGTAATCACGATATAACATATTTAAATACAAACGTAGTTTATAAATAAAACATAATTGTATCCATGCAAAAAATTATCTTCTATCTTGAATTGTCACAAAAACAGAAGCTTCTTTTTTGGAGACAAGTACAACTCTAATTTGGTGAAATTTACCTAAACAGTATTATATAATTATTTTTATTTAGAAACTATATTTATTCAGACTTAGTTTACTGTGTTTCACAAGGACTGATTCCACATTAGAAAGAAGTATCCTGTGTACCATGAGGGAACGCGGATACATTTTTTTTAATTACATAAGTTCAATACATTTTTTTTAATATCTAACTTGATGATTTGTCCTGATATTTGCTAGGCATTATTTCTTCAAAGTTCTAATTTATCTTAAGTTCATTTACACGACTTGTAAATTACAATAAAAAACAGCATTTAAGCCAGAAATCATAGCACTTTTTTAAGGATTGGTGAAACGTTTCTAAGACCTCTTGATAGACATTCGAAAACAGAAATGTTTCCGAATGTAAAGTTGAAATCCTCAAGTTCGTTCTTCTTCCATCAAAGTAACGAAACTGAAACATTAGTAGAAAGTTTAGTTTTAATAAAAACATTTGATTCAGATTAACCAAAAGATAAGGAGCTACCATCCAAAACATGATGAAATTCAATTCCAAAGCTAATTGGAAAATCAAAACCAACAACAGCAACAGGCGATAGATCTTTAAAGAGTTCGCTTTTCTACAATACATTTACTTTCTTACAAAGTTAATTTTTGTTTCATTGATAACAAATTGGATCAAAGTTATCTTCAAGACAATTAAATTTACATTTTTTATACAAAAACAGTTTTCAGTTAATTCACAGAATGAAATGTTGTATATTTATCTTAAATGAACACGTCAACGATGCCCTTTAAAACTAATAAACTATTTCTTTAAAAAAAATGTAATTACCGCTGTTCTTATCGTATCGTATTCATAAATTTATATGTTACAACGTATTTCATCATAAAATCCTTGGATCTCCTTTTCCTATACTTTTTTGTGCAATATTGGAAATCTGATTCAGACACAGCGACAAAAACCAATAGAAAGAGGATTATCCTTTCTTCAATTAATTTATAGAATCTTAAATGTTGCATATTTTTCTAAAACGAACAGAACAACAATTCCCTTTGAAAACTAATAAACTGTTATCTGGAAAAAAAATTGTAACCAAGACTTAATTGGAATCCAATTAACTGCCAATGTCTGTAAGCTAAATTTTTCAACATTTATTAAGAAAATCTACAGAACTAAAAAGGTATAACAGAACTCTTTTAGATTCAACTTCCTGAATATGAATCTTCAGGCTTCAAATCAAGAACGATATTTTGTTTTTAGAAAAATATATTCGAAAAAATGTTGTTTACAGCAAACTTACTGATGTAAAAATACTACACTGATGCTGTCTTCAGTAAAACATGATCGCAGTTTTGTGAGAACAAGTTCTGCCTGAAGGAATTCGTAATTTGTTTTCTTTAAAATATTACATATTTTCTTTTTCTTTGTTTTTAAAGTCCTTTTAAAAGAGAAGACCCGTAGTGTAGTACTTAAGTGAGGAATATCTTCAAATTTTCTTTTTTACTGAAATTGATTAAATCGCACATACTTAATAACGTTGCTAAATTTAATTGCAATGAGATCAAAGCTGGCTCAAGTGAAAGGGATTACTAAAGGAACATTAATGTGTACTATTGTAACATCTTAGACAATGATAAAAATTCGTTGTTGCTTTTCAATTATCTTTCTGCAGGAAGACATACACAAATTTTGAAGTAAAAAAGTTAAGACGTATTGTCCGTGAATGTAGATCCCATGTTTCAAGAAGATCCACTCCCAAATTCAAAGGAGAGGGACATCACATAAACACAGAATCACTTATTAAATGTTTAATTATGAAAAAGAAATGCGTATAGTTTTATCTTTTGAATTTTGAGTTTAAAATTTTGATAAATATATTTTAATGGTCAGATCAATTTTGATATTTCTTTTAATTTTGTTAATAATAGGTTGAAGCCGAAAAGTTAACAGGAAATATAAAGTTTGGAACTGAAGGATTTCGGACGGATTTTACACTGGATATCGTCAAACTAACAGAAGATGGACTTTCCAAAGTAAGATATAAAATGAAAACTTCTGATTAATACTGCGAAAAAAAAATTCCCAGCATTTTATATAGTTTAATTGAGATTTCAGTAAACCATTATTAGGTGTTTTAACAATAACATTGTTGTACGTCGTATTTTTCTTAACATTACTGCAACAATGAAGTGTAATTATCGACGTTAATATTAGGACAACCTAATAAGAAGAAATCACAGGTCAATGATATTATTAGACACTTAACAATGGTTAATAATGGAAATCTCACATGGATTGTAGTCATATCAATCTTAGAATAGATCAATGAAAGGATCAGTTCATACTTAACTTTTTTTACATCATAAAATTGATATTTTTAACTAAGTTTTTCATTTCTAACTGAAATAACCCATTGTTTTTACCTTCTCTCGGGTCTTTATAATATAATGACCTTTGATTTCCTGCATTTGACTTAAAATCATGGATCTCTGTTCTTTCTTTTTATCTACAGATTGGTCAGTGGAAAGGAAGTAATCTAACATTCTCTGAAACAAGACGGAGTCTGATTGATGACGATATGAAGAAGGTTTTTAAAGTCACAAGTCGATTTGTGAGTACTACTCTGCGCCTTGTTGTTGATCAATGATTGACCGTCTTCGTTGTTAGTTTCTGTGCCTTTGTTTGGTTTCTGGATTGTTTAGTAATACTGTAATCATTACGTATCAATGATGAACGTAAGGCTAATGTCTGGAGTGTTATTGATGTTTAAAGAAATCCTCTAAGTGTACTAAACCAAAAAAGACATTTGCTTTCCTAATTTTCAACCCTTCCTGCAACATATTTTTAGAATCTCAATAGGAAGTTAAAAAGTTATTACTGAAATAATATTTTCTATATTATAACTTTGATAAAAGACTATTTTCTTAAACAAATATTTCATTTAAGCCTTTACTCAGCCTTGTTAAAGATACGATATTTTTATAAATAAATAAGTAAAAACGGCTTCATAAGGAAATTAGCGTTCATCTATCGTTCTAGAGTAAACTTTACAGTAATTGCTAGTTAATATTTATCTTTAAATGAAAGTATATTGTTACTGTCAGCAGAAAAGAAGAAATCTCAACTGAAAGATGGCTTTGATGGATTACTGTTATAATTATGTTGTAATCAAAAGCAAATCATCAATGTTAAGAATTGTTGTAACTGAAATTAATTTAGCTTTCTTTGTCCTCCAAATGAAAGTTGGCCGGCGGAAGTTTGAACTGCGCAGCCCTTCCGGTAGCTGATCAATTATGTTTTCCTGTCATAATGGACGCCCGTCGTCTGTTTTCACTGAGAAAGACATGTTGATAACGCCAAATTAAAACTTCTCTCAACTATTTAGCGTTATTTCAATACCAGTTGCTAACAATAAGTATTTATATAAATAAATAAATATATATTATTTATAAATACAATGCTCTTTTGCAAAGTAACAAGCGATTACCGTAATGGCGGCGTCCTGTCATAAAATCAGACGGAAGTGCCTGACCAGACTAATCGATCATACATGCGCAGATCGCAGAAAAACAGGGCGGCCATCTCTCATTTGGAGGACAATAGAGAAATGTAAGCAGTTGAGAAAAAAAAATAATACTTTCCCATTACAAGTTTACATAAATTAAAAATGAGATAAATATATTTATAAAAATACACGAATGGATTTAAATTGGATCCTTGGAGTATTCAGTTAGGTAGACTACACTAGACTAAGAAGTAAGTTTTAAGAAATCCTTCGATTTCCAAATAAAGGCGAACAGAGATTAAAAGACGAAGTATTGAAGTCAGGCATTTTTAATAAATTCTTTGAAAATGCGAGTTGTTTGAAAAAAATACTGATCCTTTGAATTCTTTTCAATTACTTTAAAATCACAATAGAAAAACTTCCTTTAATGCTATACTAACATCTTACTTCGTCTTGATTTATGTAAAAGAAGAAAAAAAAAACTTTTACTTTAGAAATAAAGTCTTGTTTTTCTGATCTTTTTATTTCTACTTTTCTTACGACTGGTTTACTTCTCTGTCACAAGATAACGTCTTTCTATCTTTTCTTAAGTTTACTTTTCTTTAATAACCCAAATATTAATGTTTCTAAGCTTTTTATTTAAAATGAATTTGTTTTACTTCAAAACAAACACCAAAAAAGTTAAAAAAAGAGCTGTAATTCTTTAAGTAAATCCGGATCGCTTTCCCTTAATTCTTAATAAGGTTATCCTTAATCTGATTAACTGAAATAGGAAACGTAAACATTCCTCTTCCAACTTTAAACAGAACCAAGATAAATTGATTTCGACAGTTTCCAAAAATTTCAACGAGAAAGTTTGCGGAGACATTAAGCATTCTGCTCTTTCGAGGGTATGCAAGTGATGCTCCTGTGATCATTGGCCGAATGGAACGAAGTTGTTTTCCGAGACCCAATTTAACGCTCGCCCGATAAGAAATCCGGTACCAATTTGACAGATACTAAGTAAATGCTGAGAACCAACGGGAGAAGAAATAATCAGGACAAAAAAATCACTGAACTCAGCCAGGGATTTCACCTTTTGGAGTTGTCAAGATGTAATTTTCAAAGATAAACGAAATACTGTCCTTGAATCTATTAAATGATATTAGAAGAGATATTTCTATTGAGAGGCAAAGAAAATCGATTTGGGAAGATTGGGTACAAGGCAAATTTCTACAGCTTTTCAAGCAAGCTACATAGAGGAGTTTCGAAATTTTATTCAACAATTATGGCTAAGTTACAAGTCGTCAAGGAATTGCTTATTGTCATCCTGCTTGCATCTATGAGGTTGTAAACATTACTAGAAATACCGGAAAAAAATATTCTGGAAAAAAAAAAAAACCAGTCCCACTTAGAAATGTCGAGAATGATCACTATGAAGTTGAAAAAAATCTACTGACCTATTCTGTTCGACAGCCTCTTAAATATTGATTTATCTGAATTCATACAAATGAAATAAATTACACTAGTTTTGATTGCGTAAAGAATTTCAATGGTAAGTCACGAGCTCCGATTTTATCTTCGTCTCACTGACTATTCCCCAAATCACCTACAACAGATTAGAAATATACATTATGGCACGAAGAGTTCTCGAACATTTGAGGTGCTGCAAATGACAGGCAAGCCAATATTTTTTGTCTCAGACGAAGGCATTTTCTAAATTGTTTGATATAGATGGAGTCAAAATTAATTCCTTGCAACTTGTTTCTAGCGATTGTCCTCTTCTAAATCATCAGCTGTTATTTTCTTAATGTTTAAGAAAAAACTTTGCTTCATTCTGTCTCAGAAAATAATTTTAAACCCACAAGATATTATCCAAATAGCGATGATTCAAGAGTACTTTACAAGCTGAGGTAAATGGATTTGTATTGAAGGGTAAGGGGTTAGAGGAGGAGTCGTTAATTTATTCGCAATTAATATATTCAATGATTTTTCATACCTTTATAATTGCTTATTGATATCTTGTAGTCGACAAGAGCAGAATAATAGTGTTATGGTTTTATATTTCATATCCGTGTCGCCGAATTTTGCAATAAAGGAACGACTGAGTAAACATAGGAATAACTTTTTTCAACCATTAGAAATGATAGAATAGTATTAGAAATCTACAATTCGCACATGAATGACACGGAATGTTTAAAGCCAGCTTCCCAGGGCTTCACAATATTCAATAAATATTCAATTTCAAAAATTAAGAAAAAAATAAAAAAAGACGTTGAAGCAAAAATCAATAGTTGTATTTTTCACTATGTTGGCATCAACCGTATGGAGTGAAATATAAACTATAAAACTTGAAATATTTCGATTTAGTAAACGATCATTTAAAATCTTGGAAATCAGCGTAGACAAATATTCTTTTGATGCAATATTTTCTTCAAGGACGCATATATGTTTAAAGGATAGCTATGAAAAGAAATCCATTCGAAAAAAACCCGCAATATTTGATTGTACTTAAGAGTTAGAAGACGTCAAAGTTATTCAATGTAGAGGGCTTTCTTTAATAACAGGATTGGAATCTGCTCCAACTGAATATTAATTCAAATCCAGTCAACTCCGCTTTTAGCCATCTTCGTATAATTTCGTTCATTACGTCCGAGGGTCACTAAAGTGTTTTCCCTTAACCTCCTATTGAGTGGAAAGGTGAGCAAGAAAATAAATTATCTAAAAAAATAATATTTTTATGTACATAGTGTATATTCTTTAAATAAAGTAAACAAAATCAATTTTACTCTCTATTAATACATGATATTTTTCATTATATTCTCCATCTTCTTTTTATAACCAAATTTCTGTCAACTAGAAATTTAGAATTAAGAACTAATCAGAACTAATCCTACTTATCAGAAATAAGTATTTGTCATGTTATAATTATATTCTTTTCTTGGACGTTTTTAGCTTTTGGGTTCACTAAAACCGAAGTTGAGGTTTCACAAGAAACGAAAATTTTAATGTATGGGAGTCGGAACCAATGATTTAGATTCACTATAACAGAGTCCATTATATCCAGAGTTGACTGTACTAAACATTAACCATTTTTTTCTCCTCCACTAACTATAGATAAGGGACACTACTTGCATAATAATAGATCGTTTATTAAGTCTTTATAATATTAAACAGTTCAACCAATGTTGAGCTTTCCCCGGTTTTTATTATTTCTTGACACCATTACGAGACATTAAATATTTACCAATAAATTACAAATATGCCTTCCAAATTAAAAGGACTGTTTCGCAAATAAATCCGACCCAGCAGGAAAAACTCATTTGCAAAATTCAAAGAAAATAAACGTATTTCGGAATCTTAAAATCTTAAATTCCGAAGAAACGACAGTAATAGAACCCAACAGAGAGGTTACCTAAACCTACTAGCGTCAAATTGATGTTTAAACTTATATTTTTTTCGTGTTAACATACAATCCTTCTCCTTCCAACAGTGGAATACCTTAAAAACTAATAATAAACATTGGCAAAAATATAAAGAAATACGGATAAACGAACTCCATAACTGTCATTCCCTTGTATAAGTTTCCAGATCCCTTTCGGCCATTTACACTTTGCTGGGCATTAAGAAAGAAACCACGAACATTCGCTTAGCTACATCCATGTCAAACGAGATTTCATGAAATATTTATGGCGTTCATTTAGCCAATGTGCCTCTCAGCGTAGAGACAGGATGGACGTCTCCAGAAATAAATCCACCGCAAAGGCCTTTCGCCCAGTGGCCACAACAGCACAGGCAAAAGAGAATTGCAAATCGTGTGGTAGCGTAAGACAAGAATGAAATACAAGGCACTCTGGTAATGGAAGGGAGGCATTAATGTTCTAACATAATAATCTGGGTAAACAAAAGAGGGAATTGGAATGTTGCAATATAAATTAACGAGACGCCACAACGAAACTGATAAATGAAAGCTAAGATCATAAAAAATAAAAAGAGAATTTCAGGTTGTGATGCCAGTTTCCCAGCTTCAAAAAGAAATATTAAAAAATATAAGTAGTAATAATAAATGTTAGTTATTTATTACTTAACTTTCGTAGTGAACTGATTTCATTTTCTAAGTGTCCACTATTTTCCTTATTATCAACAAATAATATAGATATATTAAAATATTGACATATATTAAAAATATTGATATATTATCAACAAAAAATTCCGATGTCAAGTCAACATTCCGATTGAAAAACACCACAAGGGAATCGAACACAATGAAGATCCGAGTATTTGCGTGTGTCTTATTGTGAATTAAAGTTCAGTAATTAATTAAGTGATTGTTAATTACTTATGATGTTCTGTATTGTAAGGCTGTTATAAGCCTATGTTTTCCGTTTTATGTTTATTTACAGTCTGACGATGAATTTTCGAAACATGTCACTGTTATTATGTCTTGATTTATAAATTACATCTTTCTTATTTGTGTGGATGGTCTTATATAATTAATTATATTATTACACACACTATGAATAAATAATTATTTTAGAGAAGTTGTTAAAACATGAAGCGATTGATTTAATTAAAACCCATTATCTATTTACTGTAGTTTTTTTTTCCTCTCTCTTTTATTTTAGGGAGAACCTTACTTCATTAACAGAACCTCTGAGAAAGTTCTCACAGGCAACGAGAAATACGATGGGTTTGTTGTGGACGTTATGGAGGAAATCGCCAAAATCATCAACATCAGTTACATATTTCATCCGGTCAAAGACAATCAATACGGTTCCTATGTCGAGGCAAAGGATAGATGGAACGGTATGGTCGGAGAAGTCATGTACGGGGTGAGTGATTATTTTCAAATCAATATCACATCCATTCACTGTCCGTCCGTCACTGTCGTCATTAATAACTTTTTGTCCATCAACTGCTTCCTCGTACCTTTCTCTTATTTCTTTCTTAATCTCCTGAATTATGTCTCTCCTATTTTCAGGCCGATTCATTCCTTTTTCAAATTTTATTAATTCCGATAAACTTGCTAATTTTCTAAACTTTCAAGGAAATAGCTTTGTTCATTTTGATTCTAGCCTTTCTCATAAGGATATCTTCTAGAAAAGAATATGAATCTTCTGTAAAATATTTGTGAATATAGATATGGATATCTTCTGTAAAAAAAAAATCACAATGAGTTTCAATCAAGAGAAGAGTGTTTGGAATACCTAGCAGAAAACCTCAGATTCTAAAAGTAGAAGATTGGGAAATATATGATGGAAAAATTTTCTAAATTTGATTTAATATAAGCAAATGATCTGGTTCCTTTTTTTTTTTTTTTTGAGGAGGGATAATATTCTAGGCCTTGCTTTAGATATTCATTATCTACTTCTACTTTTGCTTTCTTAATTTGTTTTTTACCGGTTAGAGGTGAGAGGCTGATGTCACAGTGACAACGCCAACCGCGCGGCCCATTTTCGTAAGGTAGAAAGAGAAGTTGAAGTCTAAATGTTTGGGATACGATATATATAAAGTTAACTGAAATGAACTTAACTTGTGAATACACAAAAAAGTAAATACAAAATATATAAAAAAATATTAGATAAGAAAAATAAATATATTTTTATGTATAGAAATGTATAAATTATAAAATAATAAAAAAAAATAATGTATTAGATATGTATCTATCCTAATACGTTAATTTTAGATAGTTACTGTTCGTTTTCGTTTACGAGAGCCTTCAGCGCTTTTGCGCATGCGTCAGGTCTCCTGCTATTTCTTCCAAATAGGGGCGAGGAAGATGGGATGTTTACTTTTTACAGTGTTAGTTTACTAGTAGCTGGGTTCTATTTGCGCTTTTCGGGAAAGAATTATGGAAAGAATAAATACTATTGCAAAAATAACAGATACTAAAAGAAAAACAGGTCTTAAGAAAGTGCCCATCTCAGCGTATCACCCCTTTGCGGAGTAGAATCGTCTGTGTTATTATGGGTCTCGCTTTTCGAAACGGACAGTATTTTGATTTGTTTATTTATTTGTGTGCTTCTGATTTTGGTAATTTAATTAACTCAAATCAAAAAAAATTTCAATTTTAAATGGAATCTTAATAAATTAATAAAATGTATTGACATTTTTATTTCTTAAAAGCTTTATTTTTTCCTGAAGTTTTTTGGTAATTTATATTTATTAATAAATAAATTTCATATTTTATTGATACGGAGTATACACAGATTTTTTTTTTTTTTTTTATCGCGAATCAGCCAACAACGGACCACGCGCTAGCATTACCCGACAACGTCAGGAAGAGGCTAGAACAGTCAAGGGGGGACGAGATTCTCATCTCGACCAGAATAACCCTGAAATTGTAAGTTCCAGGGGAGAAACGGACGAAACACAGAAGAAAAAAGAAACATCCATGCCCTCGCCGGGATTCGAACCCAGGTGTCCGGCATATAGGCCACACGGCAGACCGCCGTCTAGACCGCTCGGCCACGCCGGCACGGTCTAGACGGCGATTTTATTTTATTTGTAATTTATTTTTGTTTGTGTGCTGTGAATTCAAACTTCAGATATGAATTATTTAATGAAATAAATCCGTATTTAATTTGACATATTAACATCATAAAAGTATCAGGTAAAATTTTTTGCGCTAAGCCTCATGTTCACGCAGATAACCGTTACGGAAATGCAGAAAGGAACAATCATCGACTTTTGTTTTATTTTTGTTTTTGTTTTCCTCCTCTTGCGTTTCGATTCCTTACCTAAGATTTTGAATTAATTAAATCAACCTACATATTAGTCTTAAAAAGTTTCATTAAAATTGGCCATTTCCATGTTCGAGAGGTTTCCTTGTAAGATTAATAACAATAATTGTTTTTATACAAACAAGTAATAATCAAACAAATAAGTAATATGCCATTTGAATCTCAAAACATTGGGGGCCGTCAAGAACAAAATTCTTTCTAATGTCTAACAGATGGATGTCAGATCACGTTTGCGCGAGAATTACGAAAAACACGAGATCTCGCCATTAGCCTCTTCAGCCGGTCTCACAGAATTTAGTATTTTTAATGTCTGTCACTAGAAAAATGCTATATAATGAATTTATTGTTTGTTTATTGACTGTTTTCAATTTATTAAAACTGTATTAAAATGTAGTAAAAGTCTCATGCATTTCCCCGTATTATAATTCATTTAAATATTTCAATATTTTGTGAGAAGACATGGATAGAGACTATTCTCGCGTAAATTACGTGAAATCACGAAAATACGGGATCGTCAACATCCATCTGTTAGACAATCAATATATTTATTTTGATTAATTTCTCATCCATTTTTCTACGAGAGATGAAAACACATACAACGCTATTCATATCGTGACAGCAATCATTTAATTTCCATTATTTGCAAGAACGAAATCAATCACTTCCAAAATAATAGCATCTGTGCTAGTTACAAGCAGCGTTCTTACATTGTTTAATTATCCTAAAACAAGATATAATTGGTTAGTTCGAACAGGATTCAAAAATAGTTAGTGAAGTTAGTGATGGTTGACCATATTTTAAAGCTTGCAGTTTTTTTAAGTAATTATTGCTGATTTCTAATGAAAAACCACACGCGTTTCAAGAGTGAACTATTTAGTATTTACTGTATAATTTTGAATGGAACTTTCATTTTATAGGAAGTAAAGCAACAGTTACTTAAACGATTTCCGTCTTATTCTTTTTTTCTTTACAGGAAGCTGACATGGCAATCGCTGACCTGACGATCACAAGAAAGAGACAAGAAGTTGTTGACTTCACCCTTCCCTTTCTTAATCTGGGAATTGGTGTTTTATACAGGAAGCCAGTGAAGCAACCTCCCAGTCTATTTTCATTCATGAGTCCCTTTGCTTTGACAGTGTGGATTGGAATGTCACTCGCCTACTTAGGCGTAACCCTAGTTCTCTTCATATTAGCCAGGTTAGTGTTGATTATGCTTGACATTTCATTTAATATTATAGATGAAATGCTGAGGATTATCCGCGAGTGCCGCGAAAAATTTTTTTATTACGAACCTCAAAAAAAAACAATTTTAATCGAAGCCAACAACAGGGAAAGTACAATAGGCCCAACAGTGCGAATATCGAAAATTACTGATAGGTTTATTGTACATCGTAATCCTACAGGCCTTCTTGGATGGAAATGTAGAGCAAAGCTTTCTGCTTTACTGTACATATTTTAAAAGTTTTACATACTATGTTTTTTGTACAATAAATGTAGTTTTTAATGGTGAAATATTTTTTTTCGTGTTTACACCTCATTTTTAGTCTTTTTCTTGTTATCCGCGATTTTCGTTATCCGCGAAGCCCTTCCCACCCAATTTCGCGGATAATCGGGGCTCTACTGTACAAATATTGTTGCCCTTTTAATTTATTTTAGTATTACTCTCATCAAACAATATTATTGCAAATTTTTTTATTTTAAATTAAAAAAAGAAATGCTTTCAAAATATACTTCAGAAGCATTAAATTTTTCATGTTTACTTCCAACAATTTTCTAAAGGTTAAGTTGAAAGAAGTCGTTTCTTAATAATTTATAAATATAAAAAAAAAAACCCACAAAAAACATATTCAAAATTCATGAAACGTAATAAGTTTTCAAGGAAAGGAAGGAAGAGTCATACTTCAGAAAAGTATAGAATATAAATGTGTCTTCACATAGAAATATGAAGCAGCCCAACAAAAAAAGTGCACAAATACCATATCAAAGATTTGGAGCCTTAGACTGGGTAAAGGAAAATTTTCGAACCTAAGAAGAAAGTAAGAATTTGTTGCTATTTTTTAATTTATCTTTCCAAAGACATTATCAAAATTTATTTCCGCAGTTGAAGTCCAACACGGATACTAGTTAAAGATACAGAGTCGACAAATTGACAAATTTTAATCGGATAAAGCTTACCCAATAAACTGTCTCATCAGTTTATAACTTGTTTCCAATATCTGCAATTTTTGATTGAGAAAATTGCAACAATAAAAAATACTGACTCAAGATTTTTTAATTATAAAGTCGAATTAAATTCAGACAGATCTTTTAAAGCATCATAAGATGGCAACAAGCATATGTGAAAGATTTAAAAACTTATGACACTTACAGGAGAAACTCAAATTCTTTGTTCATTGGCTTAAGCGTTTATTTTTAAACGATTCCATTATTTTGTGTTTTAGAACAAAGTATCTCAACCTTTTTAATTTCACGGCCCATTTGGTAAGACACGAAACAGTGGTCTTATTTTCCCATATCACGTTTTTCTTGCGTTGGTACATGCAACAGAATTTTTTGAGAAATCTCAACATAATTTAAATTTAATTAGTCTACTTTAAACATTCAAAAAATACTTTGAAATGACGAGGAAAAAGCTTTCTTTTAAGCTGATTCAAACTGAATATGAATTAATGCTTTATTAACTATCATTGTGAGAACGACTAAGAATGTAGTTTAAAATCTCTGTCTGTCCAGTATATTCGTGAATGTAGATTAATATATTTGAAGGCAAATATTTATTACAGATGACCTCTCCATTCGGTACACGAGTTCAGAGAAGAATTGCTTTACAATAACGTAGGAGAGGCCTGTGATATCAAGAAGAAACAAAAGTTGATCTCATTCTTAAGTATTCTTCCTTGTTTTTCATTCATTCTAATCACTTTATTTTTTTTTCTTATAGATTTAGTCCAACTGAATGGGATAATCCTTATCCTTGTATTCAGGATCCCGAAGAACTAGAAAATAGCTTCACAATGTTGAATAGTTTTTGGTTTACAATTGGTTCTCTTATGCAACAAGGCTCTGACATTGCACCTAAGTAAGTAACATTCCAATTGAAACCATTTTAATCCCTTGAGATTGAGAAGAACATTTACTAAAGCATCAAAAAGGTCAAAAGATAATTGCTGAGATTACTATATTTTATTACTCACTGTTGATTAACGTATTGTTTCTTAATGAAAATTGGGAGCTGAGACCCTGGGAAGGCCGTTTTGAGCTTACTGAGTGCTTTTCCTTTTACAAATTTAAAGGATTTCTTTTATTTTTTTGTGTTTTTGTGGTCAAATATCTTTTGAAGTAGCCATAAGGCTGCCTTGGTTTTGCATACCCACATTTTATACTTGTTCATATATATATGTCAGATCATTTTTACCGTTTCAAATATATACTATTGCTTTTTTTTTGATAATTAGTGAAGTGGAAGTATTGTATAATAGAATAGTCTAAAATAGTCATATTTAAAATAATATTAATATCTATATTCGATAAAATCTGCCAATGCGCTGTTATCAATATTTATTTATAATAAGCAATGCAAATACATATTTGTTCAGTAGTCACTTCCTGTATGTGTGTTCTCATGAAATACTTAATCTTCGGTCTAGTTCTAGCTGAATTACGTACACTTTTTAAAAAAATTAATATTAAATTTTAAAAATAAAATTTGAAATTAGCTTTAAAAAAATTACGATATTTCTCTAAATCAGCGTTTCTCAACCTTTTTGAACCCGAGGACCTCAAAAATATCTAAAATATTTTTACGGTACCCTAATTTTAAATCCAATTTTTAAAAGTAGGCTGTAAGTAGGTCTATATTCTTAATATTTGGGGTATTAATTATAGGTCGTTATAACGAAATAAAAACTTTGACATCTAGTGTCCATTTTATGTGAAACATTTTTACGTCTTTACTTTCCACTTGCTTTATGATATTTTTTAATCATGTCTGCGGACCATAGGTTGAGAAACGCTGCTCTAAATGTTTTCGTTGAGTTGTCAAATTGAAAGTTTATCTAACCATGACTTCTTCTATTTTTCTATCTCTAGAGCCGTGAGCACCCGAATGGTTGCAGGCATGTGGTGGTTCTTTACACTCATTATGATTTCGTCTTACACAGCCAACTTAGCTGCTTTCCTTACTGTAGAGCAGTTCGAATCGCCTTTTAAGTCAGCCAGAGAAATGGCTGATCAATCCAAAGTCAAATATGGATGTGTCACTGGAGGTTCCACGTACAATTTTTTCCAGGTAAAAAAAAAAATAATGAATTTCTTTTGTTTTCTTTAATAAAAGTAATAAAGGGTAGACAGGTTTAGACAAATTATAAATAAATAATAAGGAATGTTTTTATTCCTTATTTTAGGAACAATATTTTGATTACAAAAGTTCATAATTCTTCTTCTTAAGTAATTACTTATGTTCTTAAGTTCTTTATAGTACAAAGCGTCGTTAAACCAGCGGTGCGCAACATTTTGAAGTCTGTGGGCCAATATTTTTATAAAAGTTCTGATGGAGGACCGCAGTGTCCCATCCTCCAACCCCCCCCCCCCCCGTAACCCTCCATATAAGATCTTACGAATTAATGATTTTATAATGTTATTTATAATAATTATTATTAATACTAAATGTAATTTAAATAAATTTCAAATAACACGCTAGTTGTGTTTCGTACCAACACTGCAAAAGTAAAACTTGGACAGTTGCTATTACAAGTTATGACATTTTTCAATGTATCTGTTGGCAGCAATGGAAAGGCTCAAATTTAACTTGATACTGCCGGGCCGCAGCAAATATACGAGCTGATCGCGGGTTGAGCATCTCTGGCAATGAACGAAATATAGCAGCAATCACTTTACATTAATTATTAACTTTGCTTTCGGTATTCGAGGGAAAACTTCAGTTTATGAAAAGTTATTCATTATTTTGATCTTGACATTTTTTTTTTATTTTTAAACCTCACCTCAAGAATTTCCTACCCGCACCTTAAATCATAAATGTCGCTGATATCATAAGATGGAAAATTCTTCATTGTCTTAGATACTTCCACTTAATACAATCCGTCAAAAATGACTGAATAGCTGATGAAATGAAAGAGAAAAAAAACTGAAATGTCAGTAGTATTCTGTAGGTAGAATTAGCTACTCACTGCCTTACAACAGCCAAGATAAAGGATTTTTTCTAAAAATCAGAGCGACCTAGTCTAAAGCCCCGCGAACACCATGCAATTTTTCAGCAACTTAGTCGTCCGATTTTGATGTCACGAGCTGATGTAATCAATAAACGGGCTCAAGACTGCGCGGGGCTTTAGCCTTAGCTGACATAGAAAGAAAGAAATCCAGAATCTCTGTTACTTAACAATGAGATATTTGCAGATCCCTGAATTTCCTTTAATAATTATATAAATTTTGAATCATGGTTTCATAGATAGGCTTTGATCTTCATCGTTCTGCGCAGGAATCAATATAAAAATAGCATCAAATCCAACATTAAAACTCTGACCAAAGTACTTAGATAAAAGCAGTTAAACTCGATTGGGAAAATACTGTTATGTGATAACCATAATTTCCCTGGAACAAAACATTTAAAAATCGGTTCATCATTTCCTTAAATTCTACTGATTTTATTGAAAATCTCTTATTAATATTTGTTCATATAAATAAAATAAACAAATCGCAATTCAATTTTCTCTTGAAGACTCCTCTGTTGTTTTAAAAATACGACATTACTAACGGTATCTAATAATCACATGTCGGGTATTTTATAAGCCATATCCAATTATATGCCAATTAGAACAGATCGAGGTTTACCTTTAATCCTATATTTGAAAGTTTTATTTATTATACATATTAAATAAGTTCTACTTATTGTTGAATTAATTTCATTTTTCAAATAGGTTAATGACATCAGTCTACTAAAACATGAAGGACGAGTCTAGCAAATTACTTTATTTAAATATGAAATCTTTTTAAGTTTCTTGAAACATGCCTAAAATCATTAAAATCAAAAACTTCAATGTATTTCTTTAATTCGATTGTATCGTAACATAAAATTTAGGAAGCATCAGATGAATTTGTTAAGTTTCTAATAATTGAATTTCACATTTTAATGATCCATCAGTAAGAACCTGTTTTGAAACTTTCGTTTTGCCTTGAATTTATTTCAGTTTTCCAGTATTGACTGGCATCAGAAATTGTGGAATTTCATGTCGGCCAATCCAGATGTCTTCACAACCGGAAACCCTGAAGGTACCCAAAGAGTACAAGATAGAACCGACTATGCCTTCTTTATGGAATCTGCTGGTATTGAATTCATTGTGCAGAGACATTGTGACTTAAGACAAGTGGGTGAAACACTGGATTCTAAAGGATACGGCATTGCTCTAAGAAGAGGTAAATATAGTCTTTGCATGGTAGATTGTAGCTCCCCCTCTTAACAGACAGATGAACTACAACATGAATGTGGATATCATTAATAAGTTCAGATCGATCTGAGATTTTACAAGTAAGTTGTTTATAGTAACAAAGAGAGGCAAGTAACAGAAAATTTACTCTTAAAAGCCATAAACAATACATTAATAATAAAAATACTAACTAAATAGATGTATACTCTCGTTTATTTCGATTAAGTATAAAAATAAACACAGCAACCTAAACTTTAAAATTACGTGTAATAAATAGCAAACTGCCATCGGAAGGATAATACACTGTTGTAGTTAAGTGTAATTTTGAAGCATTATTTGAAGCAAAGTGTTAATTCTTAACTCTTGAACAAGGCTAGGTTACATTTCCTAATATCTATAAATCGTAATATTATATCTTACATATCCTGTATTACTTAATGTAATCTACACATTCTAGTAATGTTTTATATCTTATAAAAGAAATAATGTTTCCTATAACAATGATACGTCTTTTTTTTTTTTTTTTGAGTGACAAAATTAAGATAATTTTTCTTCTAAAGTTACCGAATGTCTTAAGGTTTTCTCTGTGAAATTCATAGAAAAGCAGTAATTCATGTAAGCTATTCTTAAAAGAGTTCTTATTACTTTTTTCCTTAAGGTTTTCAACTTCTTAACATTTATTTTTTTTTCTTTGTTTAGGTTCAGAGCTCCGAACAAAACTCTCGAACGCCATTTTGAAACTCCAGGAGGATGCCATCATACATCGACTGAGAAAGAAGTGGTGGGAAGAGATGTTAGGCGCAGGAAAATGTGGAGCAGTCGCCAGCGGTGGAGGTGGTGCTGAGGAGTTGGGTATCGATAACTTAGGCGGTGTCTTCGTGGTTTTGATGGGTGGTATGGGTGTCTCGTGTGTCATTGCAGTGCTGGAATTCATCTGGCACACGAGGAAAGTGGTCCGCAAAGGACGGGTAAGTACATTTTATGACCTCTAAAAATTTAACAATATCATGGCTGGTTAGTCCTTTGTTCTGGACTGATCCACTAGATGTTATTGCATTTATGCTAATCGTTCGTAAATATGTTGTTGCCTCAATTTCAGATGCACAGCAAATGGTCTGTGATATGGACTGATGTACGACATTCCTAATTAGGTTCCTGTCATTCGTAAAGGAATCATGCTTGCGAAACCAACTACATCGTCTTAATTTTAAAAAATCTCATTAGGGATCCAATCTACGAACAGTGGATGAAAACATTTATAGTTCTTTAAAAAATACTCCGAATTTACGTTTTTTCACTTTAAATACTAATAAAAATTACATTCAGTACAAAGAATCTGTGAAATATATATTTCTCGTATATTCTTTACATAGTCTCTAATATTGAAGTTCTTCAGGTCCTTATGCTTAAGTTCTAATTTTCTAAGCAATCAGCCTTAACTAACATGTTTCTTTATTTATAATTTACTGAATAGACTATGGTTCTGTTCAGTTATTTAAAATCCTTTATCTCAATTTCCTCGATTCAGATAAAACTGAAATCAGTTTGTAGGGGGAAAAAATGTTCAAAAATAGTTAGAAGGATCTTTCACCATTGGCTCGATTCGTTGGTGATTATTTATACAAGATTATCAACAGAATTACATTTTATTCTGCGAATTTGAACTCACATTTCGGGACCACCGGAGAATTCAAGATCTTGCTGCATCTGATGAGATGTCCACCCGTGAAATTGCTCATGTGTTGCAAAACTGTATGGAAAAGCTTAACGTCAAATAATCACATGAAGTAAGTAAAACTGAAAGCTAAACCCAAGCTCCCGATCACTCATCGTTCCAGCCGACTTGACTGGACTAAGCAAACAGTGAAATGTCAAATAACGAAATGTTTTTTTTTGTGATGAAAAACGTTTCTGTCTTGATGGCCCTGACGGATATTCCGCATACTGGCATGATGTACGCACTCCATCGAAGATAAGATTAAGCAGACAACAAGGTGGGGGTGGAGTGATGGTGTGGGCAGGAGGTAAGGCAGATATAGTGTTTGTGGAAGGCAAGATGGACTCTAAAAAATATCAGAACCCTATGTATTAAACCTATGTTTAAACCTAATGTTTAATACCATTTGGACCCCTTCTAGGAGGGCCAAATTGGCAATATCAACAAGACAATGCTACTATACATGCGTCAAAACCCAACAAAGCGTGGTTTAAAAAAGAGAAAATTGATGTCCTTCCATGGCTCTCCCGTTCACCTGACCTAAACCGAATTGAAAACATGTGGGGTTGAATGGCAAACATTGTATATGGCCGAAACAAACAGTATCATCACGTGAATGATCTGAAGGTTGCAATTTGGAATGCTTGGGATAATAAATAAAGGTGTTCGACTTGAAAAAAAAAATATTTGGGACAATGCCTGACAGAATGATAGAAATTATAGAAAAAATATTATGTTTTGAGTTTAAATTTTCTTTACTACTGAAAATGTTTGAGATATTTAAATGGTACATTAATTTATTGCTGTTAAATAGACTAGGAAAAAAAGGGAAGTAAACAAATCCTGTAATAAAAAGTTATTTGAAATACTTGGGTGAGTTTATACCTTCTTTACATGGTGTACAATAATGCTATATTTTTTCCGTAGAATGTTGATAAAATGACAGTCCTAAATTCTAGTATGAAACTTCTTGTATGTTTTGAACTCAATCGTAAAATTATAGCTTAAATATAAGTGTAAATAAGGTTATCTTTCACAATATTCCAGACCATAATTTATAAGAACCAATTAACTTTGTAAGTAGCAAGTTAAAATGACGTTAATGTTAAAGGCAATCAACATGACAAACCATTCTTTAATGTGAAATTACACCGACATTTAATCCTCGATCATTTTCTGTTTAAGAAGAAATCATGGATTCTCAAGTAAAAAGAAGAAAAGAAATTCCTTGATGTTGTTATAACACATGGAAGCTTAAAAGCTTTGTCTTCTAGAGTAGTGAACCTTTCTATTAAACTCTAAAATAAGTAATATTACAAATAATAGTTATTGGATTTTTATTTTTCTGAATGATAGCCAAAATGGGATTAAAATGCTGTTGTAAGGCGGCCTTACTTACATTAAGGCAATACGACTTTCTCCATTTTTGCAAGTACACACAGAATGAATCACGGATATCATCGTCTGATAGCGTTTAGTGAATATCAATACTGTCCATTGTTACATGATTTCACTTAACAGCTGAAGAGAGTAGGCTACATTAATTGTATCATGATAGTTGTTTTGAAATATTTGTGGGAAAATGAATTTTGCTGTCAAAATTATATAATTATTACTTAAGAACAAAGATCTGGGAACGTTTGGTTAATATCTTTTAGATATTCGTAAACATTCATTTATAAGAGCTGAAGGATTTTAAACATGACCTAATACAATCTGTGATAAAAAAAAAATAAAAAAACCAACATATCGCAAAATGTTATCGAACAACTGCGAAATGTAATATACAAATACCTCATGGGTATACATGCAAATTGGAAAAAAAAGTAGCAGCCAATGAATGCAGAGGGCGGTGAATGGCGCATTTGAACAGCGCATTCTGGATTGCTTAACCACATTACGCTCTGTGTGAAGTTTCAGTAACGTTTCTGGTTTGCTGTGGCACTTCCGAATGTTTTTGTGGTTGGATGCCGTCACAATATACCACCCGACAATCATATCAATAACTGAGTTAATTTGACCGAGGACGTACCGTGGTCTTGAGAGCGTCAAGTTGGACCTATCGTTCTTTAGCCAGCCACTTGGGTAGCGGTAATGCCACAATAACTAATAAGCGATGGGTCCGACAATGCACATACACAACCGTCAGGAGGGCAGTTTCCCTAAATGCCATCCGAAGAGAGTTACGGCAAATCCGCAGCCTCATAACGAACCATTGAAAGCTGGCAGCCGCTAGACTGCGATGCCAGCGTCCATTACGAAGACTACCATTGATTCCGCAGCATCGCCATCACCGCCTGCAGTGATATCGCACCAGAGCTGCGTGGAATGTAACTGATTGGGGCCATTTAGTGTTTAGTGATGAATCTAGATTCTCACTTTGAGCAAATGACCCCTAAAAACATGTGTGGAAACGAAGTGTCCTTCGGAATACAATTTAAGTCACAAAGTTAGATCCAGGACATCCTGCGACCAGTCGTTCTGCCTATGCTGCAAGGTCTTCCAAGAGCCGTTTTTTAGCAGAGTAACTACCAATAGTAAACGGTGAATATCGATAGAGAGTGGCACTTGCTTGACCTATAGAGCATGTCTGGGACATGTTGGGAGGCGATTACAGTCACCCCGCAATGTGACTGAACTAGCCCAGCAACTCCAAGACATTTGAATGAATCTTTAGTAAGACATCATTAGACATTTATATGCATCAATGCCACACCGGAAATTCAAGAGGCGGACCCACAATAAGTATCATTCGTCTCCTGTTGTTCTGAAATAAATAGCTCCATTGCTTTCAGTGTTCTGGCGTCATTTTCTTGTCATCCTATATGCATATGGCGTGTTTCTTCATTCTGACACTATTTTTCCAAGTGCGTCTTATTTTTTTTTTATCACAGAGTGTATTTAAATCGAGTGTTTCTATTATCGTTCTGATTTTAAATCCTGTCTAATACTATTTTCGTTTTATGTTCCAGGGTTCTCTATGCAATGAGATCATGACTGAGCTCAAGTTCTTCTTGCAGTGCCACGTGACCACCAAACCCATCCGTAAGGCCTCTGTTTCGGAGCAGGAGAACGGCATCATCGTTCCTCTCACCGGCTACAGCGGCTTTTCGGGCAAGGAGGCTCTTACGTGATCGTCACCGGGCCATTAAGGCTCGACATTGTCTTTTTTTCAACAACTAAGAAAACTCGCAAAAGTCTAAATATGCAGAGGAAGGACGAACGTAGACATCCAACTCAGGCACTTCTCAGTGAAACAACAACAACAAAAAATGAACAGAAGTTAATAAACATGGATAATTCAACATATCTGTGTGAGTGTTTGGTAGATTTTTTTCAAAGTCGGTGGCTCAGTTTTCTATTGTACGTTTTGATACACTACAGAAAAACAAAAAAAAATCCAATTCCTAGGATGCAAGTTTGGAATGATAAACTTAGACCCTTGTACTTCTTCCTGTAAATATCTCATACAACAACGCATGAGTTTGGTTCTTTCAGAAAAATAAACTTACTCCGTTGAAATTGAACTTCATCGTAGTGTGTAGACGACAAATAAATCTTAAACCCATAAACTATTTGGTGATTTCTTTTTCATGTTTACTTAACACTAATTCATAGTTTACGTCTTAATTTTTATTAATAACATGACAAAAAAATCGTCTTTTTTCATTAGAGTCAGTGAATTTGTTTTCGACAAAAGTGGCGGGAGTTCAGAACAAGGCGGTTTTGTCTGAAACATTTGTGGAAGATATCTGTCGCTTATGGGGGAAAAGGATTTGAATTCTAAAGCCGCTACGCCACTACTTATAAATAACCCTTCAAAATAAACATGTTTTTCGTATTATTTTTAGTAAAATATATTCAAAATCCTTTTTAGGTTTAACGTTACTAAGTATTACTTATTGGTACTTTGTGAACTTTTTATAGCTGTAATTGTTTAATTTTTCTCTATAATTTATTATACACGGAATTTCAAGATTACTATCTGTGTATTCTGAAGTATATAAATATAAGTATATATACGTTTATAGGATCAATATGCACTTGAACCTTTCAAATGTATTTCTGGTTTTCATTTCCAGTTACTCTTCAACTCGTTCTCCTGGTGTTTAAAATGATTTACAAACAGTTCGTTTAGGACACAAACCACTTTGTCTGTGGATTCAGTTTACGTGAACAGCTATTTGGTGCTAACTTTTCCTATTGGCTGTTTCAAATCATCACCGTCTATTCAAAGAGAAATAGAAGCTATTGCTTTTCCTTATGCAAACGTATTTTGAATGATCAACCGGCAATTCTGGTTTACTTTCCTCGAAATTTGTAATGTTTCAAGGAATTATCGAAACAGATTAGGTAAAAAAAAGTAATGAAGTTTCAGTAGGTTATTTTTTTTTTATTTTTTTTTTTGCTGCAGAGTTTCTTCAGTAGCTTTGGTTTTTTTTTCCCGTTACAATCTCTTGGTGACACTGTATCGAGTAGAAGTTGTTGGGTTGCTTTTTTTATTTACGTGGCTACATTTATGTTACTTTCTTCCTTTGTTTATCTGAAGTGATTGCACACATAAAACACTCTTTATGTGTTACATCCTCCGATACTTGTGAAGAACTTATATACCAGTATACAGCATCTGCAGAAACATTTAACAACATTCACAAAAAGGATGTCAGATTTTGTAACAAAATACCATTGGAGATTTCGTAATCTTTCAAATAAATGTTACTAATTTTGAATGAGCTGCGTTCATTTGCTTTGTTACATAATACGATTTTTAAAAATTGATAAACAAACAAAATTTAACTCTGGCCAATATTTAAGGCAGATGAAGAAATCATTGATTACAAACCGTCCATATTTTACAATCATAAACGAACTTCAAAAATCCTTTAGCGAACAAAAATTGATTAACTTATTATAATTATCAAAGTGAATTTTTTGTCTTTATAAGTTTGTACTTTTCTTTTATCGTTAGTCTTTTCTAACATTGAATTTTAGTATAATTTTGCCGATGAGTAAATGATAACACAATACATAGATTAACAAGTTTGATGAATTAACATAGCATTTTTCTTTTCTTTAAACAAGTACTTAAAAAGGGTTGCATGTACGGTTATTTAAAGAAATTCAGAATTTTGTATGTAATGTACAGACTGACTGTCATCTAATGTTAGCTTTTCTCCTCTGAAAATTTTAATAAAATGTTCTTATAACAACTTTTCTTGTGTTTGTTTATTTCTCTAAGTACATTTTAAAGTATAAGCCTAAGGAATGCTACTAATATTTTTCTAATATTAATACTATTCTGGGTGTTAATTCACCCACTTCATCTACTTATTTATGGATGTTTTCTAGGATGTAAGGTGTTACAAAAACTGAACTATTATTAATGTATAATTTGTAATTTGCAACATAATTAATATTAAAGAGCAATCACAGTTTATTCAATTCAATTCTGCTGCCTTGCAGTGAAGCTTTGAATTGGCCCTCGAGTGAAAATTCACCCAATAGCAGCATTCCAGGGTTAACTTTGATTTCACCTCAGGGCAATTGTTTTTGGATTTCTTAAGCTCTGATCAGCTAGGATTATTCATTCTCCATAGTTCAAATGTTTATTGTAATGACAATGATAACAATAGGTCTCGTTTTGTAATATTTGAGCTGTTAGGGGATCAGTAATTTATGCTGATCAGAGTCTGGAAAACGAGCCCTTGCTAAAACCTTTATATTAAATAACATTTATTTTAAGGCTTAATAATTCTTCATTACTTCAATAAAGGAATTTTGAATAATTCCATCATTTAATTTCGATCAAAGGAAATTTAAATTTTTCTTAAAAGGTTGAAGTATTTAAACAATTAAGCTAATTAATGGTTTTGCCTCTAATTAGACGAAATAGATCAAAACGGTCTGGGAAATTTCTCCCGGGAATTACTCGTTATTAATTTTGTTGACGAAATTAGTGTGGAAATTTTTCCCATAACCTTTCGGTAAAATTAATTACAACAAAAACTTACAATGAAATGCAACGAATGGAATTTGGGCGTTATTATTATATTTCTTTATTTTCTAGATTCTACGTTCAATTTTACCTATTGTCAAGGAAGGCAAGGATTTCGGGGTCATAAGTTTTACTTTAATTGATTTTGGGGACGGCGGTAAATATTGAAGTTTGATTATTGTCGGTGAATTGTCTGTTTTACAAAAATTTAAAGACTAACTGAGATTGTCCTTCGTTAATCAACTTACTTTGCTTCCAGGTAGAAACACAAAGACAATAAGTTATTTATAAACGTCGAAAAAAAATTTACAATATTCAGCGGCATGTCAAAATTCTGCGTTTTCATACACTGCCCGGACACTTTATAAGGTACACCTACCTAGGAGAGAGTTGGACCTCCTTTAGCCCTCAAAACAGCCTGAAGTCGTCGAGGCATGGATTCCACAAGATGCTGAAAACGTTGTTGAGAGTATTGTGTACCATCCAGACACGAGTCTGTCACGCAGTTCCTAAAGATTTGATGGAGGTGTAGGCCTGGAGCGAACAGTCCGTTCCAGCTCATCCCACAAATTTTCAATCGGGCTGAGATCCGGGGACTGAGAGGGCCACTGAAGCAAGGAGAAGTCATTGAATGAACGCAGGATCGTTTTTGATTGTGATACCTCATCCAGATAATTATCTGTCAAACAGATTCATTGAATCCAATCATCTGCTCTATATCCAATGCTATCTATAATAAAATATAACATATCAGCTTCAGTGGAAGCTTACAAAGTAAAAGTCATTCATGAATGTCATTAACACAAAGTTAGAATACTCGGAGATTTAACTGGAATTTACAGCAGTTCAGAGGCTTTTATCACAAATTTATCCAAGTAAACGTAATATACAGCAAATTTGTACATCATTGGATTCAAATCTGACCTTTATCAGATATCAGATAAGTCCATATCTAAAAACTATCATTAAAGATCACATTATTCATTTATTATTATATCATCATTTTGCAGACCCAAAGAGAAGGTGACGTAGTGACTCTACCTTTGATCTGTAGCTGAAACCTTTTGCAATATCTGTGTCGGCTGCTTTACATGTTCTCGAAAATCTGTCACTTACCAGTTGAAGCTTCGGGAAATGCCGTGGTTTAACTTGTGCGAGCGGCAAATCGCGTTTTGCTCTCGTTTAGATCACGATTAACAATACTGATCGGCGACAAAGAAGTTGATTTCGCAGCTTTGTTTTGCTATTAATCATCAACTCATTTCACAGAAGATATAAAGAAAAAGAAAAAAAAAATCCGGAGGAAGAGAATGTGGTGAATGAAGACGTGGATTGAAACCCCGAGCAAAGAATCTCCAGATTTCACGCATAACGTTAACACTGTCATAGTTTTAAGTAATTTTTTTCTTGCCACCAAAGGCGCTGATGTCGACTTGTTTCTAATATTTACTGAATTTACAACTACTTGTATTTAGAGCAAGTGAAGGTTTATCGAGACAAGTTTTCGAGAGAGTTTCAAGCAACCATAAGTCGATAAATTAATCCAATTTACGTAAAATTTCTCACATTCGTTGATCTATAATTAGTAGCACCTAATTGATAGGTATCCTTGGGGCAACCAAGATAGAACAATAAAAATGAAGTACGACGCTTTTCGACTTCCTGTCTGAGGAAGACCTCCGCAAAGGAGGCTGAAACTAGTCACTAGGTTTTTTTTTAATCATTTTAGTTTTGGTTTATGTTTCTGCTATCCTCATTTATTATATCTATCAGTAACACGTTAAATTTTTATCTTACCTACATTTCCATTTAGTTATCATAACATTTAAGACAATGAAATTCAATATTTCCATCTTTATGAAACATTTAGTTGTTACTACTTAACTTCTGAGAAATTGTCATTAGGCTATAACAGTTAAATAATATTTGTTTCAATTTTAATTCATTACAAGCTTATGTCTGTCAATACAATCTGATTATTAATAATATGACTTTATATATAAGATACTGTAAGATTAAGATAGGTTTTCTTAATCTTAAAACTTTTGTTGTATCGAGACAGACGGAAGAAAGATTACTAAAAGATATTTAAGGAATTTAAGCAAAACGGAAAAACAGTAGTGATTAGTAAACAAATTTTAGTATCGTAATAATAATTTTACTATTTATGCTCCTCCGTTTGATGGCTAATAAAACCTACCACTCTGAGGTTTTGATTTTCAAGCCATCTCTTGTTTCATGAAGAACTACATTCATAACTCTTTCAAATCGACAATTAACAATCAATTGGTATCAATTGGAAATTCACTCATTAAAGTTTTGTGGAAACTATGAATTACTTAACATTAAGAGAAATCAGCCTATCAATGTTTCGATTACCAATAGATAACTTATTCTAAATATTTAATATCTGAATTCTCAGGTCGTGACTTTGAAACTTTTTAGCCTTCAAGCTCACGCCATTGATACATACCGCTGCAGTAATGGTATGCAGATAACACTACTTGTTTTATATTAGAAAAAACTAACTTATCTTTCTTAACTAGAAACAATTTACCTACAGAAAGATAAGTTAGCCTTTTCTAATATAAAACAAGTAGTGTTATCTGCTTCATTTCACACATAAAAAATTCTGCTAACAGAAAAAAGTAATATAAACACCAATTATCAAGAAAAGAAACAATTAATTTACTGTTTTTGAATTTTTTAAGGAAATTTTAGTCTTTTTGTTTCTGATAGGGTTTGTTTGTTTTTTTTTTTCTCGCACTTTGGCCTAATCCAATGTCTAGGTATATTATACCACAATGAAAGAATAGGACACACTTTGAAAATGCTACATTTCTGATTTGAATGTGATTAACAATTAAAGCATTAATTAGAAATATTTGCAATTAGAAACAGTACAATTCCATTTATAGATTGGGCTGTAATTGTATTTACTGGCACTGAATGAAACATTCCGCTGAAATCACGTGTCATAGTAAGTGCTGCCTGTTTTCACAACTCGGCTGTTGAAAAACATAACATTTCGTTCCAAAGATTGTGTTCCAATCTTAAATCTTTAATCTGAACTCAAAGAAAGCTCTTTTCCACTTAAATGTTTTCCTCCTCTGGAAACAACACAGTCGTAAACATCAAATTCAATGGGTCTTAAGTTAGTTCTCCTTTCTTAATGATCCTTGAAAATCGCTTCATGATGCGGAAAAGAAAATAATAGTTTTTGTTTGCTGTTTTTGATGGTTTAGAAGTAAAGCTCATTTTTAATTATCTCTAATGCGTTTCCAGCCATTAGCGAAACATTTGAAGATTTTTTTTTTCACTATTTTTTTTAATAATTTTCCTGTTAATATATAAATGATACTATATAACGATACAATAACGATAAGATACAATTCACTTATTACAGGTTATTGGTGGAACGGAACATATTATGTAAATTGCTTTTTTTATTAATTAAAGTCATCTGGCAATAGATGAGGGCTTAGGCAGCTGCTTAAATCTGATCAAGGTGATAAAATTTAGAAAGTATATGTTTTTTGAAAAATAAAAATAATTTCTTCCCATACGTTTCTGTAAAGTTATTATTAAGAAAAATTATAATGCAAATGATTAAAAAAGGTTCATTAAAAGATTTTCTTTAAATCAATCTGCACCTAATAGTTTCCGTTAAATACGAAGGTTGATGAAGACTCAATCAAATATCAATAGGAAAGTTTCAACCTTTCTCATAGTTGAGCTGTTAACCAGATTAATTGTGCGCTTTATGAGAAAAGTATGAATTTCTACCATAGTTAGTATATACCATAAACTATACCATGATAGTTCGATGTTGAAGGAAATCAACATGTTTGAACTCTGGGGTCTTTGAGAGGATAAATTCAATATGGCCACCATTGCACCAGAGCTGGGGTTTAAGTGCATAACTTAGGAAGCAAACAGAAAGGCAGTTAAGGCATCATTTACAAATTATTGAGGGATGCCATCCATTTGGTGATACTTTGGAGATCTCCATAATTCAAGGAACTGCAGTTAGGTCAAAGGTCAACACTGAAATGAATAGCGTGCATAACGGATTTATATGTAATGAATGATAAATATTTTATTCCATTAATATATATGTATGCAATATATATAACAAATCTAACGAACAAAATTAACAATCTCCAGCACAGAAGCACAGTGCAGTGCATTTGAATGCAGCTTTGGCACATCTGCAGCTCCATTGCATCCTTTCTTACAGCCACAGGGGATCAAGTCATTGCACGAATCCTATGCTTAAGGAAGAGAGGTCCAAAGTGGCTGCCACCTAGTTTACTGCTTTGTCCACCCCAGTCAGAGGGCTCTGGCATATTTGGATCCATGATCAATGCCAGGTTATAATAGTTGGCCTGGTAGCAAGTGCCCTTGATGGGCTGCTTCAGTGCTGCCTGGGGTTGGAGGAATGTTTTCTATTATTCTGAACTTCTGTGTGAAGAGCTGCTTTCATTATTCTCTGAGGTTCGGTCGTACTAATATGGAAACCGCTCCAGCAATAACAATGATCTCTTGACTGATCTCATTGGGCATGGAGAGGAATTCATAGAAAGCATCATTCCCTTCTGGGAAAGACTTACAAGTATCCCAGGCAGTTTTCTTTCCTCTGTCATTGAATGTGGAAGTAATATCACCCCGTGAAAGCGTGAAAGATTGCCAGAAAACGACACAGTGTCATATTAATTGTGTGTCATATTAATTGTGCAATTAATTTTGTGAAAAGGTATGTATCGAAAGCTTGAACCGACATCAAAGGCAATCCACAACGCTACAGGAAATAATGTGCTGAAGAAAGCCATTTCCAGTACTACTACAACAGTGTCAAAGGTATATATGGTCACCTTATATACTTCGTACACCCCTTTTGTACAGCTTCTATACACGAATATATTCTGTACAAATACACGAGTATCGGCCTCTTGCGAGCAAAAGGGGATAGGCCGGCCAAGTCTGGCCCAGCAGGAGAGCAGATGACTCTACTTCCAATTGTTTCATAAAGTTCCTTGCCCTCTATAATCGGAAAATGAACCATTTCGTGTAACAGGAAAGTAACAATTCTGTTTTGTTATCATTGATCCGAAGGAAGTCCTTCTACTTCTTCCAGTTCTTCCTTCTTAGAAGGAAGGGTTTTAGAAGGAGCTATACCCTTTTCCTCGTGCTCTTTCCCCTCGTCTCTCTCGTGTGGCTTTCAGGCTGTCAGATAAAAGTTGAGCTTTCTCTGCTCATCCCAAACAAGGTCGATGCGGCTGCTCTTCTCGAGATGAGCAGAGATGTAAGGTGCGAAAACTCTTTCTGATCGGGCCGAAAGGCGTGTTTTTGTTTATTTATGTGAAGGCATTGGTTTTCCGTTATAAAATAAATTTCCTATACGTTAAGTTTGTTCTTGTGATTAAGATTTTTGGCTTTATTTTTCTGTATTAAGATATGCCTTTTTATTCATAACGAACGTTAGACAAAAGGTTTTTCTGGTGCACTTTCGCATTTTTTTAAAATTATAGTTGTTTTTTTTTTCTGTTCGGGAGTCATTGTCTGGAGCGAGTGTGACTTCCATTTTTGTTTCACGCCTTTCTGTTTGTGTCATCGGGGAGAGTGGATGGGACTGATGAGTCCCCAATAAGGACGAAACGGCCGTTCCCGACTCCCTCTGTTGACAAACTCAAAGGCATATTCTTATTTATTTATGTGCAGTCATTGGGTTTCTTTTAAAAACTCTTTCTGCATAATCTTGAAATGATTTTGCTACTCCATGATTTGAATCACAGCTGTATCATCAAAAATTGTTGCATCAACTGTAAGCACAGATTTTTTGTTTTTAGCAAATCTGCTTCCAGGCATCTGCTTTAGTCCCATTCCGCATTTTCCCTCCACTTGCAGAGCTGGCGGGGCTACAGGATTCTCTTGGCAATGAAATTGTTTATGCTTCTATCCGGGTTCGATATGAGATGTAAAGCCTCGAAAAGGGGCTACAGTTACTTTTCAGTGCTGCTAGCTGTGCATTCTGTTTTGGCTTAATCTTAACAGATGGTCTACTAAATAGGGCCAACTTATTCCGTCGAATTGTTTCTGTGACAGATATTATGCATTGTTCTAGAATGACAAACTCATTGTGACATGATGTCCTTTATGTCAATAACTAGAAGATATTCGCTATGTTCTAGAAAAGAATTACACATTTCTTCCAATACGGCTGAAAGTGTCTTAACATCCTTCAGGAAATTTTCTTGCACTTAGATTTCTGGTCATGGTGAGGGTGTCCAGTGTTATCAGCAGAAGCTTCTATTTCTCAAACTCTATAGTCATCCTTAGAATTTCTGGCCATCCAACATCTGAATGTTCCTGGATTGTCTGTCAGCGCAACAGCCCAATCAGAACATTTCACTAACGCATACTTGTTATTGCTAGTTTTTTGGACCATGAAATTCGCAGATTCGAATTCTGCTAGGACACATTGGTGTTTCTCAACAAGAATCATCTTATGCCGAATGTGCACGACAAGCCATCTTGCATAGTATGTGTGATATAGGACGAACAGCCAGGCCATGATCTACGCCAGTGATTCTGTACAGCTTCGCGAATTCATCTGATTTACCTTAGCAAGAGAAGCGCCAATGAAAAAGTCTTTAGCTAACAGTCAAAACTTTACACTGGCTTTTGATCGGGTTTTTACACAACTCCTCATTAGGTTATCACGCTCATAGTCAAGGCGGCTTGACTATGTTCATTACATCATTATCATCGGATGTACATTCTTCATTGTAAGCTTGTTGGAGGAGTATGTAAAGGCTTCCAAGCTGTGACTTGGTATGGATAGCTCGTCTTGACTTTTATGATTGGCTATTATGAGGAATCTGCTGTTCCGGAACTTTCAGTGTAAGCTTGTATGAAGGCGTTGCTCAGCCAATGTCTTCCAGCCATTCTCCCAACAACTTCAATATGATCATTTCGATGTGTCAGCCACAAAACATGATGAAGTGGCCAGATTCACTGGATTTCCTTCGCAAGATTGGTCAAGTGGTTGGTCAGTAGCAAGGGAAGGAATTTGACCAGGATTCAAGTACTGGACTTTTGTGTCTGATCATCGCCACATAATATCATCACTATATATTACAACATAAAGCGCATAAGAATATACATACAATATAAAAACACATTTTTATCTACAGATCTAAAATTCCCGATAGTTCGCGAAAGTCTAGAAATCCGCAAATTAGCTAACTAATAATGATCTCTAGAAGTCACCAAATGAATGGGCATCCCTCAATTATTTGTA
Source organism: Thereuonema tuberculata (assembly GCA_023159025.1). Taxonomy (NCBI): domain Eukaryota; kingdom Metazoa; phylum Arthropoda; class Chilopoda; order Scutigeromorpha; family Scutigeridae; genus Thereuonema; species Thereuonema tuberculata. The sequence goes on along the minus strand of JAFIDM010014012.1, from coordinate 19,084,079 downwards.
AAAGACAACTTAACTTTCTTTCTGCACTGTTTGCTTTCTACGCATATTTAAACATTAAGCGTGGTTGAGTGTTGGCCACATTGAATTTGATCTCTCAAAGACCTCAGAGGTCAAATCTGACTTCCTTCCACATCGAACTATGAACATTATGGTATAGACCATAGAAATTTCAACTTTTCTCATAAAATGCACAATTGTAATAATATTCTCAATTAAGCAGCTACACTGTAACAGTCTTTTGTAATTTCTGTTAATATCTAGACAAATCAAAACCAAACAAACAATAATTGTTGTATTTGTTAAACAAATGAAAAATAAATTGACTTCGTCAACTGCAGAATGTAAAGCAACGTTTTCAATCTTTTCTTAATGAATAAGTGATTTATTATCAAACTAAACAGATTAACAGATCAATAAGAAACTGCTTTTTTTTTTTTACTTACAATCATAATATTATCAAAATATAATCGCAATATAAATAAATTTTGATTTAGCATACAATATAAAAATATTGTGAATTTAAAAAAAAAAAATGGTTAAAAGTTTTTGAATGCAGTTTTATCCATCAGTAATCAAGATAATTCAAAAAATTCTGTATTCCGGGAAGCTGAAATTTAAGAGTGTACTTAGGCCTGAAGAATTCCCTAACAATTTTATACATTTAGAAACTTGGATCTGAATATTGATAGCTTCTGAGTATCAAGATAGCAAAGTACTTTAACTCTAAAACTATGATTTAAGAAAAATAAACTTCAATGAATATTGGATGTTATTCAATGTAAGCTCAGCTGATTTTCATTTAAATTGGACGGGAAATAATCTTTATTTAATCCTCATTAAGTCGCTCGCATTTCATTAAACCCGCTATTAATCCATGGGAAAAGTAGACGGTAGATCTTTTCATCCATTCTCCGTTTTAATAAGTATTTCGCAGTGAGGGCACTCAAACAATGGAGCAAAAACTGTAATTTTCTTCTTCCAATCTGGTTTCTTTATAAAACTGGTTAAAATTAAATTTCTATTTCGTTTAAGTGGTTCTCAGTTATAAACATTAATGTGAAAGTTTTTCCTTTCAAATTCAATCCAATCTCTTCTCGAGTTAGAAAAAAAAACAAAAACAAACATTAACTGCTCTTTCTTATTTCGTCTAGATATCTTCCAAATGTAAATCTCTAAAAGTTTTAAATTTTTCAAGTATTTTCAATACCCGAAATGGTCGATAAATCAAATCAGACATCTATTAAAAGTTCAAGTTAAAAGAAATTGCAATTGCTGTCTTTAGTTACTATTAATTTTATCTGGCAATAAATATATATATATTAATAGAATGTGCCAAAAACATCCATTCACATTGTTTTTTGTCCACACTGTTTGATACGTATTTTAAAAAGTTAAATTACTTTATGTACATAAATGTCTTATCTTTGTCCATTTCTAACTGACAGAATTTCAATCTAACTCTTCCCTCATTTCAAATTCTTTCCTAATATCTTTTTACGTCTTGTGTAGAAGATCTCATTAGTCTAGAAATTGAGACTCTTGGAATCTATTCTTGAATCTAAAGAGCAAATTATTGGTTTAATTCTCTTTTCATTTTAATAATCTGTTTTAAAGCTGTTATTACTATCTCTGAAAGATAATATCTTCTATTCATCTACTTCATTTTAATAAAAATGTTTCAAACTACAATAATACTGAATACACATAATAAAAAAAAATGATTAAAAATTTCTCCCGTAAGTTTCATTTCTTCGACAAAATAAAAAGTTATTTTAAAAAAAGTACTTAATTTCAAGTGATAGACAATTTTAACGTGCGTTAAAGTCAATGTAATTAAAAAGAAGGCATAAGAGCGCACACAAATTAAAGATTCACTGAGCTATTTTTGGAAATTTTGTACAGGGAACCCAAGATGGAACCGTTTTGAGATTCCCATTTCTCATCGGCTGGGTTCGCCCAGTACTCAATAGCTCAGTGAAACCAAACGAAACATAAACAAAGACAAATAAGTAAAACAGTGACCCTTAAGTTAAAAAAAAAATCAAAATTTGAATTAATACTAAAAAGGATAATAATTTCCGGTATAAAATTTCCAAACATAGCTCAGTGAACCTTTATTTTGTGTGCGTTTTTATGCCTTCTTTCCTAATTAATTTCAAGTAAATATTAGTATGTGTTAGAATAAAAAGATGTAAAAGTTGAGAGACAATCAAATCTTATCATCAAAAATACTATGAAGAATCAATAATTTATATATAAATAAAAAAGTCAAGGTCTGTATATACGTTTGTACGAATGTTCTCTATACAATTTTACATCCTTTGACGGATCTGAACTAAATTTGCATAAGTACTCTCTACCACCTCTCTCTGGGAAAATACAGGCTACCGTGGACACCCCCTCCATCTGATTTCATACCCTTCACTCATTATGATGATAGGAACTGATAAATCGCTTTAGTTGGAACATAAAATTTGACATGAGTGTTCTTTGTCGAAATCAAAAGATGCTATTCGATCGAATTTTCGATATGGAGCCTAAGGAGTATAAACGTGGGGATGGTTGGGGAGTGGATGGGCAAACTTTATGTAAGGATACTACTATGAGATTTACTGGTTGCAAAATAAGAATTGAACATTGACAGTGATTTTTAACCAACTAGAGAAGGTTTGAAGTGATAGGGGTGTGGTCATGGGCAGAAAGGGATGAGAAGTCTTAGAAATTCTCCGATCTCGATATTTCATATCAAGAGACCTCGAGTTACAGAATACAAATATAACATTACTTTGTACCTATCACGTGGAAAGTTTCGACGTCATCTCATAATTTCAATTTCTTTTTCATCCACATCAAGACATCTGTTTTTTTGTATCCTTAGAAAGAATGCGTATTTCAGCTAGTAAATATATATTAATACGAGAAAGAAGGAAATGCGCTGCTTAAAATGCGAGTTACGTTCCGTCCAATAAGATATTAAACGAATTGGACGTTGTGCGAACATTATAGATAAAGAAATCTATGTATTGTACTTCTACTGTAATGCCTAAACAGCCACAATACTGTATTCTATTCCGAGTAACTAATATAATACTGTACTCTATTCTGACAAGTGAGTAACTAAATGTGATGGAGCGTTATATAAATTAACCCTTACTCCTAATAATCTGCTCCTAACATGGATTATGGGACTAATATGTTAAGCTAAGATTTTCAAAGAACGAATCAAGACAAACAGGTTTTAACTAAAAGTATATACTCTTATGAAAACATTTCGTATACAATTATATCTGTCCTTTATTCACTTGTATGTAATATCATCATTTAACGCATGAATGAACAAAGTCTTTTCTTGACAGCACGACTAACACTTTTGTTGTACTATTAATTAGTCTAAGTATTAATTAAAGTTACTGTGTACCTATCTATAATTAAAGTCTCTTGCCTTTAACCTTGAACATGTAACTTCTTTAATTAATCCTAGTTTATCTCGATGACTTTACAATGGGAAATATAATCTTCAGTATTTACCCGTCCGTGTTCTCGTGATGAAAGATGTACTTACATTCACTGATCTTGATTCATCCCTAACCTTGGATATCAACATTGAATGACTTGTCTAAATGGTCCAATACTGATGATTTGATGAATCTCGATGTCTTCTACTTTCGAATGTTATCGGAGATAAATTTGCTCCTTTTATCCTGTCTTAAATCGATTTACGCAAATTATACTTATCCTTTCCGATATAATATCTTTCAATAATCGTCGTACGTATTTACGATCTGTATTAGGAATTCTCTCATAACTCAATTCCTAAAAGTTTGTGAAGGAATACATCAGAGAACATCTTTACTCATTGCGTATCCATTTTGTTCTCACATTTCATTTTTCACTGTTTATCACGAGTTCATTGTTCAACAATGATCATATCTATGTATATGTAACTTCACGCTTACTCTTTATCGACGATTCTTGCCGTGCTCATTATTGCCGTTACATTACATATGATTAAATTGGCGAGGCTTAGAATTGCAAACGTTTGAAACAAGTCTAGAAATAAATCTCGTAAGTATTTCTTATTTCAAACTCACACTAAACAATACTGTACTCTATTCTGACAAGTGAGTAACTAATACAATACTTTAATACAGAACAGACAATAAAGCAATACAGTATTATTTCGTCAGGGCGATCTGAAAATAACTGGGGCTTTGGGGCAGCATCACTCAAAACCCAACGTGTTAATGACTTTGAATTTTAAAATACAATACATAATCTGTACTTACAGAATGTTTGTACTGTAGTTTTTAAACATCAATGGGCAATGTTAAGTGAATTTGGATGAAGTTGGTAAAAATCGATCTACTGTAAAAATCTATGTTAAAACTTTTTTTTTATAATTCACACTAGTGATTCTGCACACATACGAAATTACTGAACTGTATAGTTACAGTATTAATGTTCTGTAAATGTTTTTTTTTATACTGAATTTATAATTAACAACTTATTTTTACTTTTACTTTTAAATTTTTATGTAAAACTTTATTAGAAAGCACAATAATGACTATGCAATGATACTACTATATGCACCACTTTTTTTTTTTTAAACTTTTGTTTTTGTTTAAACTTTTTAAAACTTTTTTCTAAAACTTTCTGCAGATCAGGACGTATCTGCGAAGGGAGGTTTAGAGGCGCTTACCTTATTCAAACGCTTGGCTGCGAGTTGGAGGTGACGGGGATTTTTCCACCCTCCATTCTCCTGCAAACGGGTCCTAGGGTCTACTCAGCCCTCTGTTGAATGGGTACCGGGAGTTAAAAGCGGCAGGGCGTCGGGCTGACTACCCGAACTCAACTTGGTCACGGAACGCCGGAAGCCTTACCTCCCGCGACCCAAGGGCGTGCAGAGGCCTACAGTGGGGCCCTTTTTTTATCCTGTATTCAGATGGAGAAGCTGCACGGGTGAGAGGAACGAAGCCTTCTAGTTTACTGTTTATCTTGAAATCAAAACTATTATAATAACTTTGGTACATTACACTTTGTTTGAAAAATTCGCAATTTATATACATTAACCATAAATAAAGTAAGAGAAATTCAAAATAGAGCAGAGTATTGTATTCCTTCCTTCCTTAGGTGCCTTCTCCCACAGGGAGGTTGGCGATCAGCATGTACCACAGATCTCTATCTCTTGAAACATGTATGATGTCCTGAGCATTAAGTCCAGTCCACTCACGCAGGTCATCCATCCATCTTCTTCTTCTTCTCCCAACGCTTCTCTTCCCTTCTATCTTTCCCTCAAGTGTCAATTTAGGTATCTCATATTTGACATCTCTCTGTATGTGCCCACAATAGGCAAGTTTTCTTTGGTGTATAAGTTTGATGATAATTCTCTTGTAGTTAGCAAGATGAAGTACTCTTTCATTTGATGTCCTGCTGGTCCAACTTATCTTTAACATTCTTCTTAATGACCACATTTCAAATGCCTCTAATCTTTGTTTAATTCCCTTTTTGAGAGTCCATGATTCACATCCGTATAAAAGAATTGGCCAAATATAACATTTCCACACCCTTTTCCTTATTCCAAGGTTGAGTTTCTTTTGGCATAATACTGATTTCATTTCATTAAATTTTAATTTTGCTTGTATAATTCTGTTTTTTATATCTTTATCTTGGTCATTATCTGAATAAAAATGCCTACCCAGGTAGCGAAAGTTATTGACTTGTTCTAAATCTCTGCCATCACATTTAATTTTCATTTGGATCTGGGTTTTGTTGATGCACATTGTTTTTGTCTTTTTTGTATTCAACTTGAGTCCCATTTCCTTGCTTTTATTAACAATTGCATTAATGAGGTTTTGGAGGTCTGTGGAAGATGTTGCTATCAGCACGGTATCGTCAGCATATCTTAAATTATTTATTGTTACTCCGTTTATTTTGATTCCCTCCTTCTGCTCCTCTAATGCCTCTTTTGTCAATATCTCAGAGTATAGATTATATAAAATTGGAGAAAGGACACAACCCTGCCGTACACCTTTCTTTATCTGTATCCAATTAGTTTGTTCATCTCCCACTTGAACTCTAGTCTTTTGGTTCCAATAAGCATCTTGTATTATTCGTATGTCCTTTGTGTCTATTCCTGTTTTCATAAGTATTTCCATTAGAAGATCATGTTTGATATTGTCAAAGGCTTTTTCGTAGTCAATAAAGCAAAGGTAGAGTGGGATATTCATTTCTATTGATTTTTCCGCTATTTGTGTCAGGGAGAAGATTGCTTCTCTTGTTCCAACTCCACATCTGAATCCAAACTGAGTGTTGCCAATTCTGCTATTTACTTTTGCATATATTCTGTTATGAATAATCTTCAATAATAGCTTACTTATATGATTGATTAAGCTCAAGGTTCTGTGTTCCGTAGGTTTTTGGGTTTTGGGTTTTTTTGGGTATGGGTATAATTATTGATGTGTTCATTTCCTCAGGTGCTTTTCCAGTCTCATAGATAATGTTTAACAAATGGGTAATTTCCTTAATTCCTTCCTCGTCCAGATGCTTTATCAGTTCAATTGGTAATTCATCTGGACCTGTTGCTTTGTTGTCCTTCATATATTTAAGTGCATATCTCACTTCCTCCTTCAATATCTCTGGGCCTTCTGCATCTGCAATAGAGGTATTGATGCTCCTCTGGTCATTGTAGAGCTCTTGGATATATTCCTCCCAAACCTCTTTTATCTCGTTGGTGTCTGCTGTAACTTTCCCATCCTTGGTTTGAATACATCCAGACTTGCTTGGGTATTTACAGGTCATTTCTCTTATTTTTTTGTGAAGTTCTCTGTCATTATGGCTTTTTTGCAGTTGTTCTATTTCTTCACACTTAGTTGTTAACCATTCTTCTTTTGCTCTTACAATTTCATTTTGGATCTTTTTGTGTATTTCTTTGTATCTCTGTATGTTTTTGTTCTTATATGATTTACGTTCATCCATGAGGGCAAAGATATCTTCATTCATCCAAGGTTTATTAGTTTGTTTGGCTTTAAATCCAACAATTTTTTCAGCTGTTTCTGTTATGATGGTTTTCATGTGCCTCCATTGGTCATCGACCTCCTCTATCCTTTCATTTCGGTGTTCTTTATTAAATCTTTGTTTCACTTCAGTTTGAAATTTTGTAGCTACATCCTTGTTCTTGAGTTTCACGGTATCAAGTTTTTTATATTTTGTTTTCTTTTTAATTGTTTTTAATTTCATCCTGATTTTAGTTGTCAGAAGGTTATGGTCTGATCCACAATCTGCACCTGGGTATGTTTTTGTTCTAATTATCGTGTTCCTGAATCTTTTGTTGATTAGTATATAATCTATTTGATTTCTTATTATATTAGTACTATTGTCAGCTGGTGAAGTCCAAGTATATAGTCTTCTAGCTGGTTGTTGACACCATGTGTTTGTTATCATTAAGTTGTGTTGACTGCAAAATTCAATCAGTTTCTCTCCACGATCATTTCTTGTTCCAAGACCAAAGTGTCCAACTATATCTGAATGACTTCCCTTGCCAACTTTAGCGTTCCAGTCGCCCATGATAATGATTATCTCATGAGGTTTGGTTGATTCTAAGATGCTTTCAATTTCCTCATAAAATTCATTGATCTCTTGGTCACTTGAGTCTGTTGTTGGTGCATATACCTGTATTATGTTAGTCTTAATTGGTCGTGTATTAATTCTTATCATCATAATTCTGTCTGAGTGAGCGATAAATCCTTCAACTGCATTAGCCAGTCCATTAGACAGAATAATTACAACTCCACTGGTATGTGTATCGCCTCCTGAGTACCACATGGTGTAGTTGTTAACAGTAGTTTTGCCTGAGTTGGTCCATCTCACCTCGCTAACTCCAAGGATATCAATTTTATGTTCTTTCATTTCTTTGATCACGTTGTGTATTTTCCCTTTTTGGTATAAACTTCGGACATTCCAGGTACCCACAAAAGTGGTCTTTCCGCAGATTCTTAGCACCCCTTGACCATTTAAGGTCTGACGGAGACTAGGGGCCATGTTCTGTTGTGTGTGGTTCATGTTAATTTACAAGGGATATTAATGCAGTGGTTTCCCGTTGCCTTCTGCATCGCAGTGATACAGCCATTAAAGTTGCTCCAACCATGCCTGTAATTTTCCAGTCATGAACCCTTCCGATGTTATTCATCTTCGGCTCCATGCCAGTACTGATACTTGCTGCTGCCCGATATTAGGGTTTGATATCAGAGTTTTCCTTCTCCTAGGTATCTTTCTTAGTCTGGCCCCTACCCCACGAAGACCTGTCCGGCTAGGGTGTCCCTGCCAGTAGCAATGCTACCGCCGGCATAGCTCTCGGGGTCGCTGGAACACACAAGCCCCCTCACCGCGACAAGGTGAAGATACCATAGTTATTAAGCATAGAAAAATAACACAGAAATAAAAGACGGAGTATTATATTGTTTGGTCTTCTGTTTGCAATGTTTCTTTATCGAAGCAAAAGAAAGTTTTTAGAATGTAATTTTTTAAGTCTTGATATCTTGGTGTCCCTGGGTAATTGAAATTCTATATCTTCTAGATCGCTGAAGTTTTAGAGATCGGTTTTAAAATACTTAAAGGAGATGCCCGTTAATTTTGAAGAACATTTAATTAATATATAAAGAGAGACATTATTGGGTTGCCTGTAATACGAAATGATCACACTAACTCAAACATTATTTAACTTCGAAGCTGAAATTTAAATGATAGATAAAGTAAAAGTACCTGTCGATTCTGATAGAAACTGAACCAAAATATTCCTAGATATATTAACACACGAGAATCACAACAAAATAACAATAAATATAAAGAAAAGCTGAAAGTCGGTTATCTAATTTACATCAACATTGTCTTCAGTTTTTGGATCTTCCCACGCGAATCGAAAGTTGGCACCCCAACTACATCTTGCTAATTCTATCAAATGAATTGTCACCATTGGGGAAAACCTGTTGTAGCAATTGATGAAACGAAAGAAGACGAAGAAAATAGTAAAAAAAAAAAAACCTCTCCTGTTCTTCCCTTGTTGATTCATTCATTTTTCTTTTCAAGTGTCTTCGTGTCATTTCTGGCAGCAACGCGTGACTTGCATTACCCTCCCCCCCTAATTAATTTGGGCTCATTCCATCATCTTGTCACTGTAAATTACTGATAATGAGTAATAATTCACTTATTCTGCCTTTAAAGTGTAAAAAGCTAATTAATATAACTAATTGGATTACGATAGATCCTGGGAATAAATGGGGGCTCGTTTTAATAGGGTGTGAAACAAGAAGTATCATTGCACGTTTCCCCGACAAAAGTTTCTTTTAAGCTTTCAAAAATTCTAGCTTAAGTCTTTCTTCTCTTAAAATTAGTAAAATTAAATTAATCTGATGAAAAATGACACCAGGACACTTTCACCAACTTTCATTCTGTCAATATCTATACTTCAAACGGTGTTACTTGAATACGGTCTTGTTGTAAAAACTACTTTCTTTTTTCTTTTGGGTGAATGTATTTTTCCCGAATGTAAACGAAAAGAAAAAAAAAAGCAACCATTTTGTTTTCTGATTCGTTTCAAAGAAATTTCAATGTTTAGAATTATTAGTTCCAAATTGGGAGGCGTCCAAAACCAATTCCTTCAATGGAGAGGAGTTTAAGCATTTTTTTTCTCAGAGGAAGGAAAAAAAAATAGCAATAAAGGATATATCAAGGAAGACACAAGTGTAAGTAAAAGGATTTCGCACCTGAGCATCGGCGAGGTACTGGGACGGCCGTTTCGTCCTCTTTAGGACTCGTCAGCCAGCCAAACTCCACCGATGACAGGCTCAGAAGGTGCGAAAGAATAAGGTTTCCGGGTCTCGCTTCCGATACAAGAAAACCCAACCAAAATAAACAATAAAGCAAAAAATGTGACAGCTTGGGGTGCGAAATCCTTTCACTGAATTATTTAGGCCCGTTAAATCCTTGTTATTGAAAAAAAAATAGCAGATGAAAAAAATAGGACCCGAAGAAATACGTGCGGGACGTACGAAACCAGTAGTGCTAATGATATTTCTTTGTTATTGTTTTCATATTAAACAAAGAGAAAAATAACTTTCAGCCAAACATTAAATTTTAACATTTAGAAAACTATATTATTTTATAACGATTTCTTACTTAATTTAAATATTCCTTGTTCAACAAACCCTTTATAGGTAGCCAAAGATGGTGATAACATTATATGAATTTGATAATCAGAAGATACACATTAAAGTAGGTAAAAATCTGTTTATGATTGGTAAATCTGTAAAATTAATTGGTTCCGTGAGTTGCCAATTCATTTTGGGTCTAATTTTGCCTAATTAATTTTTAATTAACCACGTCGGTAAGGTTCAACCTCTGGAAAAGCAATGTTTTTCATTCTGCTTTTGTATTTTACAGGTTCAGTTTAATAATGAAAATTTAAACTTAAAGAAGGGACAGTCAATTGTCGCCAAATAGCGACCGCTGCTGAAACTGAAAAAAAATGGCGTTTTTTTGTCTGATAACACTTCGATGGCTTATGTGATACTACTATATATCAATATTTTCAACTAGAAGTGAATCAAGTGAGATCATTACCATTATTCAACTATGTATAGTCTAGAAGAAGATGAATAAATTAGATAGGCGAGTTAAGATATTGATGATCTAAATATTGTGGTCAAAAATTCCAATTTCCATATAAGTTGTACTTCGTAAGCATAGTTGAGACACTTCATCCTTTTCTCAAATGAACGGAATTCAAACCATACAATTCTCGGAACTGAATCAACCAGAAAGTAGTTTATATTTTGACCAACTTTACTGGAAAGAAAAGAAATCCCAGCCAAACTCTAAATTTTCGTATAGAAAGGTTCAAATTTCCTTTATCTATTATATTTCACCCTTGAAAACATTTATTTTTAGCAGTTAATTCCAGCTGTTAATTATTAACGAGTCAAATTGTCTTCAGAAGATAACGTTATTTTGAATACATTTTACATCAACTTGTGTAAATGCTGAGTAGTTATTAGTTCTTAACAGTTTCATTTATTTGATCATTAAATCACAGACCACAATTTTAATCTTCACTTAGATGCACTAAATTCTTACTAAAAATTCGTAATCTAAATGACAATTAAAGGCTTCCTGTCTGAAACCAATTCTAAGGATTGGGATTTTTACGATGGAGTGAAATTTCTAAAATAAAAAATGGGAGAAAAACTTTTGAAATCACTAATCTAAGATTTCGTGGTTTTGAATTAGGTCCTCAGTACTAATTATCTCTGAAACCAACTTTTAATTCTTGGGTAAAATGGCATTGAATGAAATGAGACTTGAAATCTACAGGATGTGACAAAGGTATTTCCATATTTAACGAAAAGAAAACATATTGCCATATGTATCGGGGAAGGCGGGGTTTGGGCTGATGAGTCCGCAGAAGGACTAAACGGCCGTTCCCAATTCCTTCCCCATAAACGAACCAGAAAGGCGATTTCCTTTTCTTTTGTTTACTTAGGTGCTGTTCTTGTTTTCTTTTTGTTTAATTATCCACAGCACGTTAAATGTTTTGTTTACTTTGTATTGTCATATGTATGGCATATAAACAAAATACTAAAAACTGAATGACTTTGTGATTAATCATTTACTTTAACTGTTTATTTTAATATTAATGCACCCATGAATTAACAGTACACGTTTTTACATCATCTAAAACAAAGGGATAAGGTAAATCAATGAATCATTTTAAACTTTTCTCTGACTCAATATACAGTAGAACCTCGTTATAACGGACTAATAGGGGCTGAAGGTTGTCCGTTTTAATGAAAGTCCGGTTTATTACAAATAATTCTAACAGGGGTATAATGCAGTAGGGTTTATATCAATGAAAGTACAACAGTTAGCTATAAAAAGTGTTTATTATATATCAAATAAAAAACATCCTTCACCACAGTAGGTTGAATTGAAAAAGATGTGTACGTATATACTGCATTAATTTTCATGTCCTGGTTCATGTTGATTGCTTACAATCATACCTTTGAAAAAACAATGTTTTCTGCTGGGTTTGTTTGCTGCTTATTTCTTCAGTTAATAACTGACGGAAGTGCCGTAAGTATTCATAATACGCAAATATATTTTCATTTGCCGATTGTTCAACATGCTGAATAATAAACTTTAAAAGGTCTTTCACTTCGCTCACCTCAATTGTAGGCTGCCAATTTTTTTTAAAACTCCATTATAATGAGGTTCTACTGTACTGTTAAATGAAATTATGTTTTCTTTTCGAACACAGGAACGGAGGGTTTCCTGGGGTTAAGGGCGCCGTTAATTGGTATAGTGAGATCAAACCATCAACGAAAATAGACTACTCATGAAATAAACTTTTCTTTCGAAGCATGGCTGCAAATAATGAGAAATATCAGCAAATGCTACTTAAATAACTGAAGTGTAATTAACTGACTGAGTTGACGATAAGACACATCTCCAATACTATTTTGTTGTTATACATAAATCATGGTAGACGATTCTCGCTATTTATCCTATCACAACAATATTCTTGTTGTGATTCCTGATGGAATCAGGTGTAAGACACTCAGATACACACAACGAAATAACAATGAAATCAAAATGGGCAACCCAATACAAAACTGCAATTTTGGAAAAGGTCTTTCTCTAGAAAAGCTTTCTTCTTTCTCACATTCCGCCCCTCTTTTCTCTCACCAGATATCTCGAATGAACGTTCCTTTTTCCTTTAATAAACCCTCACAAACCGATAACTAGATTCTATTCCTGTTCAACAACATGTAACAGCAACGACATAGCTTTTTTTGTTTTATATGTTTGTATCATTTGAAATCATCATCTTCCAACATCCCTTTTAACTAGTGATGCTACTGAATGGCATTAGGAACTGTGTTGACAGAAAGGAGAGAAAGAGAAGAAGAAAAAAAAAGTCCATTTCTCCCACCCGCCTGGTGTAAATATAACATTTCAAGAAGGCTGGCGAACGACCAACTCCACACAGACCTCGCCTTCTTTTCTGTTGGTTTCCGTCTCAAGAAGGTTCATTTGCCTTGTGAACAGGTGCTTTTAGTCTCAGGGATTAAAGCAGTTCATTTATTCCCAGAATTAATTTACTTATTAGTATACAAATCGATAGGGTTCCTTTCCACGTTGTGTTTTATTGAAATAATAATAAATTTTCGCTGTGTAATATTAAGGCAAAAGGAAAGTGTACGATTTGATATTACGAAATTTACACCTCATGCTCCATCCGTTCAGAATCCATACACTAAACATTTTAATTAAATCAATTGGTTCTTGATTGCTTGTGGTTGTCACGTGGAGTTATTAGTTACTAAGTCATCAAGGCAGCACCAGTCTAACAACCCCAAGTCGAAGAGGCAAACGAATGGAAGATAAAAGATACAAACATTTCTGAACAATCAAGAGGTCGGGTTTTCTTGATCGAAATTCTAAACATCCTTCCCCTTCCAATTAAATGTTTTTGTTTCATGGTAACTGACCCCTGGCTCAAAGAGAAACTTCCCGCAGGTCAGCGAGGGGCATCCGAAAATTACAGAAAATAGGGAAAATAAAAATATTTTTATTAAGAAATAAAAATTATTCATCTAAGATGCAATCAGAAGATGTTAGTCAGAAATAAAAACAAAAAGTTAATACGGAACTATTGTTTCTTCTTACATTAAAAAACACTGCTCTAATTTGAATTCTAATATTAACGCTAGTTATAAGACGTGTAATTGTGATAGGATTGATAATGTAGAGAGTCAAAGATATTTAGGTATTTATATAGATGATAAATTTCATTGGGACATTCATTATAATTTCATAATTAACAAACTTAATTCATTAACATATTTTTTTATCATATAAAAGGCAGGTTTCCTTTTAAACAAAAGTTAATTTTATATAAATCCCTTGTAGACTCGATTCTTAATATTACGGATTGGATTGCCGGATTACTATTAATAACAATAATCAATTAAACAATATTAATAAAACTCTCATGAAAATCTTTAATTATGTATATTTTCTTTTTAAGGATAAATCCAATTTGGAAAACAATATAAAATTTTAAATATTAAAGAAAAATTTATTTATAATAGAATAAAAACGCATTTCTATTTTGTTAAAAAAGAAAGAAAGAATTATGTGTCTAGTTTTAATATAAGACAAATTGGTTAAGAATTTTTGAAAGAATTAAGCTCAATAATAATTTTGGTAAAAAGATTACATGGTAATGTTATGCATCATCTCTTCAGCCAATTGAATTGGGATAGATATAATTCTGAAAAATTTAATATATAAAAGCTAACTTAATATCAGATGTGATGAATGGTAAATTTAAACTTAATTATTTTCGATAATTAAATAACATTAAAAAAAAAAAAGATCTTATTTGTGATAACAAGACATCCATTATTTTATGTCAGTTGAAGTTTTTGAGCACTTGTTGTTCTGATATGAACGTTATGCTTTTTTTGCTTTTTTTTTAACCGCCAAATATTATTCTTATAACAAGTCATTCTGTTTCTATAAAGAGCTTTAATTCTCAGATATTCCAGTGATAAAGAAAACCATCTTATATTGTAAGAATCTTATATTTGTAACAGTAGAAATGCATTTAGCAAATGCTCTTCTGTTTCTCAACGAAAAAAAGATATTAATTTTAGAGTTCTTTAAGGAAGAAATGGGGAAAAAAAACTATATATTTGTTGAGCTACACATCTTTACTTTCTAACTTACTTGTTTATGATAATTTAAGGTCGAATTGAATTCACTGAACGACCTCTGAAGACATAATGAAAAAAAACCCCTTCAGGGGAAAACAATTCTAATTATTCTTCATAAATTGAACAAATAACACTCAAAACTGAATTTAACAAAAGAAACAGATTCTTACAACAACAATAAGGTTTCCAACTGTTTCTTCGCTTAATTAATAATTCAAGAAACAGTAAAATTCTTAGAAGAGAAAATCGTTGGTTGATTCTTTCTTCTAAGAATTTGCTTCTTTTGAATAAAATGCAACTGCGAGGATGAACTGATGATAATTCCTGATATTGTTCTTGTCTTATAAATGAAATACTTTTATTCTGAAGGGATTTTGCTTCTTTTACTTTTAAGCAGACAAAAGTAGAATTCTCAATTTACATCATCACTAACTATTAATCAATAGTTTCTGAAACTAAGCACAAAAACATCAACAATATTAACTAAAAGCAATCCAACAACATAAATGTTTCGAAGCATAAATTTTGAAAAAATCCCATCCTATAATTTTTAGAGAAGATTTATTTTAACAATAAATTACAATTAATGTATTATTATCGTAATTTATTGTTACATTATTATTTACATTATTTTATACTTTTCCTTTATTAATTTTCCAAATTATAATTCTCTTTTGAAAATGTAACAAAAATGTTTAAGGAACATGTAAGTTAAATTTAATATCTATTATGAAAATATCTTATGTATAAATGTTTCGCAGAAATAAATTACGAACATATTGCTAAAAAACTAATTTACAATAGAAACATCCAAAAGCAAAATTGGTTTTCGAACTATGGATATTATTAGATGAGATAAATGATTAAAATTTCAATTGGAATATCTGCCACAGTTAATTATTTTTTATATAAATTACCTAAAACATAATTATCACACATGATATGCGTAATTATATTAAAGAAGGACCAAACACACACAATAAGTAAAATAAATAAATATAAACACTTCATTATAAAAACTTCATGACATGTTTCGAGGATCTTAATCCTCCTCTTCAGATGATAAACATAATATAAAGGAAAACTCTATGGCTCCGAACATAATATTTAAGCCAGAAAAGAATTTCAGCAAATCAATACAAAGTAGTAATCCAAAAGTTTACAGTAATTGTTACAAATTAATAAAAATGTTGTGCAACATTATTATATGAACTATCAAAACAAACAGTAAATGGTCATATTAAGTTATATTGTAGGGCATTATTCGTATCACATTTCCATTCCTTCTTCTCGTTTTATTAGTTATTGAATACAAATGACTTTTAGGTCTTGCTATGTGACAAGACTCCGTCAGTATCTTCGTGCCGTCAAATATTGTACAACTGTAAGATGACAGGGAGCTTTTATTTTGCACAACTGTTTTACTTCTGGACAGAAGAGATTGCGAGTATTTGGAATGAAGAGTTATTATTGGACGAAATGGAACAGATGGAATTCCTTGAGCTGCAAGATCGGACAAACCTTTTTATTTCATCAGAAAAGATTTTCTGAAAAGACGGAATGGAGCAGTTAACGTTTTGTTCCTGACAACAGATAACCAATTACGGAATGGTTGTAAATGAAATATGGCCACTACTGAAAGAAATTGTCTTTGGTTATTGGATGTCTTTTCCTAATAACCAACAAGCAGCAAAAACGATAAAACTTCTTATATTTTATTGAGAAGAAGTAGTTAATGTTTTATTTCTGAAAATGAAAAACTATAAACGATCTGATAATGTTTTCAATTACACGATCAATCCACATAAGACAGATCCAATGACCCGAGTTAGGAAGACAAAAAACTTAAAGAAGACGTTGATCTCTTGAGATTCAGTCAAAAGAAATTGAAGTTATTTTCAAATTTTCTCCATATTTCCATCTTTTCAAGTGGCTCGCAACATTGATTTGTCTTACAAAAATATTGAACGAATGAAAACTCGTTTCTGTGGTTAATAAATTAGCTGTAACTAAATGATAACATATTAATGTTAATCAGAAAATTTCGTTATGAGTTTAGATGTAAAACCTGTGACAAAAAATGATGAAGAAACGCATGAATAAATTAACATTTTGACATTCCTTGTTTTACTGCGTTAGATGAAAGTTTGGCAGTTTGGAAAAAGTTTCACATTTCGTATCAAATCTGCAAAGCAGTCAAAATTTCTTGCCTAAATGTCCAAAAATAACAGAGTTTCGTCTATTCTATGTACATAATAATCACATAAAAAGTATGCAAAAACATTTTAAACTTTTGTTGTATAATAAAAGCAGCATTAGCAACGGAAAGGAAAAAACAATGATTCGACTTTCAGAACGCTATTTTTATTTCGGAATAAGCGTTTGTCGGTCCGATTACATTTTAACCTTTTCTTATATTTTAATGATGGGTTTAAATTACCACAAGGAATCCTGTTGATTTGGATACATAAAGGTCTTCCTTTATGCATGAAATCAGGGTGTCAAAAACAGCAAAGTAAATAACCATTCAAGTGCTGGAACCACAATCACTTAACAAAAAAATGTTAACCTTTTTTTATGGAAAACTAAAAGATAAATGTAATTGAAATATGATTGCTACCTAAGTACTTGATTGATTGATTGATTGATTGATTGATTGATTGATTGATTGATTG
>JAFIDM010014012.1:19022510-19066623 GCA_023159025.1 Thereuonema tuberculata | reverse complement strand
TTGATTGATTGATTGATTGATTGATTGATTGATTGATTGATTGATTGTGGAGAATGATGGTGACAGGGAAGCCAAGCACCGCGACCTGTAGATCTATTGTGCTTTCCTACAAAAATGAGGACACACGGAGAGAAAGACTGAGAAAGTATGGTAGGAAAAGTGCAGGGGAAACGGGAGAGCCCCGAGAAAACCTTCCCAGCGCAGATCGTCCACCATCAAGAAACCCACATGAGAACCGAACCCCGGTACTCAGAGGTGAGAGGCCAATCTTTCTATGATCTTACCATGAAGTTGTTTCAAAGAGAAATCATCAGCTCTAGAAATTAACATCCATCCAAAAAGTAATTCATCCATTTATAATGAGATAATTAATTCATTAAATCCATCCATTCGATTTTCTTCTTAAAAGCTTAAAATTTCTTTAAAAATAAGAGTTTATTCTTCACAATTGACCGCTAGATTTTAAAAGTGTATCATTTTCTTTCATAAGCTCGATGTGTGACTTGTGGGATTATGACTATTGAAGCTTATCATTCTAATCAACAGATGACCCAAGACCCTCTGGATATATAGGGGTCCTTGTCCCAATAAGAAATTGTAATTAAATGTAATTAAAATAAGGAATTGTAATTAAATGTAATTAAAATAAGGAATTGTAATTACAACAATCTAATTTAACATCTAAAAAACAAGATACAGTAGGACGCGGATTGCTCAAATTCGCATCAGGCAATTTAAAAAAATAGATTTATAACATTCAAAAAAAATAATATTCAAATTTTTGTAAGCTATTTTTAAAACTTTTTATCGCATGTTTAAGTAATGATATATTATAATTTTAGGTCAAAGTTCAGCCTGCAAACAAGCATAAAAAGTTGGAAAGTTAAAAACACTAAAAAATTAAAACTTTAAAACACGAGAAGTCCAAATCTTTCGCCTCCCTTCAGATGAGGCTTCTTCAGTGGAAGTGATCCAAGTAGCTGTCGAGTCTTCTATTTAAGGAGAAGATGACCAATGAGCTGCATGGGTTGTCTATTGGTGAACTGGAGGACGAATCAGGAAGGAATGACGTCCGGGTGGGGGCCCGCTGGTGGAGATCGCATGAACTTAGATGGCTAGAGATCGGAGCAAATGGGAAAGTTTAAAACAAAGGAACAACTAAAGGAGGGAACGGGAATAGGGAAAAAGCGGAAAAAATGGAAAATAAAAATGAGAAAGGGTTGGAAAAAACGAAAAACAAAAAAGAATAAAAATAGAAAAAAGAGAAAAAATGAGAAAATGAGAGAAAAAGGGGAGATTATAAGGGAGGAGGGCTTGTGAATATTGAGAGGGGAAGAAAATAGGGGGGGGGGGGGTTCAAGTTGGTAAAGAAGGGTAGGGGGAGGAAGTTGTGGCGACTTTTTCTTTTTGAGTTTTGACTTAAGGGAATATTGGCTGATTTTGCGCATGGAAATGCCGTCATTATAGCAGCCCTGTGTGGTGGAGATAAACACGGTTTCCATACACCTCCTTAGAAAAAAAACCCTTTCTCATTTTCATTGTAAATTTTCCCATGTGCTCCGATCTCTAGCCATCTAGGTTCATGCGATCTCCACCAGCGGGCCCCCACCCGGACGTCATTCCTTCCTGATTCGTCCTCCAATTCACCAATGGACAACCCATGCAGCTCATTGGTTATCTTCTCCTTAAATAGAGGAATCGACAGCTACTTGGATCACTTCCACTGAAGAAGCCTCATCTGAAGGGAGGCGAAAGATTTGGACATCTCGTGTTTTAAAGTTTTAATTTTTTTAGTGTTTTTTGACTTTCCAACTTTTTATGCTTGTTTGCAGGCTGAACTTTGAACTATATCTATCAGCACACGTAAAACTTTTTAGTATTATAATTTTATTTCAATAAATTATTTTACTTAAATAAATTGATGAAGTTATTTGAAAGACTTTAATTGAAGTAAACCCATAACTGTAATTTCCATTTCCTCCCATCTTTAACTGGATTTATAATAATATATTTATAAAATGCTTCTAAGTATAAAACAAGTTACGTTTGTACATTATCACTGATAATTCTTTGACTAATAATGTCGTCAAATTACATAACATTAAAATTGAGTAAAAGTTTAAAGTTCGAATTTTTAATAAGAATGGAAATAATTATAAAAATGATAAGTATCAACTTGCAGCATGGTGATAGTAAGGATAATCTTAAATTCTAAATAATAATAATCTTAAATTCTACAATCCATCATTCTATTTACTGAGATAACAACTGTGTCTTTAAACATGAGGAAGTGAAGGAACAGTATATTGTACACTCTACCAATATTTTAATAAACCTTTTAGCTAAAGATTAGAGAGAGACATGTAAACTTTTATACTTTTCAGGTAAAGTCATTTAACGTTTTACATTTGATCATTTACAATTTTTGTTTTGCTTCTGGCTGATGAAGTTTCGTTGTGACTGATTTTCTTTTAGCATATTCGTTATAAAAGATATTGTACTATTATAATAAAAACTCTGGGAAAAATTTTAAATCTCTCTTTGTAAATGCAAAGAAAAATATCTTCGGGAGAGGAATTCCAAGATCGTAGACAAAAAAATAAAAATCGATTTAAGGAACGGTCGTTTTAATTCGTAAATGCCGGAAATGCGGAAGAATTTGGAGCGGATTAACGCAGCCAAAATATTCAAACCAGGAATCGATTAAGGCAATAAAACTGCAGTTAAACAGAGTCCTTGAAACTCATCAAAACTATGGTGATTTTACGATAAAATAAAGCGCGGGGGCGGTGCATTGGAATGCAGATGTGTTTATTTCTAGTGCCCAAATCTTACTTTTCTAGTGAAAGGTGCTTAGGCCGAAGAAGAACGGATCTAAATTAGTTGGCACATACGATCCCTCTGCTCCAGATGCTGCTTCGAGGGTAAAAATAACCTCATCAACTCGTGGTCAAGGGAAAGTGAACAGGAAATGACAGTCTCCCTCTCCCGCTCTAAGGCTGTTTTTATTTGTTTGTTTAATGTTCGAAGTAGAATCGTTAAACTTTTCGAACATAGCGAGGATGTTTTCAAAGCGATAGATGTTAGTGATTTTGAATAATGTTGTGGTAATGAGGGAAAACATCAAGAATCAACGTTCCTCCTTCGTAAAACCACTATATTTTAAAAGAAATTGAAATTCCTAAAACGTTTTAGTAATATAGTTAGACGAATCGGACTTTTCGTGTAATTGGTTAAGGTACTCTTTTAGTTAAAAAGATAAAAAATTAATAAACGTTGTATCAATTAAAAATATCATAACATCAGAGAGTTTCTATTCATTGGCGGTTTATCATCTATAGATCACTCAATAGAAATAAGTATTTAAAACATATTCAAAGTATGTACAAATACAAAAAGTAAAGGAATACTTTTCAAATGTTTGACTTTTTGAAATGTTAAGATTATTTGTGATAAATAAAACTGAGGAATTAACAATTTACCATTTGTTAATTCACAGTTTTATAACCTAAGAAATCCATGTTTTGATAAAAGGTTTCGAAAGGTAAAGGACAAAATAACATTTTAATGAAGCTATTTCATGTCAAATAAACGAAGAAATATCTTAGTTTTCTATTCTATATAATTGATTTGCTTTTTTGGTAGATGTTATGCCGACTGTAATGAAAATATTACGAAAATTAATTTCTACTGTTTGAAAATAGAAAATACTGCAAAGATGAAAATTTCCAAATGGAAAAACAGGGACAAAAAAGCTGAAGTTTCGAATTACTCAGAAAAATTCGAAAAATTAAAAAAATTAAAATAGCTTAAATCCTATTCTAATCAAGATAATGATTTTATTGAAGATGTCAAAATAAAATATAAGGAAAAAAATTATAACACAATAATAATAAATATTTTTCTGAAAACAAAAAGAACATTTTTAATAGTTAACTATCCTTTTTCTAAAACTTATAAGGAATTAAAGCTTTTAAGCAAAACTTAAAATCTTCGCAATTAAAAAGTTTTATTTCAGGATTAAAAACGCGTTCGCAAGTACCTGAAAAACACGCAAAACTTCCAAACATTCATTTTACACTATGTGGCCTATGACCAGTTTCATTTTAATTTCTCTAATAGAATAATAGTGAGAAAATGATGTCATAAATTATTGTTTTGATTAATTCATTCATTTAGAAGTTTATATTTTTGAATTATTATATTATTACATTTCTCAATATTGTGTCGAAAAATGAAATGTACAGTCTATTGAAACAATAAATAAAGAATTCAATTCATCGCCTTTGAGAAACCGGGCATTCTCTTAAGATAAAAATTGAAATAAAATAAAATATAATGTATCAATATAAAGATTTTTTTTTTAATTTTAACCGTTACTAGGCTTTAAAGTTACTTAGATGTTTGGGAATAAAATTTAAATCTTTTTTCTTTTTTGGGAGTGGGGGGGGGGATCCATAATCTATTTTTGTAGAATTAGCTTTGTAAAAGTTGTATGTTACACATTGTTATAAATAAAATTCAATTTTTTTTATCCGATTGAAAATCCCTATTCCAACTCCCTATTCAAAAATCATTTAATCATATGAAGGAATTGCGTTTATTCATATAAAGAAGAAAAAAAATAGTATTATTAAGATAATTAAAAATAGTAAATCTATATTAGTTTTAATGTCCTTGCCAGCAATTAGCAGCTTGAAGAAACAGCTGTACACCAGTCTTAAGACCAATTTACAAATACTGAATCTGATAATTAGTCTACCATCGTGAATCTTACTATGAGCTTAAGTCATTCATATTTTGTATTCGACGTTATATTTCGTTTGATTTTCTGCAGATTTCTATTCATTCCCCCTTCAATAACTACATTCTTTCATTGTTTGCAGTCATTCCCAAATCGAAACAGATGATGTAGTTTTTAATAGGAGGAATTAACCCTTCAAACCAATGGATACCATCATCATCCGACATAATTAAATAACTCCTATAGATTCCAGATCACTGTCAATGACGTCACAGTAATTATCCAATTTGCATTAGCATTTATAGCATAGAATGTTTTTTGTGAATAATGGTAATTTTTGACATGTCATCTAAACACCAATTTAAATTCTATCTTCACATCCTATTAAAAAAAAAAGCACAAAAAAATTAATGCTACAGCCTAAAATCTCAGAAGCAGTAGAACTAGAGGAAATAAATTTTGGAAACTTAAGGTAAAATCAACTGCTAAGGTGAAAAAAAAAGGAATACATATTCAATTTGGTGCGTTATCTCAGCAAGGGTTAGATCTTGCCTACGGTTCCTTATCAAAGGCTACCAACTGTATTCCATTGTCACTATTGTCACTAGGACTTCATCCTTCCTTTAATTTCAATGCATAACTGGAAAAGTATAAAAGTTCAATAATTAAGCATTTGGTTCCGAAATAAATTCTTCCATTTAACCTTCAAATTAAATCAAATTTGAAATTCCAGGTCGTAAGATACCATAAATGGATAATAGGATTAATGCTGGAAAACAATACTTTTGTGAACAAAAAGAAGATTTCAAAGGTGTTGGCGGAAACAAAGAAGCATTGATATGATAAGACAATGAATAAAAGACACCGAATTCATTTCTTTGTTTATGTTTTGCGAATAGACTGAAGAAAAATAAATCGTATAAAATAAGACGTATTATTAAATTGATAATAAAAACTTAAATGAAAAAATCTTTCTTATTTGTTTTTCTGTTAACATTTTAAAGTTATATCCTGAAAATTTGATAAAGCTTTTCTCGTTACTTTCACTAACAGATGATATTTTGATGTATATTTTTGAATAACTTCACATTAATTACGAAGATATTATGTTATTTCTTCCAAAGATGTTCTTTCTTGCTTCTGATAGAATTGCTTTTTGAAGAAATAGATTGTAGAACTTCCCTGTTTTTTTTTCTTCCTAAGTCTAACTGTTTCTATCTTTCTGTTTCTCACAATAACAAGGGATTCATTCCAAAATACGGATGCGGAGAGAGATCTTTAACGATCAATATTCGGGCATCTTCTAAGGCATCTTCGGGTAACAGACAATTTGTGACAAATGTAAAATTTACAAAAACGTTATTTCCCCTTTGAACCCATGTATTCTTTGTTGTACAATCTTCTAAACAGCAGCACTAGTAGAAATGGCGTTCTCTTCAGCAAACAATACAGCGCCATCTATCTCTTAAGCTTTTCTTTTCTTGACTTTGCTTCCTTTTTATTTCTCTCGCCTGAACAAGGTTCATGAACCCTTTCGCAGCAGGAGTGGTTTTAGGGAATGGGTTATCGGTCGGCTTCTGTTTCCATCTGACCTTTCTGCTCCTGAAGTAAAGTCATAAAGTACAGCTCGTTTAGGTGACGGTCTTTAGTGGCTCGTGAATTACCTTTCCTTGTAAAAATAGAAAATAAAATTCGAATGTTTACTTTTTTTTTTAAATTGTTATCTAAGACAGAAAAGCCGTAACTGCTAAATCCAAAAGAGATAAATCTCTGGCCGACAAAATTTAATAGACATTTTGTATCATTATTAAAGAAACGTTAAGTGAAAGTAAAGACGAATATGCATGATAACCTGTAATGCATTGCACAGTTTACATTTTCTGTACTATTCAACATGTGTTAGTTAACTGAGACGATCTAGGAACCGTCGAAGGGAGATGGAATTTCCAAAACCGAAGCGTTAGATGACGATTGGTTCTATTAGTGGTAGCATCAACCACTGTTGAAGATTGATGAAAAAATTATATTTATCCAATCTCCACGAAATATAGGGTTGATTGTTAAATTTCTGTGATTCCGATATACTGTACATACAAGTTTCATGTATAGTTAAATTTTTAAAATGATTTTGCATAATCCTTACAGTCGAGTATAATATACAGAATAACAGGGTTTTTAAACATTAATATTTCATGTAATATTAAGCTAAAGCATTACTTTCTACATATAAAAAAGAATTTACAATATATTTTTTTCTGTTTGTAATGCTGGGCGAACAATTACCAATAGGCGGCAATATTGGTGGACAATATTGGTCCTTTTCATTGGTACCAACCGTTTCCAGCAATAAAAATGAACAATATTGCTCAATATTGCCCATTGGCGATTGTCGGAAAAAAAGTACCAATTTTAGTTGGCGAGAAATATTGCTGGTGAGCGAGCGAATCACATGAACGGATGAAATCACGTGACAATGGTGACGTAGAAGGAAGGCGGGACTTTGAAAATCGGAAAATCACTCACTCACGCCGGCCATTTTGTTTGAGAAACAAGGCTTAAAATCAGCAAAATGGGTCGGCCCAAAACAGATAATTCAAACAACAACATTTTGTCAATTGATAATGAAAGAATCTTAATTGATTTCTACAGAGGGACGGCGTTTAATACTATAGCAATTCTGTATGGAAACACGCTCTCTCTAGCTCTCCCTAGTGAGCAACGCCGTAACCAGGCAAATACTCGTAAAGGAAAACCTGTGTGTTCACGCACAATACCAACTGCCAATATCAATAATGACCAATATTGTCCACCAATATTGCCGCATATTGGTAAGTGTTCGCCCAGCATAATACGGAAATGTAGAATACTGTAAGTACCTGGTGGATGCAATTAAAGTACTCCTATTCAACACGTCTATGCAGATATGTAGCAGACCAAACGAAATTTTATAGGATGATGCTTCAGGACCTGCGGCCAACATTTCCGTAAAAAAATACTTTATTTGTAAAAGACACTCCTTTGTAAAAGATTCTGCCCACAGCGAAGTAAGCGAAACTCCTCAATTCTGAAGGTATAAAACCTGAAGGCGATGAACACTGTTCAACGATCGACAGTAATTGATCAGCTCTGATGCTTCTCTTATGCAGTGTCTTTCAAGGTTGCCAAATTTGCAACATGTTCTGAATAAACCTCATTTTATAGGTTTCCCCACAACCAGAAATCCGGAAGTGATAGGAATCGCCTGATTTAATCATTCTGCTGTAGCAACTGTAGCGTCCAATATGTGGAGGCGCTCCATCTTGCATGAAGGTGGCTGACTCTAGGCATTATCGCTGTTGCTCTTGGGCTACGATAAAAATGTTGTGTATCTCTCGATATCTCTGGACAGGTCTCAGAGCACAACGAGTAGGTTCTTCGAAGAAGAACGGTTGAAGGATAAATGTGGCTTGAATCCACACCAACTGTGAGGCCAATGCAGTGGAATCTGCTGGAAAACAGGAGGGTTTTCCTTGTTACGGGTATTCACTCCTCCACTGAGGGACAATGTGTCTCATCGCTCCACAGGATCTAGCAGATTAATTGATCCACTTCCAGGAAGGTTTGCCTTGCCTTAATGTAGGGTTTAGTAGGGTTTTCCTACTAGGCGGCAAGCAACTGCTGGTTGTGACTGATCTTGTACAGATAACAATAAACCATCTTTCTCACCACCGATAAAACACAGTGTCAAAGGATACATCCAACTGCCATGACACTGCACGTGCATTAGCGAAGGCTGCAAGATTATTAATTGACTGTTCAATAATAGCTGTGGTAACATCTTCAAAGACTTGTGAACTGATAGGTTTGCGCCCTCGATCAGATTGAACTTCTAGATATTCAGTTCTCAAGTGATCATTCTCTGAGAATTTGCAGAGTCAATGGTCTTCGACGTAATTGCTTACGACGCCGTTGCTTACGACGGGATTTCCGAAATGAAGCTACGACATTGCCGTTTTCATAAAACTTAGCTTCATTAGCAATGCGCATTCTCACAAGATGATGGACATTGTAGCTGATACGAATGACATCCAGTAGTCGTGGTCATTTTTACCAACACATGAACTTGACTACAACACATGTGCTTATGCAAATGAAACAACGTTTTATTGATTGCAGAGCGAACAGCTGCGTAGTGGTGATTTCTGGCATTATTATTTTTTTGCACCTACATTTTTCTAAGTCCTGAAATGTCACTACCAAATTACGTTGCAGTTGGACTGCTACACATTAATCTAGACAGATTTGAGTACGGATACTTTAATTACAATCGCCCTGTATAAAGGATCGCAGTTAGGAAGAATCAATCCAAATCTATTAGTACGTATCTAAGATACTTTATCTTATACAAAAAAAGTTCAAAGAGCTTTATTGTTTATATAATCCACAATATTTCTTTGTTATTTCAATTCCTATCAAATTAGTCAACTATTTTGATTAAAATTCTATTTATAACTCTCAAATGATTAAAAAAAATAAATGAGAATTTTTTAAAAATGTAACAACTGCTAATATTTCTTCTAATATCAGGATTTTTTTTTTGTACATGCTACAAAATTATAATTCGGGAGAATCAGTATTTCTAAAATATTTTTGTTTTGGTAACATTTACCTATAATAATTAAAGCTTGTTATTGTCTGAATCGACGATCACATTAAATAAAGCTTTAATAAAATCATTTAAGAAAACTAAAAATCTTAGTCTTTGTTTAATTCAATTGGAGAAGGCTTTCTTGAAAATCGAGCGGTTTTTGGTCTGTATGTCAATAAGATAAAAATATCATTCTCTTTCTGAAAGACAACAAAATAAATGAGAAGGATATTGGCGAAAAACAGCCTCTGGCGGCTGACATTTCAATCATAAAAGATAAAAACAAAATGCAATATAGAAAAAAAAATATAGCAAACGGCAAAAGATGGAAGAAATGTAATAAAAAGTAAATACCAAAACACAGCAAAAAAATAAATTCTTTTAAAACAAGATCAGGAAAGTAGTCTATAAAAATAAAGGAAAAAAAAGCAGTAAACCAAAGAAAAAGTATTGGAAAATATACAGGGTGTTTCAAAAATACACGGCATAATTTCAGGTATGTATTTCCCACATGTAGACAATCAAAATAGTTCATTACAACATATGTCCGGAAATGCTTCATTTCCGAGTTATGGCTTTCACAACATTGAAAATCACCGGAACGTTTTTCGTTCCGCCGGTCGTTGCCATTACAGAAGATGTTCAAAATGACCACCTCCTGCTTGAATACAGACCTCACATCGATGTCTCATTGAACGTTTTTCTTTCCGCAGGTCGTTGCCGTCAAAGGACACATTAAGAGGGCACTCCGACAGATCATTCCGAGGCGAAGGTTAAATTCAGTGGTGTGTTTGGCGTTCGACTGTGTGTCATGTACACAAATCAGGAGCTGGCAGAGATGCACTTCATGTACGGTAAGGCAGACGGCAATGCTGCGCTGGCTCGTCGTTTGTACCAGGAGAGGTACCCACAGCGACAATGTCCAGATCGGAAGACATTTGTAAGTCTCCATCACCGTCTGTGCGAGTATGGAAAATTTCACTCTCCTGGATTGGGAAGGGGACGACCAAGGTCTACAACTCCAGAAGAACAGGAGGAGATTCTGGAGACTGTGAACAGAACTCCTTCTGTCAGCACACGAAGGTTAGCGTTGCAAGTGAATGTTCCCCATACGACTGTCTGGAGACTGCTGAAAGAGCATCAATTGTATCCTTATCATTTGCAACGTGTACAGGCGCTGTCACCAGCAGATTACCCTGCACGAGTTAGGTTCTGTCAGTGGTTCTTGCAGCAGTGTGCTGCAAATCCGAACTTTCCTGCCTTAGTATTATTTACAGATGAAGCACAGTTCACACGAGATGGCATAACAAATTTCCACAATCAGCATGTATGGGCGTATGAAAACCCAAATGCAACTGTTGTATCTCATCACCAGGTGCGGTTCTCCCTCAACATGTGGGCCGGTATCATTGGTGATCGATTAGTTGGACCCCATGTACTTGTAAACAGACTTACGGGGCAGGCGTACACAAACTTCCTGGAAAACACCATACCTCATGTTTATGACGACACTCCACTGATCGATCGTCAGCACGCTCACTTCTTGCATGACGGCGCTCCTGCACACTTCAGTCGTACGGCTCGCCGGTACTTGGATCGAACGTTTCCTGATCGATGGATAGGTAGAGGTGGCCCAATTGCTTGGCCTCCACGCTCACCTAATCTGAACCCTCTCGATTTCTACTTGTGGGGCCATTTAAAATCATTGGTTTATTCGTCTCCGGTGCCTGATTTGGAATCCCTTCGGAATCGACTTGTGGCACGTTCTGAGGACATACGCAACATTCCTGGAGTGTGGGATCGTGTTCGCAGGTCATTGAGACATCGATGTGAGGTCTGTATTCAAGCAGGAGGTGGTCATTTTGAACATCTTCTGTAATGGCAACGACCGGCGGAACGAAAAACGTTCCGGTGATTTTCAATGTTGTGAAGGCCATAACTCGGAAATGAAGCATTTCCGGACATATGTTGTAATGAACTATTTTGATTGTCTACATGTGGGAAATACATACCTGAAATTATGCCGTGTATTTTTGAAACACCCTGTATACTCCGAGCATAACCTCAAGATACAATACATATTCCGTAAACGGATGAGAAAACATCAAAAAAAGAAGATGAAGAAAATAGTTTTAAAAAATTAATAAAATAAACGAAATAGATGAAAATAAAGAATAAGAAATCACATGGAAACTTAAAGGCGATTTCACATGGATGACATTTTTTAACATTTTACTAAAGAAGAAAGGGTTTCTGAGATTATTTAACATTACAGAACTACACTATATGCCGTTAATCACCAAACATTCCTTATGAATGCAGTAACCAGGATATAGTAGTCAGGAGAATGTAGTAGCTTGGTGTCAGAATGATGTAGGTCCGACTTTCACCGCTCAGACTCTACCTTTCGAGAAAGACTTTCCACCAATTTGCGATAGGTTTCTGAAGGAATTTGGTTCCATTTCTCCTTCAAAGCTCTGTGGTGTTTTGTTGGTCACTTTGGTCTAGCTTTCAACTCATGCCAAAGGTGTTCAATGGGGTTGAGGTCAATTCTTTGGGCCTGCCATTCGAGTTCATCCACTCCCATGTCCTCAAACCACTCGAATGTAGCCTTTGCTTTATGGGCGGGTGCATTGTCATGCTGAAAATGAAATGGGCCAATTCCAAATTGTTATCACAGTGTGGGTAGCACTGAATTGTCCAACATTGCTTTGTAGACCTTGGCATTCATGAATTCAGGCACTAGAATCAGTTAACCAAGACCATACCATGAAAAACAGGTCCATACCATGATCCCACCTCCTCCGAACTTCACAGTGAGAACATTATAGCCCTGTAATTCAGACAGTCCCTCGCCAGGCATTTGTCACACCCACATCGGATCGCCACTACTCGTAGAGTAATTCGTGATTCCACATCATGCTCTTCCATTGTTCTAAGAGTCCAAAGGCGACATGCTTTGCACCGATATAAACGACAGGCGGCATTCCGTGCAGCTCGACCATGGAATTCAAGTGCAACCAGCACCCGGCGAATAGTACCACCACTTACATCACTTCCCGGTGCCGATCGACCGTTTATAAAGAAGCCTTTCGTTGGACCTCAGCACACATCGGAGGTTTCGACGGTCTCGATCTGTCAATGTTTTCAGCTTACCGGGTTTCAGTTGGCGTGTAACAACTCCCTCATGTTTTCATTTCACTACTACATCATCCACTGTTCCATTGGGTATCTGGAACTTGGCTGAAATCTCACGGATAGAATGACCAAACCTGTAGGCACCAATAATCATGTTCCGTTGAATATCACTAAGCGTTCATACTGACGGCTATAGCTGCTATACACTTCAACTTAATGTTCAAGGTCCTTTTATAGGGATAAGACGTGTACGTATATGACGGGCGATCACACTTTTTCAGTGATCAATGCGTGTGTGTATGTATGTATGTATGTATGTATGTATGTATATTAAAATGAAGGGATTGAAAATGAAACAATTGTTGAATTCTCGAAAGAGAGATATTTGAAGAACATTGCTCCTGTGCCACTGGATTATCTTACCATGACATACAAACTCAACTGAATAACTAAATTCCCTAACGGTCCAGCGAAAGGCAGCGGAAAATCCAATGCAAGGAAAGGAAGGTTTAGAAGTTTTGCCATCCATTTGAGAATTTATTTCAAGAAATTAGTAGGAAACGATAGATAGTTAAATTTACAAAGAGCTTCAACATGTTCATGATTTTTATTAAATTGACAGGATTCGCAAGAAATAAAAAGGCCTAACATCACTATGTTGTCTAATGACAGGTGATAAAAGTGGATTATTTTCCAAAATGACAGGAAAAAAAAAGTTGTGCAAATAAATCAATTGAACTTAAAAGAATACATTAATTTTTAAAATATCTGAGGCATCATCGGCGAGAGCCTGCGACAGCCGTTTCGTACCCGTTGTGGACTAATCAGACCAACTCCCCGACGATTACGATGAGTCAACAAAGAGGACGAAACGGTCATTCCAGGCTCTCAACGATGATGGATCTAATATTTTTAATTTTGTATCTCATTTGGTGGCATATTACTCCTTTTTTTCGTAACTCAAATAAACTCCAGTTTGATTCTGCCTTCACAATTTTTTTTTTACTTTTTTATAATTCATATCTTTAGAAATTCACATTCATTATGAAAAGAGAATGTTTTAAACATTTAATCTCGTTCATCATAAACATTTACAATTAAATTTATTATAATTTTAATGAATCGAAACCAACAAAAACCGAACATAATGTCTGAATTGAATGAAAGTTCTCTATACTTCTTATTTCCTGAATCAATATTGTTTAGTTGAATCTGGAAAATATTCAGAACATAACTTCCTAAAGCCATTTCCTAAATTGTACAAAAATTTTAATAATTGTGAATTTTTTAAGTTCAATTTTTGAAATAACTTATGGTGTAAAATTGCTAGAATGAATGTTTTCTGGTTCGAAATATTCATATAGAGTAACACCTCGTTAAAAGGTAATTTCTGATGGACTTGAGAAAACTGACCTTATAAGCGGGATGTCCATAAATACGGGATAAGAAACGAAAATTTAAGCAATGAAAAAACTTACGTTGTTATTTAAAGAAGTCCGTTATAAAACATTGTTTTGCTCTTAGTTTAGAACACTACTTTTTCTAGACTGGACTGTTCTAGACTGTAAGTTTTAAAATATATAGGCGGTAACAAATTATACTGAATTTCTATTAAATCAGCCAAGACTTTTCAAAAGTGACCATGTATGCGGGGGTAACCTTATTGGAGGGTGACTACATAAAGAGGTCTGACTGTATTTATTATATAAATAGTTTCCAGGAAAAATTCATCATCGTTTTTTATGATTATTTCCGGAAGAATTTAAATTGCTTGGAATATTTTATAAGACTTCTGAAACAAATAAACACAATTCAAATTTACAGAAAAAAAACTGAAGATAACCGCCAAAAATAATTTTCTTATTTATTATTATTAGAAATATTATTAGAAAAATTTCAGGAAAATATGATTTAAATGAAAATCATAAATAAGGAAAAATAATATCTTCCCAACATGATAAATTACTTCTCGTTATGGCCTCTAAGAAAAAGAGCCCAGCAGGACCATTTGGCCCAGGCATTAAATGTACAGTTTTGACGTTAACTCTTATTTGGTTATACTGTAGCTACAGACACAGAAATACTTTGATAGGTTCGAAAAAATACGACGTTCTTCATATGGCAATATACAACATTATACAGATCACGCCGCTTGCAGCGTACTGTGATTTAATGTTTTATAAAACCTGACTTATTTTGTGTTCTTAAGCATTATATTAAGTTTTGTTTTATTGCAAACCTGAACGTTTAATCCGTTACATTAATAGGTTACCATTCATTATGAAGAGGTGATTTGAAAGTGACGCAAGCAAGACGAGAGCTAAAACAGCAAATGAAGCTGCATCTAATTCATTTGTATCAATTATCTTATTTTTCTGTTCATCCAAGTCAATGGATAGATAAGAAAAATGTTCAAATTCAACAGATAATATTTCAATGATATTAAATCAATGTTAAGACATTGTTCTAGAAAGTGAAGCAGCAGCAAATGAGCAAAGATCTCGGGTACAAAGTACCCAAGATGATAAAAATTCAACAGCAACAGAAAATACTACGCTACAATATCTAATAATGCTGTCAGCATCGAAAGAGATATCTGCGCAGTAGCATCTTCAGAGCCATCGTCATCATTTCCTCGTCATCCATTTGAGAACAGAAACTCATCAGCAACAGCAAAACCTTATATATAGATAATATATTAGAATCCATCACACGAACTTCTTCAAATTATTTATTAAAATAATAAATAATATACACTGCAAATTTTCGGAAAATTTTATTTTTCAAGCTATTTATAAATAAAGACTGAGACAACAAAAGAGAAACATGATTAAAACAAATGAAACTCACATCTCAACAATGGAATAATATCTTTGGTTGAATAATACTCGGTAAAAACCATTTAACAAACCAAAAAAAAGATCATAAAGTCATTAAGCATAATTAATAAACTAATTAATAAATTAATTGGATGAAAGCAAATAATCTTTTGTCTAATCGTAAGCTAGAAAATTACTCTAGTTACTATCAACACCATCGTATCTAATTAAGTTCTGTACAATGAAAATGCACTCTTTTCTCAAAATCACAACTTTCAAGTACGATTTCACATTATACTGAAAATCATCCTTTCCCTACTTTGTTGCTGAGAAAAATTCCAGCCTACGGGGAAACTTGCACCAGAGACTGGTTATGCTGGAGTACAGTAAAACAACTTCTATGCTTTCAATAAATGCTCCACAAATACTTCTTTGTGGCCAATACAACAGAGGCTTTGGAAAGCTGGAAGACAATACTATCACATTAATGTTAAACATAAATGAAATTTTAACGTGTGCATCTAAAATTTGCAAAGTAGACACCGACACACAAAATTTAGGAGGTTAAAAAGTTTTAATACATTAAAATTGTGTACGAGGACCGGTTTCGCCTTTGCGTGGATTCTGGATATTATTATTTTTCTTTCGCGTACATTGGTTATAGTAACAGCCTAGGTAACCATAGCAATGGAAACTTTCGAGGAATAATTGAAATGCTCAGTAGATATGATGCACTTCTCTTTGAACACATTGAAAAGGTTCGAGAGTCACAAAAGAATCATAAGTGTATGTAAGTATATTACGGATAATGTATTTATCTAATAATCTAGAATCTAATAATAAATAATCTAATAATCTATTTTTCATGAGATCCAAACTGCCAATATTTTTCATATTAAAACAGATAGTTCTAACAAAGAAAAAGCCGCAATCGTCATTCGTCAAACTGGAAAACCCCAACAAATGTGCAGTCCTCAAAGGTGGGAAATATCAAAGCAATATCTTCTGTTCATGGGACAAAAACTAGATGTTCTGCAAGGATGGATGGAGTTCGACCAATTACACATCACGTGGGTAAAGTAAGGCTTTAAGTGAATTGGAATACCTCAATCTCGCCTCAGGACTCAAATTGATATAATGGTAAAGCCCGTACTGCTAGCCTTGATGTGGAGAGGGATATCATTGAAAGCCTCATTATTGACGTTTAGCAGATTTGAAATGCAATCTTGAATGAGGTCAAATTCTTATTGCGCAAAGTCAGAATATTGCTATCAGTTTACCTACTGCCGCAAACTTAATAATAATTACGACGCTAAGCATCATTACAGAATCAATATCATTTTTATTATTGTTGACTCAACAATATCAAGTCGAAGATGGTTCGAGTCACTTAATACAATTTGTCACCTGCTTGAGTTTCTCTGGAAATTTAATGACCTCAGTATTGAAGATTTACGTTCATCAGCAGAAAAATTTCGAAGATAGTACAAGAAATCACTAGATCTGTTTGATGAGATGATTTTCCTCAAGCGAATATATTCTGTCAACTTTAAACTTAATGGTAAGCCAAACGAATTGCTTTATAAATCCTCTACTTTCTGATGTGTTTGGATTGAGGAATTTTTCTGAGTCTATCTGCATCAATAGCTTTGGGTGAACGATCATTCAATGTGCTGAAACAGGGCAATACAATCGCTCAACTATGGGATAAGATCTTCCTGTACTTATCATAAACTAGGACACTGCAAGAAAATTAGATTTTTCCAATTTAATTGGGTGAATTTGCACAGAATAGAACATCAATTGTTAAAATGGGATCATTTATTACGAAGTATTACATTGTTCTTTTCGTGCGTTAAAAGCGTGAATTGAATAATGTAAACATTTATAATGTACCACTGTAGTTTGGTGTCATTTTTTTTCGTAATTTTTCATTTTAGTTCGGGAGGGGGGCTCAAAACTGGAAGTAGTCTAGGCCTCTCTCTACCTATGCGAGGGCCTGTTTCTCTTTTTTTTAGAATTGTAAGCTTATATTGTACGGACTACTTTTTATCGCAAATTGCTTCGTTATCAGCTTCGATAACACTATTTAACTAGAGTCGACTTTACTTGAGATCTCATTATTTTAATATCCATAAAAAAAATCTACGGAAATTGTAGTTCCTCTGTTAGTTTTTTTATCATACAAAAAAAACAATGGATAGATGTTAGAAAACAATTTGAAAATAGTCATGCTTTTGTTTTCAACTTCTCTTGTACATCTCGTTTGATGTCAGAAGAAATTCTGGAATTTTTTGCAAAGCTGAATAATAATGAACAAAATTTACTCAAAGGTGAAGAAAGATTGAAGAAAGAAAATTGACTGAATAGAATGTGCTAGAATTATTTCAAAAGGTTTATTCAACAAAGACTTTTCAATGCAGATTCTTCGTGAAACACAAAAGGAATTATCATTCCTGTTATAATCAAAAGAAATTATTTTTATTCTTTCAAGCTATTATAGTTATGTCTTAATTTAATAACAATACAGTTTCTTTTTCCAAAAACAAAGTCAAAAGTTATACGTTAACACTAACTTATAAAACAAGATATAAGAAAGTATTGTCATTTTCTTGGAGCACCCTGTCCTTTAATGAGGCAACTGTTCGATAAATGCACCTTTAATGCTTCAATTCCTCTGAAGAAACATTCTGTCACTAAGTGTCACAGATGGTTCTCTTAGCTGACAATAAAGAAACCATTTGAGATATCAGTGTTTCTGGGGCATTGATTCTGTCACAACAACAAAGATAAGAGTTTATTGCTTAATTGGATCATCTTAGCTAAACTTACCAATCTTTACCCTCTCTTCTCGTTTGATCCTTATGTCATTGACACATTCAAGAAATGAACAAAGAAACAGGAAGACGTTGCTTGAAGACTACAAATGAATTTACAAACAAGAGTTAATACAAAAGTCGTCTTTGCTGTGAGAAGATGATCAACACTGTAAAGTCGTTTTTAATTAAACACCTTTCGATTGCCTTAAATATTTGAGACATTATAAATTGATATTACTTTGAGCATTTTAGTCACTTTCCAGTGAATATGAATGCTCAAAAGCTTAGGAAACTCTTAAGTCCAATTTGATGGTCGCTTTTCATCTCGTTACTTCGTTGCTTCTAGGATATAAAACACTGAGAAAAGACTCAGATTAAAAATATATATATATATTTGACCATTAAAAATTTCAGCCAGGATAAGATCGTGTTAGATGTAACCGTTAAATAACAGGTGCACAAAATGGGGAAAATAAATTAGCATCAAAAATAAATCGTCAATTTTCTTAGTTGGCATCATCCAATATGTATTTCTTTTTTCTGGAATCGGAGAAAATGTCGTTATTACTTAAATTAACAAACTGTCCTTCCTGCGACATGTCAACTAAAGTCCTAGACATCCTTGAATGTTTATTAATAATACGGTACATAAAAAAAAAAAGCAATTTTAACTTGTCAATTTCATTAGAACGAAAACGAACGGACGAATCACAACAATGGTATCGTATGCAACAACTGCACCAGATATCAATTCAGATTACATCATTATTACGCACTATTGCTGTGCATAACAGAATCATTTATAGAATATATTAAAGCGACATAGTTATGAGCTTATCAGGTTTAACACGTTTATTTTAATCTTAAAAAAAAAGCAGTTTAACGTGCTTATCCAATCGTATATGAACCTGATTTACAAACTTTCCTTATTAAATTGAACTTATTCATAAAAGTTTAGGAAGTAATAGACTGTCTGATATCTTAGTGTCAAATTAAAAAAATATTCTTCGTATTCTGGAAACAAAAAGTACAAAAATTCTAGGTGGGACTCTATCAAAATTCCTCTAAAAGCTTTGAATCCAAATTTTTCGACCTCGTGCTCCTTTTGATTTTGTTAGAAGCCTCAACCTAAAACAAAAAGAACTGAAAAATTCTTGCACATCCCTCTCTTTGAGATTTCCTCATAAGGATGATTCTGATAATCGAAGGTTCTATTTGAATGCTGTCTTTCCATAAAAGTTTCATGATGTGTTTAATCATTGTAATTATAAATAGACACGCTTATTCCCACTTTATATTTTAAAAATATAAATGTTAAAAAAACCTCACACACCTCCATCACGGAACAGTGTTTGATGTGGTCATTCAATTGTTTCTTCCTTTTTTTGATATATGAGCTACAATTCAATTAATAAACAGGCTTTTAAGACTAATTTGAAATTAAATCCTGCCGCTAATTACAGACTATTACTCTAGAAATTAGATTAGAGAAAATGACATTCCAAGTTACTGAAGTCAATCGACAACGAGTTGTTCATCTCTAGTTCTCGATTCAACTTCTCGTCCCTACGGGATCCACTGGCTGTTGATCTGCATTGCGAAGGAATCTGCTGAACATTCGACGAATGAAAATACCAAATAAACCATTACAAATTTATTAAGGAAAGTGATACTAATGTATTAAAGTGTTCATCCTTAAGAACAGTAGACAAGATAATGAATCCAAATTCGTTCATTTATTAATTTACAAACAAGACAAAATAGATCTACAGTTTTCGAAACAAAGATAATACATTGTGCTGCCAGTTTATTCGATTCATTATCATATACATGTCTAGGGATGCATATCTCTCAAACTAACAAATGTATATAAATTAAGTGAATCGAACAGTTAACAATTCTTATTTCAACACTGTGGAGGCTTCAAGCGGAATTTACGTACGTTGTGTGTTAATTTAAAATGTTTGATAAAGGATCACACTGAATACATTTCGAATTTTGTTGGTCGTTTAGCTAAATAACACTTGCAAATCAAAAGTAAATTTATTTAAATTTCATTGGTGGAGTTCCTTTAACAACATTATCAGCATTTTGCTAAGTTTACCAACATTCAGTTTTCTCTCCCCAGGATATTCCAGGTTTTATTTATTTATCACAATAATACTGATCTATTTCTAAGATGGTAGGACTCCTAAGGTTTGGCATGAGTTAAAAGAAGGAGGGAAGAGACCAAGAGGGAGACCGCGTAAGCGATGGCTGGATGATGTGAAGCACAGCCTGGAAGAGAGAGGCGTCCCATGGGAAAGAATATGTAGAGAAGAGGCTTGGAAGAACAGGGAGAGGTGGAGAGGCTTAGTTAATTCCTAGACCCACAGTTGGTGGAACGGGAAAGGATATGTATGTATGTATTTCTAAATAGCTAAATTTATTCTTATTTATTATTTATTTCTTTGCTAAACCAAAGGCTAAGAAAATCTTAAAAAAAATTTACATTCCTCTTCATCTAAAATAGAAGATGAACTCAATTCTCGTTGGAGACTAATTTTAACTTTTTAGTGGTACAACAAATTCACAATAAGCCATTGTTATTTCATAAATCGTCTTTTTTTGTTTCCAAGTTTATACAATGCCAAATTTAAATGCAGTCACAATACAGTAATGTTGTCACTTACGTAGCTCGGGTTAAAATTATAATCCGTTCACTGACTTGCCAGTTTATTTGATAAACATCACGTAAGTCGATAGATGTACGAGTAGAGGCGTACGAATATACTCGTATGTTTTGAAACATGTTTTGAAAGTTGTCTTGAATGCATAGATAATAATAAAAACTTTTAGTATTATCTTATATTAAAGAATATTAACAAAAATACTCTAAATTTATTGTTAAAAAAACAAGTGTCTTCTTTTTATTGGATAAGGAGGCACTTGTTTTTAACAATATATTTAGAGTATTTTTGATAATATTCTTTAATATAGACTAATATCAAACCAAGAGGGAATGATGTATTTCACAAAGTACTTGAAAACTGAAATTGTTTCGTCTTCAATTAATATCAGTGCATGATTAAGAGAAGAAAAGCAGTAGGTTTAACTATTATCAAGCTAATTTCGACTTTATCAAACGAAGGGAACATATAAAATATTAACTAGATTTAAACGTTTCTGCTAATTTTCTTTCGTGAAGATGTGAAACGAACGTACTTTTTAGTAGTCCAGCTTCTCAAAAATTGGCAGAAGCTATGGTTGATGCATTTCAAGGCCAGTGTCACTTTCTGAGCGAGATAAAGACAGAAAAATGGCTGCTTCTACTTATCTTTAAGGGTTAGATATTAAAAATAAGTTCTTTTAAAAGTAGCTAATGAAAATGCTTTATTTTTATTTATTCTACATCTGCTAAAGAATAATTATTCTTAGAGTTAAACAAATTTATTTGTTTTAGATGGTTTCAGTGCAGTTCAGAAACTAATAAACTTAAGTAACTTTTAACATTATGAATAACACTGATGCTATATAACATTATATGTAATCGTTTCCTAGAAACTTCAGCAAATGGTTATTCTGAGGAAATACAACGAGTAATCAAATTTTATTCAACAGAGTAATACTAATTTGATGCAAAATATAACTGCTATTAAATATTTTTCCTTCCTCGTCATAGATAATTGCTTCAGCAATGCAAACTACTAATTAGGTTAACAGCACAGAGGTGAATAGGACGACAATAGGAAATTAAGCTATTTAAATACTGCTAATAACAGGACGGTTTACAGTTTCCTTAGTGAAAAATATAAGTTCTTAGCTGTACGCAAATCTAGATTTACCGCCATTATTGAATTATTATTCAAAGTTGAGAGTTGAGTGGATTGAAATCATAATTTTTGAGTTACTGCACTAAGTAATTTTTATTTTCTTTTAGTAAAAATTAATGTGTATTACGATAATGGAATGTAATCGTATATTAAACACAGGAGATGAAATACGGTATCATAAATTGAAACTTTAATACTTGATCTTGTTAATTCTACCTCAAGTGGGTGATTCGTCAAACTAAACAATCCGGCAGCGAAGGATTGCGAAACAGCCAGAATAAATCATCCTTCAGTGAATCTATTACTTAAAGAAACCACCCACAGCTTCTTTAGTTTAGATTTTCTTGTCCATTTACATAATTCAACTAAGGATTAAAGTGGCCATACATTATGCGGGTATTGAAACGAAACTTTCTACAAAGTATTGTAATTTTAGGCTACTAATTTTCTAAATAAGACTCTAGAGCTATAATTTTTTTTTTTATTACATCTTTGACTTTAGAAATTAATTTTAATTTTTAACAACATTTTACGTCGGTTGTTTAATAATTACTAGTAACTATTTATTGTAAGAAGCTAATAGAAAAATCTATTAAATTTTAAATCCTAATGATTGTTTTTAGTAAAAAAATGGATACAAATACACTGATGGAAACTGAAATTGCAGTTCTCTAAAGTGCTTGTTAAATAGACATTGAATCTACGCAAAATGTAAAATGTAGTCTGGTAAACAAACACAAACAACTTCGAAACAAATCCCTACAATGATGTATACGTAAATGAGATTTCATAAGTCACTCTACAGGGTTACCGCAGGGAACACATCGTTTTCATTGGTTTATTATTTGTATTAAAAACTGACATTTTATTTTGTATAATCACTTGAAAAAAGTTACGGTATTGAAAGTAACTGAAACCGAGATCGTGTTCTTGTATATTTAAAGTTTGGTTTAAAAATTTCAGGATAAACAGGTGTTCAGGCTTTAATTTTGTTACTAAATATGAACAGTACACGTAAATTAATCATCAACTATAAATCCCTACAACTTTAGAACATTAAAATTCGGATTATTTAACACATAATTTGCATTTCGAGATGAGTAACAC
Source organism: Thereuonema tuberculata (assembly GCA_023159025.1). Lineage (NCBI taxonomy): Eukaryota > Metazoa > Arthropoda > Chilopoda > Scutigeromorpha > Scutigeridae > Thereuonema > Thereuonema tuberculata. The sequence continues at coordinate 19,043,557 of JAFIDM010014012.1, read as the reverse complement.
TGTTGAATAAGTCATGATTTATAGAATTTCATCTTGACAGATGATACTGCACCTCAAAATATCAGTTCTGTATTATTATTCAATTGCGATGATTATTAGCTAGGCGTTTCTCAAATCAAATTCATACGTGCCCAAGGTTTAGTGAAATGGTTTCGTTTTGGGACCTAAATGGATAATTTATTGTTTTCCTTTGTGATACAAATGTCAAACGTTATCGAACAGCAAACTTCACCTTCAATTGAATGGGGACTGTAAGATAACACCACCGGTGTTATTAACTCCACGTGCGTCGTCGTACAGAAACTCCAGTCAGATCTAATTTTTGGAGTGGATTTCTTTGATCACAGTTACTGTATGCTTCACAACCGCGCAGTTAGCGCAAGCCAATGTGATGTGACGGTAATATTTTCTGGCCTCATACATACCGTATTTACTCGCATAATTTCCCCTTTTTTTTCATCAATATTTTTACAAAAAAGGGTGGGGTGGGGAAATTACGCGATGTTTTTCAATTTGAGGGAAAAAATATGGTGAAAGTGTAAGGAAAACCATGTTAAATATTGATTTTTAAAGCAAGAAATGTAATTAACAACAATTTTATTAACACGCAACATTTAAAATATAATAAATCACATCTCAACATTTGTTTTTTCTTCAAAGTACAGTTAAGCAATAGGCATACACGGAAGTGTGTGTGCGACTGTGACGTAATTTCGTAACTCACGCAGCGCAGCCCGCCATCTTTATAGCTGCTCACCGCATGACGTCAGCATCAGCTGCCTGCTAATAAAGAACTTAACTTTATTCGCGAACTTGACGTTTTCACAAAACACTCGAAATTGTTGTACTGATTCAGAAAGAGTCTGCTCTTGTACTGACCGGGGTGGGGGTGGAATCTTCCCCTAAAGTAGCGTGGGATAGAGAAATGCCGAAGTAACGGTACATTGTCGCGTCGTCGTGAGTTGACCGCCAGTCAAGGTCATGTTGGAAACGCGTTGAAGTAGAGGTGGGGAAATTATGCGATAAAAATAAAAATTGAATTTTGTAACCACAAAAACTGGGGTGGGGAAAATACGCGATGAGGGAAATTATGCGAGTAAATACGGTACCTATCATCCATTCTCTTTCATAGTCTCATAGATTAGTGGAATTCTGCTCTTCTTCATCTCTATTACGCGTGCGCTCAAAGATGAACCTCCCAGAATGCAACACAGATTATAGATTGACCTTTCCTGGCTTTTCGTTAACATTCCAATGGAAGAGAAAATGGCGGTCACTACGGTGAAGAGAATTGTAAAGTCGCCGTTGCTACGAACGCCAGGGAGAAAAAGGCCTCGTTTGGCTCCAAAGAGTTCGCCTGACGATTTTGATTGTTACGGCATTCGTCAAATTGTTGCTGATATGCGTATCAAGAAGGAATTGCCGACAGTGAGGACGATTGTCGCGAAGCTAGGAAACGTATTCAATATACAGTTCAGTCAACAAGTATGCGTGTGATTCTGAGGAAATTAGGATTTCGTTTCAAAAAAGTCAATCACCGAAATGTTTTGGTTGAACGAAGTGACATCGTTGCTGCCCGCTGCCTTTACTTGCGTTCAATAAGTCATCGAAATGTTGAATGTGAACCTGCGACCGCCATTTTCTTTTCCATTTGAATGTTAATTAAAAGCCAGGAAAGGTCAATCTATAATCTGCGTTGCATTCTGGGAGGTTCATCTTTGAGCGCACGGATAATAATCATACTTTGAATAAGACTTAAACCATTTTAATAATGGCCTGTACATTAAAACTAAAGTATTCAGCTGCGTTGTATGCAATATTTTGGGATGAATCAAACCTAAAAACTTGATATACCATTCTTTACGATTTGATTTTGGAAACATGACAACAACGCAGTGCACTGCTTGTAGTAATCTCAATTGCAGCAACTGGAACCTTTCTTCGTGGTATTTTGATTACAATTTCAGTATGTGAACAAAAAAAATCTAAGCAAAGTAAAACATTCATAAAAATACTTGCATACTAAAGTTGCATAGAGCAATAAGATATTTTATTATTTCTAATGTAATGATCATTTCTATTAGAGAAAATTCACAATAAAAACATGAACGCTATGCAAATGAATGTCTGAATGTATTAAAAACAAAAAGCCCTTCATTCATTCTTTCTCACATAATAACTATAAATAAATCAAACCAAAGTTTTATTGAACTTACATTGAGTTCATGAAAGAAGAGCTTTTTATAACGTGATTTCGTTATGGATTGATGTTGCCAGGACGTTACAGCGCCATCTACTGCTATACTTCGTAACTAACTCTTTTAAACATTACAAAAACATTCTGGTTGTTGCATTTTCTACAGTTACAGGTCTTGAAATACTTCAAAAACGTTCCACACTATTCCTCTTGCTTGGCTATACAAAGTTTGTCCTTTCGTGGTCACGCTTATGCAATCACAAAACGTCGCCATCTTGGACTGTTGGTCAAGTTGATGGCAAACCCTTCTTTTTTGAAAACTATTATAGATATCTTAAGTTGAAGCCTAATTTTAACTTCAGTTCTGACATTTCGCTGTTCGCTGGTGATTTTTCCATCAATCCCATATTGTCTATAGCTAGAATATCCAATTTTCATTCAGGAGATCGGCCGTAGCTGATTGGATAGTGGCGAATACCATGCGACTGATAACCGTAAAGCCTTCTTCTCGTTTCTTTCCACGAGTTCAAACTAGACTGCCTCCTTTCGAATAGGCTAGCAAACGATTATTCAGCAAAATCTAGCCTAGAAATGCTTGCTACAGTGTAATTAATGGCTAACAGTCTAAAGAAATCAATAGATTTTAGTTCAATACCATGCTAAAGGTGATTTCAGCATAAGCTGACCAAACCTAAATGGAAACAACACTACTATAAATTTAGTCTTACATAATCATTTCCGTTCATGTACTTCCAAGCTATCTTGATAACAGGATATGAATGTAAAACACTTGTCCCTTAATGTTTGAATGGAATAATTTCAATTTTTAATACAATGTCTGATTTGTTTGTCTACTTGTATTTCAGTGTCTTTTAGCAACAATGTTAAAAAACCTTAAGTGAATTCCAAACTTCGTACCTGATTTATTATAAGGTGGAGACTTTTTTTTTGAGCTGCACATATTTCATGTTTACGATTTAAATTGAAAAAAGAAAGCGTTTAGCAATTAATACTGCGCTATAGACATTGAAGAAGAACAGCGATGAAGTAGATAGTTCAGGAATATAAATCTTTTACGCTGCCAAGGAAATTAAGAACTTCGCTTAATTTACTTGAATGTTTTTAGAGAAGGGTAAAAAGCTACTGTAGGGACAGTTACTACTTTTACACGTTTTCGATAGAGAGAATTTTTAGTGGAGATGTTCGACGACCTGATGAAAAACTCATTGGTGTAGAAAGAAATATAACTGAATTAACCCTAGGACATTTGTTCCATGCTAAGCAGATTGATGTTTCAACCCCTGCCATTGTTTCTGTGATGTTGCGAATCTAAGGAAAAAAAGCAATAAATTCTCTAAAAAGAAAGTGCTAACAAATTCATTAGTTTTTCTTCTGCTCCTAATGTCGTAAACATGTACGAAAAACAACAGAAAGTATTTTTTGTAAATCATGATGACTGCATTATCTCACTTACGAAGATCTGTGAAAACAAATGAACAACAACAAAATCGTTCTGTCTAAAAGAAGTCCATTGAATAAGACTGCGGCCCATTAATCCATGGGAGATAAACAAAACAACAACAAAAAGAATAATCGATGCTTCCCATTTGATTCGATGTGAGAGGACATAAACATTTAAAGATTGCTACAAAAACTATTGAATTGTAGACGATGGGTTTTAGGAAAAGAGCAGTTGATGAGCTTTCCTCGATTTATCAGAATTGCTAATCAAAAAGTGCTGTTAGTATGCAATTAGGTTGTGATTTGAGGTCAATCTGGGTTCAGTCCATTGCACTTGAATTGTCTCATTACTCTATGGTGCAAATATGGCGGTTGGCCAACCCGTTCCTTGCCACTTGTGACTCCCTCGCTCCCGGCCGACAGCGAAGGGCAGCGCCTCTCTCGGAGAATGCGGCGCCCACCGAGTTTGGGCGAACGTCAAGTTGGAGTGGGGGTGTTTGTGCGACGAGCGATGGGGTTCCGGGCGCCCAAACAGAATATCAATCGACCGCAGAATCACTGAGGTTTTAGTGATAGCAACAGGAGAAAACCCCCCCCGCGTGCTTCCAAATGCTCATTTAAAGTGAGGGAGTTGCCCGACGACCTAACAAAATGCGATGGGTCCCGTCAGCAGGGGTCATGTTTCTTGCCCTCTTTCACGCCGTTTTTGGAAGGAAAAACATAACTATAGGTAAGTTATAGTCTTTCACACATTAAAATCCAAATTTCTAGCAAGGTATTCATTACTTACACGATTGGAAATCATCAAAAATCATTAAAATGTAATGTCGAATGAAAATCTTTCCTCACTGTAAATACAATAGATAGTTTAAAGTTAAAATCTTATAACTTCCCATAACAAAATCTCAATTATAAAACTTAAATAAGCAGTTTCCCAACAACATCAACAAATTTAGAGAAAAAATTGAAGTTTTGCATTGCGATACAAACTTAAAGCACGCAAATAAGTTTTAAGTTTATTAACATAATTTTTTTATTTCAATTGAAAGCTAATATTAACGGAACAAACATGAAATGCAATTCGAATATTATAAGTTAATTTTGATTTTTTTTTCATAGTTGAAATAAAAACGTGTATTCATTAAGTCACGTGTATAATCTATCCTTAATTAAACATATCTTTAAGATCAATAAAGTTAAGCGAGTTTGTAGTAGTTCTTTAACTTTAGTGAACCGTATGAAAACTTACTCAACAACATCATGAAACTTAGTATCACTTCAGTTATTCGTACATATTTTTTTTTTTTTTTTGCTGTTCAGATTTATTTTTTTGTTAACCTTAAAAAAGTACTACACTTTTGCTTGAATTTTTTTGCTTGAAAGCTTAGAATATAAGAAAATTATCTCTGGAATGTAAACTTTTCAATAACTTTTATCGAAATTAATAGAGTACTAACGATTGATAGCTTAATTTTATTCTTTAAAATTTCAGTTTCATCAAAGAAAAGTAGATTTAACAGTGGGCTCAGAATATTTCGATTAAATATTCGAATCCATTCGGAAAACTTTCTTTTTCTTCCAGAGTGCTTATTATAGTGTTGCAAACGTGGAACGAAATGTGTAGCGAGTTGTAAGTGTGTTTCTATGCAGATATAATTAGCCCACTTTAAGTGTATTGCATAATGTGTTTTTGAAGATTACTGATCTGTGAAACATTTTCATGAAGATTTAACCACTGAAATCCTCTTGTGGTTTATTTTACAGTTGCCTTATTCGACTCAGAAGAGGGGGTTATGGAGCAAATATTTCGGGACGCCATTCAACGGATTAACATTGATCGATGGACCTTCTCCAAGATCAACTTAATCCCACAGATTGAACACATCAGGAAAGATGACAGTTTCCAGGCGTCCAAACGAGGTAAAAAGGTTCCTTATCTTAACTTATTGATTCTATTTGTGACGTCATTGAGAACTAACTTGATAAACTTGATGGACGACTTGAAAATGTTGTTAGTGACTCAGACTTTTCCCCACTTATTTTTACTTCAGCCAGAAGATAACCTCGTGGAAAATGATAAAAAGGGCGAAAAAAAACTGCAAATTAAGTTGAGAAAAAGTTTTTGCGTAGGTTAAGTTTGGAAGTGAATTGTAGAATCTGGTCTCTTGAGACAAACCGGCATCTTTCATCATCTGACAGTCATTAGTTCCAAATGAGAAAAATTTCCGGTCTATGATTAGCGTTTGAAAGGACTAAGTTTAGATCATGATATCACATGTGGTGATAGATTACTCATAACAAAAAAAAAACAACAAACTTATTTTAACAATCATATGGTGGGGAGCTACTACGACTACAACAGACACAAGTTGCAAGAACAAAAACAACATATCCCTACCTGCTCAAGTTACCTTCTCTCAGTCACTTTTTTATTGATAATTAATTACGCTTTGTGAAATGTGAAACCTATCAGTGCTCAAGAGTTATTTACATAAATGTAATCACTAAATATAACTATTTTAAAGTCAAATGCTATTCTTATATATAAAACATGGTAACGCATTTGATAAACTAGAATAAAAAGGATTGAAAGAATTTAAAGAAATGTTTTATTAAAATTTTCAAATAATTTTCTTATTGAAAAATGTAAGATATACAATATACGAGTATTTATTATAATATTATGATAAATATTATTAGGAATTCAGTGCAAATTTCATTTTTATTTTAAGATAAACATATTTTGGCTAGACCGATGAATAATTTTGAATTTTCTAAAGTTATTCTTTGGAATTTTATAATGCAAGTTGCGATTTCTTGGTTTACAATTTGTTATTTTAAACGTTTGGAAACAAGATACTCATAACATATGCAATAAATTATAGAATTTGCTGTAAAATTTTAAAATGTTCTGCTGGCTATTTTGCATCCAAACTGTCATGTATTTTTAGAATTCTAGTTTATCAAATGCGTTACCATGTTTTCTCCATAACCACAATAATTTTCCAACTTTATTACAATCATTTATACTGTAAGCCTTAACTAATATTATTATAAGCCTAATTTACAGTAACCGTAAATCTAAAACTTTTGCTTAAAGAAACTAAGGATTTCTTAAAACATTTTAAATCTTCACAAGAAACATTGATATATTTTCCTCCGTCTGTTTATAAACGCAACAAAATAGTTCCTTCAGACTGATTCATTCATTCATTCATCCATTCTATTTTCTCCCTCGCATTCCTGAGTGACTGCCTTTCTGCAAATAACATCTACTTCTTATCAATAAAGTAAAAAAAAAACGTAAACAGATTTAGACAGTTTCCAAAATCTTTCAAGAGACCACAGAAGTCATAAGTGTTCCAAAATGCTATGTAATTCTCTACATAGAAATAAATATCAATTCTTTATTTCAATATTTTTTTTGTTTTAAACAGAAATGGAAGAATTACTAAAACATTTTAGTAACTTCACATTCTTTATTTCTACAGGAGAGAAATAAAAAAAAATTACAATTTAAGCTAGAATTAAAAAAAAGTAAATGAAAAATCCCGACATTAAATACTCTTAGAGAATTAATGTAATCATGTGAAAATCACTGTAATAATAATTCATATTGAAGGAATTCACAACAAATGCTTCCTTGGAAGGAAAACATTTTTTTATTTTTCAATAATCAACGTTATATTACAGGAAAAAATACAGGAATACTTTATTTCTTTTTTTATGAAATTTAGAATTGTGGTAGAAATTCTTCTAATTTATCAAAAAAAACCTCAAAAATAAGTTTCTGTTTTGATGTAAATGACAGTCTTTGTAATATCTCTTTTGTAGAAACAATTAACATGTTTTATTCCTATTACCATTTATTATTAATTATATTAGCATTGGTTAGTTTATTGTAAATTATTGTTATTTCTTACTTCGATTTCTTATTGTTTTCAGGAGTCGTAAAATCATTATTAATTTTTCGTGTAGTTTACATTACATACATCGTGTAAAAGTGATTAAGTCTTGTTTGCTTATGGAAATAATTCACCTACAGAAGTGCAGGAAAGTTCAAATGTAAAATAATATGAATCTTTGAAAATAATGATAGTATTACTTACAGCTTCAGTTATTCAATTTTTCAGTAAAAACTAACCTACGTACATATTATGACGATAATAAAATTGCTTTAATCATTGCTAATTCTAATTTTTATCATTGTAAAGTAGCATCCAAATAACAGTTCCTTGTAAATTCCGTAAATTAAAAAGTAATTTGCTCTAATCATAATTTAATTAGATTAGTTAAAAAGATATAACGAAAGAAACTTGACTTGAATTGCTATTAAGGGATTTCTTCCTTGTTATCGAATTCAAAATATCCCTGCAATTAAGCAGCGAAAATATATCTGAAGAAGTTGAGAAGAAATGGTGTAGGAGTAACTTTACCACACATCTAAAATAGTTGGAATAAAAAAGTCCATGAATAGAATAAAAAAGAACGTCACATTTAGTAAGGAAATCTTTGTTTAAACTTTGAACCAAGAACATTATTCTCTATATCTATATAACGTCACTTTTACAAATTTTATTTCTAAAATGTTATTCGAATGCTACAAGCTATTTTCTATTATATTTTTCCAAGTTCTTTGTAAATTCCCAAAAATAATTTGTTCTAATAATATTCAATTATATTAGTTAAAAAGATGTAATGAAAGAAACTTGACATAAATAACTTTGAAGATATTCAAGCATTTATAATGTTTTAGAAAGAAAGTATTATTTTTCCTGCTTAATATTATTAATAAATCAAAATATTATTAAATATTAATTTAAGAGATTTTCTCTTCTCCGATTTTAATGTTAAACCTTATAAAAATAAAAATACTTGAGACAGAATTTATTTCCGGTTATGCAAACAAGTTCGTTCCACACTTGTTTTCGAAACCGGAAATGAGGAATTTTTATGGCAACAACATTCCTTAACAAAAAATCCAGGAGAAAAAAAAAAACACTCGTAAGTTCAGGAAAAGTATGTGTCAAGATTGGCCGCAATATCATATTACTCGCATACTTGCTAATATTTATTACATTTAAGTTGAAACACCGTGTAATATTACTTATCAATTTTTTTAACGAAAGCAAATTTGTGTTCATATGGAATGTATTTCAACTTGAATACAAGAAATTCCATTCATTCATAAAATCAGCTGTCTTACACTTGTCGCTTCATGGTTCCTTAAGCTTTTACAAATTCTTTGAGCTTAAAAAAGTTTAACAGAAAATAAAATAAGCTATTGTACTTTAAGTTATCTATACAATGATTTCATATCAATAAAAATCAATAATTCAATACAATTACTAGAAGAAATAATGCTTTAGTTTAATTTTTTGTTATCTTTTGTCAATTTGCCCAATACAATTTTCTTTTTCTTTTAATTTTTATTTAATTGTTACTAGTTACAATAGTAACTAATAGTTGCATTTCTTCGAGTGTGAGCGATTTAAGTGCAATACTATTATTTCTTTTGTGTGTAGATGTATACTTGTGAGGATAAAGCTAATGCATTGAAGAGATAAAAACTGTTATTTTTTTTTTGCAACTGAAAGAATATATAAAGGGTATATGTAAATTTGTTAAATTGAACTACGAAAACGTTACAGAAACATTTTGCCTCTAAACCATTGTTAATACTTTCTATTTCCAAAATTAAAGGATTTTATATATTTCTTAGATTTAGAAATGGAGTTTCATTTGATTCTGAATTGTAAAGAGCCAGGGTACATCCCACTTGAACTGCAAGCCCACTTGTGTTTTCGAACCCAGATTCAGATGTACCAAAGCCTTGACGATTCGGCTATGACCGAAAGAACTAGATTCTGACTTAGTTTTGTTTTTTCTTTCATTAATAAACTACGCAATATTCTCTTAATAAATTAAATAAAACAAGAAATGAATTCGGCACAAGTTTAACCAAATTGCCTTTCTGTTTCGATTATCGGGAAGGAATCGGGAACGGCCGTTTCGTCCTACTTGGGACTCATCAGCCGATCTCCGCCTTCCCTGATAAAAGACCCAGAAAGGATACTTAAGTGGAGGTCACCGTCACACCTGGCAGTGACCCCCGCAGAACAAAAAACATCAACAATAAATGTTGTGGCAATTTGCACAAGTAATAACCTATTCCTAATAACTGATAGGACTGTAGGTTATTAAAATACAAAGAAACATAAGGTAAAAGAGTTTAACGTGAATTCATTTCTTGTTTTATTTAATTTAAATTATTTTGCGGCACGTTAAGCTCTTTTACCTTATGTTTATTTGTATTTTAATAACCTACAGTCCTATCAGTTATTAGGAATAGGTTATTAGTTGTGCAAATTGGCAGAACATTTATTGTTGATGTTTTTTGTTCTGCGGGGGTCACTGCCAGGTGTGACGATGACCTCCACTTAAGTATCTTGCCTTTCTGGGTCTTTTATCAGGGAAGGCGGAGATCGGGCTGATGAGTCCCAAGTAGGACGAAACGGCCGTTCCCGATTCCTTCCCGATAATCGAAACAGAAAGGCAATTTGGTTAAACTTGTGCCGAATTCATTTCTTGTTTTATTCAATTTAAATTATTTTGCGGCACGTTAAACTCTTTTACCTTATTCTCTTAATAACTTGAATCAATTGCTAAGACTTTTGTCTTGTCATTCCTTAGCCCTTAAAGTAGAAATCATTCGTTGTATTCAAATTTAATTTTGCTTTACACATGTACTGCCTTTATTAGAGTGTATGATGTTCAAATTGCCTAACTTTTCCACTAATTTTTGCATCATATACTGTAGAATATCTTTTAATTTATTTCTACCATATATTTGCTGATTGTCTCATGTTTTTCCTTTCCTTTCAGTGTGTAGCAATCTGCAACTTGGAATTGGTGGAGTGTTTGGACCACAGTCAGTGATGACCTCTTCTCATGTGCAGACTATTTGTAATAAAGTTCACGTTCCTCATATGGAGATCCGCTGGGATTTCCGAACTTTTAAGGATAATTTATCAGTGAATCTGTCACCTCATCCATTGTCATTAAGTCAGGCTTATGTCGATATAGTGCGGTGGTGGGACTGGAAACATGCATTTACAATCATCTACGAAGATAATGAAGGTAAGAAGCACTGATTTCTGCTATTGACTTATGCCTTTGGAAAAGAAGATCAAATAGAAAATAGGGAATCTCTTATTCGAAACACACTTGTGAATTCATAGTAATATAGAAATGATTTCGCATCTATATGTTTGAAAATTTTCCAATCTCTTTATACGACATTTCAATGAAAAAAGAAAATAATAAATCATTTTCTCGCGATTATCTTTTAAGATATATTTTTTATGTCGTTGCTACTATGTATAATAGTCTGTAACTAAACTCTGATTGAAAAGTGTATGTTTATTCAGCATGTATATTCGATTATTTGGTTTGATTCAAACTATTTCGTGTTAGATAAAACATTGTAATTGGTAGATAAAATGTTTTCGTTATTCGTAAATGTTTTGCCAAATAGTTTTTAAATTGCTTGCTAAATTACAACCGCTTATTGTCAATGCAGAATTTAAGAAAATAATAAAAAAATAACAGTTGTACGATATATTTTGGCTAAATTGCTTAGTATTTAAAAATTGCGGTGAATAATTACTTGTATCAATTAATAACATATTTAATCGTTGGGTCCCATGTTGAATGTGACTCATAAATCGATCTTAAGTTTTTCCGAAAATAAGTTTTTGGGCAGATGCAAAATCCAGGTATTCGACTTAGCCTAGTGCTTATGCTTTCGTAACTCGCTCAAAAAATATTTAGAAATAAGATATGTTTAAATGTCGAATTTGGATGCAAAAAAGAAAAAAGTGTGGTAGCGAATACTGTTTTATGAATATATTCATTTTGCAATAAAGTTTTTCCAGTACAGATTTTATAACATATAAAAGCTTCGGGAAAATTTCCATATTGGTTCGTTTTTCGTAACTGTAGACATTATTACGTCAAATATTGGGAATGAATTCAAATTTTCTAATAATAATACTTAGTTCTTCGTTTAAGATGTCATTTAGGTGGTTCTATTGATAAAAGATGTGAAATTGTACAGCTGATCAAAAGAGATATTTTATAGAGATGTTCCCACAAAAAAGGAGAAAATATTCTATAAATACAGAAGCAAAAAGAAATCTCAATGCTTAAAAATTTAAATATTTAATTATAGTTTTTAATTTTTAAAATTTGGACTTAATTCTCTAACATCTTTGACATCCCGATCTCCGTAATAAATGAGAAATAATGACTATAAACTTTCTTCAAGAAATCAGTCAAAACTTTTCATGTGTTTTCATAAAATCTCTTCTTAATTATGCAAAAGTAAAGGTACTTTACCTTGTCAGATAAAAACAAAGTTTGATGAAGTTCAGTAATCAGTTCTAGTTAAAAGTCACATAGAATTAACTAATTGTTTTTTATTCCGGTCGATATTCATAGCCTATTAGATGTTTTATTTGTATGTGATTGAATCTTTACATTTTATTTCCATTTTTCCCTTGAAATGTTCAATGTGTTCTCTGACAACACTGCTATGTTCGAAAGGAATGCGTCAGATTTATGGAGTTGAAAATTGAGCCATGTTTTTATTGGACAGTTTACAAGTCAACAGTAGCAGAATGTTTGCAAACCACGACGGCTATTCGAAAAATTTTAGGCAAGAGCAGGATTAAAATATTAAAGGAAACAATATAAAATTAAAAACTTGCACTCATATTTAACTTGAATATCCGATAATTTTCTTCCGAGTTTTGAAATAAATTAATTCAGAAGCTAATATTTCTGAAACTAACTTGAAACTGTACAGATAGGCCTACTACATAGAGAGTAAATAATTAAATACAAATAAACAATTTTTTTTAAAAATGGGAAGCAATTAACGAGAGAGAATTATGTTGATGCTGGTGTGGAAAAGCAAAGTTGTCAGTTGAATGTGAGACCCGTCAAGGATGAAGTAAAGGCATTCTACGGGTATTAAAACTCTACAGTCAATTTTTTATCTCTGTACAAATTTTTATCTTTCATAATTTTCAATTTATAACATTGCAATTTATTTCATTCAGCTTTTATTAAAAATTACTTATTATAATTTGACATAGTGTAGACTTATAGATATCTTAATATACAGTTTCAACCATGTTTGATATAATCAGGAACGAGAAAAGAAATTAATGTTTGGAAACAAGAATCATAACATTGCATCCGAATATATATAAAAAAAAGTTATATAACTTAGTATGTAAAAATAAAGCTTCAGTTGGAGGGGAAAAGAGAATTGAGATTTGAATAGACTAAAATTTCCATATTTACTCACAAATTAATGAAGCTTAAACTTTTATTGGACTGATTAGAAATTGAGATAATAAACTGTTTAATAACAATCTTCAAACTGCATCTGGATTAGTAACTTATTTTGAATTCGTAAAACACAGCTATTCAATATTACACTGCGTACACAGGCAAATTTCCAATCCTATATTTTATAGAGAGACAGAAAAGGAGAAAGAAATACAAAGTTACAGAAAATTCTAATATTTCACCGCTAATTGTTAAATTCCTTGTTTTTTAGCCTGTTGTCCAAGGAAAGTGAAACTTATCAAAATCAATCAGTCTGTGTGAGTGTCTCTCCCGAATAGATTTGAACCCCTGGATGGATCATCTTGAAACTTGATGTGCATATTTAAAGACTAAAGACCATTTAACTTTTATATTTTAAAACTTTTCCAAGGGAATCGAAGTCCAAAAATTAACGGAAGAAAGCGACAAATATTTCCATTGAAAAGCATTAGAATATAAACAATGGGAGATTAATCCTTTTAGATAATCCCTCAATTTGCAAGAGATCTGACTAAAATTTATCGACTTTAGACAAGTAAATAAATTATATCTCCCAGAAATCATTACTGTTTGTATTTCAGCAGATTATTCTAATTTGAAATAAACGTAGACTTTTCGTTTTAGCCATTTTAAAATAGATCTATAATAAAGAAAATAATAATAACATTATAAGGAAACTAGAATTTGAGTTCTTTCAGGAGCTTCATGATGGAGGTCGAAAGAGAAGCAAGAAATAAAGTTGGTAAACGTAGTTTGGATAAATACTCAATTTAATACTTCCCGAGTACAAACAATTATCGAAATAAATATTCAAAGTTTGTCATTTCATATTTTATAAATTTATATATAACGTGGACATTCTTAATGCATTTTCTGTAAACGAAATTGTTATTATAACGAATTAATTTCATCTTCCTTAAAGTTTCGCTACCGTCGCATTAAACCATAGGTTTTCTTGATCTAAGACCACTCTACTTTTTAAATGGTTGAAAATTAATAAAATCAGATATAATAATTTAAGGGATTGAGATTTCTACTCTAATCCCTTTTCTCCATGTAATTGGATTATCATTGATTAGAGTATTTTATTGTAATTATTTCAGATCATCCTGCTTCGGCATTTTATGATTATCTATATAATGAGATCCATTTTTACGTTCAATACCATATTGTTTCGAATTACAGTTACAACACCAATATAGGCAATGGAACTATTTATTAGTTTCGAAAAGCATATATTCAGCATAGATATACATTCTACATGGATTAACATCTAAATTGTTAACAGGCTGAACTGAAAATTGTAATGCTATATACAATAAATCTACAATTGGATTATTTTACAATATTATTATTTCAATAAACTAAAAGTAAAGAGAATTATATAGCTAATCAAGAACAAAAAAAATGACACGAAAGCGAAGTACCTATTATATGCGTAAAATGTCCCCCCAAAAGACGCGCCTGTTAAAGGAAAAACGTTTGATGTACATTCAAGAATGCTACAAAATCGGCCCAAAGTCAATTATCTCTTACAGATTTGTTTCTAAACATATGCTTTTAACAAGAGGTCCTTCACTGAATTTGGAACCTATTTTTTTCCGGGTACCAAAATATTTTTCCATTTTCCTTAACAAACAATTTATTCATATTACAAAAAATGAAAGTTGTTCTTAAAATGTGTCTGAAGATATAATAACTTATGCAAGAGACATCAACTGTTCCCTTTGTTAAATCCATTTAATTTGAATCACTAATGGCTTGGATTATTTAAATTTTCTTTTCAAAGTAATAACAAAGACTCGTGACTAAAGGAGAAGAGCTGTTTTTTCTCTCAAGTAATGAAAACAAATCGCTCCAAACCACAGATCCTTATTTAATTCATTTAAAACTTCAAGCTCAAGATTAGAAAAAAATGTCTTTTCAAGAGTAAAATCTTATACTAACGTGAATTATAAAAGCAATATCACTTTACAATATTAACAAATTTAAATGAAAACAAATTAAAATAAATTTTACTTTTAAAGCCATTAAGAAAGGAAGAATATAAAAACATTGACTTTTATAAATAAAATTGTTTAAAATTAAATATTAATAAGTATTTTTACTACATTAGACCTTGTATTTTCAAGTGATATATTCTGCAGTCTTATTTCTTATTATTTTTTGATAAACATTGGACTTCTTTATTATTTATGAAACCTATCGAAACCATTGGAAGTCAACGGGAAAAAAAGAATCACCATTAATTAGAAGAGTTATTTCTCATTATTTGTTCGTGGTATTTCTTACAAATAAAAACAAAATCATTCCCATTGAATCCAGTCAATTCCAAATCTACGTCTAAGATTTTCTTCTGTATTGAAGTTAATCACAATGCTGTGTTGTTTTTAAATCTTCTATTAACAATCTTCTATTAACAACTGTTAGTGTTACAAATTTGATAACTTTTTGAGCTAAGTTCAAGATAGGTTATGATTCTTTAAATTTTTAAAAAATTCGTTTCAGACAAAATTCCGAATTATTGAAAACGATCTAGCGACTTACAAAATTCTAGTTCTTTATCTACAGTTCGAAGACCATTCCTACGAATACGAATTGTTTTCAGTTATGATTAATCTTGTTGCTTTTCATGGAACCGAAAAAAGCGTAAAAACGAATCCAAGGAGAAGTAGTACATAAATGTGCATATCAGGCTTCAAGAAGATTTGTTCAAAAATCCAGAAGTTATGAAAGAGATATAGAAACAAAGCTAAATTCCAAGTTAGCCTTACAATACAGGAAAGAAAATCTGTAACATGTAGGATATTAAATCATCAAATCAGCGATCAATTTTCTCAAATTTAATTTATTTATTCCTGTAGTTGTGAAATGAAACAAAGTAATATCCCTGTTGGCATCAAGTTCGGATTTGTGTTCTACACTAAAAAACAAAATGTTGCCTTTTCTTCAAATAGCACCTTGCAATAACTCAGAATAATCACAATAATGAATAATCAAACCATAAAATTCTGGATGGTGTTTGGCTTCCAGCGCGCTGATGGACTGCGATCCGTGAATTAGAATGTTATGTGGGTCGACCTTAAGAGTCTTCAGCGCATCTTGTACGTTTCGTTTGTTAATGACCGAACTGGAACAAGTTGTGCAGGGTTTTGATGAGGTCTTTTAAATAAAAGCCCATTTGGAATTTGCTTATCTTTTAAAGAAAAGAGCTGAGTAATTCAGCAGCGAAAGCAGAGGTCGTCGGCGTTGGCTGCCAAATGGACGAAGAACTGCTACAACATTGATTTTTGCGTAAAACGGCCGATTTCTCTTTGTGTGGAGACTGGACCTTTTGCAGTCAACTTAATGTCAGAGATTTGCCAACCAAGTTTCAGGTCGAGTGGCTTCTTACAACTGGTGGCGATTAAGCACATGTCGCTGTTTTCCTCTACCAGGCCTTCTTTTGAATTTTACAACAGCATTGCGTACGCAGCACTGGCTTTATTGTGTTGGCAAAAGGTACTACTTTCCCAGCAATGATGTTTGTTTTAAGGAAAAGCTCAAAAGACGTGGATGAGCGATTTTAAGCAAATGTACAAGAACCAAGTTGGCTTTCAAAGTTTTATGATGATTACTTTAAAGCTTTCATACTAAATACAAACTATGCATAATAGAAATAGACGGTTTTCATTTCCTAACGAACGAAACACAGAATGAATCGAACATATTCATACGAACACTTCCATCTTTCGTATCATCCATCACGTAAATAATAAATGTAAACTTCATTGATAGAAGGACTTTTTATAAAAGTATCTAGCTACCATAGGATATCATGGGTGTGCTAATGCTTGAAAAGATGGGTCCATCCGCCGGACAAAAGAAACGTTTAGAAGTGTTAAAATTAAATTTTAAGCCGAAACAACCAAGTCTGTTCGTTTGTCTGTCTGTGTTCACGATAGCTCAAAAACTGCATATCTTAAAATCTTAAATTTTAAAGAGCAGTATACGATCCTACAAGGAAAATTTCTATTGACTTCGGTAAAAATCGTAAAGGTAAAGAAGTTTTAATCAAAAACCATATGACATATATGACAACATATATGAAAAAAAAAAAATAGTTCTTTATTGATCAACTATTATTTTATTTTTTAAAAAAAACCGTTTCATGAGGATATTCGAAAGTTGACGCATTATTTAATTTTTTTCCCTTATTTGAGAATATATTTAAACGTATGAACTGATGGAAGAATTTTAATAAGTTATATTTTTTTTAATTAACAAAGAAATCTTGATTTAATAAATCACCATCATGTACTAAATGTGATTCATTCTCAATAATATATAAACACTAAAAATAAACACGCAAACATTTTTATTATAATAATTTGAATGTTGTTAGATTGTCACTAATAATTTGATTTGTATTCTTAAAAATATTAGATTTCATTTAAGAACAAATTCATGAAAATCTAAAATTACATTCACTCTTGATTTTGAAGAAACCAATGTTGCTTAAAGATCTTTAAATATAATCTTATATTTATAGATATTTAGTGACATTCTAAATTATTATATTATATCAGTGTCTTATTTTATTTGCATCTTCTAAATCTATAAAAAAAAATTAATCCGTAAAAATGCTTACACAATAACTACAGGGTGTGCGACAAGTCCCGCATCATAGGAGATATCATAATTTTGTTTTATGCTGTTGACAAACAAATGATATCTCCTATGATTCGGACTTGTCGGACACCCTGTACATATTAATGTAATTCTCATTAATGACTTAATATATTACAATTCACTGAAAACAATTTTTAGCTTTTTTAACCTAACACCGCCTTTTAAAGGACTGTCCTGTTGATTTTAGCGAAAATCGACGAAAAATAACTATATATTTCAAGCGCAGAACATTGTTCCAATATTCAGTTTTCAATAATACAAATTTCACATTTATTTTAATGCTACTGTAATATTTTGAACAACAACGTATATTGTATTAATATATTATTTATGCATACAAGTGAATTAGTTAACTAAGAGAATAATAGATATAAATGTAGAGTGAGAATTCTGCGAATGCACTAATTAAGTTTAAGCCTACACGGTTTGAAAAACGAGTCCGTGAAAATTCGCCATGAAAGATATGTAAGTGTTGTTTTTTTTTAACTTAATGTTAATTTGTCAATGGATATCAACAAATTTGCAAAGAAAAGATCTAATATTGGCTACTAGAAAAACAACAGATATAGGCCTATAAAATTTATAGAATACTCGACCATTTTCGATATCATTACTAAAAGCGATGTAGTAAAAAAAAAAAAATGATTTTTTTTTCAATTGGATAATGATTTTCTTTGTAATCGAAAACAAAGTATTGTGTTCTGAAAGAGATATGATATACGTATTAAACATTTAAAGCAATATGATTTATTATTTTTTATTCATATTTTGAAAATATTTTAATTAACATATATTGATTATCACTAATCTGATTCAATCGCTAATCCAGTTTAATTTGTGAGGTAATTTCAAATCGCCCGGATCACCTTCATGTCAATTTAATCCGGCTGACCTACATTTTTTGTGGTTCAACGCATCCATAAATTTTAGCATTTTAATTATTATTGATGTTTCAATAAAATTGCTTTTTATTAAAGTTTTATTTTATTTGGTTTTTAATAATGCCTTTTTTCCTTCTTTAATTTACTTAATTAGAAACTACAACAGATAGATCACAGATACATCCCAATAAGATAGAAGTGTTTATATAAAGGTTTTTTTAAACAAATGAAGAAGTATTCCAGAAACACCTTCAATTCCTAATCTGGCTGGATTAGATGCTGTAAAATATATAGGATATTTTAGAAAAAAAAATCCAATGAGTAAACATCATTCAAAAGTAAATCTGTATCTTCAAATATTAAAATATAGTTTATAACAAAAACCTTTATAACTAACTAATTAGTTATATTAATTAATTGACTTGCCATTTACATTCTTTTCTATGAATATTATGAGCACTAACATGAACGTCCAGAGAAACAAGTTCTTCCCTGGATTTCTCCGCTTTAATATAATTCATATAATTTCTGACAATAGGAATTTTATTTAATTTTAAAATATAAATATTATAATTCTAATTTTACGATTTTTTTTATTAGAATAAAAAAAGAATCATGTTCGTAGCTGTGCACATTTTTTAATTATTTGTTTAGTTATTTTTTTACGATGTCGTAATGTTTTATTCCTCCACTCCCACCTCGAGAAATGTCTGCGGGTGCCAGACATGTGTGTAATGTAGAAGTTCACGAAGAGCAATGGAAAAGTTAACTGCTTAATTTCAAAGAAAAATCACCGCCATAATATTACAGAAGAGAAGACGAAAGTGTCTAAGATAAAATTTATAACAAAAAGTTGAAACTGTATATAAAATGATGAAAATCTTACAGAGTATTTCATTGTGTAAGGGTCATTAACAACTTTTGTTTATTGTGAATGACTGGTTCGCAGCAGGCGAAACATTTCCCGAAGCTTTTAAGATTTTGACGTTTCAAATGCAAGGCTTAAAGTTTGATATGAATTATGTGTTGTCCTCACTTTACAAAATATCTTAAAGAACAAAGACTCACGACAAAACAAACTTTAGAGAAAAGATGAATTAAAGATTTGACAACAAAACGTGGGAAATTTGGTTAAAACGCTACAAAAAGGGTTAGAGAATAGTACATATGTTATATTGACATGTTGATAGTATATTTTTGTTTGTTCTGAAAGGTTTAGCGCGGTTACAAGGGTTGCTCAAGGAAGCAGATAAACACGATATTGTGGTTCGCCAGTTGGGTCCAGGAGACGATTTCCGACCCCTACTAAAGGAAATTAGAAAGTCCAGAGCAAGACATATCGTATTAGATTGCAGCTTCGAGAAAATCGAACCAGTCCTGAGACAGGTAATAAAACAGAATTGAGGTCAAACCACAACAAAGTAACCCTGATAAGTTTAGAGAATTAAAGTAGAACACTACTAACCTGAACCAAAAATTTCAATTAAAAAAATAAAGAAAATAATTAATTAATTATGCTTTATCTTGGTATGAATTTATTAATTCTTTAGAGATTTTAATACAGTAAAACCCCGTTATTACGCTCGTCAAGGGACCATGACCTACAAGCGTAATAAGCGGGATAGCGCTATAAACGGGGAAATGATTTATGAGATAGGGAAACATTTAGACAGCATTTTACTGGAAAGATACTTGATTCTGCAATAGATATAGTGAAAATGTGAGCTTATTTCCTATTAAAAAAATCTTTGATTGTGGTTTGCCGTGTGTGTGTGTGCTACTGTTATGAATTATGACATTTTCAATGCGGTTCAAGTAACTATTAACATCAATTGATACACCACTAGGAGCAAAACAAATATATTTTCGGAGCAGATTTAGTGCACTGCCCGCTATTTCACGCGCCTTTTCTTGAATGATTGGGGCACTTAATATCACTGATGCATCACGGGACTGATGAATCCATTCAATTAGAATTTCCTCGGCATCTTCATATTTTCCACACTTTACTTTTCTACGTTTGCAACCACCCTTCGCTGCATTGGTAATTCCATTCTTATTTTTTATTATTGTTCTCAGACTGGATCAGGGAATTCTTAGAGATTCTGCGAAATCCTTCTGACTTAGTGTAGAATTCTCGTCGTGCTTACGGAGAATTTGCAATTTTTCACTTATAGAAAGGGATTTCCGCTTCGACATTTTGCACTAACTTACTGTATCACACAGACCCGCACTTCAAAGAGTTCGAAGATTCCCTCCTACCAGGGAAAGAAAAGAATCGTTACAGTGTTACATTTCTTTTCGATACAAAATTTCCGATATAAAAAAGCGCTACAAGCGGGATTCGAAGCGTTATAAGAGGGTAAAAGTATACAGAGTTACATAGAAAATTCCAGGGACCGTATGAAAGGAGCGTAAAGAACGGGATAGTGCTATAA
>JAFIDM010014012.1:19012292-19022410 GCA_023159025.1 Thereuonema tuberculata | reverse complement strand
TTTGTTTTAAAATTGTGTGAAAGGAAACAAACATGTATAAAAAGAAATTTATCAAAAGTTTCTGAATAAATTTTCTTTTTATACATGTTTGTTTCCTTTCACACAATTTTAAAACAAAGGCTAAACTTTTTCTTGGGCATCACCCCCCACTAATTTTAGCTTCGTCCACAATGCAGTCGTCAAAGTTAATTGAAGCTTGGTGCACTCGGCCATTAATGTTTTTTCAAGAATCAAAGATTTTATATTACTGTAAAGCAGAGGTTCATAATCTTTTCTTCTGTCAACATCCCTTAAAATATACTCTCATGTTCCTTATTAGAATCATACAGTCCTAATTTAGTTCTTTAAATCTAGGTTATAACTTTAAATGCCATCCAATCTTTGTTGCTTTTGTGCCATTTCATCATGAAATTAAAAAATGTGTGATTTTTTTTTTCTTATTTTGTTTTAGAATTAAATGTTTTTTAGAATTATTAAAATAGCGGACAATCAATGTATGGGGTTTGATGTAACGAAGTGATTGTCATATTTGCTTAATTTATGTCAATCTCCCAGTGGATTCGGGTACTTAGAACGGCTGCTTCAAGATTGTGCAATGCAGCGAAACTTCAGAAGCCAAAACTATTTAATTAGCAGTGGAAATATGACTAACATGTCATCTATGTAGAAGGCATTTAGAGGAATTGATTATGAACCCTGTTTACGGTTCTGTTATCTGACCAAAGTATGGCCAATGAATGAATTTTTACTTCAATGAGGTCTTACAAGTTAGAAGACAATTGTTTTTAAAACAAAGTTGTTGTTTTTTTTTATTTTATTTATTTTAGGCTAATCAAATAGGCCTGATAAATGACTACTATGACTTCTTCATCACAAATATGGTAAGATTCAATTTTAATTTTCTAAGGTTTCTTTTTTTTATTTTGGCAACAGAATAATCAGTAAATAAAGTGTCATTTTCTACTTGACCGAATTATTTTCAGAATAAAAAAAAAATAAACTTATTTTATTCTCTATTAGTGCCAACTTAAATTGCGATAGCCTGGGACAATTCAAATTTTTAAATATTGCCTTTATTAAACATTTTAATTAACCGTAAAGTATTCGTGGAATTTAATTAAAAAACAAAGAGGAGAAAGAGGGTACTTCTCATTAAACAAAGGAAGAAATATTTCAACTTTCTTTTCTAGAATTTTTTTACTTCCCTGCGAAAATTTATCATTAAGAATCAATCAATTCTTTTGATTTTTTACTACCCTCTGTCTGAAATTGCTGAAGAAAAAAAAAGTTTTACTGATTTATTTTTCTTAGTTTCTTATATACTATGTTGTGTTTTTTAATCCAATAAGTTGATTGAGTCTTTGTATAAATGTTTTTCACAGTGAAATAGTTATCGTAGGATTTCAGTCTTAATTCTTCTACATTCTGGTTTAGGTTTTCATGAGTTTTTCTTATTTTTATGCTCCAAAAGAAAGCTTTGTAGCTTAAAATGATACTACTTATTAACAAATTTTACAATTTTACTTTTCTCTTGTAACTTATTTCTTTTTTTTTTTTTCATGGAGTGTAATTTCACTTGAATATTATGAAATTGTGTTAATTAAGAAAATAATATTTTAAATCTTAATTATTTTTATTATATCAATCTTTCCTGTGAAATATAAATATTCGTAACCCTATTCATTGAATAATAAATGGTTAATGGGTGTACATTTTTTTTTTTAATAAGGATATTCACACGCTTGATGTAACGGCATTCGTGGATTCTGTGACAAACATCACTGGTATCCGACTGGTGAATGTTAATGATTCAGCTGTTCATGCTATTATTTCGGACTGGAGATACGCCGAATCCCAAGGGAAAAAACTGGACTTTTCTCAGAATGAACTGAAGGTAGGAGAAAGAGTTTACATATAGGCTTTACTTTTACGTGTCGAGAATATTTTTATAATAAAACAGCAACTCACGTGGACATTCAAATAACATAGACTGTCCAATGTCCCTGCATGATTCCCTTGTCTTCAAATTTCGAAACGACAACATGGTTAAATAGATTTATGTGGAATCTACAAATAATTGCTTCTAAATAACAATAAATAATTAAAAAAATACAATTAATATACGAACTTTGTATTATGCATCAAACGTGAAAATAAAAAGTACTCCGTAATTAATTAGTTTAATTGTTATGTGCTTGTTTCGGATTTTTCCGGCAATAAAAATTCATAACGAAAAATACGTTAAACTACAATTTTTAGCTGATTAATTCGGAATTAGTATTTATTATTTAAGTTTTATAAAACTTAATATTTAACAAAACACTATTTAAAAACATAGTGTATGTTAAAGACTAACAGAAAATCTAAGCGTAAAAATAGAAAAAATTGAAAAAATGAATTGATCTGGTCCTTCTTTTTGTCAAAACCACAGGAAGTTTTATTTGCTCTGTTTTTTTTAATGGAAAAAAATTGAGAAAGCATTGGAAGAGTCTTGAACTTCTGATAAAATGGTGCCACAATCACAACACGACAGAGTTATGTAATATTTAACAGTTATTTGTTGTTATAAAACTAATTTCAAGACGTTAGATGTGTTTCAGTTGTTTTATTTATTGTCTTGTAATAAATACGATTATATATAACTACATTACATTCATATAAGTATCAAAACAAGACTAAAAGCATGGACGCAACGAAACAACCTTTCTTACTGTTTAATTTAATTATTTCTTATCTTATTTCTTTGTTTCTCGCCCTAATCTAATCAAATGGAATCCTTCTCTTAATTCCAATTTCACTTAAATACATCAATCCTAATTACACACACGGACTCTAATGAAAACTTGTATCGACTCCATTTGAGACTGCGATTTGTTCAAAGGAACAGTTCAAGAAAGTCACTGGAAGAAATACAATTAGAACTTTTTGCCAAATGAAACCATTGGGAGCTTTGATAACAGCAAATTATTGGCAGCCAAAGAAAATTCTAGATTTATTCAATTTGCTTGGATCCAATTCTTCGTCTTATTGTGTTACATTTTTTGATGATGAAATACTTAAACACCTCAAAGCAACAAAACAAGAAGAGAGTCCAAACCTAATAAACCATTCAATGTGATCGTTACTAAATGGCTGCTCTTGTTTTTCTGTTTTGTTTTTTAAATTTTTAAGGAAGGGAGGACGAGTAATTTGGATTCAAGAAAAGCATGGAATTTGTGAATTCACTCTTTTACTTAAACAATGAGTGAGACCAAATTGTTTACCAAGTGACATCCTCGAACAGTAATAATTCAATGCGCAGACTGAATTTTTTATGCTTTAAAAAATTCACTGAGGCCGACGCACTACTGGTACATGAATTTTCTCCCTAATTTTTCATTAGTGAGTTTTTTATTGTTTATTTTTTTTCTTTTGAGACACCACTGCGCTTCCGATGACCACTCTTTACTTTTTTAGTTTTTCTAACGTCCTGGGGTCATTCTGATTTTGCTGGCTTACTATTCTTAGTTGCTCTACGAAATGCTGAGAGGAAGGCGGAAATATTCCGCTAATTTGTTTGCAATTAGAAATAGGAAACTAAATTCGTAAACAATTTTTTTTGACCGAGTAGGTAACAGACGGTTGAAACCGATATTTTATTTTTATATTATCTGTAGCGAAATTCAAATTCTGGCAATTTATTTGTGTCACCGGAAATATAAAAGATTTTGACAAGCCCCCCCCCCCTCCTATGTAATGTAAAAATGTAAAGTCATGACTGTTGCGAATTAGGAATTACATTGAAATTCTAACATATTCCGGCCATTTGGGATTTTTGACACTGAAAACTTAACATAAGTTTTCCTGTTTGGGCCTCTTCAGAAAATTCTATTATTAAATAATTTTTTAAAAATTTATTATCTTAAAATAGTCAGCAGTAAAAAAAAATACTTTAAAAATCTTATTACATATTAAGTAATTTGAATTATTACTGCTCAAAGTACAAATGATGTTATTTTTTAAGATGTTATAATCAAGAATTGTTTATTGTTATTGCTTTTATTATTACTTTTTCTTTTAATATTAATGCAAGAGCTTATCTTTGGAAAGTACGTTAACTATATTTTGTATTTTTTTAATATAAATGAAGAACGTTTTTATTCCTTTAACGACGAAATCATTGTGTAGTTCATTTGATCGATTTCCTTATTTGCTTTCAGACGGAGTCGGCGTTACTGTATGATGCCGTCCATGTGTTTGCAAAGGCGCTGGTGAATCTCGATTATTCACAGAAGTTAGACATTCGCCCTCTGTCTTGTAATAGAGAAGCTGCCTGGTATCAGGGATCAAAACTTGTAGATGAAATGAAGAAAGTAAGTTAATGCTTTCTAAAAATACTTAATAGAAATTTGTTTATTATACTCACAGCAGCTGAATCTTTTAAGATAACCGAGAATTGACTGTGGTTTAACAGTTTGTAAATTAGAAGAATTATTACGATATAGCAACCATTGATAATTTATAACTGATTGTAGTTATAAATTTAAAAGTTGCTTTTACGAGATATAAAGAATGGAAATTGCTGTTATATTTGACAGTTTATTGTGAATTGATAAAAAGAAGAGATTTTTATTAAATATATTCGTTTAAATATTTATATTTTATCTTGAATTGTTCTTAGTGCAATTTAGATTCTTATTTTGCTATTTAAAGAAAACATACAAAATTTGAATTGAAATCTTGTTTTTCTTCTTATTTAAATGAAAAATCGTAGAAGGAAGTTTGTTTTGTTTTTTCCCAGTAATCTTAGCTTCTGTGCAATTTTTAATACTATAAATATTCAAGAAAAGTGATTTAAAACATGCTTTATGTATTTATTTTTTGCATGTATTTTCTCTTGAAACCTCATATTAATTTTTCTTGGTTAAAAAACAAAGATGACAGTTACAAAATGATTTTGTCATGAAGTGGTAAGCCAAAGAAACTTTTATTTTTAAATCCTTAAATCACGAGTTCTCTAATGTCATAAGGAAAAAACAAATATTTTGAAGGAACCAATCTTCAGGAAGTTACATTTATAATTAGTTAACATCAAAAAATCATAATATCTTCCGTGAACTGAATAATAAAAGTTGGCGATATTAATTATCAACATCGTCCATCTTTGATAAATTGAAACTATCTGTTTATTATCTCTGAAACACTGAAAAAAATATTTTTAAAGATTAGATAATGTTTTCGATGAGTTACGTTCATACGATGGCCCTAAATACTTCCTGACTACTTACATTAAATTGAGTAAATTTGAACTTAGTGCCCTGATTTTTTTTTCTATTAGGGCTACTTAATTTTTTTTGTAGGTCTAATTAATCACAGTGAAGTTTCATTCGCTTAAGTAAATTCTATTATTTGAACCTGAGTAACTACCATAAAATTGAACTGACCAGTAGAAATCAGTTATGGACGAAAAACCTCAAAAGCTGCTGACGAGAGTAACGTCGTTATGAATCTTTATGCTTATATTAGGCAGCACGTAAAATGCAGTTCTATTTCGTAGACTTGTTTCAACAAACTTATTAATTTCCTTTAAGCCTGGCAGATAGCAGGACAAGGAATTTAGGCTGTGCGAGAGCACATTCTATTTGTTGTTAAAAGGTCGCTTGCGGGAACGGAAGCGATCTCCATAACCCTTTTATGGAGATCACCTACTGAGCCTATCATCGAGGATAAATCTGGAATGAAAACCTAATGAGAAGGAAAAAGCTGTTCCAAATTCCCAACGTTGAGGCTCAGATTGCATCTGTTTATTTATGTGCATTGAGTGTTTGTTTGTTTTGTAAATTTATTTCTTTATATTTTTTAAAGATTTATAAAATATTTACCATATTGAATCTCTCAGCAACGGAACTCAGGGAAAAATGCATAATGATACATTTAGTACTAATACATTTACTTATAAATGCATTTAAATATAGATTCTAATAAATTAGTTTATACTAATTAATATATCAATAATAAATTCGTTGCAATTTCATCAATGTACTGCAATTTTTGACATTCTTGTTAACTGAGTGTATTATGACACTTTGGATTAATATTTGATGAAACTGGCTAAAAAATGATTACAGTTGTATTTTACTTTTTGGTAGATTGATAAACCAGGATTAACGGGTTTCATCCGTTTCAATAAGCAAGGATTTCGTACGGATTTTCATTTGGATATAATTCGTATGAATCCAGTAGCAAAATGGAAAAAGGTAAGTTTGACTTATCAAAGACTTAAGACTAATTGTGTCTTCAATTGATCTGAAATGATAGTTTCGAATCCTAGCATTGACATCCATTTATTTTGTATTATTTTGCAGTTAGCTGAATGGACAATAAAGAACAAAGTGGTTAATACGATATCAGAAAGTGATCTAAAGAAGGATACATTAGCTACACGGCTGAATAAAACCCTAATTATTACTACGATATTTGTAAGTAACATCTCTCCCGTTAATCCACAATCCATAATTTGCTAATGCTAATTCAATTGTCTGTTAATGCTGAATTTACGAAAATAGTCCTCTTTAAAGTTCTATAATAATGAAAAGCTCTATCGAAGATCTTTAAAAGTACGCAATAATACCTTTAAAATGGTTAATAGAAAGACTGTTAATATAAATTCAGTATACAGACAACTGAAGGAAATGAATAACTGTTACATTTGCTAATTTCAAACTGATTGTCAATGAAATCTACGGAAATTCAGAGCTCTTATTTTGTCTATTTTTATTCTTTTAGAGTGAACCCTATTTCATGAACAAAAGTAATGCGGATAAACTAGAAGGCAACGACCGATACGAAGGATATGTAGTGGATTTAATGGAGTTGGTTTCCAAAGAAATCCACATGAATTATGAGTTTATTCCTGTAAAAGACAATTCCTACGGGCGTTTGGACAAAGGGAAATGGGATGGAATGATTGGAGATCTTCATTATAAGGTATCTCTATTTACAACGATTAGAAATTAATTTCTATTTCTTAATGATAAAATCTTCATATTCATAAAACTATTTTACGTGTATAGAGTTATCATTAAGATTATTTAAAATGCTAAAAATTACCAATTACACTTTGAAATTAAAATTTAGTCAAATAATTAAAGACGTTACATGTTTCGACCGCTTATTTTCAATGTCCTTCTTCGGAGCGAGACAAAGGAGAATGATTATTATATGGAATTTGTCTCAAAGTATAAGTGTGCCCGGTAGCAGAGTAGAAAGGGCGCTTGGCTGTGGGTTGGAGATGGCGGTTCTATTCGCGGCCTTGACGGAGGGAAATTCCGCGCTCCATTCTCCTCCAAACGGTTCCTAGAGTCTACCCAGCCCTTTGTTGAATGGGTACCGGGTTTCTTTCCCGGGTGTCAAAGGCGGGCGGGTGTCGGGCTGACCACCCGACCTCAACTTAGTCCCGAGGGCCTTACCTCCCGCGATCCCAAGGGCCACAAACGCCTGTAGTGGGATACCTATTTTTTTAGCTCATAATGTAAGCCAATCATGGTATCATATCATATGCCAACCGCTTATTGGTTGAAGCGATCTAATAATTAACGAATCAAACCATTATTCCAAGTGAATGTGTAAAGGATGGGAAAAAAAA
This sequence comes from Thereuonema tuberculata, assembly GCA_023159025.1. Lineage (NCBI taxonomy): Eukaryota > Metazoa > Arthropoda > Chilopoda > Scutigeromorpha > Scutigeridae > Thereuonema > Thereuonema tuberculata. The sequence goes on along the minus strand of JAFIDM010014012.1, from coordinate 19,014,786 downwards.
GTTTATTAAATAAAATTACCTTTCCTTGTTAGTTATAATACTTATTTTATCCTTTCTGTTTGTATTTAAAATTACAAGTTGTAATTAAAAATTGTGAATGTTCTGAGAGAAGCATCTGTATGTTGGCCCATAATCCTCGGTTTTTGGAATTCCAAAATATGCCAGACTTTTTAAAATGCTCTGCCGAATTATATTGTAAATTTCCTCTATCAATCGCCCTCCGGTATTCTTTTACCCTCACAAACAAAGGCCTAGGGGTCTATCCATATAATGACAACTACTGCCCGAACAGGGAATAGCACAGATACAATTGTTTTTTGTTATTTCCATTTGCATTATTAACAGTTTTACGTATATACAGACATTGTTGCTTTTTATATTTAAGTAGGCTTTAAATATAATCAATCTGCCATTTTTATGTAATTTCAAATAATTCCAGAACATAATGTTTAACATTTTCTTGTTCATTAATTTTGGCTTTTCAATAAAGTGGCCTTCAGAAAATGGATGTCAGGAACTTTCAATTTAATCATGATCTAGCTTATAAGTTTATTTACATACTTGAAATGAATCACATCATTATTATTTGAATTATCTAAAATAAGACATTTAGTAATGTACCTTTAAAAATGGTACATTACTAAATGTCTTATTTTTATTGCTTAAAAATCAAGCAACATACAACCCATATATAAATCCTTGATTAAATGGTTTTTAATATTAAATATTAAGGAAGTACTGTGAAGAATTGTCTTAATTGACTTATTTAGCCAAAAATATTGGCCCCTTTATAATTTGTATCCATAAATTTTAATCTTATCAAGTCTAGATTATGTGGCTAAAGCTCTTTAATACAAATAGAACATAAGGAAATAGTTAACGTAATCCAAAATCTATATCCTATCTACTTATGGGTTCCAGTGCTGTTATAAGATAGTTATCTCCCATCGGTTAGAATTCGTGATCAGGGGTTTGATAACTATTATTTGTGAACTATGAAATTTGAACTTAATACAGAATTAATAAATAATTCACTAAAAAAGACAGACCGTCAAAGAGTTCAAACAATCCTTTTAAATTTGGCTACGAGTTAGACTATGTATAATAATATCTAAACCTTCATATTAAATCTTAAATTATGCAGGATTTCCATTTAAACCCTTACATTCCAATTTCTGATGTAACAGTGCATTTATGTTTGAATATCTGGAAGATTCAACAACAGAAAAAAATAGATCACTTGAAAAGTAGTCAAGGGCTCAAAAAATTGACGTTATAAGTAATTTAGTTAGATATGGCGATTGTACAGAAGAGAATGTAAAAATTATTTCTTACATTCTGAAGTAAATTTGTTTATTTATTCGAATACTGAAATTTTATTAAACACCAACATTACATTTAATGGAACTGAATTCTTCTGATGTGTTTGTATGCTTAGAGAGCTGATGCTGCTATTGGGGATGTAACTATTACGAGGGAGCGTGAAGCCGCCGTTGACTTCACTGTACCTTTCATGGAACTAGGAATAGCCATTTTATACAAAAAACCAGTCAAACAACCACCTGACATTCTGTCTTTCCTGTCACCATTTAAAACAGAAGTTTGGATTTACATGGCCACAGCCTATCTTGGTGTCAGCGTGGTCATGTTTTTCATCTGCAGGTAAGTTCAATTGCTGATCATTTTCTTATCTTCTAAATATTTCAGAAAGATTGTTTGTCGACCCGAGATAAATTTCAAATTAAGACATTACATTTCGCATATTAGGGTTAGTAATACCTCGACAACAAAGTAAATTTAGCACAATCCATTGTTCTATCTATGTTATTAAAGTTTAATACATAGAGAAGAAGTCAAAATTCTTGACAGCATATGGCGATATTTTTTAGTTGTCAACATCATTTCTGTAATGAAACAAAGCCAACAGGAAAAACAACTTGATACGTTATGAAAAACTTTTCTTTTGCCTGAGAATCATCTTTATAAAGTATTTATTTAAATAAATAAAAAAAATACTTAAAAATATTTAACTACTTAAAAAGTAATGTGAAAACAGAATCAGAATCGTCGCCTCAGGAAAGTTCAATTACATAAATTCTGCGTTTAAACATTTATCTGTGTGATGAATGTTGTTGTAAATAATAGATTATTATTGCTGACATTTGTATTTTCTTAATTTTACTTCGCTTTATTTCACTTGTTGTGCTAAAACAAATTCCCAGGATATTTTGTATTTTAATAAAATACAAACATAAAACATACATATTAATAATATTTAATAAAAATTTTATTATCACGTAAGCCGTTGAAATAATGTTACTTTTTCCCTTGTTTTCTGATTCTAGATTAAGCCCTTATGAATGGAACAGGGCTCATCCATGTGACACAGAAGATCAAGAACTAGAAAACACTTTTACTGAATTCAATAACCCAATATGGTTCACCATTGGATCTCTGATGCAACAGGGATCCGATCTTGCTCCAAAGTAAGTAA
>JAFIDM010014012.1:18957369-19007292 GCA_023159025.1 Thereuonema tuberculata | reverse complement strand
TAAGCAGTGAATAAAAACGTGAGAAAATTTAGGAAGACTTTCCTCCTACCATCGAAAGGAAGATTATTTACATGATGTAAGTAATCCAATATGTACACAGGAGAAGCTGGGACGGATAGCTTATACTTTAGTTACTGAAAATATTTTATACAAGTTATAATTAACAATGTATAGGCAAATAATACACATTTTCTTTTATTATATTCCAAATAAGGAAATAAAATGTCAATATTTGCATATACCTTGTTAGTAATTTGATTAAAAGTTCTTCACAATTTTCAAATAATAATTATTAAAGATTATTATTAATTCTTAGCAGAAATAACTAAAGGCGTTTTAGCTAATCAATTCAGAATTTGTACACGTTTGTACTCGTTTTCTTCCGAAATATACTACTAATAAAAATATCACGTACTCGTTATTCTGTAATATATAATTATTGCGTTTAACAAGAGTTTCTTAAAAACACTACCATATTCAGTTATTTTCTTCACTATTATTGATTTCCTTTATTATGTGGTTTTCATAACAAACCAACTCATCTGAAAGAAAACGGGAGAATCATGTTTATTATTGCTGTTAAATTTTATCTGTTTTGACAAAGTTTATCAACAAATGGGCGAGTAAATACAACTTTACTACAGGAATCATTCTGGTCAACAGGCATTTGTGGTTTGTGTCTTTCTCTGGCAAAAATGTCCAACTTTAATGACTTTCCTTTCTAAAGAAAATGTAATGACCCATTTTATTATAAAGCTGCTGAAGATAGATCTTAAGATATTTGCTTTCATTAACGATATTTCTTAGAAATAGGCCGAATAAAAGTGAATTAAGTTTTTTTTTTGGGAGGAAAAGAACTCGCTGAAAAATTTCAGTTGGTTGAATAATAATGGCTGAACTGCTCCAAAATCGGTAAAAATTTAAAATCGATATCAATACTAACACAATAAGTAGTAAAATGTTTTCATTGCAAAGTTCAGTAAGAATGAAATACAAAAGCAAAACCAATGAAGAAAAGGTTAAAGTAACTTTAAAAGCTTATATTAAAAGAAAAACAGAAGATTAAAAAAAACTGAAACAAAATATTTGAAGAGAGCCACATGGGTAATTTTAAAAATCTATTCAACTTCATATTATTATTAAAATTAGAAGTAAGAAGGCCAAGTAATGGATACAAATAGTCATCTGAATTAGTAAAAATAACAATTTAATATGGTGTACTTGTTTTACATTTATTTTCGTTTGAGGAGTCCTATTTTTTTTATACTTTTATTTATACTAGGAAAACTTTTTTCTCTTCAAGACATATGTTATAAAATAATCAAGATCTGTTTGGTTGTTATGATGGGCTTAGGCTCTTATTTCATATCACAAGCACGATTGTCGCGAACAAAAATAACCCCAATCTAAAGCTAAAACACAGATCTTCTATGTGGATGCTTATAGTCTTTACTGAGTGCCCAATGTATTTTGCTTTGGCAGATTTGTTTTTAAAGTTAATGAAATTTTAGAAGAGTTTACGACGTTGTGGAAGAATATAGTGACATCCTTTAAGTAGCTCACCTCAGAAGGAAAGCGAAGTATACAATACATTGACTTGACTTTATATCGTTCTTGTGCTAACTTAGTATTTGATTTTATTTCTTTACAGAGCTATATCTGGGCGAACCTTGGCGTCCATCTGGTGGTTCTTCACTCTCATTATGATCTCATCTTACACTGCCAATCTTGCTGCCTTTTTAACACAAGAAAGGATGGGTGAGACTATATCGGGAGCACAGGATTTGGTCAAACAACATAAGGTGAAATATGGTTGTTTGGAAAAGGGATCAACGAGAGCTTTCTTCGAGGTAAGTTGATCACTGAGCTACAGCCTCGATTCAGATTGGATAACCTCTAGTGAGGTCTTAATAACACCACTATTTAAATTTATGAAACGAAAGTAACCAAACTTTGATAACAATTAAACTGTAATAATATTTTATAAAACTACCAAATTACCTGAGGTTTTATAATTCCTATGACCTAACAATATTTCAAAGCTTATTTCTTAATTTATAAAAATAAATATACATTTAGTTATGGTTTTATTCTAAAAACTCGAAAATCGAACTTGATATATAAAAAACTCGATATAAATGCTAAAAGAAAGGTTATCGGAAAATGCTAATTTCTTGCCAGAATTTTTTTTATATTTGAAGAAACTGAATACTATATAGTTTAGCAATTTAGGACAGTCATTGCTAAACGCAGAGATTGCAACATATTGGATTTCCTTTTCTATGTAATAATCCAATTCTTTTAAGAAGAACTACGTTGAAGCGTATTCAAAATCAGATTGTACTGAAATGAAAAAATGAATCATCTGCTCTTCGCTCTGCAGCATAGAAAAAAATAGAAAGAAAAAAAAAATAGTTTCTAGAGAATTCGTTTTGAAATTTTGTTTGCTCCGAAGTGTTTCTAAAATGGTAAATATCTAGAAACCCGACAAATATCATCCAATAAAAGATTATCGACTATTTGGGGAAACTATCGAATAAATCAAATCCAATTTTTAGATGTGCTTTCCTCCATTGTACAATTTAACTTAAAGCTTCTCAGTATAAATTAGAGCCTGGATATTTAATTGTTTACAAAGATTTCTTAATCACAACCTTTATTGCAGTCATTATGTAATATACGCATTTGACTGTTTTATTTGCAGTAATGCAGAAAATAATTCATGTCGAAATTAAAATATTTTTACCTACATAAATCTTCTGTACTTAACTTCAAAATTGATAAGATATATTTTTGCAGAATGTGGTGCATTCATCAAATAGACTACAAACTAAATGAAAAGTTTCAACCACAATGTTCCTATAATAATACAGAGTATATAACAAAAAAGGCTCACTTATCCGCAAAATAACACTACTTAATCATTTTAAATCCCAACTGTTCATTTCAAGGATAGTTGATAAAAAATAAAATTACAGCACTTACCTGGTTAATGTCTGATTATCATTTAGATGATTTTAAGCACAGGTTTTAAGATGATCGACAGTGAGGAACAGTCAAACTAAATAAAAAAAACAAATACGTTTTGGTAAACGATTTCTACTTCTATTTTTATCCGCTGATGTAGATTCTAAGATTTGAAAAAAACCTGAATACTATTTATTAAATTTAGATATACCATTTCACAAGGCAACATAAACTGCAAAACGAATTAACAGACTCTAAACAGCATTCTACTGAAAAAGGAAAAAAATTCAAAATGAAGTGATGTCAATAAAAGAAAAAAAAAAAGAAAAAGTCTTTTAATTCATTCATAGAAAAAAAAAAAAACTTAGAAAAACTTAACCCAAACCAATAAATCCTGGAACTCTGCCTTTCTCTGCAGATATAATGAGTTGTATCGTTTGTTATTGTATTTTTCCTTATTTTTAACACATATATTCACTATACATTTAACGAATAAAATAGGAACATTCAGACGTTTCTCAAAAATAAAACGAGAAACCAACTTTCAAAGAACATATTCAGTCTTAAAGCTAAGTTGAATAAAACATTTGAGAAAAGGTGTCTTTATTAGTTCTTTTACTAATGTTTTTTTAATGCTTTAGTAACGTTCTTTTACAAAATAATTTCAATATTTTTTTTATTAGCAATCGAATGTGGACATCTTTAAGAAGATGTGGTCATTCATGCAGTCAGAGCCGAGTGTGTTCACAAAATCCAACATGGAGGGCGTGCAAAGAGTGAAAAAAGGAGACTACGCCTTTCTGATGGAGTCTGTCAGCATCGAATACAAAACAGAACGTGAATGCGAACTGATGAAAGTGGGTCAACATTTGGACAACAAAGGTTATGGTATAGCTACAAGAAAAGGTAAAGCTCTCTCTAGTTAGAAGCAACAATAATTTTCTGTTAAAATAGAGAATTTTATATTCTTACTTAAATAGATTACAATTTTTTTTACATAATTTCGAACTTATTCCAAATGAAGATTTATTTCTAATAATTTTTCTTAAAGCATTTCATGATTGGAAATTTTACAGCGTCAGCGGAATTATTTTTGTATTTAAATCTATATACATAAATAGATTTTTTTTTGTTATATTAATATCTATTTTTTTTTTACAACACAATTCATTGTGTCATTGTTATTCTATTCTATTCATTGCTACAGTTCTGCTAAATGATGATCAGTATCTAACTCATAAAAAGTCAGAACTAAACTGTTTTATAGAATTTTGTCCTTCCGTTATGAACAAATTTCATAACATAAAAATAATTCACAAAATTTTTAAGATAAATTAAATTATTAAGTCTTTTGACTTCAAATTGATACGGAAAGCAGCTTAACATAAAAGCAGGTAAAGAAAGATTTTATCTGATGTCGATTAACATCTAATCAATAAGGCTACACAATATGATCGATTAACAAAGAGAATTTTAGAAGCAACGTTAAATGATCGCCAAATTAATGGACAGTAAAACAAAATTCAAAATTAATTTTAAGTTTTTCAATTTCTTAATCTAATCTTGCTCCTAAAAATAATACCAAATCCTTTTGAAATGATTGTAAGAGGTAAAATAAATATATAGTGGGCCCGGTAGCCGAGTGGGTAAGGGCGCTTGGCTGAGGGTTGGAGGTTAGTGGGTTCGATTCCCGGCCTCGGCGGAGGGCGGGAATTTTTCCATGCTCCATTCTCCTCCAAACGGGTCTTAGGGCCTACCCAGCCCTCTGTAGAATGGGTACCGAGTTTCTTTCCCGGGAATTAAAAGCGGGCGGACGTCGGGCTGGCCACCCACCTCAATCTAGTCCCCCGTTGGTTGCCTTACCTCCCGCGACCCCAAAGGCCTGTCCTGCTCTGTCGTGGAATACTTTAACTTTTAAAATAAATATTAAAAAAATACTTCATAGAATACAGTGAAATATGGTCAGAATGAACACTGGTGATGACAAAATATCATTAGCGAAAATATTTTTAATCTCGACCGCCTTCTCTTGGTAATTTTTAGACTTGATACAAAAAAAAAAACAAAAAAAAAAATCGAAAAACGGTGCCCTCCTCATCTTTCTCTCTGTTCGTTCTAATGTGTTTCTACGATGAGAAGCTGAAGAAGAAATTGCTAATACACTGGAATATATCTCAGTAAGAGTTACAATGAATAAAACACTAATAAATTAAATAGGTGAACATTTATAGAATCTGAAGAATTTTAACATTTTTATCAGAACATCGAATGGAATAATTTGAATAATAATTTGAATACGATGGAATAATTTGAAACTCAAGAAGCTCCTGGAATAAAAAAACATGGAGAAAATTTCTAATTTTGTGCAGGATAAAGTCAGTAAATAATAAAAGCACAAAAATTACTAGAGCAGTACCGTGGCTAGAGGATTGGGTGCCCCGGAGCAACAAGTGATTATGGTTTCGAAAAAAAAAAAAATCCCACGTTCGTTCGGGAGCCCCTTTGCTTGGGGACCACGGGGCACTGCCCCGGTGGTAGCCACGGCCCTGGACTAGTGATATAATTAAACGAAAGCCTTGATTTAAAGATCAAGAAGAAGAGTTTTCATCATGATTTCACATTGAATTTAGATATAAGCTTAAGCTTATTTTAACTGTATTTCTTAAAAATTCATTAGAAACTCCAAGTTTTATTAATAGTCGAGCATTTTAACTTATTTTTAAAGGTGATCTGGTTTGCATTGAATCTGACAGCTTTCTGCAAATTAGCTGGTGTGATTTCGTAATACGATGATATTAGAATAGAAGCTATATTTGTTAAGGGTATTTTCTTTCGAAGAATATCTAGATTGGTTTTAAAATGGTGAAAAGTATTTTTTAAACTCTGGATGACGGCCTCAATTGTCACATTGCTGGATCCTGTGGATATTTAACTATAATATTATTAATTAAAAAGAATGGCTAAGAATTAATGGAAACTCAGTTGTCCTCAACAAAGAAATTCTGTCGTAGTAGCATTTTTCAGAATTAACATGTACAATATTCCAATTTATTCTATTTGTATCAATAGGCAATGAAACACTGAATAGATCAACTAAATTCTAAATTACTTTACTCTAGCATCTTTATATTATCCAGAACCTCTAAATTTAATAAAAATAAGATAGCTTCGTATGAGCATTTACAGTAATACAATATTAACTACAAAATAACAAAGCTTAGACTAATGATATAATGCATCATTATATCTCGGATATTTCGTTGAATTTTGTAAATTTAGATATTGTATTTTCATAATATTGTTACAAGTTCCTTTGCTATTTCATAGGTTCACCTTACTGGAATGAGTTCAATCGAGCAGTTTTAAAACTCCAGGAGAACACAGCCCTCACCAAATTAAAACAAAAATGGTGGAAAGAACAAGGGGGTGGAAAATGCGATGGAGACTCACGTAAAAAGATCACTGCATCCTCCAACGCTCTGGAGCTCGCTAATGTAGGAGGTGTTTTCGTGGTTCTCATGTTTGGAACAGGAGTCGGTATCATCATAGGCATCGCAGAATTTGTTTGGAATATTTTGAGAAACGTTCACGAAAAGCAGGTGAGAAAAATTTTTAAAAGAGAAATCAAACCATTTGTTGTTTTATTCAATTAACAAAATAATCGAAATCCCTTAAGAATTTCCTTAAACTTTTAGATAACACGTAAATACTTTTAAATAAAAGTGAAATAAAAAAAAATAGGACTCTACTGACAAGTGTAGTACTGACCATAATAAAAACTTTAATACTATACAGACGAATGCAAGAATATTTTAAAACAACTTATAAGAGTCCAACCCATTGATAGATTCCCTTTATATAAAATGCATGACTTAAATTATCACCTTCGTGTTCACAAAATGCTCTGTAATACTGGTCTGCTAAATGAATTAGAGAAAAGTAATTGAAATAGTTTTTTATATATTAAATTATTCAATTAGTATTTTTTTTTCTTTTTTGAAAGAATTTGGTAGCGTTTTAAGAACTAGACTGTCTCTACATGTATTTTCCAAATAAATACTAACATAGTTTGTTATCAACTGTTCGAATTTGTAAAAGCCCTATTGAAAAATTACAATCCATAATATTCCTCTGCGAGAAAGTTATAGTTTCTTTTGGGTTGAACAGAAATAAGCACTGGTTTCTTTAAATAGGACATTTTCTTTAAATAGAATCTTAACTGTCTTTATAAAAAATAATGTCATTTTCTTCTGTGGATTCGATCACACATGTAAAAGTTTGCTACTTATAGATTACTTATAATTTTCTAATAACAAATAAATAATATTTTTCTTATTATTTTTTCCGTTTCCTTGCTTGATTTAATATAATACAGTATAAAAATATTCTATAAACTAATTTTTTTAAGAAATTTCCTTTTATATTATTTACAAAGACATAAAGCAAAAGATTTTACTAATCTTACTTCACTAGTCGAATTCTGTTAAATAAATAATCGTTTTTTCATTACTTAGAAATAATATATTTATATAAAATACTGAAAGCATTTTGTATGCATCTAATCATGTCTTTTGATACAATAAATCTTACCAAAACTTGACATTGATGTGAGTTCTTAATTCCAGGAAGTAATTTTGAACTTTAGATCTTTCAAGAAGTTGATTAAGAAAAGCTTTTCTTTATTCAATTAGTCTTTTACATAATCAAATCAATTTGCAAGAATCAGCGTAAAAAGAGTGTAACTGAGGGATATAATTTGTGCTTGTCATCGATTACAATTTGTAATGTAATGACTTGAGTTATGTCTGTTTTGAAACATTTTATACCTCAAATGAGGCTTCAAAAGAAATTGTTTTGACCTCGTTAAATTTAATGTCCTTTTTTTTTTGCTTTACTTTATTTATCTCTTAGTTATTAAGAAGTTCAGAAAAAATTAGAAGTTTCACGAAATTATTTTTTCTCAATTCAGTTTCTTAGTCTACTGTATTTTCCTATTGAAGTCACTGCATCAGCAAATATTTCTATCTCCTCCTAATTTATTTTCAACCATTAAATCATGTTATTCAATCAATCTCACTTTAAGATTTTAAAAGTTTTCATGCTACGTTCCTATCGAGAAATGAGCACATGAAGGAAGATATAAATCCTTGTAGTAATCGACTGACATCTTTGCCTTTGATATGATTTAAATCAATTGAATATAAATGGATTTACACTCACTTCCAAAAGTTAAGCACGGAGAGGAAAAATGTTAATTTCCGTAAGAGATCTGAATTAAAGAAGCTGAAATTTGCTGCAAAGGTAGAAGGAAGTATGCAAAGTTATAGGTAACAGCCAATCACGGTTTCGTGTCGAGAAAATTGCAAAACAGGCAGTCGTATAAGAAGCCGGCACTGTGAAGGGTTACAGGAGTTGCATGTAAGTGCTGATGAAAGGTGTTTAGAACATTCGTACGATTTGTTTTCAAGTTAGAGTGTTTCTATGGCTTCCAGAAGACGAATGGAAGATTCTGAGCGCTGGCGGACGCATTGAAGCAGGACAGTCTATAACAGATGTTGCTCGTTTCTTCGGCGTTCATCATTCCATCATTTCACGATTATGGAAACAATTCCAAACCAGCCAAACAGTTGTCCGAAGACCTGTAGCCGGTCGTCCAAGGGTTACGACCCCCGCGGAAGATCGATATATTGCTGTTGTAGCCAAGCGGAATCGAAGATCGACCTCCACACGTGTGTCATCTATGGTTGCAGCGGCCATTGGTAAGACGATATCTGCCACTACTGTTCGTCGAAGGCTAGACATGAATGGTCTGTACGGCCGGGTACTACGAGTTTGTGTTCCTTTATCCGTCCAATACAGAGTGGCACGATTACAGTGGTGCCGCCAGCATGTGAATTGGACTATGTCTGATTGGGGTAACGTTATGTTCACAGATGAGTCCACATATGCCCTACAACCCGATAATAAGCGTATAAGGGTCTGGAGGGAACAAGGCACACGCAATCGGCCCCAGAACATCACGCATTCCGCGGTGGAAGCATCATGGTCTGGGCAGGGATTTCATTGGGATATCGCACCGACCTGAACATCTAAAGGCGAGGTTCTGTGACGGCTGTACGGTATCGAGAAACTGTACGTAAAACTATACGCTGCAGCAGTTGGTCCTTCTTTCGTTTTAATGGACGATACTGCGCGTCCCTATAGAGCTGCCATCGTTGACGACTTTCTGGAGCGTGAGGGGATTGCGCGTATGGAGTGGCTGGCATACTCGCCGGACCTTAATCCAATGGAAAATCTTTGGGATGCCCTCGGCCGCGCTGTATGTCGACGTTTCCGACCTCCAGCCACTCTCAGAGCTTTAGAAACTGTCCTACAGGAGGAATGGCGATTCCTGGACTCTGCGGTGGCTGATCACCTCGTAACAAACATGATCACACGCTGTAAACTTTGTATGCAGGTGAGGAGTGCTCACATACCCTATTATATCGGTTTTTATTGTTTGTTTGAATTTAAATATCATTTTGTTAATGACGCAAATAGGACGTCATCTTATAATTGATGAAAATTCAATATTTTGTTTATCTCTGTATGTAATTCTTTGTTTTGTTTCATGAATAAACATAGAGCTACTTACTTGCAGCATTTCATGTCAATCAAAGCAGTATTTGTCCATTTTTTCGCATTTCACCGCTCCGTGCTTAACTTTTGGAAGTGAGTGTAATTAATTGACAGGAAAATTTAAGATACCACTTTTGTTTTCGACAAATATTATAATTTAAAATGCGGAATTTTCCTTTGAATTGTGTTGAGATAAATATGTTTTAAAGTCGTTTAGCATCTTCTTATTTTATTAAATAATGTTGTATATTTTTACAGACAACCTTCAACGAAGAATTAATGAAAGAAGTCAAATTCGTATTCAGCGGCAAAAGCACGAAACCAGTTTCAAGATCTCCTGGACATTCAGAAAATATTACTTTAAAGAGCTTTACTGGACGACAATCCCTTTTATGATAACAAGAGACTCATCTTAGAGCAGACATAGCCTGCAGTGTGATTTCTAGGCCTAGTAGTTCCAGATCTCTTGACCAGTGTCTCAATGCATCTAGCGCACTTCATGCCTATCAATAACTTCTAGCTTGTGAATTTTTGCCTAAATACATACATACTTTGCTGACTGAATGCAACAGTGTTAACGGGTATCAAATTGAAATTTTAATCGAACTAACTATAGTGTGAATCTCAATTACAGAAAAAAGGTAATTCAGAATAACTTAAGTGAGTTTTTTACTTTTTTTTAAAATACTTATTTAAACATTAAAAATGAAATTTTAATTCTTTTTAGATTTATTTTGTATGTTTCCGTATGAGAGTCTGTAAATGTCAACAAAAATGTAAGTTTTGATCGAATGTAAAAATCCACTACTTACTAATAATGTTAGATCAGAATTGTGGAGTTCAAAGCAGTATAACCTTTCTTGGTATTTATTAATATTTGATTGATAATAATGACATTTCTTTAAGTTGCGCATTTTACTTAAGTCTTGCACATTCACAATTGGTACATTATATTTTAGGAAAGAAAATAGTTCATTTATGTACAATTAATGTAAACATTTTAGAAATTATTCATTTTATTGAAATAACTGTTAGGTTCATTTTTAAGTGAACTGATTGAGATAAGAATGTATATAATAATTCTATCGTGAAAATTAATGAATTGAGAAAACAAATTCTACGGAATTTTGATAAAATTAATTAAATTACGAATATAATGAATATATTTCCTCAGATGCCTAATAAGTTTTTATTTCAGAAGTATTTTGGTAAAGGGTTATTCAAACGACTACCCTCTTACCCTGCAGGATGCTTATCCAAGAAGCTATGCCTCAGCAAAACTACATTCTTTCCCTGATACGTACAGACTAACTACTAATATTTGGTTTTCAAAGAGAATGCAAATATTGATGATGTACAGTTTGAATAACTTTCCAATAAAGTATTTTTCTTAAATGTTTTGTTTCCGATTCGTATCTTAAAGCTCAACAACAGAAGATCTTGACTTGAAGCTGTTCAGTCGATGAGTAACCAAATAGTATCAAAGAAAGTGCCAATGCAGTTTAAGCCTAAATTCTTGCTAAAGACTAACACTAATTTATGTAAACAATTGCTTGAACTATAAATGTATAATTGAATATATTTATCAAACTAATTATACTAAAATTCTTTAAGCATCTAATAATTAATGGTTTCAAAATTTTTCATCGAAAATTATTTCAACTTATGAGGACTACAACTTAAACTATAAAAACAAATAATAATGATATTTTTCTTATTGACATTCCAGGACATTGTGATGTGCATGAACTTATTGAATCTACATCGGGTTTGGTCGGTTTGCAGAAGTACACTTAGTTTCTTCTTGACTCAAAATTTAATACTATGAATTAAATAAGTTTATAGAATTTGACTAATTACAGACTAGGAAAGCAAATTAGCTGCAACCTTACACATCCTAACGCAGATTCGAAGGCCAAAACTAAGCAGGGCATTTTATAAGTTCACAACAACTCTAATTTCTTCTAATTAAGTGGTATTTATGTGATAGGGAAGTTATCCAACATGAATCCATTACAATAACATGTTGGGAAAAAGATAACATACTATCTATTTCAATAATAGCAAAGACATGAAGCAGATACTGTACAATGTGAGAGAATTGGCGATAAAAACGTTGGTTCAGAAATTCCTGAAAGTTGTCAAATCAGACGAAACAAAAATATGATCTAAATGTTTAAAAAATAAAATTGTAAAACAGTTTCATTTAAACAATTCAATTAACTTAAAGTTACGACTTAAACACCATTCACTTAATACATCGTACTAGTAAAAATCAAAAACTTCAAGATTTCAAAAACTTCAAAAACTATACAAAAAAAAGAGACAAGTTTCACCATTTTCAATTTCTTTGAAATTTATTTGCTATTCTGATAAATGACAGTTGTAATTTTCGACAGTTGTGAGCGCAGAAACATTACTAAGCCTTACTGAAATTTCTTTGAACTACTATTGTTTCTGACCAGGATTCAATATTGAATATTTTTAACTTTAAAGCCTCTATAATGGAATTTTGGTGTTAGTTCAACTAAACTTGGCATTCAATTTCAATATTGATAACGGATGTTTTGAATCAGTGCTGACATCTAGTGAGCTGCAAAGCAACTAACTTATTCTACATTGGAGACAATGTAGGCGTTTCAGACGTCAATGGGAGCATGTAAAATTACTTTCTCAAATCTCGAGTGAAGTGCTCTTGATTTCCATTTTCCAAAATCCAATTCTATCTTGGGAAATCGACGTAAGTGTCAATAGTAGGGCTCTCACTTGTCATCTAACTCTGGCGTTCGTCCATGTATCCGATGTTCAATTTGATGTACAATTTTTTGCAGTTACGCATTGCATTGAGGCAATGAACATAGAAAGTTTATATTTGGGATAATTAATTTTTTAATTGTGTTGTAAATATCATTTTTCAGTATATTTTTAGTATATAAAAATCTGATTCAATTACTAGGTTTCTGTTTTTTCCTCAGAAACTTCCTAAACATCTTTTTTTAATATAAAATTTAAATATAAAATTGGCGAAACTAATAAAAGAAAAACAACCAAAGAAATTTCCAATAAAACATGTTTCTGAGCCTGTCTTTAGAAATAAAAGCTCACAAATTATAAATAACAAGCTTTTGTGAAATCCCACTTTTCCAAATCCATTTTATTTTAATTTGGCCACATTGTTAAGCAATACGAAGAAAAAAATATTCTCAGAACCTCAATTTAATTATAAGTTATGTTCTCCATTTTTCCTGAATTCAGTTGATTATTTGGAGAAAAACATAGAAATACGATTTGGTTTTGTAAGTTTAAAGATAAAAAGAGTGATTTTGATGTCATTTCTGAACAGGGCTTTCAAAAGCTGATTAATTTGTAGAAAATTAAGAGTTCACTTCATAGTCAGATGATAACGATTTTATTGAATTGAGCTGCTAAGAAGACAATAGATTTTCGAATGATCATCTTGGTTTCTTTCCGAAATTTAAACCTCAGTTGTTTGTAAAAACAAAAACTATCGTCATCAGTGAAGTTGTGAAGTTAGTTTTCGTGGAATTGAGGCCACAGACGGACGCCATCCTTCAAATAAGTGTTGAGTTTATTTCTAATTTCGAACATCTTTTCCATCTGTTGATGTAAGAAACGTTTGTTCTCGTAATTGGAGGAGGATTTACTGGAATTTACAAGCATTCATCGTCTATCTTTAGAAACGTTACAGGTAATAACGAATAATTCCACAAAACAGCTGCGAATTTAAGGCGTTAACTCATATATCCGGTCTAAGGTCTGCCTAAAACTTATCATATAGAAAAGTTTGAAATAGTTAACTAATCCATGAACTAAGTATCTCAAAGCAGTTACAATGTAAAATAAGGAGATTGGAAAAATGTCCAATGAAATGAAAGTTTTTTTATGTAAAATAAGTGATTATAATTTCAGAAGTTTTATTTGATAAGAAATTCATTCGATTTGCTGGAAGAAATTCAAGAAATATTTTGAATAATGTCTTAATTTAACAATTTACATGAATCAAAGATTTATTTGCCGAATTTGTTGTTAGCCAAATTCAAGATCTAAGATTTGTAAGAAGGAACGAACAAGATTATTAATTTAGTTGGATTACTTTTTACTTTTTAATACTCCACAAATTTAGCCTAGAAGATATTTACTGTATATACAGAGAAAATATTCTGTTCCTTGTTAAAATTAAATAATTTCTCTGTAATTTCTACAGCAAGTTCAATAACGAAAGTATTTAATTGTAAAACCCAGAACACTACGTCATACCAGTATGGATGCTTTTTAACCTCATCACACGGTCTGTCTACAAGGAGTTAAAACAGCCAGATTTAGATGATTTTTTTTTCTGTTTTGTTTTGCTTAATGCACTGACGTTGTAAAGCGTTTTTAGCGCAACCGAAGGCTGCGGTAACGTTTGGTGCATTTGAGCAAGTTTATTTTTGTATTTCGAAAGGAAAAGAATGAGAAACAGGTATGGCCATTGCGTACAATTGGTCCAATTCCAATACAAGGGTTTCAGGAAGCGAAAGAAACAAATTCGCATAACCCTATGATGTTTACAAAACAGTAATCCTTTCACAGAAATTATTTTTTTAAAATGATTGTAATAAAAAATGAAGGTGTATAATTTCTACTGAAAGCTTTTTGTAAAACATTTTGTAAATATAACAATTTTTAGGCTTCTGATACAAGTATCAGACGCCTTATATTCCCGGTTTGTCTGTCCGTCTGTGGACAAGTATCATTAAAATCTCATTAAATTATCATTAAGCACAACAATCAACAACAATCGCAACAATTGCGCCTTTTGCATTCGCAACAATCACATTTATAATAATAAGGAAATTAAAGCAATAATTCAACATAAATTACATATCAGAAGCCGTTGCGAAGCATTGTGATTGGTTTACTAATCGCTATCCATACCTTGTTATCTTAATCAACAAGGAATTATAATTCTGCCTGAAGCCTGAAAGCAGATCTGCATACAAACATTCTGTGCAAAATGTCATTACATCAGACGATGTATCACAGAACGTTTCGAAGTGTTTAATCATCCTCAGGAGGCAGAGAGAACAATAAGAAAAAACAAATTACCTTATTGCTTATTTTTATTTTATTGTTTCTTTCCCTAATTCCCGCTCTCTGACATCAAGACTACTGACAGTAATACATAAAATTGTTTACTTGAGAAAGCCTTTTTATTTTTCTTAATACTTTTCCCTTCTGTTGAACTGTCATTGTTATACACAATCTATTTCATTTTGGGGGATTTATATCTTGTGTTGCTCTTTTTATAGAAACAGAAAAATCTCAAATCAAATTCAGTGCGATTTTGTTCAATACTAATATAAAATACTTCATTACTTGCAAATACTGAAATATTTTTAAATTTAACCATTTTTCTATTAAACTTCAAAAACAGAAAGGAGTTTCCTTATTTTTCAAATCTGACACAATATAAAAGAATAAAAATTACAATTTTTTTGTACGCTTAGGAATATTAAGGTATAAAAATTTAAATTACTATATCAATAAAAAAGAAACAATTGCAAAGTTTTAATTTTTAATGAAGAAGAATTTTAATTGACTGAAATTATATGGTAAATACGCTTGTTGTTTTTTAAATTTCTAGAAAAATTATGTATAAATAAAAGTTTGATATTACAGAATAGACAAAGAAAAATAAAAGCAGGCCAGCTAGCTTCTGGATTCGAATCCGAGTTCAGGCTTATCACTAGTTTGGTAGGTATCCGTCTTAACCATTCGGTTACGCACAACCGACGCTTTAACAGTTAAAGCAATAATTACGAAACTATTACACAAATCGAAAGTAGCATTCGAATTTTTTTAGTCTTCTGATACAAGTATCAGAATACTTCTAAACCCGCTTTGTCCGTCCGTCTATGGACAAGTATCATTAAAATCTCATTAAATTATCATTAAGTACAACAATCAACAATTGCGCCTTTTGCATTCGCAACAATCACATGTTTAATACAGCTCAGTAACAATCACAACAATCACAATAATCGCAACAATTGCGCCTTTTGCAATCGCAGCAATCACATTATTTTATAATAAGGAAATTAAAGCAATATCAATTATATTTTCGTAAATGTATCAGAAGACGTTGCGAAGCATTGTGAATGGTTAACTAAACGCTATCCATACCTTCTTTTAAAGTGAATTATTAATGTCGTATTTTAAAATTAAAAAACAAACACAAAAAGCAAGCAAATGTATAACATATAAATGTATCAAATAGTTGTAAGAAATGATCAATTCTCCGAAGCTCATGGGATCTTGATTCTTTCAGTAAGGTTTCCATTACAGGCAAATCTAAGTATCTTTCTTCAGTGAACCACTAAATTATTCACTCACGGGAACAGATAATATAAGAAAAGGTAAATCTAAAATTCATTCAAAATCTCAGTTATGTTCTTCCTTTGTACTCATCCGATGGCTTCATTTCCACGTGTTCAATACAATAGCGTTTCAGTAAAGAATTAAAAATGTTAATCCATTAAAGTAAATCTAATTTTACAGTAAAGTTTATATTTTCTCTTTATAATAGGCTTATTAATATGAAAGCTCTGTGGAGTTGGCCTATTTTAAAAAAAAAACAAAACAGTGTTTTAGAATAATAAGTTTTATTTCAATAAAAGTATATTAATTATCATTGCAAGGATTAATTTGTACCGATATTTCATTTTATAGTAATTATACACAAAATGAAATATTATTTACGTATTTCGCTTTATATTACAGGCCTAATCTTCAATTTTTGTTGTTTTTTTTTTCTTTCATTTGTAATACAAATTTCAAATGCTCTGAATGTATAATGGATAATCTTCATAAAAATATTCTTAAAATAGATGTTTATTTCAAAAATTGTTGACGCCGGCTTAATTCCAGATGGAGCGATGAGAAGAGACTCTTTTGATGTTTCTGAATAACCTCAGGTAAAGTTAAACGGCGGCCAACTTAGAAGTTAATAAGATGTGGCAAAATGCCAATTGGAAAGCA
The DNA here is from genome assembly GCA_023159025.1 of Thereuonema tuberculata. Classification (NCBI taxonomy): domain Eukaryota; kingdom Metazoa; phylum Arthropoda; class Chilopoda; order Scutigeromorpha; family Scutigeridae; genus Thereuonema; species Thereuonema tuberculata. The sequence goes on along the minus strand of JAFIDM010014012.1, from coordinate 18,990,666 downwards.
GAGAGCTTTTGCCTTAGGTAGCACGGGCAGCTCAACAATGGAGGCTGACTTTCCCATCTCATCAGATGGTTCTCCCTCTGCGTTGGCCGTCCAGGGCAAGCGCCTCGCTCGGGATGGAACGAAACTAACGACGGAGCTGCTTCTGTTTATGTCAGGGATCGCGTAGAGAGAGATAGAGAGAGAAGGAAAGCGAGAGAACCAGGGGCTGTGCAAGGATTTGATGGGTTCATGAAGGGCTCCCAGGCCAGACGAAGACTATTGCCAGGTGCCGTTCCTCCAGAGAAGAGCCGGCGTGCGCCACATGTAGAAAGACGACTCCCCGACGCTACAGCGGGGAGATGAAAGCCAACGAGACCATGAGGGCAGTCCTGGTCGGTGTGGTTCTCCTGGCCACACTTGGCCTCGTACAAGGAAACAGAAATGTAACCATAGGTAAGTGATTTGTTAAACAGCAAAGCTCAAACGCAATATTCCTCCAATATCTTCCCTTCCCATATTGAGTTCAAAGTGCGTGCATCTATTTTAGCAATACCTAAAAAAAAAAACTATTTATGTATACATCGAACATGGTGTTTACTACAATGATCAGACATAATCAGAAACTAACTGTCATATCCCATCCAAGTTTTTTGTACTCAAAGATATAAGTCTCGTTATATGAAAGTTCATCTCATTGTTTCTACGGGAAAGCCCATCTAATTAGTAAAATCTCAGGATCTTCATTCCAAATCTTAAATTGTAACAATCAATGAAAATGTCGTTTACGCCCAATAAGGTATCAGATAGCGCAGAACGCTACGGTTCCTAGAAAAATACAAGCGTGAAGGGGTTTGTCTCAATCAGAGATTCAGCATCACTGCAGGGATGCTGCAGCGGGTTCCCCGCCATCTTCCTCGTGTCTCTTTGTTCGTTTCTAATCTGTGGCTAAATCCCACCACATCCTCAAATCTGACCTTCCCAATAAAAGTAGACAGATTTTTATTTGAGGTTTTCGCGCTTTTTGTCGCTTATAAACCAAAACATTTACATCGAAGATCTCCTCTATCGATCGATATTTGCTGCCGTCACTGCACAGGACTCATCCCAACGCCGTCTGGCGGAGGGGAGCGAAGCAGGAGGGGAAACAAGGGAACGCCGACGGCTTTACCCAAGCTCGTCGTCTGACATGAATCCAGACTGTTATTTTTAATATTGTTTACTATGACATTTATTTTTACTGCTTCCCTTTACGTGTAATTGGATTTTAGAATAGACACGTGACCCCTGACGACATTTGCAGCTGATGTAGGTCTTCGGAGATTTAGGTTAAAGCGAGAAAAGACTTCCACAAAATAAACAAGAAGTTTCTTCGTTTATTTGTTTCCCCAGTTATTTTCAGTGCAGAAATTAATATAGTATAAAAAAAATAAACTATATTTAAAAATAAAAATTTCTTTGTCGATTCTTATTATTTTTAATTGAAAATCTTGATTTAAAATCAGCTTTCGTGATCTCCTGTCTAAATTTTCTTTCTGGAAAGGCGAGATATGATTTAAAACAAACAAAAGAAAGAGGTAATTTGTGTTTTATTTCTTAACTTCTGTATTTATTAACATTATATTTTAATGGCTCGTTATAATCTCGATGATAACAAACATGAAAAACTCAATGCATATTCATTATTTTATGGCAAAGTTAAAAGCAGCATATAAACGACTATAAACAAAATCCCATTTTTATAAATATTATATATCTAAAAACTCCGATTTCTTTTAGCGATTTTTGATAAATGGTACGAGACACTATTTCGTGATGCAAAGAATTTTCTTGGTGATCTCTAGCAACAAAAGTTAAAGTGCATTACGAACAATAACAGTAAAACATAAAACAAACGCACATAACGAAAGAAACAAGCTCTATTTCCAAAAACATCATAGTGAATCTTTAGTTCTGTGTGTTTATGTTTTACATTTGGATATTTGTAATTACTGTTGTAAAAATGTTTTCTAGTATTCAAATTCAATTTTTTACCAATAAAATTTACCAATAAAAATCAGTATTATTTACACACATAGAGTTATACATAGAGTTGCTTTCTTTGCTAGCGCGTCTTTAGTTAGCAATTTAGACAGATGAGGGAAATGAATTAACAAGAAATGTTAGGTTATGTTTGAGGAGATATTAAAAAATAAGATCAACATTATTTTATAAATAGAGATTTATAGATTTATAAATAGCTGTTCCACAATTTCTTACAATTGACATAAAAATAAATTATAGCAATTACAATTAACTCCTGTTCTTCTTAATTCTGCTTTTCTAATTTGAGCTAAAGTTGTTATTTCAAACAATAATATAATCTTCAAAATTTACATACATCAGTGAGAAGCAGTATAAAAGGATGAATGTTATATGTTCAAAACTTAGTTTGAAGTTGTTTTTTTTGTTTTTGTTTTTTTTCTTGTACTAAACCAAGGTTCTTAATCCAGGATCCGTGAACTTGAATGGGGAAAAAAACCCACCCAACTATATTTTAACCTCCTTAATCTTCAGGGCCGGCTCAACGCGGCAAACAAGGCATTGGGGCGCTAGTAAGCAAAGTCAGGTTCATCCCCTTTTAAAGAGGTCTCATTGACTCTAGTTGGAAAAGCAACTTTTGCCGAAGGCAGTCATTCTACAATTCCAAGGTTTTTCCTTAAAAAATGGACCTTTTCTTTGGCATCTGATGTTTTTAATTTTTTGCATTCAAAAATATTATTCTGAGAAGGTATAAGCTGCCAAAAGGGGTCCATGGCACAAAAAAAAGGTTAACTAGAGTCAGGCAGTTTCGAGACAAATATTCGTCCAAAACGTGCAGAAACTTAATGGTATTTACTTACGGCCATGTTTTTATTATTGTTATGAAAAGTTATCTTACGGCATCTTATTGTTTTTACTTAACAATATGCATAAAGTTTTTGAATAACATGTTATAATGTAATGGTAAACTCAATGTCAATGTCCGGATTTGCAAATCTTTCAAGACTGCTCCACTTGTATGATAGGCAACAAATATACAGTACTTTCATTTAAAATTTAGAAATATTCTTTGCTAAAAGTTACTGATCTTAAAGTAAAAGTATTTTGTGCTTGTGTCTGTATTTTGTTACAATGAAACTTCTTTCGAATATGAATATACTTAATGATAACATAAATTGTTAAAAATCTTTTTAATTTCTTTAAAAGTTTATAAATTGTTGGAAATTTAAAATTTTTTTTTTAGAAAGTTTAAAATTAAAATGAAATTTCGGTAACAGGCTTTGAAATTGTTTATTACTTAAAAGTAAAGTTTAATTATTGACTCGAGATTTAAGAAGTGACGTCGATAGTAAATTAAACCGGAACTGTAGTACCGCAGTTACGAAAATATAGGTTGCCAAGGTAACAAAGAAGCAACAGGACAGATGAAAGAAAATGGCGTCCTGCAATGATGTCTGTATTAGCGGTCAGGCTAATGACATCATTAAATATAATGGATATAACTAAAGTAACTTGTTAATTGTGTGCTATAAAGTTAAAGGAATGCTAAAGGCAAAGTTTGAATTAACTGTAAATACTAATTTGTAGACTTTGAAAAGTAATTCAGGACTATTGTGGTCAAGATATCGATTAGGGTTAGCTAATGCAATCGATCGACACATTAGTAAGCAGAAGTGATCCGAATGGTAAGCGATACGACATCGGAACTTCGGAAAGCCTCAACGCAGATAGAATTTATCGAGGAGTTAATAAATTATCAGCGGTCATCGAATTTGTGAGTATGTTCCAATTTGCATAGAACAAGGAAACGTTAGGGAATTGGACACAAACAAATCTCATCAACACAAATGAAGTAATATTTGGATTCGAGGAACATCTACATATATTAGTACTACAAAGAAGAATACAGAACTTTAACTTTGATGCAAGGTTTAATTTGAAGTTAGGAAATTTAGAGAACTTCAGAGCGACACAAGAATTTAGCAAGGGATGCTTAATTAAAGAAATGGATAAATATATTAGAAAAGTTTAGAAGTAATATATTTATGAACTTTTAGTATTAACTCACATAAGATGAAAAATTATTTGTGAAAGACTATATTATGAGAATAGTGAATTAATTGTCAAGAACAATTGCAAAGAATAAGTAGCTGTCTTAACTATCGTGATAAACCTAAGTGCTAGATCATACAAGTGTAAGACATTATTTGAATTCTAGGAACTGAATAGATTTTGCTTAGCTAGATGTATGCTTGAAGAAATGTAAAGTTTATTCGCTGGGTGTGAAGTTAAACTTAGTGAAGACATCTGTCCATTATCTAAGAAGACAAAGTATTTAAGGAATGAACATTATTGAACTCTTTGATAAACAAGATCATAAGCATGAATGTATAAGTGTAACTAGATTGAAAGTTATAAAATGTTTCTTGTTTAAATTTTAAATGCGTCTCCTTTTATTCTATTATTTCAACGGCTTGCCACAACTCTAAAGTTATAAGCATGGATAAAAGTTTTACCTCGTTTTAAGTTATTGGTTTTCGACCACTAACAATAAATAAAACAAAGATTAACTATATATCTTTTCAAGGAGGTTTAAAATGTATTTCATAAATAATAATCAGACTAACAATAACCGTGTATTATAGTCTGTTTTATAAAGTGCTGTTTTAAAAAAACCCATCACATTATTTGTATTTAACTTTTAAAATTCTAAGTTTCTCGCAACAGAAACCCTTAAATAATATGTAATTTAATCGTTTGACACGGTTAAAATACCGCGTTGAATATTAAAATATTCGTGAAATTTAACACGAAACTTAATTATAACAAAAAGAAATCATTCAAATATTTTTTTTCAGTGGTCTCTGCAGTGTAACTTTTACGACGAAAATTTCTGAATTAAATATCTTCAGAAGAAAATGAAGGTAATGAACCTTCTAATGGTTTTACAATAGAATGAAAGCTATTGAAATAAAGAAAAATACTACTACTAAATTTATACTTGATAAATAAATATACTTGATACTAAATTTATAAAATTGCAAAATAAATAATGATTATATATATACATACTAGCAGCAAAGCCTAAAAAAATCTGAAAAATCATTTTACTATCAACTATAAAGTAAATATCTCCTTATAAACTACTTTTTATGTAAAAACAGCATCAGATGTCCTTGATCTATTCGATCAAGAATTTTGATATGACGTCGCAAGCACGACGTGCTCGAGAAATAGCAACCTATAACTGTACATGACTAAAAACAGGCTCTGGTAAATAAATACCAACCATATCTAAAGTTAATTGAAAACCCTTGAATCTATCTTAATAGCTTAATTATATCGAGTTACAGACAGACAGACGATCTTTGCCAATTATGTAGTTGATTGATGATGATATATCTATAAAACTGGATATCTATTATTTTATGGAAAGTGGCGCGAGGCTTTGAAATTTAGCATTCAATATTGTTTCATTTAATGGATCAGACATTGTTTTTCTTACCTTCCAATTACTCTTTACCCTGCATTTCGTACGACCTTCGGTACTTCATGAATCACAAACCGATTTGGGATACCAGAGATAAGGCATCTAATATATAACTCAATCCTCTCCTTCTCGATTTGATATTTCGTAAAAGCAAAATGTTGTTAAAAATATAGAAATGTGTAAGATAGGTAACGATATCTTGAATTTTTGAAAAATTGAATTTATCAAACAGATAACGACGGGAAATATTATTGGTTATTTCATTATAATTGGTTTGATTTTTATAATGACAGGAATTATTAAAATGAAATTCAATAATTTATGATTAAAACATCGAATTTTAGAGTTTTAGAATAAAGTTAAAACAGCAACATGGTAATCTCAGAATGTCTTGGCGAAACGCATACCTTGCAAATAAAACTTTTTATCAGGTGAAATAGTGCATTATACAGGAGGAAGTTTGTGAAAATTTCTAATTTCAATAGAAATAAAAGATCGGCCTAAAATTCACAGAGAGTTCAAATAATTTTCTTTTTCTTTCTTTTATGTTTTTTCTTCAAAATAGTTATAGAGATTTTTTGAAGTGCCATCTGGACTTCAGAATCCGAACTTTGGGGACTGTTAGAATTACGTTACAGCAGGATTTCCCCCCCCCCCATTAATATGATTAGTGATCGGGATCCCTAGTGACATCTCCCAATAACGGACGAAACTCCCGGTCCCGTGACTGTCCGCTATTCGGAGGTTTCACTGTATTAACTCTATAAATAATAACATAAAAGATGCAGAAATTTATTTGTATGCAGACGATGTAATTCTAATTACTAATGATACAAATCAAACAAATGCGAGTAATAAAATGCAAATGGAGCTGAATAACATAAACAAATGGGCATATGGTAATAAAATGATAGTAAATGGTGAAAAGTCTAAGATCATGATAATTAAAAATAAAAATAGAAAAATAAATAACAATGATACTTTAAGTTTACATGAAATGGAATGTGAAAACATAAATCATAACAATAATTACTTATTTAAAAACTGTAATTGTAAGAAGTTAGAAATCATCTCTACATATAGATTCCTAGGAATACATATTGATGATAAACTTAACTGGAATAAACAATACAACTACGTTATGGGAAAACTTGGATCATACTCTTATCTTTTCTATCATATTAAAAGAATTGTGCCATTTAAACAAAAATTAATTATATACAAAGCTTTGGTGGATTCATTGTTAAATTATGGACTAGAATGTTGGATAAGTTTAAAAAAACAACAAATGGATAACAAACAAAATAACAATGAAAATTTTCAATAATGTATACGTAAACTATAAATTTAAACCTACATTTGAACAACAACGAATAAGAAAAAAATATGGGATACTAAAAATAGATGAAAAATTTATATATCTGGGGGCACGGCAGTGCCCCCGCCAAGACGAGCCGAAGGCAGGAAGGGCACTACGTACCTTTTCTGGAAGTGTTTCGTCGTATTTTCGAACCCTCATAGCTTCGGCCTGGATAATACTAGAGAGCTCAAATTTTCAGGATAAGATGCAGTTAGCAGACTAATGAAATACGCTAAGTTTCATTTATTTAGCTTTTATACTTTGGATTTTATTAATACCTAAAATACGTCGATTCCGTCACTCACTCACTGACTGACTGACTGACTCATGATCATCAAAACCTCTAGGGTACTTCCTGAAGTCCTAGAAAGCTGAAATTTGGTATGCAGGCTAGGATTAGCACACAAACAACAAAAAAATTAAGAAATCCGTAACTTTCACCCTCCAACCCCTCATAAAGGGGGGGGTCTGGTTACATATTATCGAACCTTCATAGCTTCGGCCTGGATAATACCAGAGAGCTCAAATTTTCAGGATAAGATGCAGTTACCATACTAATGAAATACGCTAAGTTTCATTTATCTAGCTTTTATACTTTGGATTTTATTAAGATCTGAAATACGTCGTACCCTCAATGCTTCGGCCTAAATAATACTGTGTAATAATGTGATTTCTTACAAAAGTGGAAACAGCTTGTATATACAAGTTGACCAATAGAAAAACAGAAAAGTAGGGTATTGAAAAAAAATCCATTTTCTAAATAATCTTAAAACTAAATTTAGTTGTAATAGATAATCCCACCCAAAACATTTCATGTAAAATAAGTTGCCAAGATTCACATGCTCATAACGCTTTCACTGTTAAAAAGTTATCAGATCTCATCTTATAAAAAGAAATGAAATCTTACCCAAAACATTTCATGTAAAATACGGGGTTGCCAAGACTCGCATGCTCATAACGCTTTCACTATTAAAAAGTTATCAGATCTCATCCTACAAAAAGAAATGAAATCCCACCCAAAACACTTTGTGTAAAATAAGTTGCCAAGACTCACATGTCATAATGCTTTCACTGTTAAAAAGATATGAGATCTCATGTAGAGCCAAGCCCCTAACTCAACGAGGCCTAACTCTACAAGCCCCAACTCTAAAATCCCTATATCTTGGTCAAAAAGTATGGCTTGGCCGTTTCATGGAACTATTTCATCTCACCCAAAACATTTCATGTAAAATTCGTTGCCAAGATGCTCATAACGCTTTCACTGTTAAAAAGTTATCAGATCTCATGTAGAGCCAAGCCCCTCACTCTACAAGGGGGGCTAACTCTAAAAACCATACTATCTTGGTCAAAAAGTGTGCCTTGGCATACTCCATATCCTTTACATAACTCCATGGGATTGTCTGTGTGACTGCCACGAAACGGCCAAGGCATACTTTTTGACCAAGATATAGGGTTTTTAGAGTTGGGCTTGTAGAGTTAGGCCTCGTTGAGTTAGGGGCTTGGCTCTACATGAGATCTCATATCTTTTTAACAGTGAAAGCATTAAGACGTGTGAGTCTTGGCAACTTATTTTACACGAAATGTTTTGGGTGGGATAAAATAGTCATATCCAATTACTTTGAAGTAAGAAAAAAAAAGAAATTAATAGATGATGAATTTAATACAAGACACAATTGGAATAAAATCTTTAAAATAGACAAAATAAGCAATAACTTTGGATATAGATTAAATAATTATGTTAAATACAAAATTTTCAAACAATTAAATATTGAATACAATATTACATTTAGAAATAAAACACAAATTAATCTCTGACTTGGTAGATGGAAGAATTATATTAAAGAACGATAACTACTAATTTTAATTTTTGTTTACTAATATAGTAAACTCTCAGTCACATAACACAGGTATGCAGTTTACATAAGCATACCTAATGGGACTGATATACATTAAAAGAAAAAAAAATAATCATTCATTCAGACAGTATTGAAAAAAAATCATCGTGTCAAGAGTTTAAAATTTCTATAATGATAACATTGAAGGTTTTATTTTTTGTTTAGATTATGTAAATTTATTTACAACTTTGTAGAATTTGTAGTAACCTAGTTGATATTGATCCCGGAAAGTTTTCTTGAAGGTTATTGTAAAACCAATACTATATAAATCATACTCAGTTATTCATTCATTTCTCTTTAAGATACATACTTTCTGATTTATAGTGATTTCGGTAACTCCTTTAATAGGTTATTTCTTTTAATAAGCTAAATTTTCAAAAATTTAATTATAATTCCTTATTTTCTCTTAAAAGGAATTACAAAAAGCGAAAAGCTCTCATATCCTTCATAGCTGTATTAGTTTACGGGTTTTATTTTCAAATTTTAAGTAGCCTAGTAAGTTGAGTCATCATATTTCTACCAAAGGATCTTAACAGCAGTTTTAATAAAATTCACAGAATCTAGATGCTTCCAAAACATTCAAGAAAAAAGTGCATATACAGGCCCACTTGATGCCTTACTATCATTAGACAAAGTAATATTAATTATTCTCTGTCGCAACCATAATTAGAAATGGTTGGGACCGAGAATGTTTTAGATTTTGGATTTATCCAGATTTTTGGAATATGACATGGTGCTTTAGACAAATGAAAACTATTTACTTTCATAAAAGTTACTTTTTTATGTAGCGTAAAAACATGATTAAAATGAAACAAAGCTAAGATTATAACTTTATTTAATTATCATGTTCAGAAGCAGCATCGGTGGCTGTGTTCACTGATAGTGTGAATTGCCCTTAAGTCTCCCCTGGTTCCGCCCTTGATGATGGCGACTACAGTCATCTTAAGCCAACCAGAGCAGCGTATTGTATAGTTTATGACCACTGTTTATTACCTACCCTATTCTAGCCAATATGCCGAAAAACCAATTACAGAGAAATGTAATCTCGCGATTAACGGTCAGTGCTTAATGGTCTACGTAGGAACACAAAACATTAAAGGTTTGGCTAATGACAAAAAAACGGAATAGCCTGGATTTACAGTTGATAGAAAATTCCTCGCCTTTATGAATCCTAAGTCATTACCATCAGTTTACCTTTCTAATGTTTCTTAGATTATCAGCGCAAGGAGAATGAATGCGCATATATGTATTCACCCATATAAGCAGGGCATCATCTTAAAAAGTGCTGGATTTCGGTATCCGGGTTACGAATGTTCATCTATATTTATTTATTTATTTATTTATTTATTGTTATTAATAAAATCTCATTAAAACGGATCCCATATTCACAACAGTTAAGATTAAAACAAATATGGTTTTAGTACTAATGAAATTAACGGAAGGAGGCATTCATCAAACATGTTATAACTTATTAGGAAAAATACCCAAAACACCTTTATCTGTAGAAGGGATTCATCAATTTTGCATTAGTTCACTAATACGCAAGAATGTAAAGTTTTCATCAAAATCTCATCTATAATGCCATTATATTTGTAATTAGGTCTACTTCAACATCGAAAAATTTTGCAAAATGAATTCAGTAAATGAAATGTGTCGTGCCGGGGTGGTCTAAAGGATTAGACAGCGGTCTAACTAGACTGTTTGAATGTTTACTTTCTTTCCTATATTTGTCTGCTTTATGTCATCTTTCTCTTCACCTTCCATCACTCCAGTCACCTGATCAGTAGAAGTGATTATGACCAGATTCCCCTAAGTTACTGGGAAGCCTTCGTCCAGCCTTGGACTGAAACAAAACAGGCCGTAAATAAAAAAATAAAAATAAAATTAATATGAAACGTAAGCATTTTTAAAAATTGAAACCCATTGGATAATAAACTTACAACGAAGTCCTTCATAAAGATACAATAAAAATGTTGAAAATGATTGAGAAAAATAAAAATCGACATAAATCTCTACAGTTTCAATTACCATTAAAATGAAGACAATTTCAATTTGTAAATTTAAATTATTACGAATTAAGTCAATGTATCAAAATAATGAGACCCAATGGACCCAATTAAAAAAAAAACAATGAAGACTATCTGGAGAAGTAATGTTATAAAACACAAACGATCATCAAAGTGAAAAATCGACAAACAATTTACTAAGAAGTAAAGTATTCACATTTAGTTTAATAGAAAGAACTGCTATATTGGATGATGAAATTACATTGAGATTCCTTTATAGGAACTTTGTTAATTATTTGTAAAGTTCCCATATTTTTTTAGTAGATCTTTTCTCCTAAAGCCTCTACTATTAAACATTTGTAACATCACACCAAATTTAAATGTAAAAACTACATTTAATATGCAAAAGCAAATTTTCGAAAAGATTACACGTCTTTTCTTTTTTCAAGCCTTAAATAACAGTAAGTTGAAGAACAATACTCCAAATTATATTAAACTCCTCGAGAAAATATTAAATATTGATACAAATATTTATAGTAGAGGCTTTAGGAGAAAAGATCTACTATTGTAAGTAAATGGTATTGGTTTCAAATATTGTTAATATTTTCTCGAGGAGTTTAATGTAATTTGGAGTATTGTTCTTTAATAACTTATTGTTATTTAAGGCTTGAAAAAGAAAAGACGTGTAATCTTTTCGAAAATTTGCTTTTTCATATTAAATGTAGTTTTTACATTTAAATTTGGTGTGATGTTACAAATTTGTTAATTAGTGATCGGAATTTGTTTTTTATTGAATCTGATATTATGTGAATTTCTCAGAAATATATCAACTACTAAACTGATGCTAATCAATTGTAACATTTTATTACGGATATTTTCTTGAGGGGTTTTTTTCTTCTTATTCTGTTTGTTGTATCTTTAAAAGTTAGTTAAAAGAACTATTCTATCAAAAGAGTCCTGTAAAGATATGGATTGACAGAAGAGATGATGTTATTTTGAGGTCATTTGCTGAAAGTGAGACTTCACTGACCAATGACAATGAAATGACAAGTCACTTAAAAGGAGAGAAAACTGAAAACAGATCCATAAAATTAATTAGAAAGAAAAAGAATTCGAAAACAATTCCTCTTAACCTTCTTTGGTTTTCTCTGGAGAGATAAAATCATAATAATTTTATTATATCAAGATTCCAAGCTTTTCATATATGCAGATATGCATATACAACTGACATAAGAACGATTTAATTTTTATATCGGAAAAAGTTTTGCGGTTTTGAGAAATTTGCGCTTCAAGATGATAAAAGTTCTCATCGAAAAATATTACAAGCGAGACAATAGGAATTTCTATCATATCTCATGTTAGATGATGAAACATTAACGAAATGTAAAAAAAAAATCATCATTTACTTTCTATAATGAGTCTGAATGAAGATAATAAATTAAAATTTCATTAGAAACGGTTTTATAATCACAAGGAAAAGAAATGTGGCTTATGAACCTTGACAAAAGGCGAAAATGCCGTTCCCGGGTTCTCAACTTCAGTGACGTAACAATCTTTTTCTAATACTTTTTTTCTTGATTAATTGATGTAGAGGATAGCTAATTATTTTTCAAGGCATATGCCCTAACTTTTCAATATAATATCCTTCATTTGGTCCATAGAAATATTTGCGATGCAATTCAGTATCCTGTACTAAATGTTAAAATTATGTTGTTTTTTGTTTTGTTTTTTAGAAAAGCAGTTGAAAGCTTGCTGGCATCCTTTCGAAATATTTCTGAATCGAGAATCGCGTCAGTTCCTGCGTAATGGATAGTCAATACGTCAACCGCAATTGCTGAGGAAGTCATTCAGAAATAAGTAATGATTTGATTTTGCAATTAGCAGCTTATAACTTTTCCTCCAGAGGCCTCTCGGTTGATTCAACTGAGCCCAGAAATGGATTCTCGCTTTCCACACATTTTTTCGTTCAAAAGACTTCATTTCAAATACGACTGATACAAAAGCCACCGAAACTTCAAAAGATGGGCTTTGATTTTTTAGTTCTGATTCTGTTACGTGTCACTACAAGTAAGATGATGAAGTTTTAACTGAATCCAATAATAAAACAAATCACGGCATTTTATCCAAGATAAAAATCGTAAGATTACAATAAGAAATGTAAGAAAATAAGAAAAATAAGAAATATTACAATTGACAAAAGTTTAGATCTTAAGAATATCTTCAGGATCTTTAAGAAATATTGTGGTTCACGTTGTAACATTGGAACAGTCCTAGTTCTCCTCTTTTTCTGTAGTTTCTTTATCTTTCCATTCCAGATACTCCATGGGAATAGATACAACCATTTAGTAGTCCCCATTATGTTAAGTAATTGGATATAAACTAGTCCAAATTACTTAAACGTGTGAGCTCGCAAGATCACATAGTTTTAGGCCAGTTTTTCTTTTTAAATCGTTTACACAATTCACATAAACAACTTCTAAATTAAAGAAAGCCTTTAGTTGGAAACGTGATACACGAAGTCGTTGTTCACTGGGTTTAAAATAAACCTTCTCATATGAACTGCGTCAACTCAGACAACTACAGAAAGTGCCAAAAACTCATGGAATTTCAATTCTTACCGTCTGTAGAAATCCGAATAGAATCGCCAACTAACAAATCAATCAGTTTTAAAGAAAGATGTAAAATTCATTAAGTTCAGTTCATATACCTTTTAATTAATTTTATTTAAAAGAGGGAATATAAAGAGAAGCTGATTTTCAGCCCTTTTTCGATTACATGTTCTTTAAGCACGATGTGCTGAGTATTTTTCCCGTTTTTAGTAAAAGATTCGACTGACAGTGGGGAGGATAACACAATTTTAAAATTCGTTATGCTCATTATAATTATTTACTTAATATCGAGTTCCACACAATCTCAATTTTCACACATGTTTAAACAAACGATTGTATGTATGACAAGATCTCATTTCTAATCCAGCTTTTCTCATTCTCTTTCAGTTGCGTTATTTGATAATGAAGATGAGGCTATGATCCAAGTTTTCTTACATGCTGTCCAGAGGATAAACACTGACCGGTGGAATTTTCCCAGAATAAACTTAGTTCCTCAAGTAGAAGTCATCAGAAAAGACGACAGCTTCCAAGCATCCAAAAGACGTAAGTTCATTCTGTAATTTTCGAGGAATTCGTTAAGTAATGGAAAATTCCGAGATGTCAAGATATTTCTTTATATTATAATTCTTTATAATCTTATACCATAAAAATATCAAGAAGGGTGAACATCACGAGAATAAAAGCAGAGCAAACTATAGAGCAGAGCCAGCAGAGCAGGCTATAACTATAGCCTGTAACATATAGAAGACAAATGGGGACCAATACCTACAGAGCAGATTTCGGGTCCCCAGCGGACACAACACACAGAAGAATACGAAAGAAACAACCATGCCACGACCGGGATTCGAACCCAGGTACTGGCGCATTGGACGCCACGGCTGGCCGCCGCCGAGACCGCACGACCACGCCAAGAGCAAATGTAACTATTGAAAAAAAAAGCTATAATCAACTCCAAAACACTAGTTAATACTTCAATTCAAAAGATTTATGCAAACAACCACTTTAAAATTTTTATATCTATCGTTCCTATTGATTTCATAAACCATTACACTTTTATAAGAATTGTGATTATTACATGAAAGCAAATGTAACAGCTGATATGTTCCTGATCGAACTCCTTATTATCTTCCGAAATAACGTATAACATATTATGTTACTCTCTTTCAAGCAATTTTAAAATATTTTTGAAGCCGTTTTTTTTTATTAAAAACTTGTGGATTCTTTTAAGACCCCAGAATTAGTATCATTTGTTCAGTCTCAGAATAACATTCATTCTTCGCGAAGACAATGAATTATTGGCAACATTAGTGATGATTTTATCTCCTCATTGCTTAATTACGAATTGTTTTTATGTTGCTTGCAAATTCAATGTAAAATCAGAGGAAATTCATATTGTATAACATTCACTATTAAATACGAGATCCCCGTATTTCTACTATCTAAGGTACACAGTTGTGGAATAATTGTAGCGCATTACTGATTACTGTGATGTGACTTTGAAATATTTCGGTGAAGTCAATTGGATCTTCCTACACCTACTACAAAAGTTTCAGCTTACGAGGATAATTAGCTTTTTGATAACCTTGATCTCAGCAGACAGTGGCAGTCACCCATACTTCGATTTAAAATTGTATTCTATAACTTTTAGAAGAAACTTATTTTTTATCCAATGCCTATGAAATAATAGTATGCCATAAGAAACATTTTTCATATTACAATTTTTATTTAGTTTTGCAAATAACATCCTTAAAATCTTAAAGCAAACATTATTTTGTTAATTTCAATATCTACATTTCAAAATTAAACCTGAAGTTCTAATCACATGGGAACATTGGAATTCCAATCACATTTCACACATTGGAATTCACAAACGCTTAGTATGATATTTAATTTTCAATGTTAATATGTTCACGAAACTGGATCAAGACATGATGTACTAGAAATACCTGACAAATTATCAGTTTAGAGGCTAGCTCTGTCTCAACTGAAGATAATTCGAGAAAAGACAGGAAAGTTAAACAAAATCCAAAAAACAAGAAAAGAGTTTAACAGATGGCAATAATCATGTTCTGTAACTGACAAAATATATTTTACTGAAAACGAAATATTTGCTTCGTTTTGCTTAGTTGTGATTCCATTGTACATAATATACGATTTAACTGTTTCAAATAAACTAAGTAAATATTACTTAATTTATTACATTTCCATGTTTTACATTTCTATTTTCAATGTATGTTTTTAAACTATACGTATAGCTTTAAATCAAACAACTGTTACTACTGGAATAACATCTTTATTTTCTTCAATATTTCGTCTTATATCAGACAGGGCCGATCACTGTGAGGAAAAGCAGCACAAGCCCGATCCCTTAGTCGATGCGATTTATGAGATGAAAGAAGAACGTTTTATGATTCATGAATTGCAAAACTTGTATGAATAAAGAATAGATTAAAAGTTAGCAAAATAATATGTGGATATTTTAAGCAATATATGGAAAATAAAGAAAGAAAATTACTTATGAATTATAATAATTAGTTTCATTGTTTAAAGCATGATTATTATTTTTTAATGATTAACATTGTTTCATTATTTAAAACATAGATTATAAATAATGATTCTTTTTTTGGGTTTTTTGAACAAATTTATGCTGTGTAATTAAAGTATAAGTATGTTTTATTATTTAAAATATAGATTGTTATTTTTAAATGTTGTATTCTTAACATTTGTGAGGAGGAAGGCATAGATCTTTTCCTCAATCCTGAAAAAGGACTTTTGCTCAAAAAGAAGAAATATTGAAGATAAGGATGTTATTCAAGTAATAGAAGTTGTTTGATTTAATATATGTTAGAAAAGAATGAAGATTATTTTTATAGGTTTAAGTTTTATTATTCATTATTACATATCAAATAGATTTGTCAGTTAATTAGCAGGCACAATGATAATATAGTGACCGATATACATCAAATATATTTCGTTTTTTTATTCGATGTCTTCGATGATTATCATCAAAGAACAGGTGGATCATTTGACATCTGAAGACTAAGTGATGTCCTCATGGTTCATATTTTTGATATTTTTTTCATCCGCTGATTTTATCTTATCAGACGTTTATATCAACCCAGCATTCCATTTTCGGGATCAATCTATCTTGATCTGACAAAATCACTGCCAGTTTTGAATTACTGCCTCTACTGGCAACACTCTGCCGATCGTTTGGAATGAAAATGCCTCAAATGTGGAAGGCATCTCTTCAGGTAAAGAACTCTCTCAAAATATTAATATTTTTTTTCTGTCCTCTTCCTTTTAGTATGCAGCCATCTCATGAAAGGTGTGGGAGGTGTATTTGGACCAATGTCGATGAAGACTTCCTCCCATGTTCAGTCCATCTGTGGTACAGTTCAAATCCCCCACGTGGAAGTACGCTGGGATTTCCGGTCCTTCAAGGATGACATATCAGTCAACTTGTATCCTCATCCAACGAGCTTAAGTCAAGCGTATGTGGACATTGTGCATTGGTGGGATTGGAAACATACCTTCACAATAATCTATGAAGACGCTGAAGGTAGGACAACTTCCCATTAGATAGCTGTAGTATTCATTTCAAAGTGATTGCAGAATGAAGGGAAGAGTTAAGCATTCTTTTGGAGTTTGAATGGGTGAAGGCTTTCAATGCTTTCTTTACTTTTCCCTTCATTCTATAAGTCGAAAAATGTAGGAAAGGATTTTTGAAATCTGTGAATTGCAGTTATGATTTGGATTAATATTGTAACAAATGAACTGAATCAACATGGTAATGAAATATTTATTCAATCGTAATGAGGTTTAATTGCCTCTCTTCCTAAACAATTAACTGCCCTTTCACCTCTGAATTCATTAATGCAAATCAAGGACTGCAACGAAACATTTCCGTAGCTAATTGAAGATCACACTCCTTCAGTATTTGTGGTTCAAATTTTAATAACAAAGCTCGGATGTGCTTTCTACTTTATGCAGAACAAGAATACTTCTATCATAAATGATACAAGAAGGCTTTCGATGGAAATTTTCCGTGAGCTGTTAGCAAAATATGCTAATTATTATTAGTACAGAAGAATGAAAAAAAGATTCATGAAAAAAAAGGTTCAATCAACAATAACCATGAGAAGTGCTTACAAAATAAATGCTTTGGAAAAGAACATAAACTTTTCTAATGCAGCAATAATAATTATAAAGCCTCAGAAATTGAAAAAGTAGGTAAAAACTGATCTTTAATATTAACTACATGACGAAACTATTTTTTTAAATAAAGTATTAACAAAAACAACAGGTAAATACAATAGAATTATTATAGTGCGAAGTAAAAGTAGAAATAAAGTATACACAATAGAAACATTAA
The DNA here is from genome assembly GCA_023159025.1 of Thereuonema tuberculata. Lineage (NCBI taxonomy): Eukaryota > Metazoa > Arthropoda > Chilopoda > Scutigeromorpha > Scutigeridae > Thereuonema > Thereuonema tuberculata. Next base: position 18,972,933 of record JAFIDM010014012.1, on the reverse strand, counting down.
CAAAACATTGTGAAATTATTTCTCTAGATACTGAAATAAAGCTCAATATTTTCCTTCCAGTTTGCAATATTTGAATTAATTAAACAAAAAGAATTCATGTGCTAATATAATATTTCTTTATTATTCCACGGCTATTCTTGGGAATTATTAAAAAAAACCCGTTTTATTCTGTAATACTGAAATAAATAACGAAAGGTTTATGTTAGCTTATTAGTATAGACAAGTCAATCTGTTTATTAGTGAAGAAAAGCTTTCTTTCTTTTTTCCTTACAGGTTTGGCTCGTCTGCAAGGATTACTGAAGATTGCAGAAACTCATGAGCTAGTTGTTCGTCAGTTGGGAGAAGGTGATGAATACAGACCCTTATTAAAAGAAATAAAAAAATCAGCTGCAAGACATATTGTCCTGGACTGCAGCGTTGAGAAAATCTATTCAGTTTTAAAACAAGTAAGTAGTTTGTAATTCAAGAAGTGCGACTTTACATTCTGCTTGAGTTGGTAACTTATTTAGTACAAAATATATAAAAATAAATATTATTTACTTTTTAATGTCATTGTTTAATCTATTTTGTTAGCTTGAAAACTAAGCTTAGAAACATGTTGACAATGGTTTCTGAGATCAATGGTTAAAGCTACAACGTTCGACGTTTTAGTTCATATCCGTTATCTGATAAATCGTTTCATTCACAAAACCAACAACAAATTAAAAAAAAGTGTCAACAATACTAACAATCAGAAACCACGATCAACATAGTTTCAACTTCTGTGAACTTAAAAAGTATTTTAGCAAATTACTTTTGAAAATTACTGTTATTTCTGTAATTTTAGGCACAGCAGATTGGGCTGATGAATGACTACTATGACTTTCTGATAACAAATCTGGTAAGGACTTCCTTAGTACTAATAATCCTGATAATTTTCTTAAATATCTTAAAAGAACTGTAGATAATAAGCATTGATAAAAAGATTTAACGTGCAGAGAAATTATTCAAAAACAAAGGTCAAGGGATGCACAATGAATAAACAAAAAACGCGTTTCGAGTCTGTTATGAGAGGGAATCGGGCTGATGAGTTCCAAACAGGACGAAACGGCCGTTCCCGATTCCCTTCTATAACAGGCTCGAAAGGCGTATTTTGTTTATTCATTGTGCAGCCCTTGGCTCTTGTTTTTGAATAGTAAGCATTGCTTTAGTATTGATATAATTACAAGAAGATAAGAACACGATCAAGATATTTTGAATCTTGCCTTATCTTCTGTAATAATATTCATAAATATGATTTACGATTTAATGTATGACGTCATCGTTTAAGCTTTTTCTGATCATGGCTTTCAAATATCTAATCAAAGACAACATTCGATTTTAGTTTGAACAGCCTTTTTTTAAAGACTAGTAGAATCAAGGACTTTGTGAGAAATCTTGAAAGCAGAATAGCAGCAACATATTTAGTCTTTCTATTTGTACTGTAGGATGCATAACATATCAATGTTGCTTAAAATACATAAATTAATCTCTCCTTGTTAACGAGAAATCTCATTAAAAATAAAATGACATAAATGAACAATAATAATCTTTTGGTAACTGAAAGAAAAGTTTCTGTTAATCTAAAGCTAGAGAGGTCATGCTTATTTAAAACACAATACATAAAGTAATCGAAAGTTTCCAATTCAATATAATGTATGTTAATATTTTAGCAATGTCCAGGAACCTTGACCGAATAAATGTTATTCGGTTCATTACAACTTTGCAAAAATCCTGAAATTTCCGTTACAATTTCACATTCAGCTGAATTTTTAATGTCATTAAAAATATTGATATCTTGAATTTTACTGATGTGAAGTGCTGCCATCAAATAAAATATATAAACTACGAAATGATAGTTTGATAAGGAAGTGACTTTGTATACCTCAAGATTCCTTGAAAACAACTTGCGCTTGTGATTTTTAGCAATCCCTTTGAAATACTTAGCAAATATCAACACAGAACATATTCAGCCATACTGCGAGTACTGTCAACTTCCTTTCCACGAGCTTTAAGTTTGACATTAGTAAAGATATCAAGATGAAATTTATGTTATTTACAATATTCTATTATTCATTAATTATTATCAATTATAGAAAATTGATTTGGAAGCTATTGAAGAAACAGTAAAAACTTTGAACATGACTTTATGAAGTTCTTTAATTTGTTTAGAAATAATGTTTCTTTCTCCAATGAAATTTTAAAAGTTAAATTCCATCATTACATGAAGTTCATTTTTGTTTTGTAGAGTTGTTGTTTTTAGATACTAAATTTAAGAAAAAGCAAGGTGAAATACAATATCATATACCCCTGTCAGTATAGTATTAGGGATCAATTTATGTAAACCTAACAATACTTTTATTTAGGACGTTCACACTGTAAAAGTTGACGATTTCCTTCATTCCCTTACGAATATTACTGGGATACGATTAGTAGATGTCACGAGGCAGGAAGTCCGTGGAGTGATTGCGGACTGGAGATATGCGGAAATGCACGGAAAGAAAATGGACATTGGTGACTTTGATTTAAAGGTAAGAGAAATAAAAATAAAAAATAATATTTATAAAAACTCGATTTTCTGATATCGCCGCACGTAAAATATAATATTTTCCTGGATTTTCATCTCAGGTTTAATTGGACTTTTCACTATAACATGCAACTATGTTGTTGGTAAATTTATTGAAGTTTGTTTATCACGAATTTAAAATAGAGATTCATTCAATTTTTTACAAACATGCTAAAAGAAAATAAAGACTAACTAACAGGAAATAAAGGCATTACAATCAGTGTTTTGATATTCCAACCTTAAATATCAGTTGAATGGATTTCAAAGAACTTATTTGACTTTCTAATGGGATGCATTAGATCCCATTGATCATCCACAATTTAGTAGATTATGATAAGGCTGTCTCATTATCAATAATCCTGATTTGCTGTAGAAATAAATATTAGTACAGCTGTAGTCAAGGATAAAATTGAAGCTTAGTGAGCATTGTGAACACGATTGATTTCGTGCTTCCTCTGATGTATCTTCCACTTTACAATTATTCACTTTCTGGTGAATAAAATAGTGTTTTTAATTTGCTGCTATGTAAACTACAATGTAAACTACATGTCAAAAAATTCTGCTGTGGAATGTTTCCTGGTCTTGCGTTTAACTGCTCTGAATCAATGTGTATAGAATTGGAAGTCCATGGTTTTGTATTAGTAGCAGCAATTGTATGGGGAGGGGGATTATTTTACATAACATTGTATTAGGAATAAAGAAACATGTAGTGCTCAAAAAAAAATGTTTTATCGTTTCTGGAGGAACTGTCTAATCTAATTTTGTTTCAATTTATAGACCGAAGTAGCGTTGATATACGATGCTGTTCATGTGTTTGCTAAAGCTGTGGCAGATTTAGAAGGTTCTCAGAGGATCGACATCCGTCCACTGTCTTGTGAGAGTGATGCTGCTTGGTATCAAGGAAAGAAAGTCATAGATAAGATGAGAGAGGTAAGTTAACTCTGCAAAGGAAAGCAAAATATCTGTGGAATATTCTACTCTTTAAGTTAATTCTAATGTTTCTTTTAAGTAAGATTCTGAATGAAATTTTTAACCTGCTCTTCAAAATTTAAGTAATATTACAAAAGAAACTATCAATGATAAATGCTTTAATTTAAGTCATCAAGCCATTCATCTGAATTGAAGAATCAACATACTATACATTGTATCAATAACATCTTATTATGTCTTGGAAATTCTCCCCGAGAACTTCAGACTTACTTTATACTACTACAACCCTCAGATTTCTCTTTCAATATCCCTGGAAATGAAGATTACAGTCTTTCTCTAACGTAAGCTTTTTACAACTTGCGAGTGCTACCCTGTAAGTTGTTATTGGTTATTTCAGTGCATCATGGCAACGAAAGCAAATACTTAACACTTAGCATAATCTTTACTAACATTACAAAAAATATGCATTTTCCATTTTACTCAACTACAGTTAACTATCCACTAAAATAAAGATACAGTTACTTCTTTTAGACGAATATTCATAGGAATACGAACTTTACGTTCTTCAACCAGAATGATTATGGAAAATAGTCAACTTGGCCTCAGTAACAAAACTAACCAATAAATACGATAAGGAAAATAAACGTTTTTCATTTATTTTCATTTATTGAAAATAATCTTTAGGTGCAAATAAAACTGTATAAAAAATTATATCAATCATTCCTGTTCAACTGAATTTCGTCAAGAGAACAAGTAATCTACCTTACAAAATATAATGAAATCATAATTGTTCATCTTTCTAAATGTTTCATCCTTGAAATTTTTCTCTAAATTCTTGACTCTTACAACATTACTTCGTGAAACTTCAAGGAAATAACCATTTTTAAGATGAAGAGGATTTATCGCTTTTTTTTTGTCTATCAACCTAAAAAAAAAATAACTTAAAAACCTACAATTTTTATCCAAATATATTTTACTTTTCATCTAAAACAATAGTATTTTGTGAATTGAAATAATGTATGTAGTGGAAAAATCCTCATCTGATAACTATACGATAATGATAAGCTTTCCTTCATTAAAACTCAATGTCTGATTTATTTTATGTTGGTACTTTTATTTCCTTTAATTTCTATTTAACTTTTTAATTAGCTATTTATAGCTTTTGATTGCAATTGGGAGTTAACGAGTTCTATTATTCTAAGTTTAAATTAATAACGTTTGCGGCCTTTTGTGCAGGAACATTTGAAAATACACATCCATTCTAGGCAATTAATTTTGTTTTAACTTATTCTAATATTTAATCGTTTTTATTCTAATAGTTAGAGAACTTCATGATAAAAGGCTTTAATAAAAAATATTTAATTGTATATACTATATGTTTCGCAGTAACGAACTATATTTTCAAGTGAATAACATTAAAATAATACAAGAATATATTTCATCAAATTTTAAAATAATTAACAACAATTCTTAAGAAACAATACAACAAGATGAAATTGCAACTGAATGATAACAAAAAGCTTTAGAAATGTACAGAAAAACCGATAAAGACAACATAACATAATTAACATTGAAATAAATCGGAAACATCAGGAATTTCAAATTTTCGGTTCATATTTAATTGAATTTTTTTTAAATATAAAAGGCCTCTTTTCTGTTGGTTATAGCAATAACAGATTGCAAATCAACACTTGAAATGTGATTCGATAATGAAGCCTATTATTACGTTATTCTAATAGTTTTTAATCTCTGTTATTTCTAGTTAGAGAGGCCAGGTTTGAGTGGTCCTATTCGATTTGATCATCAAGGTTTTCGAACGGATTTTGATTTGGACATCATAAGAATGAATCCTGAGGTCATATGGAAAAAGGTGAGTAAGATCTATTTTAATTTCGAGAAAGTTAATTCTTGGAAATTATTGATTGCAATCTACTGTTGTCTTCGAATCACGATCAAAGAGTTATCTTAAATCCTTCCTTGAGTGAAAACGGCCTAATTTTTTTTTTTTATAAAAAAGCCTAACAACTATTTTTAAAAGAAGAGAGGTTCAATTTTAGGACAGTGGCGATATCTAGCAGATATTTTTCTTAACATGGCGCGAGTTTTGATGGAAAAACACTACTAGAAATTGGTGACTAGAATTACAAAATAGAAGCTTATCTCGAAATTTAATTGTAATTTAAAGACAGTTGGGATTGTAAAAATCTCTTTCACTCTTTCTTAAAAAATAAATTCCTATAAATTTAAGGTATTGAGTTGTCTTTAGGCAAATATCCAAATAATGAAAAGAATAATAGTTTTCAAGACTTGGATTTGATAGAAACTGTTTTCATGTTACTGATAAAGTGGCTTGAAATTTAAAGGATACGAAATAATTCATATTATTTCAATGATGAAAAACAATGATTACATGCGATTCTTTTACTCGACGATAATTTTATTAATCTCTCATTAATTGAACTTATTCTTTATGCAAATATATATGTTTACTTTCAACTTCTTTTCGTCAAAAATTGGTTTAAGTAAAAACAGGTTTTTAAAAACAACAGATATAATTTTAAATGGTTTTAAATATTAAGATACTTGTTTTACGTGAGTTTTATTATTGTCTGGTAAACACACAAGTTTTTTTTTATGATTTTCCTAATGGAAAAGTCCTTTTCTATTTCAGTTGGCTTCTTGGAATGTCAAGACTCAAGTCACCAACACAATTTCTGCAGGAGACCTTGAAAAAGATACATTAGCATCACGACAAAACAAAACTTTAATTATAACTACTATATTTGTAAGTATTTGTTTTAATTATTTAAAAAATAAACTATTTAAAATTATTTAAGAATGAAATAATATTATGCAAGATTTTTCACAATTTTATTTAAGCTCTGGAAAGTAAGTTTTTCTGGACGTTCCAAGCAATGATGCTGGTGCTGAACATTTTAGGTTTAAAATTGAGCGATCTCTTTTAAATCTAAAAGGCTTACGACTGAGCTTATTAATTAAAAAAAAAAAAAAAAAAAACAAGCTAATAAGGTCAAGGCACTGGAAATGAAATATATGAAATTTGATGTAATTAATGATTTTAATTTTTTATCTCCACAATTTAAAGCAAGAAAAGAATAGAAAACATGACTGAACACTGAATGTAAATCAAATAAAAACACTTTTTTAAGTGACCCTTCCCATAATAGCTGAACCTTCCATAAAGAAGACCTCAATGTAAATGTGCGTAAATAAAAGACTATTTGATGTGGATTTCAAGATAAATCACTGCACAACTGTTTAATTAGTTTGTCCACAAAAATCTACCATAGAAAGACACACTTACAGACTTAACAGTTTCTATTACTTACATTTAGGGAGGATATTTCCTTAATGTAAGTTTGTTTAGTTTTTCCCAAATGTTTATTAGATAACACGGATTAGTTTTCTTGAAACAAATGCGAAACACTGTTTCTGAACAACTAGTTAAAGGAAGAAAGTCTCAGACTAAGACATAAAACACTCTTCTCATAATACTCCACTTATCTTAACCGCAGTTCATAGCAGAGGAAGAAAAGATGTTTTTGCATAAACCAATAAGCAAATAAATTATTAACAATTCGTTCTACTATTTCAAATCCTTTTAGTACTTCTTCATTTACAATATTTCGATTGTAAATTTAACTGGAAAGTTAAAAGAAAGCAAAGAAACTTATCAGAGGTTTATAAAGGTCCAACAGGATGTTAAACATAACAGTTCTATTCGTAGGATTTGTAAGAATACTAATTGTAAGACAAGTGGGTGTTAAAGGAAGAAGATTAATTCGGAACCAAATTGAAACCACTGTGAGGAATCTAAATTACATTGTATTGGAGTCATGTGTAAATTAAAGTGTAGAAGTTATGGCCCTCCTTATTGTGATAATACCTGAAGGACATTCATAGAACGATTAAGAGAACGAATAAAAGTGTCTCAGATTGGACAGACCACTGATCAACTTAATGCAGGCGTCAATATTTTATGTAAGAATTTTAAAGATGAAAAAGAAATATTTATAATCGAAGCATTGATTATTAACAGTTATAAATGCATAAATAAAGATAAGGAAATAAAATTAAACGATTATTCAATCTGTTTATTTAAGCAAGGTTTTCAAAATTTAAATAAGTTTTTATAATTTCCTGTTATCGTCTTATGTTTGTTTCTTTAAATCTAAAGGATTGGTCTGTTATATTTTGTTCCCAATACATTTAATAACATTTAATAACTGATTTCTTTCATGAGACGTTTTATATTGTTTATATTTTAAACTTAACGGATTTGTAATAAATTCTACTTGAAGATTGTCAATATTTTCATATTTTTATATTGAAAGTTTGTATTTTTTTGACGTAGAAATAAACTTAATAATATAATTTTAAGTTTGAAAAAAGATGAAATGATTATTTACTGTCAGACATAATTTTGTAGGTAATATTGTTTGATTTTTTATTTTTACAGAGTGAACCTTATTTCATGAATAAAAGTAATTCGGAGGAACTAGAAGGTAATGACAGATATGAAGGTTACGTCATTGATCTCATGGAAGCCATCGCAAAGGACATTAAAATCAACTATCAATTCCAACCTGTCAAGGATAAATCCTATGGTGGACAGGATAAAGTGACTGGCAAATGGAACGGAATGGTGGGAGCACTTGTCGAAAGGGTAAGTTAAGACTTGATAAGAATATTTGTCTTCATTTAATACTACAATTTAATGAAAGTTTTGTTTTATCTAAGAGAAACCTTACACGAAATTTACTTAGGCTAGTATATTAGTTTCTTTTTAGATGTAATTTCCCTTAAGGATAGTAGACACTTTCCTTGTTTTAGTAATTCAGCGCAATGATATTTTTAAGTCAAAAAAGACAATAAAATAATTTATAAATGCCAGGTAATAGTTTCTTCCACGATAAATTTGTTTACATTTTGTACAGCATTGTATTTGAGCCATTAATCCACATAAAAACATACGACTGAAAAGTATCATACCTAAATTACTTCTTCCGAATAAGTACTGTTATTTTTCTTATTATACAACAAAACATACTCCGCTATAAAAATAAATCAAGGCTTAGTATTTCTAAAGAAAGCTTTCTGTAGCATAAAAGTAATCTTCATAAAATAATTATTCATAAAGAAATATAATTGTAATAAAGTAAAAAAAATCTGCACCTGAATAAGAGAAAAAAAGAAGAAATTGCCTTTCTGATTTTAGATTATGGGGAGGAGTTGGAAACGGCCGTTTCGTCCTTCAACGGACTCATCAGCCCAACCCAGCCTCACCCTAACCAAAATCAGAAAGGCAAGATCATCTTGGTGAAAACCATGAAAAAATATAATTGTCTAGGTAGACAAAAACTCTTTAACTTATCTGTAAGTCTTTATTTGAAGAAGAATCAAAACAAAACAAATCAAAAAAAGCAGAAAAACTTTTTATCATTCAATGAATCACACAGCGTTATGATTAAATAAATATTAGTTTATCCAAATAGCAGTATTAATTAAATTAAAATAATCTTGTCTAAAATTAAGTATTTATAAATTTGAGCTTCATAAAATACAGGTTATCCGTCGGTAGAATAATATGTACTGCTTGCCCAGGCGATAAAGACTGGCTTTGGCAGACTGCCAAAACAATGGAATACGCCGAAGGGGAGATAGGAAGCTCTAGAGGGACGGAAAAATACGCTTGGAATTTATTCTTGATTACGCTTCTCCCTTTTGCGCATGTTTAAATTAGTTCTTTCTATCGTACGATCGTCATATCAGTAATTTTTCACTTTATGCATCTCTCCTTTGTACATAGTTTGTTTCTGTTCTTGTCGGTACATACGCATCTCCCCTAGTTTCACGCCCAGAAAGAAGTAGGAGCGATCACTAAATCACGTGACCAGTCTCTTTCGACTGGCTAAGCAGTAGATATTAATTATAATTAACGAAAAAATATATTAGTTACAAAATTACTATTCTCATAAATTTGACAGATAATAAATCTTTTGCTAGTGACACTTAGAATATAATAAGATATTCCCTAAAAAGATATAAATTTTCTAGTGTCATTAAGCACATGAATTAAAAACTTCAACTTCACTTCTAATGGTTTCCTGCATTTATTTTAAGCGTATTATTAATTCGTTGATTAGCAAAAAGCGTTATTTCAAAGTAAATACATAATGTAACACCAAAATAGTAATAAAGATAAAAGTAATTAAAAAATAATAACAAAGAAATATTTTTCTTCATATTTATTATCTATTATATAGTGTATACTATAAAATTGCAATTGTTGCTAAACCTCCGAAGTAATTTATGTAAAAATCATTTTTGAATAAAACGACTTCCATTGAAAATTAATTATAAAAGACAGAATTATATATACAAAGCAAATTTCCTCAATTTTATTCTATTATTATTACAATTGTTATTATTAGAAAATTATTAAAAGACACTGTAAATTCCAGAAATTTTTTAAAAAAAAGTAACTTTTAATTTTTATATTTTGATGATGTGTTTCACGAGGACTGTTCCATTCTAACTGAGAGGTGTGAAGATATTCTTGGGCTTCGTTGAATATTACTTTTATCCACTAAAATTTAGTAAATATAAAAACACTTCTCCTTAACTAAAATTAATACTATTAATTAACCTGACTTCTGGTATTTGTTAATGATAAATATATGGTCTGTTGACGAATCAGGCTTTTGTTACAATATCGTGATTTTGTTACAATTCAAAATAACCCTAACTTCAACCTAATGATTTAATATCTTTCTCTATCCAAATAATAAAAATAATAATAATAATAATTATAGTAAATATAGTATTAATAACAATAATAATGAAGTCACTCACCTTTTGTTATTGGAGTTTCCCTAAAAGCCTTGTTCGCTTCTGAGTTGCATGTTCCCTGCATTCGAAATGATTACGCCTGTCGCCTCAGGTGATTGCTTTTCTGGTTTTCCTTTTTGGAAAGCTGAATTTCGATTAGTAGAGCTTTCCTTTTTGCTGTGGTTTACTCCATTTAACAATGTTATATATTCAAAGCAATGTAAACACACACACGAATACCACAATGAACCTCGCCTTTCCATTGAGGTTTGAACCATCCGCTCAGCACGAAAGTACTCCGTCTTATGACGCAATTCTCGTCATTATCTAATGAACCAATCAGCGGTGTTCTCATCTGAATCGTCACTAATCGAAGCAACGTAGATGTTTTCTCGACTCGCACATTTTACTTTTACTCATAAAACATAAGGAAATAAAAATAATCCACAGAATAAACGAATTGTCTTCGAATAATTTAAGGCTTTGATTATAAGCGATTGTAATGAATTTTTTGAAGAATAAAGTGTTTTAAAACAGAAGTATTCTAGAACCTCATAAATAATTATAGACAAAATCTTATATAAAAAACAAAACCAAACAAGGTAGGGATGGTGATTAGTAAAAAGTGATTATCAAATAGTAATTAGTGCTTCGCAACGGCTTCTGAGTCACCTTTACTTTAGAATAGACTGCGCCGGGGTGGTCTAGAAAATGCTCGCCCGAGTCTGTTTGCGACCCCATGGTATCTTACCCACCCCTATTTATATGGAATAATCGTCATTCTTAACTCAAACCTTGTTAATACACTGAATTCCTAATATTGATTTAAAAACACAAACAAACTTAAGTTGAGAAACTGTGAAAAGATTTAAAATGGGGAGAAAAAAAATGAAGAAAAAAAAAATGTCCATATGGGGATCGAACCCACAATCTTCGCATTATTAGCACGACGCTCTAACCAACTGAGCTAACAGGCCACCTACAACATTCAACATTCAGGCCACCTTCAACTGAGCTAACAGAAGCCGTTGCGAAGCATTTTGTGATATGTGTCCACAGACAGACAAACCGGGGATAAAAGGCGTCTTTCAGAAGCCTAAAAACCACAGATCTATAAATCTATCCAAACGCGAAAAATGTTTTATGTTTAAAGCAGTCTTAAAAATAGAAATGAAATGCATTTTTATAATTTGGAGAAGATTCATTAAAAAAAAAAAATGCTGAAATTGCTTTCATTACATGGACTTATAATTAAAATAACACTGAGGAAATTTGCTTTTGTAAATATAATTCATGAGAAACATGTTAAATATAACATTGAGAGATATGAAGAAAAACACATGGATCAGACAACAGACCAAGATACAGGACGCAGTTATATGTCTAAAGAAGTCAAAGTGGAGGTGGGCAGGACACCTGGCCAGAAAGACTAGGGAAAACTGGACGAGCCTGACCACGTTTTGGAAATCCTCCACAGGTCAAAGGAAGAGAGGAAGACCAAAGGGCAGATGGAAGGATGAGATGGAGAAGTTTGCGGGGAAGAGATGGAGAAGTGAAGCTGATGACCGTAAAAGATGGAGATGTATGGGGGAGGCCTTCGTCCAGCAGTGGACTGATAAAGGCTGAATGATGAATGATGAAATATAATTCTGTCTTTTTAGTTCAACACTTTTAAAAGGAAATCGTCTTATTCAAAAATGATTTTTACATAAATTACTTCTGAGGTTTAGCAACAATTGCAATTTTATAGTATAGTATATAATAGATAATAAATATGAAAAAACATTTCTTTGTTATTATTTTTTTAATTACTTTTATCTTTATTACTATTTTGGTGTTCCATTATGTATTTACTTTTAAACAATGCTTTTTGCTATTCAACGAATTAATAATACGCTTAAAATAAATGCAAGACATATCCTGAAAACTTAATTAAAAAATAATTTTTAACTAAAAATGTAATTAATTACAAATAATAGTCAAACAAATTAACAATAAAAATGAATAGTTATTTTCACAAGCTACTAACGGGAAAAATAGCCTATATTCCTAGAAAAATGGTATTTTTGTAATCAAGTCAGTTATTCTACTAAAATCTTTTGAGCCGTAGGATAGCACTTCTTGAAACGAAGTATGCCTATTTAAGGACTAAAAAAAAACCTATCTTTTATGTGTAAAATCTTGTCTAGTAACTTGAGCAAGACAGTGGCAAATATTCACATAGAAAAGCATTAATGTTAAAATATCCAAATCAAATGCCTTGCTTATCCAATTTTATATTATCACTTATAGATTGAAGATCTTACAAATATTTAATAAACAAAATATTAAACATAGAATAAGAAATATCCGCAATGTATTGAAAGTCGGTAAAAAAATGGTCATTCCGAGATTAGAATTTCCGGTTTTTGTTCGAACGATTCTAAATGAAATCATCAAATTATTTGAAACACAAATGTCACAATAATAGACAGACAAATGTAGATGGAGACAAACTGAATTTATAGTAAATATAATGAAAACTTTGAAGTTCGCCAGGAAGTTCTATTGTAAAAAGGCATAAACAACTTTAAACAAATTTTTTTGGGTGTTTACGAATACCACGAAGCTGGTAAAAATTACAATAAAAGTTAGTGATGTCAAAACATAAATAATAATTGCGCTCTAATGAACGGGAAATTCCTAACAATTGAAACATCCATTTCAATTTACTTTAAACTACAAGTCACAATATATTCATCTGTATATAGATGTTTTTTGCTTTGATTTTTAAATATATAGTGTCGAATGTTCAGAAAAGAATGAACATTTGTGATAGCATTTCATTCCTTTCTCTTGCTTTGAGTTTATTCATTAACTTATTTGTGTTAACGAAAATCAACCTCCCCCCCCAATTGAGATTTCGTACAGGTTACATTTACGATATATAATAATTTAAGGAAATATATGAACCAATAGTGGAAGAAAACTGAAGTTTCCGAGAAATAGTAGTGTAAGAGAAAAATAAAAAGAACTTTCAGAAAACATCTGTTGATAAAATATCTGTTAACTTAAAGCGAATGTACAACTTCAGTACAAATCACAATGAAAGCAAAGACCGAATGAAAATTGTTGAGATTAACAACTTCAGTATCTAAAGCTTTCTAATCAAAATTCTTGTTTATAGTTTGAATCTGAAATTCAGTTTTAATTTTCATGGACTTTCAGAATGCTGATGTGGCTATTGCTGATCTAACCATAACTCGAGCTCGGGAGAGCGCAGTGGATTTTACTGTACCCTTTATGGAACTAGGTATTGCCATCCTGTTTAAGAAACCCGTTAAGCAACCACCGGATCTCCTGTCTTTCTTAGCACCTTTCAAGACAGAAGTGTGGATCTACATGGCCACAGCTTACCTTGGAGTCAGCATTGTAATGTTCATTCTATCCAGGTATCTTACTAAATTTAAACACTTTTAAAAATGTTCCAGAAAATTAATTGGATAATTACTATAGTGTAAAACAACAAATAAGTTCAAATCTAAAAAAATAACTTTTAATCTATAAAAAAAATAAATTTGCGAAATGCAATTTCTAAATTCAGTGTACTATTCCAGAAACTTACTTTACATTACATTTTAACCTAAGAATATATTTTAATGCTTCTAATTTGAAATTTTGTTCATTTTGAGAACTTATTCGAAATATTAAATTTAAAGTTTTTAGTTTGGTATTTCTTTTTAAAAAGAACAATGTTAATTCACCAGATTTAACAACCATAGTTGCTATTAAACTAAGATATATTTTATTAGTATTAATATTTGAATACTTTTTTTTCAGTGAGCAGTTAAAAAGTAGAAGCGATTTGATGGGGATAACGATAAAGACTCCTCTTCGTTAATATATTAACCTTTTTTTCAGATTTACTCCGTATGAATGGGATAATCCTCATCCATGTAATCCAGACCCTGATGAATTAGAGAATCAGTTTGGCCTACTCAACTGCATGTGGTTCGCTATCGGCTCTCTCATGCAACAAGGCTGTGATTTCTTGCCCAAGTAAGAACAGCTACCAATCACCAATCTCACGGGTGAAATCAGCAAATACGTCAAAGAATGTGGAACTATTTCTGCTAAAGCCACAGCATTTCTTGAAACAAATTCAATTTTGACTTGAGCAGTAGGCTGTATGTAAGATCTTCCAGTCACTGACTGCAAGCAGAATGGAATTCTTTGAAATTTGCTGGTACGTTTTGGAATAATGTTGCTTCATAATTGTTTAACAAAAGAAAGAAGTACTTTTCTTAACAAGAATTTAATCTAATATTGAAACACCAGAAATACTGCCATACAATTTTGAAATCTTATTCTTGCTCTTACTAGTTTTTTAACTAGTAAGACTATTTGTTAAGGAAATATCATATATTGTTTGTATGAATTTTTTACAAGAATATCTCTGGTTCTTCTTATAAAAAAGTGACACACACGAATTTCTTAGGAAATATTTAGTTTGTATTTATAGTTATGTAATGAAAATAGCAAAACCAAATATGATGCAACATTATTGCCCTCTGCCCTCACATGTACTGTATCTTGTATTTATTAGATTTAAGTTAAAGAAAACTGGCAATTCTTACAGGTTAACTCCTTATGAGTGGGATAGTGCTCACCCCTGCAATCAAGAACCAGAGGAACTAGAGAACACATTCGATCTCTTAAACAGTATGTGGTTCAACATCGGTTCCTTGATGCAGCAAGGTTCAGATCTTGCTCCTAAGTAAGAAAATCATTCAGTTCCTGCATGTTCCCGCTGCAGTTAATCCAAGCCTTCATAGTGGACAGAGCAGCACTAAAAATATTAGCTTACGCTTAGAAGTAGACAGTGCAGGTAACACAACTGAACTTGTTAGGTAATAGCAGCATGGTCAGAGGAATCCCTATAAGACCTGCAGAAACAAACTCTTGGTTACATAAGAAAACAAGGAAAAGTAGTTATAAATTAGGTGATTTTAGTATTTTTAAATATCAATATAACCTAAGTAAACATCTTAAAAATCGTGACATTGCATGATGTTTTAGGAAATACATATAAAAAGTCACTTACCAGATATTGGTAAGCTATTAAAATACTAAAGAAAATTTCATGAAACTAACAGAAATCATCACTCAGGGACTCGATGAAGCGTCTCAACATAATATTTTTTCATTTATTTCAGAAT
>JAFIDM010014012.1:18946156-18957359 GCA_023159025.1 Thereuonema tuberculata | reverse complement strand
TTCTCGCTTAGCAGAAATGAAATATTGTAGATAAAGACGATGTTTTTTCCTAATTAAAGAGTTTGTGTTATAATTTAGGAATATATTAAGAAAGTGTTAATAAGAAATTTTCCTAACATGATGTAATGAAGTTTAATAAAGTTCAACATGTGTAGTTTCTTTCACGTAAGGGATGTGATTTCATCACAATTAAAAATGGGACAACTTCGACCCTATCCTATTTTTAGTTGAATATGAATATGAATAGATGAATAATCCCTAGTAAAATATCACTCAAGAATCCGTTAAATAAAGATGTCTTTCCGAATTAAAGAGTTTGTGTTTTAACTCAGAAATATTTATTTTTCGGAAGAAAAAGTTAATACTTTCAAGAGGCTAACGTAAGCCATCACTCTGTTAAACCAATATAAGACTATTCAGGTCAAGTGAAAGATGAATATACTTTTTCAATGTTATTAAGATTTTTAACTTACTTATTTACTAATGACACATCGGGTAAATTATTATTTTTAAACCCTTTTAAACTTTTTCCTGTTTTTCAATACACTTTCAAGTATTCAAACTGTCCGTTTTCAGCCTACATTTTTTATTAATAATATATTTATCTATAATACTGTGTTTATAATAAATTTTAATTTAATCTCTTCTTCTCTCCTTTTAGCAAAAAAGTTGTCTTTCAGTTGACTGAAAAAGAAAACTTACTGAAGCCTCAATAATTATGTTCAATATTTCCACATACGTTAATACACCACCATTACCTCAAACACCATGTTTCCATAATTATTATTACAGATTCTTACTTTGACACAGTTTCACATACATTAGAACCCTTTTTTTCACAATTAGAGTTTCTAAACTAAGTTTAAAAGGCAGGCAACTTTTAAATAACCTCTTGCTTTATTATTTATGCTTCGTTATGTTCTGAATTATTCTTTTTAGAACTTAAAAGGGTCAAAATTATCCATATTCAAAGTGTTAAGAACAAAACAACTCCACTGACCTCTACAAAGCTAAAATTCTGATAAATGATAAAAGATAATCTTAAGAGACAATTAATGTATTAATATTTATAATGTATCTATCTACATTTTGCATCTTTACTACATTTCAAAGAAAGACATTCAATTAAATTCTGTCATTTACAAAAATTAATTTAGTTTTTAATCTTTATTAAGTAACAAAGACGACCATTTTTTAAATGGCAGTGCATGACGGATTTTTTTTTCTAAGCATGTTTTTTTTTATTTAATTTTTCATTTCAGTGTTTTGTTAATTAATTCCAGGAAAAAAAACTTTAATAGAATAACAAAATAAAATTAAGTTTTTAATGTTGTAGATTTGATGAACATGCAGGAATAATAGAACACGAAAAATCTGTTATTGATGAAAAGTAAAACATAAAATTAGTTTATTCTAAATTCCTCGAAGATTATCATACATACATTACAGAATTTTTTTTAAAAATTGTGACACAAATGTTTTATCATTAAACAGACAACCACTAGTTCCTGAAATATCATAACTCTAATACAGTTTTTTAACTCTAATTTACACTTAAGAAATTTCTAGTAATAGTATTTGAAATTAAGGTGTTGTTTTTTATTTTTTTAGTAACCATTTTTTTAATATTGAACTTTAAACACATTAATGAATTAATTGCCAGATTACTTTTTAGAAGTTAATGAAACATGAAATTCTAGACTGATGTACAAGTAGAATTACAGATTTTTTTTTTGTTAGCTTTATCTAAGAATACTAGCCATTGACTTCTTTTCGAACTTTAGAGAATTTGCTTTCAAAGATAATTTACAAAAGTTTAATCTTAAAAAGAAAATTAATTTGCGAATATCAAACAGAAATGATCTTCTAATTTTATATTATTCAGTTTGAAAGTTCCTCAAATGTCTCAAATAACAACATTGCTTTTATTCTTTTAAGAACTTTCGTGCAATTAATTAAAATTAAACACCGAAATTGAGAATGTTTCCTTCCGTTTGTCCGTTGCTTGAGTAATGGATACTTTCCAATAACGGATGGAGTTTATCCGACTGATGATTCCCACAATTACTAAAACACCTTTGGAAGAGCTGGAGGAAAATATGTTTAATTAAATTTCTGGGAAATTAAAGAATTATTCACAATGCACCATATTTTGTGTATAATTAGTCTAATATCACAATTACGTGTTTGATTCATTAAATAAGTGTACTCCTAGATAACATTAGAAACCACTTCAGTGTAGAAACTGTGCTACACTGACATCACTTCCGAACATCTAACAATGAACCAACAATGCACTTGCATTCGAAATTGGTTGGTAAGCTTAGAATCCCCCCCTCCTCCGACTGCATCCGTAAATCGAAGAAATTTCGGATTTTGGATCTTTTTTTGGTTTCATCGGGGGCGTTTGTCTGTAACCCCACTCCCCAGCCCCATCCGAGAAAGGATACGACATTACATTTCAAGCTTCCACAAATGGCGCTAAAAACCAATCAACCACTCAAGGAATCCAGAATTCATTTCGAAATGTCCTTATCACAGATATTTAGAATTTGTCGATGCCTGTCAAATAAGATTTATTAATTAAGCACAGTGCCACAGCTGTCAACTTCTGACTTACGTTTAAAGTATTCAAGATAGAAGGCAAGTTGTTTAAGTAGGATTAACAATTAATGGCCTATTCATTAGTGGAAACATGTGATTCCGAAAAGTGATGCGTCCTTCTATTGACGAATAAGACAATATCAGTAATCACATGATACAAAAATATCATTATACTTGAATGCTTTATAACATCTCCGAGTTTGAGAGCAATTTTTTAAAAGGTTTATTAAGATTTATATAGCCATCAAGGAGGCTAATACCAGCAGTCTTTCCTGGAGATTCTATGCTTTTAATAGAAATATCTATTTATCGAACATGACAATACCAAGAAAAGAAAATTTATCTACCTAAGCAGCATTAATGTAAATTCTTTATTTTCGGTTTTTAATTTTAATTTTGTGTAATTCCCTCAAAGAGGGATTTTTGAGATAATCTTTGTGATTTCTTTTTAAGTTGATATTTTCTTCATTGCTTCTTTCTATTTTAGGGCTATTTCGACGCGCACAGTGGCTTCGATCTGGTGGTTTTTCACGCTCATTATGATTTCGTCCTACACAGCTAATTTAGCTGCTTTCCTTACACAGGAAAGAATGGGAGACACCATTGATGGAGCGGAAGACTTAGCCAAACAACATAAAGTCAAATATGGATGTGTAGCTGACGGATCAACTTTTAACTTTTTTAAAGTATATAACATTTCTTCATATTTACTTTATGAATGTTTTTTATTAAATATAAAAGTTTCGAACCTTTGGCAATTAAATTGTAGTTAACAATAAGTTTCTAACCCGCTAAAGCTATTTTTCTTTTTTACTCAAAAATAATGATTAGCTACAATGGTTTTTAGCGGATGAAGAAAATCCGTTAGTGACAACGTGGCTTTCCCTTTACTTGATCTTTCAATGATGTCCCCTCTGTGAATCCGCTGTTATCCATTTCTAATAGTTTTCAATGATATTACTTTAACAATATTCATCTGGAAACACGAATCTGATATTTTTATGTCACTTTCACTTGTAATATCTTCTTTTGTCTCAATAGATTTTATGTATCGTTAAAATTTCAGTCGCTTTCATATTTCCGGTCTCATTTGATGTAGATAATATATGATGTAGCTGCTAATTTTTTTCTAAAAACTTAGCAGTAGAAAAAATCTTCCCTTCTTACAAGGAGAGGTCACAGCTTGTATGACACAGAAATTCATGCCCTTTTGGGAGATGAAAGTACTCATGAAGTACTTCAAAAATATATCAGGTTTTAGGGTCCAACACTCAAGCGTTTTGGAGATATTTGATGATTTTTTGGAGTGTTTTTGCCGTTCAAACATAAAAGCTTCTTGTCTCATAAGTCAAAATAGGAAGTTCAGCGATGGTTCCGTCGGTAAGTTGTTCGATTGTTAAGTAATTTCCACATTACTTTTCGCATGGACAGATATTTTTCAAAATGGCAGCTTCCATGGGAAAGAAGAAGAAAAAAAAAGAAAAAAACATGTGGGTCGAATATTCTACTTGAAGACAAGAATTTTCAGGACCAGGATTAACCCTTTTCGGAATTTTTAGTAATACAGATACATCTAATTCTCAGTCAAAATTACAGGAGACGGAGTCGATGTCAGCCATCTTCAAAAAGATGGTGGATGGGAGTTTTCTAATTGAAGAATGAGTTAACGGAAGAAAATTGGGTAGCTAAATTTTGATGATTCAACAGCGATTCAGCGATCGATGAATGTTAGTACACAGAAAATATAGGTTAAGGAAGTTTTTGAACAATCGTCAAATTTAAGGTAAGCTTAGTGTTCCAACCTATGAATATGAAAAGAAAAGGCCATTTTTTAGAGAAAAGAACAAGATTTATAAGTGAAGTTTCTATTAAGTTTGCGTTTAAATGCCTGTATCACACAGAAAGTCAAGGAAGATGAAAAAGAAATCAAGTATTGAAAGAATTTCCACAATTTAAACAAAATGAAGTGCAAACAGCAAGCAACTTTGCAGTTCTTAAATTTTATTGTGCTGAATGCGACTATGAAGGTTTCAGCCTCAACAGATTAACTGAATTAAGTTTTATTTTAATAAATATCAATGAGTGAGTGACATTCTAGAACAGGTGTTTCATGCTCTTTAGCGATCATCAGCTAGGAGTAGTCACCAGTAACCAGCGAGACGATTTGGAGGCTCCACATTTATTCTTACTAAGTTTTATTTTTTTAATCCCTATTTCATTTCCCAAGCTTCATATCCTTTTCGAAGAAATGTTTTGTTTTTTGTGTTTTTCTTAAAATCCTTTTCCCAGCTATATTAATTATAGCTTAGCGAAGGACATTTTAAAGAGGAAAACATGATTAATACAAAACTGAAAGTAAAAATTGCAGTAGCATGCATTCCTTTAATATGTTCTCGTCTTTTTTAGAATTCCAAAGTGGACACCTTCAAGAAAATGCATACATTTATGCAGTCCGATCTAAGTGTTTATTCGAAATCTAACACCGAAGGAGTTCAAAGAGTGAAGAAAGGTGATTATGCCTTTTTAATGGAGTCATCGAGTATTGAGTACAAAGTAGAGAGAGAATGCGATCTCATGAAAGTAGGTCAGCATCTAGACAACAAAGGTTATGGAATAGCAACGCCTAAAGGTAAGTATTTCAATTTCTAAAATACATAGAAAGCTTCCATTTTAAAAAGTTTCTGTAAAATACTGACTTTAGTAATTTGCAGTGAAACATCACTATATATTTAAAGGCCATTTAACATGTAGGCCTAATTGAAAAATAAATTAAGTAATATTTAATAAAAAAGAAACCCTCTAGTGAGTAAATAAGTAGATATAAGTGAAAGTTTAAAATTTATAATATTCAAAAATTTATTTGATTTTATTTAATGTTATATTTCTACCAGCATGACTCATAAAAGTACATTTTTAATTTATAATATCCATATATTACTATAAAGGCCATATCAGCGTTGAAAGTTCACTTTTCACAAAATTGTTTGCTTTTCTCGCATCCCCTCCCCCTACAAAATAACTTCTTTTGATCTACAGTTCACTTGGGTCATGTAACAACTGATGACTAATATTTCAATTCTCTTTTCCAACTTATCATATAATGCTATCGAAAGCTAAATTTCCATACCGCTTATTGTAATAGATGTGAATATGACACCGATCTTTTTAAAAGATCTGTTCTAGAATATTCCAGGAATTGGAGCATTGGGAATATTCAAAATAAAACATGTAGTTTCTTTTTCTTGCAAAATAATTATTATTCCCATTGACTGATTTTTACGAGCCTAACTTTAAGAAAATAGGCACCAAACAAACTACAACCAAACAAAGTAAACTAGAAATCCAAAATTCTTAACAAAATAAGGTTGGTTGTTTCACAAAATTTCTAATTTCTTAACAGATGAACTGTAACAGTTACATCACTTCAATGTTTATAATGTATTACATTTACTTTGCGAAAAGCTGAGTTATATTTTTTTTTGTAAGAAAAAGCAAAAAACAAAATTTGTAAGATACCTGACATTTACTGATAGATTTTGGTTAGTCAGCCTGAATCCTCGCTTAAGACTATAGATTATAACTTAATCAAAATTTTATGAAAAAGATGCCTGTGATTAATGAATGTTTTTCATTCATAGTCAATTATATTGTACATTTTTCTTACATAATCGTACACTTTATTTTTGATTAAGAAAAATCTTTCAAAAATGTATAAACTGAAGTATTAGAACGAATGAATTATTTTTATCTATGTAATAAAAATATTTTGAAAATGGCCAACTTGAAAAGATTTGTTGTATTTTTCGTAGACTGCTAGGTAGAAACTTATGCAGGGCTTTAAAGCTGAAGTTTCTAAATTGAAATATATTAAAAGTCGAGATTTGATTCTGTCTGTCGTACTTAAGGAATTAACATCGTAACAATAATTAGTTGTCATTTTTATTCATAGTTAGCTTTTTAGTAACGTCTTATTTTAAAACGACTTCGTATTCTTTAAATGATAGAAACTGTTTCGTTTTCATTAAATACTACAGAAAGATTCTAATGTCATTTCGAATAAACATATTTAATCCGAAAATTATTGCAAAATGATGAGCGAAATATATTTAAGTTTCGAAATTAAAACTGAATTCATAATTTAAATAAATCGATTTTGATTTTAATGAAACTCAATTCACTATCAATAACTGATAATTTTTAAGTTGCTAAACTTCTGTGATTTCAAATTTCTTAATTAATTTTAAAGATCTGCTTACAGAAAGATCGAATGGTCCTTATAAAGTAAGATCTTTTGATGTAATCTAAGACACCTCGTGAATGACGCTATTAGTTCCAGAATTTTAGATTTTCTTTGGTCGGATTATAGATTAAGATTATAGACAAAGGGAGCTTAAGTTTGAAAGAATTGAGATCTTGCTAAATTTAACTAGTGTATGAAAGTGACACCACTTTTACAGACCAAACTACAAATCACACAGACATGAATCAAACCGTATTCGAATCCTTATGACTTAAAAAGGTGGTGAAAAGTTCGAGTTCCTGATTGCTGCAACTTTGCCTCGCAAGAAATGGCCGAAAATGTAACAATGTACGCTATGGTTTCGTTACAATATGAAACCAGTTTTTTTTTTTTTTTTTTTAAATCTTTGAACTGTATAATGAAATGATCTGGACTGGAAGTTAAAAATCCTCAAGGATTGGCCCATTTGTTAATTTAAGAGCTAAAGGCAAATAACATTAAAAGGAAAGCAAAAAGGGGGAATTAGTGAAAAAAAGGCAGCTGTTATCAAGAAAATCTAACAGGGTGATTCACGAAGATATGCAAAAACTTTAAGAGCTCATTCTACATGCAAAAATAAAGAAACAAAGTTATATAAACATAGGTCCGGAAATGCTTCGGTATCGAGTTACGGCTAGCGAAAGATTTCGCCCATAATTTAGTACAACAATACGCACATGGACTACACCTCAGTTGTTAGCCCTCACAATAAATCAAAACAATGCAATTCACATTATTGTTGAACAGCTGTTATTGTGTTGCCAACTTATGTACTAACAATTTTTCGCACAACATTATTCTGTGGTTTTAAATAAATTTACATTCATACAGTATTTCAATGCATTAATTTATGTACTTTACGACACACACGTTCATTTTTAATTTTACAATTAAAATTGTAAAATGGAAACTTGTAATAAACATTTACTCTGTTTATTGGGAAATTAACAACGTTACTGTCGGCCATATGTACAACATGTGTTGTTTTGTTCTGACGAAACATTCGTTTACTCGACCATCTATTCCCGTTCTGTATACTGTATTTGCACGTTTTCTTCAGAATTACATGTTCTACAAATTTTGTTATAAACTTTTCTGTGTCTCACCTACTTTAGCAACATTATTGTACGTCACACGGAAAACACGTTGTTTCTCGATCCCGTTTTTGTAGGTTCCATGTGGATAGGCTTCAAACCACTGGGATATACAGTTCTGCGACATGTTTCATTCGATTTTTCGGGTCAACAACCATATGTAAACACTGATTTCGCCCCTTAATTTACCTTCCCAGACTTCCAGCAAGTCTTCATTTCACCCAGGGTACTAAATTATGGGCGAAATCTTTTGGTAGCCGTAACTCGATGCCGAAGCATTTCCGGACCTTTATTTATATAACTATGTAAATTTATTTTCTGTTTATAAGTTTCTAATAAGTTTCTGCATATCTTCGTGAATCACCCTGTGTATATATATATATATATACATATATGAATATGCAAAACTGAAAGCATGCCCTTCGAGTTTCGCAAAGCAAAGATTTCAATCATTCATTTGCAATTTAGAAAAATATAGAAAGTATAGAATATAAGAATAAAATTAACTTATATTACTAAACATATAAAGCCGGACAGTGATGTGAAATTTGAAAAACGTCAATACAAAGATCAAATTACTGTTTCTGTGAAGATATGGCCATATTTATCTTCACGTCAAAAAATTTAGAAACAATTTAGAAAACAAAAACGCAATATTTCAAGACTTTGCTCTTTTTTATTCTTGTTTATTCAAAAAAATTACCTAGATCTAAAAAAAAAAAAATTCTAAATTTTGCCGCTGATGACGTGAAGATAAATTTGGCCATATCTTCACAGAAACAGTGATTTGATCTTTGTATTAGCGTTTTTCAAATTTCACATATATATAATCGAATAGTAGAGATGCACGAGTTCTTGTAAATTGTAAAGTTCTCTAAAAAATTGAAGAATTCAAAGGATGATAAACTTCTTAACTTTCGTCAATCAAAATTTGTGCATTGACTGTTGACAGCCCTAAATACATTTCATTACTGTTACGAAATACTGTTTTCTTCATATACAGATACAACTACATTAAATAAATGGTGGAATACCATTTCCATCAAATCTTATTTGAAAATTATAAGACTAATATGTCAGTGTTTTACTTTTTAAGGTTTCTAAAAAGCCATACCAGTCATCCATTTTTACTAAAATTAGCGTTTTAAGGATTTGATTTGCAAAAGCATGATTTTCGAAACAAACGCTTTTTACGATACATTTCTTGTTAAAATTAGACGCCCTAGTAATCCGTTTCGGTTTTAATCTTGTTTTCCAGCCATTGACGTGGTCTTGCCAATTTCTTCCAGGTTCGCCGTACTGGTCCGAATTCAATCGAATAGTGTTGAAACTGGCGGAGGATACAACCCTTACTCGACTGAAGCAGAAGTGGTGGAAGGAGCGGGGAGGAGGCAAATGTGACGCGGTCGCCAGCAGTACCGATGACGCATCGTCTGCCGCCTTACAGCTGGCCAACGTAGGAGGCGTGTTTGTGGTGCTGATGGCTGGCACTGGTGCCGCCATGGTTATAGGAGTCATTGAGTTCGTGTGGAACACTCGCAGGACAGTGCACGAAGAAAGGGTGGGCAAAAAAGAGACTCTATTGAAAATCTAAACCAAAAAGGGATCGTGTAATTTAACTACCATATCGAACGCTTCTATCATTTCCAAATAATTATTTTTGTTTCCTAAAACGGATATCCTTCTAAATTGAACATAATCATTCCATGTTAAATCGGTTATTTTGCTGTACTTATCACATTCCACTGTATTTTCTGTAATGAATATATAAATAAATAATTTTGAAATTATTTTTTGCTCAGTGTTTGGGTAAGATTTTTCTGCGTTTTGCTGTATTACAGGATCCCTTAATAAATTTAGTATAATTAAGTATAACTTAAAAACTTATAACTTATTATTAAGTTTTGTATTTGAATTTAAATCTAAAGCCTTCTCATGCAATATTTAACAAGGATTATTTTGTAATATAGAGAACAGCGCCTTTAAATAGATTTTGTTTTATTTAATGGGTTTTCAAAATAGCTGTTTCGAGCTCTCTGATCTCATCGTCTGCAATTACCAGACACAGCAGATAGAGGCTACTTCAGTTAACAATAACTGATGACAGTTAATAAACAGTCTTG
Source organism: Thereuonema tuberculata (assembly GCA_023159025.1). Classification (NCBI taxonomy): domain Eukaryota; kingdom Metazoa; phylum Arthropoda; class Chilopoda; order Scutigeromorpha; family Scutigeridae; genus Thereuonema; species Thereuonema tuberculata. Next base: position 18,947,259 of record JAFIDM010014012.1, on the reverse strand, counting down.
AAGACCTTTTAAATGAAAAAAGATAGATTTATAAGCGCAGATATATACTTTTATATATACTTTTTTTCTTTTATAAAATACAAAAAGAAAGAAATGCAGAAAAAACTGAAGGAGAAACTGTTATTTATTTTAAATTTCTAAATTAATAAAACAATTTTTATTAGCTTTTAAATGAAAGGAAAATTTTAAAAGAAATTAACAGAGTTCAGCTGATATAAATTTCATTTTGAACGGATGATTTATTGTTCCTTCTCGCATGTCTTTATTTGGAAGTTTTTAACTTAAAGAAGTGCAACCTTAGAAACTTTAAGAATATGATAATTAAGAGCCAGTATTCATATCCTATATTTCTCATTTCCAGACCTCCGTCTGCCAAGAGATGGCTAAGGAACTGAAGTTCGTGTTCAGCTGTAGCGGAGCCAATACAAAACCTGTACCCAAACCACCAGCCGAACCCGAAAACCCTGTACTTATGGCACTGACCGGCTACAACAGTAAGGATGCGCTGTCGTGATATTAGGAGGGCTATCGCATCGACGACATCAGAATGCCGTTGTAACATGTAGGATCATACCGTTCAAACGGCTTCCAACCATATAGGATCACGCCATCCTACCGTAATAGCAGCTTTCTAATCTCAGCTCTGTTCCAATTTTCTGTTTCTACATCTAGATATTAGCGATTGTGGTAAAAAAATAAAATAATAAATTACGACTTCGATTGGTGTAAATATAACCATTAATATTGATATTTCAATAAAAATGTGCAAAATTCAGTAAACTTTATTTTGAATAAATCTGGACGACAAAAATCACATCATTTTCCAACAAATATAACACGTACAGAGCCTCATTCTTCAATTACTATTAACAGAGTAATAGTTTCCCAATATAAGGCAAACCATCAGAACTGATGGACCAAACATAATCTTTTAATATCACGATAAATGATCCTTCTGCATGTAACCATACAGTCTTCCAGAGATACAGATAATATTGATCTTTCTCATCCTCGTTGACAATAAAGAACGAGTTACACAAAGGCTATAGAAGTAGGTTACATGTTCTGTATACGGAGTTGAGACATCTGATAAAAGCTACAAG
>JAFIDM010014012.1:18871006-18941156 GCA_023159025.1 Thereuonema tuberculata | reverse complement strand
TTTTTTTTTTACTTATTTATTTGTAAATTCCCTTGATGTATAGAAGGGCAGTTCCTAAACTATCGTGTGTTTACGGACGACGCGGATGCCGTCATCTGTGCTTCGGGCGTAGTCCCCTATGTGTCGCTGCAGTCGAAGTGGATGGGGGACTTCCGGAGCTCGATCATCTGCATGATGCCGTTCTCCTGCGGGAGTTCCATGGCGGCAGGCACGTACGTCGTGCCCGGGACGCACTTGGAGCATTGACGCTTGAGCGCGGGTCTTTGTCTGGAACCCCTGCAGCGCACTGCAAATCGGAGCTCCTCGGCCATCTCGGAGCAGAGCGATTGCTGGGTTGAACACAAAATCCAATTCTGGGTTTCAATTAAACATAATCGTGTCTTAGTGCCAAACGGGAAATGGGACAGAAACGAAAAAAAAAAGAAAGAAAGAAAGAAAAAGAAAATGAAAACAAAAGGTGGTGGTGTTGCCAAAACGAAGCTTGATCTACAGGACCTCTAAACATAATGCTAGTCACAACATGAAAAGCTCAAGCATACCTAGGCCTTTTTAGAATATAATATAGTATATATTCCTCACGACATTTCACAAAACTTACATAAGCGAACCCGATAATTGCCTGAAATTCTAAACATTCGAAAGGAATATTTGTTTTCACTTCGTTAAATAACATCGAGCACAGTAATATTATTGTTATTTCCTGAACACTGTGAATAGATCTTTTACACGGGTCGTTTACCTAAATATCAAACAATAATTTTGTAAAAAAAAAAAAAAAAAAGAAAAAAACAAAACGCGATAACCGCTGTTTAGTACATATTTACCAGAGAAACTGGAAAAGTATATTCAAATCATCCGCCCATTGGCATTTCAATTACGACTCAAAGGTATAGTCATTGGACTGCAGCAGCCGGACTTAACTGGAGTCGAGGACTTTTTTGAAGACATTTTACTTCCGATCGGGCCTTAGGGTTCACCCAGCCCTCAATTAAACAGGGACGACAAGTAAACAAACAAACAAAAAAAGCCAATGGTGGCACAGAAGATCAGAAATGTCAGTAAGTTTATTTATTTATTTATTTTTGATCTTGTTGAAAAAAAAAAAACCCACTAAAATAAAGGATCATTCATTCTAACAATCGGTGTGTAGATAGGAACAATTACTGAATGTAGAATTCATGGCGAGAAATGGCACGAATGATGAAACTGGATAAGAGTGATTTTTAAGCGGCGGGGAGCTCACAAGAAACGAAAGCGTGGGCATGAATAATTTATTCAAGGGAGGCTTTCTTTGATCTATTGTTTTTTTTTTTATAATAAATTAATAATAATTCACAATTCTTTAAAAAATGATTGAAAAATTAATAAAACTAAGTAATAAATTAGTAAAATTAGCCAATTATTATCAATTTGCAGTAATAATTGATATATTGTCAAATGTTCAATTTAACAATGATACTTTGCAGTTTTTTTTTTATATTTAATAAATTTAGTAAAATTTAGTAAAATGTAGGAAATTTAGTACATATTTAGTACTAAAAATATTAAATTTGTTACTTGATAAGCAGACAAAGACAAAGAGGCTTTCTAGAAGGGATTTAAGACTGTAAAACAGTTTCACCAAAAAAAAAAAATTACTAATGGTTTTCTAAAATAAGAAAATCTTTTGTTGATTGATTGAGTACAGAATTAATTCCAGCCTTAGTAATAAATTTTAGCATTTCTTCTGTCTTCTTTATTCTTAACATATCACCAGAATTGTTTTACGTAAAGATGTGAAAAAATATTCATTGCATCAATAGAGCAGATGCCGCTAGGTTTCTGGTCAAGCAAAAAATTGAAAAAGAATTTTCTTTGAAAATAAAATTGTTCGTTCCGGCGAAGTATTTTTTTTTCCTTTATTTTTGCAGGATCAGAAACAAATTAAACTAACGTAATTTTACTTACAATGAAACTTAATTTCAGCTACTGTGTAAGAGAATGAAAAATTTCTGTAATTCCCCTCACTTTAAAAAGAAAGTTTATTTAATAATCGTAAACATAATTATTTCAAAAAATTCTCAAGACAAAAACCAAATGCACGTTCCATTTAGTTTGACTTAAGGTAGAAGATTCCACAAGATTGGACATTTTGAAAACGACGGAATTAACTCTCGAAAAGGCTAACAGACTATCTTCTTCATTCATAGACTTCAAGACATACTTGTTGCTAACATGGCGACACCACCAGAAAAACCAAAGACTAAACAACAAAACACAATAGCATAACCTTGCACTGGCACATGGTTTGGAACAAAAGCACATCGCATTCGCTTTAACTAAAGAAGGAAACAAAACTGTTCAAAGCATTTAAATAAATAGATAAGGTGTTGCAACATTTGAGTCCATCACCAAAAGCTGAGCAGTGAATAATGATTCGTTTTATTTCAACTGAAATGGGCTTTTTCATGATTCGCGATTAGACAGTTATGGTGATTTCACGACAACAGTGTTGTTAAATGTTGATTTATCACCTCCTTGTATTCCCTTTGACATTTACAGATGTTTTCTGTAAAAAATATGCAATATAAAAAGTGAAATGCAGCAATCTACGCAAAAATCTATTCCATACATATGGAAAAAATATAATGTTTTATAACAAATATTTATTTCAATCGTTACCATAAATTACTTATGTCCTGTGAATAGATAAGGAGGAATGGTACTAGAATTACTATTCTCTTCTCATTCTTATTGGGCCAGGTAATATTTTTGATTGTTTTTCAAGAGATCTAATAAACGTTTCTAAACGAAAGAACAATAAAATACTATTAGCTAAGAAATTATGTATGGTTGAGAAAAAATGGGGCAATTGGATGTTTGACCTAGATCCTCTAAGTAGTAAGAAGAAGTACAATTTAAGTTTAGAATGCACTGTAAACATTAGGTATTTGAGGAAAATGAATACGATGAATGATATTTTTTTTCTATTTTACACCATTATTCATTTAAATCATGTTCTTTTATGCTTGTGTTTACTGATTTTTTTTTTGTTTAGACCTCTTGTTTCTTAGTAAGATTTTTATTCTACATAGTTATTCAATGATTAATGGCATTTTCATTATCTTCTTCGTGTTGTATATCCAATAGTTTGCATTGATTATCAAATGAGGTCACATAATTATTTCCAATTTAGAATTCATGTAGATTAGTTTTTTACAGAAATATGTTTGGGACACTTAGCTATATAAATACTGAGTAATGAATTACGTTTTAAAATGACATGAAAAGCTTCGAAACAAAGTTAAAAGGTTTCAAAATCGCTGATCCTTGTATGAAAATTGAATTATTAAAGCTTTCAAGCAAAACATATTGTTATGACATTACCACGCTGTTTTAAGTGCTATAATAAGCGAAATTTATATCACTTTTGTCTAAATGGCTGTAGATTTTTTTTCTTTTTACATTTCTATAATTCTTTCTCACTGTTTTCTTTCTCTATTCACTGCGCAGCCTTCATCGATGTACAATGATGTTGAAACACTCTTTATATATCAAAAGCAACATAGATTCCCAAATAAAAAATACTGAAAAGAAACAAAAACCAAATGGGTAACTGGAAAGTATTTGCAATAGCGGTGACACGATTACATAATTTACAACGGAAAAACATACAAACAAAATATATCACTAGCAAATATTTTACACATTCCGATAGATAATATTGATTAATGATAAATAAAATACCATTGTTTCTTGAACCTAGCTCACAGAACATTGTGCGAACTAGATGTGGACAAGAATTCCAGAAATATCTTTCAGAAACTTTATTTCGAATGGTCTTATAATTTTATCCGTTTTTCTCAAATTATCTAAAGAAACACCTCTTATGTATATTTTACTGGTTTGACATTTGTACAATTTGCTAAATTCAGTTAGCCAAATATTCTAGAAATTTTAGTTTGTCTCACAATATTTAAAAACAATAGTATCTATCAGGAAAATCTTAGAAACAGCATGTAATTCAAAAACACAGGAAACAATTAATAATTTTTGTAAGCCAAGAAGGAAAAAGATCTAAAGTGAAACATTTTACCACTAAATATCAGAAGAGCTACAATAAAAGTTCGTTAATGTCAAGACCGACAAACAGCAGTTGCTGAGAGATCTTTACAATGCTACATGACATTCTATTCAAATTATGAATAAATTTTCTCCATAGGGTTTTTAGCGAAAAACCAACAAAAAGTAAATGAGGATCAGTCTTGTGATAAGACACTATTCATTTTTGGTTTTCCTTAGGCTTGATCATTTTTTATTTTTGCAAATATATTTCTGCCGATTGGTTGTGCTTCATATAGTTGGTTGGTTGGTTGGTTGGTTGGTGTTTAATGGCGCAAAAGCAGCTGCGGCTAAGATATAGTTCTGAATACAGAAAGTTCAGTATTATTATTTTACCCTGTAAATTCTTATCATTCTTCAAGAAGACGATTATGTCCTAAAAATTGAAACTCTCAAACTCAAGAGAGTATCCTAATTACTATTATCCAAAACACTTAAAAGAGGCTTGGGATAATCATGATTTTCCAGAACAGTCACAATAGCCTTTATGGATAAGAAACCTGCACTGAACCAAAAAAAAAGGAAAATTTGGATATTTTTTTGCAAGACAAGTAAGCAATGGCTTTGAAATAAAGTCATTCATGTACGTATAACAATATTTGATAGCAGATTAGAAACAGAATTAAGTCAAAAGTGACCCTACAAACATAGACCCTCCCTTCCTCTGTATCTAGATTACAATCTGCAATACTTTGTTTCGTATCTTTATCATTAAAATGATTTTTAAATGATAGCAATATCTGTGATAGATTCTTATACAAAATTCGTTATATTTCAGTTTCTGATATGATATGACTTTTCAAAGTTACTTTTATTTCTAATTTTAGATTTTAATTTTTAATGCAATCTCTTGATGGATCGTATACTGAAATATGAACTCTTTTAAGTGTACATCATAAGAACTCTTTCCCATTTTTCATATTTCGTCGTAATCCTTCTTTGCTTACTTTTCAGTAATAAAAATGAAAAATGAGGCATTTGATCTTTCGTCTATTAATTTCGCTACTCTCTTAGTAATGTTAGAAAGTGTCATTTTGTTTTATTCCTTTTTCATTTCCCTTAAACTTCATTTGTAATTCTTAATAATTTCATTCTACTGCATGTTAAATATTTCAACTGTCAACAATTCCAAGCAAATCTATTCATAAGGAGATAATGTTATGCAACTAGAAAAAAGATAAAATTACAGATTTAAAACTTTTCTTCGACTTTAAGTTTTGTTTCATATCTTCAAACTAAGAACAAATCTCAATATTTGAAGCACAGTATTTCTTGATTCTTCGTAAAGTGAAAATCCGTGATTTTACAAGATTTTCATCAAAAATTCGTCAATTGTAAATATTTACTATAAAATCTTTACTAAAAAAATGTATTTCTTATTATCTTTGAAATAGTGAAAAATTGATTGTCTGATTCCTTCGCTTTTTAGGATTCGGAATCATCGTCGAGTGTTTAATCCCTGAGTTTATTATGTAATAATTCTTTTAATGACTATTAAATTTTCAGAATTTCTTTAAGATAATTTAATATTAGCAAGTAAAATGGTTAAAGTTTTGTATTTATGAACTTACCTTCAGAAAAATATTAAAAATACATAAAAATAGGTATTTTTTAAACAAAGTTAATTCTACTGTAATCTATCTTTTTAGAAAGTTTAATTAATAATCTTAAAGAAAATAATTAAGTCAAATACTAAAAAGTAAAAACTCAATTCTTTACTACAAAAATAATCCTTATAATAAAGAATTCAGCTTTAATAATAAATAAGATTGGAATTAAAAATTTAAGAAAAAAAATGAAAAAAATTGAAAAATTAATAAATAAAAGGATAATTAAAAAAAAGAGATAATTTTCGTTGACGCAAGAATCACTAAACTATCACAGACCTAATTCGACTGAGACTCGTATTATGTACATTTGAAATGAAGAAATGAGTAAATGGATTTCAGATTTGGAGGAAGCTTCAATTTCTCTTATTCAAATGCAATATTTAACTCAAGAAGGGGTTGACTACAATGATATAGTTGGAAGAGATGCCTTAGTTGTAGTCGCAATAGTTTGGTATGACGATCAGTTATTTCAAGAAATGTAAAAGCACCATGGTGGCAGATTATAACAAAAAGTCAACAATACGACATCATAATAAATTAGAAGATTCCGAAATTTTAATATAAATTTATTTCATCTTTTAATTTGGACAAATTGATAATCAGTGATTTTCTTACTGCTTTTTTTCTTATTCCGTAATGGCCTTTTGATATTTTTGTATAGAGCGTCTAAAATTAACTACTTTAACTACTTATTAATTAACTACTCTGCTTGCATTCGATAGCTTTGTTACAGACACAATCACAGCAAGACTTTTGTTAGGATGAAAAATTACTTACATTAGAATTATTTGATTCTAAAAGAAAAAAAAGCTTTCTGGTTCTTCTTTCATTCAAGTTTGGTAAAGTTCTTTTTTAGCAATTCACTTTTCTAGAAATATTATCCAGATATTTTACTATGAACTGTAATGTTTACAGAGCTGGGATGCAAATAAAAGAAAAGGAAACCATTAACTTGAAATCAATTTTAAGTTAATTACTTCCAGTTGTGAATTTATTTTTTTTAACAAAAACAATATTTATGCTCCCCTCCAAATCCAACAGCGTGAATCGTATTAAATTGATTATCGTAATTGCATAATTGACAGAGAATTCAAGACAGTGCAGAAGTGTAGAAATGCAATCCTAGTTAGTATAGAACGAAGAAATACTTCAGATAAAAAAAGGATAACATTCAATTTACCTGCACTGTTCAAACATTATTTTTATTTTCGAAAATCGGTCAGAAGTTAGTTTGTTTTCCGTGAGGCTATTCTTCTTTTACTAACAATAACATTACTACTAATAAAGTGTATTAAAACTCCTTTTTGCAATTGAAGTTTCCAAATCCAAAATCCATTGATCAATTCTTCATCTCTTCTTCAAATACATCCAACTTTCAAAACTGATGTGGGTTCACACTAACTTAAAAAAGTTAGGAAACTGACACAAAGAATAGTGTGTCTGCTTATAGTGTGCGCTATGACAAAATCCACCAACCACTAAGACTTTCCAGTTTGGAACAATACTGTTTGCACTTTATCATTCACCTCAGAAGTATAAGCAATTCGCTAATGATATGGGTTGTACTTGTCTGTTCTTCATAAGGTAATTAATTCAGGATTCCGTTGCTATTCTGAATCGTGCAGTATGTTCGCTGATGCAAGATATCGCCAATAAGATATCCATCAAAATGAAACTGTGGCCTTCAGGTGCTCTGAAAACAAATTTTTGTTGCTAGTCATGAGTTTTGAGAGAAGGGCATATTGAAAACATAAATCACCATATACTTTTTATAAAATGGCAGTCAAGTCAAATAAAAATAGCAGCGTATTAGGTAAGTATTATGCGTCTAGGTATTTAGTATACTATTTGAAAGTATTAGGATTAATTTGACCTAAAAACAGCAATTATCTAATTTAATGAAAGACTTTTGGTGTGACAGCGATAATTTAAGAGCAATAGAAGGAGAAATTAGTTTTCAGATCATATGATCCTAGAATGATTTTTAAAATGACATTATTAAATATAAATAAAGGGAAATAATCAAATAAAGATAAGCTTGCTGCAGCAACAGGCAACGTATAACCCCTGTATTCCGAATAAGATCATGTCTTTCTGCTCACGAAACCAATTTCGGGTCCTCAGTATTTTGCGAATTGTTAGAATGGCTTCAATACCTACCCTGTCCGTCTGCGCATTTTTCTTCGAATTCCAGCAGAATTCCAAGATGGCCACAAGCACGGCGAGCGCGAGCCCGCAAAGCAACACGACGAAGACGCCCCCTATATTGTCTACCCCCAGGGCGTTGGCTTTGGAGTCTTTGCTCTTGTCATCCCGGTTGCACGTCTCCCCTGTGTTTTTCCACCACTTGTTGTACAGCATTTGCACAACGCCTTTCTCCTGTAATTCCAGGATAGCCAGTGATACCTTGTCGCGCCAGGGTGATCCTAGATCAAATAGAAACACAGTAATAAGTGAAAGGTAATATTACCACTCCTTGAACCAATATTCTAAAAATAAAGAGAAAGAGAATGAAACAACTGACAGTAAATTTCAATGTAAACAGCAGATTAAGAATGTGGTCAAATTAGGTATTAGATGCAAACAAAATACCTATTTCAAATTTATTGAATATAGACCCAATATTTCCCCTATAAATTTTATATATAACATTTATGTAATACGCAACCAAAATTTAATATACAACTTTTAATATTTTATTTCATTATAATGTACACCCAATGTTACACACATAGTATTGTTTAAACCACAAGGTAGAAATTGATAAGACTATGAAAATCCTATATCTTATCCTATATCTATATCTTATCTTATAATCCTATATCCTATTTCTTATTATATATCTATATCCTATATCTTATTTTGTAAATAAAATACAATTTTTTCAAATTTACTGAAATATTTAAAAATTAAAAAATGCTTTTGAGATAAGTATTAAATAATTTTTTCGTAAAAGTAGCAAAACAATAGACAAATGTTAGAATTTTTTTTCTGAAAATATCAATGTTACTTATATTAATACTGGCCGCGGGCTTGCGGTGTTGCTCTCATCTCTGAATCCCGGGTTCGGTTCTCATGTGGGTTTCGTTGATGGTGGCGATCCGCGCTAGGCAGGTTTTCCCGGGGTTCTCCCATTTCCCCTGCATTTCTCACACCATCCTTTCTCAGTCTTTCTCTCCGTCTGTCCTTCTTTCCGTGGGATAGTACAAAAGATCTTTCAGGTCGACGTGCTCGGCAGTCATGCCACCCACTTTCAATTAATCTAATCTAATCTATATCAATACTTAGATCAATGTTAATAAAGGTATTGGAAAGAAGAAAATTTAAATTAACCATGAAATACCTGCAATTACTTTTTTTTACTATTGAAGTTCTAAAAATTGTTGGTTCTTTAAGAACAATTTTTTTTAGGTTCAAAGCCTAAAAAAATTTTTTAAAATAAAGTGTTTCGTGTAAATTTATATTTGTCCAATGTCAATAACGATTCGACTCAATGTTTTCGTGAAGAACGAAGTAAAAACTTAAAAACTTAAAACGTGGAAAGATATTAGCCTCGAATAATAAAGGTGTAAAGCGGTGACCAAAACCGAGATCACATAGCTGGAGAACAAGACCCATTAAGTGCGATAAGTTGTTCGATAAACGGGAAAATTCGTTAAGCGATAGCGGTCTAACGGAGGAGTGGTGTGGTTAATTATTCCGACATTTATTTATTGAAAGATCTGGCTTTATGTTGAAATTCAACAATTTGTCTAAACTTCGAAGCAAGACTATTGAAAACCTCTAAAAACCTCTAAAAGTTTTACGTCTTTAAGTTTTACCTCTAAAAAACTATTTTCAATAACATTTCGGTAACATTTTCCACAAGGTTGGCTGTCTTCAAATAGCTTTTGCAGAAGCTTTATTAAAGTGTATTTTTCGGTTAACCCTTACATCATTTTTATATGAATTAATCGAATAAGGCCGTAACATCAGTATTACTTACAACTTCTTTTTTATGAATTAACTAATATTTAAAATGATTATCAATTTAATCTCTTAATGTTGGTATTTCCGGTTTGAGTTTCCGGAGCGACGTTTCAGTGGTCATTGGAACTAGTTAAGATTGGCTGGTCAGCCCAATGCTTGCCCGCCTTCACTCCCGGAAAATAAAATCGGTTCCTATTTTACAGATGGCTGGGTGAATTCTATCAGGAGGATGAATAGCCTTGGAATAGTCTCCAATCTCCGCTGGGGATTGAACTGGGTTCCTCTAAAGCAGCGGTTCCCAACCTTTTTCAACTGGCGACCCACCTTTCCTTATCGTTTTTCAGCTGGCGACCTACCTTTCCTTATAGGAATACCTCCACATATATAGGAATAGAAGAATGTAGAATAAAACCATATTTGTATCGTATATATGATCGATTTTCGATTTTTCTGATCTTTTTTGATGGTTTATTCGATGGATTCTGATAGTTTTAGGATCAAGTCGCGACCCACCGGTTGGGAAACGCTGCTCTAAAGTATTGGACCTAGGTTCGTCTTAACGTAGAATTTGTTAATTTTTAGAAGAAACGACAATGCAATATTCTGATCCATTGTCAGACATGTCCATTGCACCATCTTTTTTATACTGTACACAACGAAGTATAAGAAGAATTCTTAGAAAATGGTTAAGTAATATGGATATCATCAACACTATGAAATCTTATTGTTCATTTTCCGTTTGGGAAAAGATGATGATGCGGAATTTGTTGGGTTGACGGATTTCATGTGTTCAATTTTATATGGGATAGAAAACCATTTCGCTTCTAATGAAAGTTCTGTTCAATTCGATAATCATTAAATGCAATGTCCAGTTTTGGAAGTAAACATGTTTACTGTGATATTAATTTTCAAGACAAATGGAAAATATCAATATTTATATCTTGTTTGTCTTTTTTTTTTTTTAATCCTAAGGTAAAATTTCGAACACTGGATGACTGATTGAAAGAAAATAAAGAAATAAACAAACAATAAATGTTTGATCTGAAGGCGATCGAAATAACAGTGAGACAAAGAACTTTTCAGTTCGTGCCTTTTGTAGGACCCGAAGGATTACAAACAAAGGGGTTAAAATCTTAAAATTTTTGCACATGTTTTTGTAAAGTCTTGTAGAAGGAGGAAGAAGGGGGGAGGGGGGGGGGGGGGCTTTTCTTTCAGTCCCTCTGACTCAACCTTATCCTTGTCATGTTGAACTTCTTAAAGGGAGCTATGTAAATTTATCTTTCAGTAGCAACTGAGCAAATCCACAAACAAACATTCTCTTTCTATATTAGATAATGTAATTCAGATCCGATAATAATGTAAGTTTAACCATTAAAAAAGTCCCTATTTCCTTTAGTCTACAACCATAAGTTAACTAAAAAAATAATTATAATAAATCTTTAACGATATCTGTATTATAGAAACCAGGACTCCGGACAACAGCCGGATACTTTAGGCTAGTTACAAATAATGAACAAAAAATAGATATATGAAGTTTATTTATAATATATATTGTTGAACAGATGTTTAAATAATAACTCTTTATTTAACTCCCATTTGAATTCTAGCAGCACTTCATATATTTTGCTACAAATTACAAAATATTTATCAGAAATGTCACAATTATTTTCCATTATTTTATGGGAAATTTTCTAGATACTTTTATTTTACGTAAAGTTCTATTTATTTTTTTCTTCATTGCTCTTTTCTTAATACGTAAAAAATAAACAATTCCATGAACTTTAATTCAATTCATTAAATGTTGCGTCAATGTTTAAGCAACCGTTAAGATCCAAATCGATTCCAGTGAAGATGTGACTGCTTGTTTCTTGAGTTGTTTCCACTTGAATTTCGTGGATCTTCATTTATTTATATTTCTTAGTTCAAGACTGAGTAGAAGCTAGTGAATGTGTATTTCATTAACCCAAAATTCCATTATAATTAGACGAAATAGTAATTACACTGAAAAATCAATGTAAAATAAACGAAAAAAATACGAATGTTATTTTAAAGTAAGTTTAACCTAAAAATATGTCTATTTATTCATGGAATAGAACCTGGAGTTTCTAAAAAAAATTAAGTCATCATTAAAATTTACCTTAGGTTCAATCCTATTCCTATTCTCCCGAACCTATGCATTGAAATTCACGACGTGTTCTACAAGGAAAACAACTTATATGTGTATCAATCTGAGGTTTTAAACCACAGATTGAGCTGAAATTTGTGTTGTTATAATAACCACCCTATTAAGATGTTCATATCATAGCACTTAGTAGTTTTTTTTCAAATTTCTAATTTACTTATCCATAATTTACTTTTCTTATTACTTTAGCTTAAAGGAAAACGGATCAACAACCATCAACTATCAAAAATAAGAAAATAAATTCTTTTTATTATAATTTAACGTAGAGAGAACAGTTGGTGTAAGACAATCACATAATACTGTCTATTTTTAATATGTGCATGGATTTTAATTAAAAAGTCAATTGTTTGACTATGCGTTGTCGAAGGGAGCTAAGATAACATTTTGGCGATAGTCGCGGAGCAACAGAGCGATGTAGTCACGGTAGATTCCAAAATACATTTCTTTATTTTCATGACGGTGAAGTTGAGATTTCTTTATCTTGACATGACTTAAGGATAATCATTTCTCGCTTATTCTGACATATATGATGCTTAAAATTTTTAAAGAGAGAAGGAACGCAGTCCTTCTTTAATTATGCTAATTAACAGAATGAAATTTGTCAAAATCATGAATGAATCTCATATTCAAGATTCTAATCTAATCATTGATAATTTCTGAAAGAATTTTATCAAAATAACAATATTTTATATTATTATTGTTATAAAAGATAATCTCGAATATATTTATATCCTTTTTTAATCATCTTTTTCTGTTTATATCATATGAACAGAATGGGAAGATAAATGAATTCTGGAGATATTGTTAACCTCTATGCATTGCAGAAGGTTACCAGAAAGCTGTGTGTGTCCGCCATTTTGCTTGCTGCTTACTAGCATTTGAAGCCATGGAGTTTTTCGCTTGGATTGCGCTGCCAGAGCTGACGTCATTGCGTTATTTTTGAAATAACTTTTAGAGATGATCTGAAGTCAAAAGAAGATGTTCCTGAAAACTTGTGAAGTTAAAAATTATTATCAACATCAAGGGCTCTATTTCAAGTGAATGTGAGAGAGGCTTTTCTGAAATGAATCTCATTCTAAATCAGAGAAGGCAGCTGTGTTAATTGATATACCCTTAAGGATTTTCATCAGGATGGGTAGGACCGTCACTGACATCTTTTGACTTTTCTAAATATGGGACGTCATGGTTGCTCCAAGGAAGTCATTCACCTACAGACACCCAAAGGAAAACTCATAATAGAGAAAAGAATCTGGAGATATATGAAAAATTTGAAAGATTTTATAAAAAGGGTTAGTCTGTGAAAGTATTTTTAGTATTTTTAATAGAGATTGTTTGTATAATTTAATAGCTTTGTAACCTTAGTGTTCTCTTAAAAATGACTATGCGGATGCTTCTACGGAAAATGACCAGTTCCTGTACCTTTTGTTTCTAGAAAAAAAAGCCCTGGATACAAATATGTTGAATGTTTTGTAGACACAGAAATAAGCTCAACATCACCTTTTTTTCTCTTCCATTCTCTTCCTCTTTTTTTCGTTGTTTTGTTTTTTATTGTAGAAGTTAAGCAGCTTTACTGGTCAATCCATCCTTAGCAACAGCCTAAGAATATCGAACAGTCCACCTAAAAGTATCATAATCCCATTTAATCTCTAACGACCAAACAGAATATGTGCTTCCAAGAAGTCTATTCGTGAGAGTTTCTTACTTTTCTTCATCATTTCTTTAATTTTTGATTTATCTTTTAGAAATGCTAAAAGAAAACCCACTCTGTATATCGCTGACTTACGAAAGTACTTAAGAAAAGCTTTACTGAGATACATTATGTAATTATGAGATCCAATAACCTTCGGTACTGAGATTTTTGATTTGGTTCCTGCAAATAAACTAAAGCATAACTTAGCAGAGAATTATGCTGTGTAAGAAACGAACTTAAAAACTAAATGACCTGGATTCGCATCTAATTTTTTTTTTTGGTTCTCATTATCATAATCTTGTGGTTTTGATTTATATTGTAACCTATTTACTTCAATTTGAAACATTTATTAATTAAATATTGCAATGATTTAAATTATAAATTCTATATTTGGATTAATTTCTATATTACTTTAATTTGAAATATTTATTTATTAAATATTGCAAATAAATGTAATTATGTATTTGCATTAATTTCTGTTATTTATGAACTGAAATAAAGTTCAGAATTTCTAGTTTACAAAACTGCTTTAGTCCACATTGTATTTTAAGTGATAAAAATTTTCATTTGGTTGCATGACTGAATAAAAAAAAATACCTTGTAACAAGCTCGCAACTTCATATAATTGTGTAGTTATTTTTTTGAACTAAATAACCTTTATATTTCTAAAGTTCTGTAAAGTTTAACATTTTAACATCTACTTCGTAATTTATTAATTATTTTAACTTTCTTCTAACAAATCAAATAATAATAGAATATACTCACTCAATATTTCGACTCGGTTCCTTGAGTCTTCTTCAGGAGATGATTCACATCATATAAAACTCATCATCTCCCGAAGAAGGCTCAAGTCGGGGGTCGAAATATTGAATGAACTGAACCGGAGTGGGAAAATCCTTCGTAGAAGAATATATCCTACTAGACGGGTACCGTCGCTTCGCTCCGGAACCCTTGCGTGTATAGCTTTAAAAAAAAAAAAGTCTATTTATTTAGCAAATTATTATGGAGATCGGATAATACACGATTTCCCAGCTCGTTGTGGGCTTCTCCGCTTAACTCAGGTGTATTGCGTGTTGGCACTCACACGGGGGGGGGTTGCAGCAAAAACATTTCATTTTTGTATATATCTTCCAAACGCAGAAACGTTTGTTACTGACTGATATACCGTTCGATAGAACTTTCAAATATCAACATTTTCTCAATATAGTGTTCTCTTCCAACTTTTATACTTTTCGTTTAAATTGAGAAAAAGTCAAAATTTGACCCTTTAAAAGGCGCCATCATGGAAACCAAAAACTTTTTTCGAAAAAGTTTTGTAGTATTTTGTTTGTCTTAAAAAGCTTTACATTTTATTCACTTACATGACCAATCTATCTGTTATAATTATCACAAATTTGGAAGAACGTAAAGTCTTATGACAGACAGAATAACGCTTTTGGGTCATTCCATGTGAAATCAACCAAAAAAATAATAATTTTGGACCTTGACCCCTCAGAAATTGATGATTTTTTGCACACTGATAATATCTAAAGAGAGTATAAAAAATGCAAATTTTCAGATTTTTTGGGCTAACAGTTTTTGAGATATTGAATTTCAAAAACTAAAAAATGCTTGATTTTGGCCATGTTTTGAAATTTTCAAAACACTGTAACTCAAGAACCGTTCAACCTACAGAGCTGAAGTTGGTGTCTACAAAAGTATCTTAATTTCAAATTAAATTTTTTAAAAATTTTCAAAAACTGGTTTTTAAAAAATCTCAAAAACACCACTTTTGATTTTTTTTTAAAAAATATATGTTATTTATATTGTTAATACCTATTTTTGTGCCAAATTTCATAATGGGACAGCCAGGGGATCATATGGAAATAAAATTTGAAGTGTCATAGTCCATGAAAAACATGAGAATGCGACTAGCAACCAGAGTACTTATCGTTCGTTGCGTGTCGAACTTTAAATCAAATATAGTTGATGAAAGACAATCGTTCTGAGTATATCTATAGTTTGTGTATGATCAGTAAACCTACATGGTTTCATCTATGTAATATAATTAAATTAAATAAATCAAAATATAATTTTCAATTATATTAACAAATTATAAAAATAAATTTCAAATTAATAATAATAGTAATAACAACAAAAGCATGAATTTAGAGGAATATTCTCATCAATCACATCAGCGGTTAATAAAGTTCCAACATTTTTAATACTTTTTACTGTATCAGAATTATATTTTTCCCAATTACTTTGACTGAATAATTTATATTTTATATAGTTTTCCAATCTTACACCAAAATTATTCTTCAATTTATTGATTTGAAAGATTTTTAACCAATTGTATCGAGTTATTTTTTCATTAATTTGATTTTTTTTCCTATTAACATTCAAAATGTTCACAAATTAAAATTTGAGACCAATGTTCATCTGATATCTCAAGACAAGCCTGTTTCACGCTTTTTAGGCGATCATCAGTTGAGAGTAGTCAGAATGAACATCGCAGGTTTCATAACGGAGGTGACTTGGAAGTTGTATAAGAAGAGCAGTGGAACCTCCATGGCTACAAACTAAATACATGCTGTCATTATTATTATTATTATTATTATTATTATTATGATTTTTTTTTGTTTTAATTGTTTTCTTTGTAATTGTAAATCCTGTTTGTAATATCTCATTTAAGTATTTTGTTCAATTTACTTCCAATGTCCTTAATAGTTATTGTTACTAGTTCTTACTGTACTCTACAAAACTAAGCTAAACATAGATAACTTTAATATACATATGTAATAATTATATAGAGAGTTAAATCAGAAAATTATTTTAACTTTTAAATTATGTTACTTTCTAATGAAAAATTTTAGAAAATTATCACCTAGCGGTCTACTTGACAAAAATCACTTGAAAAAACAATACATAGTCATTTGATATTTTTTAACAATGTATTCAAAATTAATTAAACATTTGTAGTATACCTATATTCAGAACCTGTTGATAGGAATTTGTCATTCCTAACGGGACTGTAACTTTTGTATTTAGAATCATAATAAAAAAAAAAAATAAATATTATTATTATTAATTTAAAATTTATTTACATAATTTGTTTGATTTATTTAATTTAATTTCATCTGATATAGATGAAACCATGTAGGTTTACTGATCATATACTCAGAACGACTGTCTTTCATCAACTATATTTGATTTAAAGTTCGACACGCAACGAACGATAAGAACTTACTCTGGTTGCTAGTCGCATTCTCATGTTTTTCATGGACTATGACACTTCAAATTTTATTTCCATATGATCCCCTGACTGTCCCATTATGAAATTTGGCACAAAAATAGGTATTAACAATATAAATAACATATATTTTTTAAAAATAAATCAAAAGGGGTGTTTTTGAGATTTTTTAAAAACCAGTTTTTGAAAATTTTTTAAAATTTTAATTTGAAATTAAGATACTTTTGTTGTATATCAAATTAAAGGCCATTAAAAACTGAACAAAATGACACCAATTTCAGCTCTGTAGGTTGAACTGTTCTTGAGTTACAGTGTTTTGAAAATTTCAAAACACGTCCAAAATCAAGCATTTTTTAGTTTTTGAAATTCAATAACTCAAAAACTGTTAGCCCAAAAAATCTGAAAATTTGCATTTCTTATACTCTCTTTAGATATTATCAGTGTGCAAAAAATCATCAATTTCTGAGGGGTCAAGGTTCAAACCATTGGTTGATTTGATATGGAATGACCCTTTTATAATATAAGATTATCATGGTCCACTTTTCGTTCAGAACCAAGTTATAAAAATAATAACGTTTGAAGTCAACAATATATTCATTATATTCAATAATATATCAATGATCAATAATGATATAGCATTCAATAATATATCATTAATAAATTCTTTGGTATTAGCAAGATTGAAATATTCATGTCATTCATTCCAAGTAACTCTCAGTGCTTATATTTTATTATGTAGTGCAGTACGAAACACTAGATAGATAATATACAGCTATATATAAAAAAAATCCGTAGATGTAAATAACATTTTTTCCTAATTTTTGTTGTTATCCCTAAAAAACAAGGTAGGGATAGCGATTAATAAACCAATCACAATGCTTCGCAACGTCTTCTGATACGCCTATGAAAATATAACTGATATTGCCTTAATTTCCTTATTATTATAAATGTGATTGTTGCGAAAGACGCATTTGTTGTTGTGATGGCTGTTGCGATTGTTGTCATTGTTACTAATGAGATTTTAATGATACTTGTCCCCAGACAAAACATGCAAAAGACGCAATTGTTGCGATTGTTGTGATTGTATCAGAAGACTAAAAATTCCCAATATATTAAGTTTTGGCCTTCGAGGTATGAAAAGTTGTTTATAAGATAACAAAAAAATCCATTTATTCTTATATTAGCGAAGAAAAAAAAACAGCATTCCGAAAGTTCGATTTCAAAGAGCATCACAGTAAGGAAGCCCCAGTTTTCGATTACCGATATCCATTTACAATCACCGATTATTCAATTAATCTTCGAAGACACTAACGGATTCCAAGATGCTGAAAACCTATTTTCATTTCAAATCTCCATTTCAAACTTCCGAAATTATTCTCGAGCTAATTAATTCGGAGCTATTGTTTTTCTTCATATCCCACCAAAAAGAAAGTTAAATATGAATAGAAAGATCCAATCTGTAATTTTTGGAACTGTGGGATCTAGATCTATACGTAGATACTCCCTTTTCCAGCGACTTTTAGAACTTTTCGAGTTCAGGAGAAGGTTTTAAAAGGGTTTTACCGATAGTAATAATAAGTCATAATATGTAATTATTCGTAATTATAAGGCATAATTATACGACGACGGCCTTGATGGTTCGCAGAATACAGAGCACAATTTGAAAGAATTGTTGGAAACTGAATTGGATTCTCGACGAGCGCAACTCCGGGAGCGTGTAATTATATCGGATTTCTCTTTTTACAGCTATTTTTCACACGTAAACATTGCACATTCGATTTTTCAATTATCTAACTTGTTTGACTTCTAAGGTCGTTCCAGCTTTGCTTAATTATGTCGTTTTCAAGACCTTCGTGACACAAAGGAAAAGTAAGGTTACATTCGAATTGGAAGAGAAATTAGTAGAGAATTGCACTAACTTTAAAGGTACCTACAATCTCTTATCAAAACCGCCCAATTACTATTGGGATCTTATAGGATAATTATAGTTAGGGTGCCAACTTTTAAAGTAGTCGCATACCAACCTCCCAGCATGGAAAACTATTTATATATCTTTTCATATACTACTGCGTCTTTAAAGAAATCGAAGTCTTGTCTTAACAACATCGGTGCACTTTAACAGGGAGTCTTATTATTATTGGTTTGCTAACAGAAACCGTTTCACAGAAAATCTAGCAGAGTAAATATTTGTAAATTCTATTCGATGTAAAATCTCAGAAAATTCAAGAAATAAGGATTCTTAACTAAGTATCTGGATATTTTAACATTTGATCAACATTTTAACATTTGTATTTTAACATTTTTCAATAAACACCTTAAGTATTTCAAAATTCAAATTTTAACAATTATTTTAGCAGATTATCATTTTATTTTTCAAGGCTCCTTTTTCTATCAATTTCGAAATCAAAATAAAGTAATAGGTAAGTACAGACAGATGGAGAGAAAGTCGTTATTCTTACTAAGTCACATTTTCTCAACTTTCAGTAATTACGATTCCCTCTAATTCAGTTTCCCTCTAATCCTGAATATTCAGTTTCCCTCTAATCCTGAATATTAAATAAAAGACTAAATAACTCTTACCAATGGGTGTGGCAATGCCAAAGCCTTTCGAGTCCAGTAGGCCTCCGACCTGAGTCAAGTTACAGTTTCTTTGGATGAAATAATCAAGCGTAGTGGATTCCATTAAAAAAGCGTAATTGCCTTCGAGAACTTTCTGTATTCCCTCCTCGTAAGAAGATACAAACACCGATGGCTTCCGGCTCTCCATGTATCTCCACATTTTATTGTAAGTATCAATTTTTGAATCCTACAGCACAGAAAAACAAAAGAATCAAATAGAAATATTATGAAAATAATTGAATTTAAAGAAATAACTCGAATTTATATTTTCTCCAGTTATATTCACTTCTGGCAATTTTGTTTTTCCATAAACTTTTAAACGCAAGGCTATATTACGTTGGAATACGATTAAAGAATTAACATTAACTAGAGAAAAATTCATTCATACTTAACAGTGAAAATTGATCAATCATTAAGAAAATCCAAATCGAAGATCTTTTATATTTCTGATTCGTTTAACAGAGTCTGCAAACTTTAAAATTTACGTAAACACAAATATAAACATACACAAAATTAATATTTACTTACATACATTGTCAATTATTATCGATAATTCATAGATGATTAATTGTAACTCTAATTAATTAGATTAATTGCTTACAAATTAGCGTTTATTGCTATTATGCTAAAATAAATAAGTTGTATTCGCTAAACGCTATTCTCTTATTAATATTTGGAATTATTATTATTCTGTAAATGTTTAAAAACATTAAATTCGGAATGACTTCAGCAATTCTAGTTAACAATGATAAATAAAATAAAGTATTTTTTTATTTGTAATTAAAAATTAGCTATAATACGGCAGAGACAATTAATGTTAAATATTAGATGGGGAAATTTTTTATAACGACGAAAATAAATGGAACATCACGAAGGCTATATTAGTAATCCTATGAAACCAAATATAAAAATTAAAAATAAAACGGAAAATAACAAAGAAGAGAATATATGGATTAAAAAAAAACCACACACTCCATTTATAGAACAATGATAAGAATAACTACGTATATTAGCTTCTCTTGTTTTCAATCTAGTAAATAATAAATATTCTTTAGTTGTTGGATGGGAGGTTTTGCCTTCCTGAGCTCAATTAAGACGTTTTGGGTCGTAAACGAATATTTAATCGAATTTTTCCTATAAATTTTATTGTGACGGCAATATTCCAATATGGATAGTTAAATAGCATCCCATATTAAAATAACTGCATTAAAATAAAATGACTGCTTTTGGATGCAATGAGTTGTTATTCTTTAAAATCAGTTACTTTATATTAAAACATTAATATACAGTCCGTAATTGTGCAAAATACACTGAGGAGAGAAATTAAAATTCTTAATTAAACTTAGTAATCATATGAATATGGTTCTAGTGCATATAAACGAGGGCTTCTCAAAGTTCAACTCGAAGATCTCAACATTGATAACAATCAATTTACCCATCAGCTGTGTTGACCCATCAAACACAGTATTGTGATCAAACTGCATCTGTGACTATTAAAATCTATACTACTATTATAAAGCTGAAGAGTTTGTATGTTTGAATGCGCTAATCTCAGGAACTACCAGTCGGATTTGAAAAACTTCTTTTTGCGTTAGATAGCCCGTTTACTGAGGAAGGTTATAAGCTATATAACATCACGCTGCGACTAATAGGAGCGGAGCAGTAAACATAAACGTCAACCAATCTGGCAAACTGTCGGGTGGGGAGGCGGCGACCGCGCGCTGGGTCTGGGCCGGGTTGGCCGCACGACGACAACCAAGGTATTTATAGTTAATGAGATGCACTGAGTTATATACTCATAATATGTATGAAACAGATATGTATAATCAAAATTTAAAGCGGGTGCACACCTAGTTAAGTAATAAGTGGACTTACCCTAAAGAAAGTCATGGTGGATCCTCCTTCCAGGGTCCCGTAGGATATCTCGTTCTGTTCTGCTAAATCATGGACACTTTCTATCGGTGTAATCATTCTCTCGACTGTGAGAAATGCGGCCAGGTTGGCAGTGTACGAGGAGATGATGATGAGGGTGAAGAACCACCAGATCCCACCCACAATTCGCGTGGACGCAGCCTGCAAAGAGCGTCTTAAATCAGCCGTGAACAATAAATCTCTCGGAAAAAATAAAATGAATTGGCGTGAAGAAGTTGAATTTACAGAATCTCGGCTTTTTAGGGGTCGAATTTCAGTTGCGATTTATTTATCGTTTAGTGGGCACAGAGTGGGGGCAAAGGTTTATATCCCTGGTAATATTTTTTCGTTCTTTCCCTGTAGTTCTCTGTTGTCCATCAAAAATCACAGGATATGTTTTCTCGAAATCAGTTAACATAACGATTATACAGATTCTAATAAAAGCGATGGAAAGCTCAACAGTTTTAGCATTAGCTTCAGATAAATAACCACATTAATCTTCAGATAACTTTGAAAACAAATTAAATAACCCTATTGCCTTTGTGACTCTTATAAATCCATATCTTCACAATTTCTTAAAAAAATAAATTTTCAATGAGTATTCATTGTGAGTATAAATCTATAGTCTACTAAGTCTGGTGCCGTAAAAGCATAACCAAAATTGAAAGCATCATTTAAGTCAGCGAAGGGCAGCAGAGTTGAACTGGTGTAATTAGCTTTTTAAAATTTATTATTTAACAAGTTTTTTTTTTCCCAATTATTGTTTAATTTTTATCTTAAAAATATATACCCTAACTGGAAACAAAAATTACTTTCCGATATTTCGAAGTTTATTTTCAACTTTTTACTTTTATTATTCAGCGCATTTTATTTGTATTAATCAGACTTGGCCAAGTAAATTCAGAATTCCACATTGGCCACCTCTGTCACCGGACATAAATCCTCTTTTTTAAATCACTTAAAAGTAATGTTTAACGTAAGCTAAAAAAGTTTTAATGCAGAATAGAATACGTGTTAAACAGAAAAACATTCTTTTTCACAATGTTTTGATTTAAAAGTCTCCAAATATCACTTTTAGCAAAGGAGATCATTGCTTACTTCGAGATCATTAAATAAAGATATTTTGATAAATAATATAAAATAAACTGTCTGGAAATCGGATGCCAGTGAAGTCAAACAGTTAATTGTTTTTTGAAAAGCAATCAATATAAAAAAAAAAGAAATTAAATAAATAAAAATAAATATAAATAAAAAAAATAAAAAAAATTCTAAAGTTTCTTAATATTGATTTGCATTGTTAAAGATTCTATGTTGTTGTTTTTCTTTTTAGCTTTGAGTTTTGTTCTTTTTATCGTCCACCTATTGTTTTTTTTTTATTTACACAAGAAAATCAATAAAATTGTTGAATCATGCAAATGATGACATTAATGCAAACATCCTACTTTAATAACTTTTCAAATAAAAATAAAGCATTCAGTAAACTAACATTAGATAAATATTCCATAAATCATTCATGTAATATTTATACAGGCAATGCAACTGAAACCCACATTCATAAGCTTTCCAAGCTTTTCGGTGCCTGCAGATGTAATTTGCAAAGTCAAATGGACAAGGAGACTTACAAGGAGACTTGTTAGTTAAAGTGCAATTCGATATTCGCCTACCCTAAGTCCTAGTACTAGTTCAAAGAGCCTTCTCTAACCTTTGGATGAACCTTTGTGCTTTTATATAATAAAAATTGACTTTTAACAAAAGCATAAAGGCTAATATGTCCGATACCGGGACTAATGTTAATATTTGTCCCTAATTTTTTTATCTGTCAAATAGAATATTTTTTTTTTCAAATGGAAAAAGCAATAAAACCCTTTTATTCTGAAATTTTTTTAAAATTTTCACTTCTAAAGAAATATGAAGGTTCTTTTGATTTAAAAGGTTTGCTGCAAAAAATTATATAAATTAAATTATGTCAAATAAGTTATTAATAGTAATAATTTTAATAACTTTAAAATTTTAATAACTAAAATTAAGTTAATATTTTAGATAATCATAATAAAATTAAAAGCATAATAGAAAAAATTATTAGCTTTTCCATATTACGATCTTTAATTGCTCATTTAAGAAATAAATTAAATTCATAAGCATTGAACCATAACAAAATTAATAACATTAATTTAAATATTAGACTTCTAGAAAAATATATTTTTCAACAAATGTACAATAAAAAATTAATGACAAGATATTTTTTTCAAGAGAAAATAATTTTTTAATAATTAATTGAAAATTAATTTCTGTTGATTTTCTAGAAATCCAATTTATTAAAAATAACGTAAATAAATTGAAAAAAACTAAATAAATATGATTTTAAAACATGTAAATAAAAAAATTCAAAACATATTCAAATGTGACGTTTTTCATGCATTTTTTTTTAACCCCAGTGGCTTTTTTTTTTTTTATTTTGACGCGCGTGAATTTTTTTTTATGAAAACACAAACAACATTATACACACGCAAGAAAAAGACAACTCCTTCAAATCTTTCGAAATAAAAATGTGAGTTTGGCTGGATCAATCTTAGACCACCGTAGAGTCTCGAAAATAAACACCCTGTCTGAGAAAGACTTCGACGTTGGATGTAATGAAAACCCTAGGGAAAAATAATTCAATAGACGACCGTGTCATCTTTCATGTATTTCTTTTTTTTATTATTTATTTCTGCTGTTGTCATCGCTTGCATCAGCACAAGAGAATTGTTCCGATCCCCTTTTTTCTCAATTTCATTTTTTTTTTCGTTTTCTGTCAATTTTTTTTTCTCTATTCTTCTTTTCCTCTTTTGGACTTTGACATCTTCGTTCTGAATACGGTTTGAAAGAAAATTTCAATCATAAATTATAATTTTTCTTTTAATTATGTTTTTTTTTCCGAAATTACACTTTACTATTTTTTCTGCAAAAATTCTCTCTGGATTCTTATGTAATATCATAGAATAATTAACTTATATATTTTCAAATATCCCGTTACAGATATAACGATTCTATTTATCTGAATTTAGCTCCTGTATGACATTAAAAAAAAATATTAAAAAAAAAAATATTTTAGATATAAAACATTTGTATCGTTTGGGTTTTTTTCTTTGCAAATATAGCAGAAAAATTTAAAAAAAAAATTTAAATTAAATCATACAAAAAATACGAAGCAATGCAATCGTTTTGCAATAATATCAAACCTTTAATAATTTATACTAATTTGATAATAAGCTATAATAATAAAATAGTTCTATAAAATAGTTTTTGTACTCAAAGGGTTACATTGCATAGATTTGTTATAGCAATGTCGTTAATCATTGTTTATTTGGAAATTTATATAATTTAATGCTTGAATTGTTTGTTTACATAGTTCCAACTGCTTGAGAAAAAAAAAAGAAGAGAATAACTCAAAATTCTCAATAAAAGAAGGATTTTTTTTTTAGGAATAATACGTTAGTGAAAAAAATTAATCAAAACAAGAAGGGAGTTTAAAAAGTTTTAGAACTACATTTCTTTTTAGCCTAGAGGATAGTACTGAAAATAACAATAAATTAATAATAAAAATTGAAATATTTAAAAGACTTCTTTCAACTAATAAAAATAAATAAATAAATAAATAAATAAATAAATAAATAAATAAAAAAAAGTAATTTAACACTTTTCCTCAAGTTAATATCAAAACTTGCAAAGACAAGTATATATTTCATTTTTAGGCTAGAAAATTAAATGAAATTTAATAAGGTAAATTGCGATATCAAAATGGACAAGGAAACGAACAAAACAATTTAAAGAATTAAATTTTCTCGTATAAGTAATAAGTTTAATATTTAATTCTTAAATGCTGCCTGATCGTAATTTAAAATTAAGTGAATTTGAATGAAATGGAAAAAAAAATCCTACTTAAGATAAAAACCATAAAAGTTCTGATAATGGATTTAGGAAAATTAAGTTTTTCTTTTAAAATTCATTATAAATTTAACATCAAGAAATTCTATTAAAAAACTGGAAAAAGTCAACATGAATTACGCAATTCTTTAAATAATAATAATAAAAAAAATAGTAGACTTTTTTTAAAGCTTCACTGTATATCTTTGCACTCTGACAGAGAAGTTACAAAAAAGATTAGAAGGGGGTGGTTTCTGTTTCATTTCCAATACTGTTTCTGCTGTATAAATATAAGCATGCATGTCGTTAGTTCCTTTAAAGCATTTTTTAAGCGTTTTTTAAAGAACTTCTCCTCTTCTTTTTAATAGGTAATTTTGCTAAATAACGAGTTCTAAATAGTGTTTTAATGCTTTTCGGTAAAAGATTAAATTTTCCTTTTATCCATGTATATAATCTTTCTTAAATGGCAGACATAAACATTTGATTGAACTTTCCTTTTGACTGTAGAAATTTACAACCTGCCTGCAAATATAAACTATAGCTCTTACATTTAATTAATCAAAGTAACTCAAATTATATTTCATTTTTAAAAGGTGGTTTTTAGAAATTCGTTGCACTACCAGCACTATATATTTTGTCTGAATATATTTTATCTGAAAGCTATGTGGAGAAGAGGTGCTCCCACCTTCGTAAGAATCATTACTTAGGAGCTTGCAGAACGAGACCTATGCTAAGTCAGGGACTGTCGTAACTGGAGAGTATGAATGGGCAAACCAGGATACTTTCTTGGACAATCTGATGCTTATTCAAGAAATGTGTAATCAAGCTCCCAGCGCAAGTAAAAGCTACAATAAGGGAAAGTGATAGCAGAAAAAATTCTATCAAATAACATAAAAAGCTGGATAATTGGTTAGAGGAAAGCTGACAGTACCAACAGCAAATTTTTGAATTGATGCCTTTAAAATGTACTAATTCATTAGCAGCAAACTTTTGTAGTAGAGGAGAAGTAAATTCGATGAATTAAGGGATTAAGATTATGCAACACACCTTATAAAACTTCATGAATCAAGTCATCTGTCTAATTGTTTGTTGCTTTATAAAATTCTCTATAAATCAACTCTAAATTGACCAACAAAACAGTTAGGAAGTAGAGTTTAATTTTAAATGTCTTATAAAAACCTCAGCACTGATTTTCGTATGCTGAAAATTATTTTTTTTAATTTAAATAAAATAAAAATACAGCATTTTTTTCAAGATTATTTAAACCAGTAAGGCATTTTTTATTAGTATTTCTTTAGAGTCAACTAGGCATGGCTTAAATTTAGGGATGTCCTAAAAATAATCGAGTTTTCTAGTAACATAAGACACTTTTTATGAAGATCCACACAAAAAAGAATCTCTGAATATAATTCGGTAATAAAGGATGTTGGGAAATCTCTCCGGCTGTAGAGATGTCAGTAAGGATAGCAGTTTCGTTTTAGATCCTGTTTCTTCATCACGTTTTCTTTCCCTTTGCCTGTGTATAAAGATGGCTTAACGGTCGCCGCATTAACATTATTACACCAACTTAATGACACACGGGCTTTGTAATGTTACTTAACCCAGTGCAGCGCCTGTAACCTCAAACGTATTACTCTTGGCCACGGACATCATGAATTTTGGTGGTTTTAAGTTTTGTGAACTTACTTTTCCAGTTGCGTTAAAGCTCTCAGCTGTACGTTTTAAGAAGTCCTCATAACAATTTATGTTCATTAGAATTGTGCTGTAAGTTTAAGCGCGCTATTTCCCAAATGCTATTAAATATGATCTCAAGGTGCAAAGTGAAGTAATTACCTTCATAAATTACTTTGCCGTTTAAAAGTGCATTCGAGTAAATTCTGACATATAAAATGCAAATAAAAGCTTCATGGTAATACAATCGTGACAGCAGTGAGTAATGGTGGACTCCACGTCCGTATACTGTATAAGATTATTTTCTTCGAAATAAAAATGCAAAAGAATATTTGCAAAATATCTTCTATTCTGACTGTTAATAAGTTTCAGGAAAGCAAAAGAAGTTAAGAGGATTTTTTAAAAAATAAAACAAACTCTATAAAGAATAGAATTGAAAAAATAATGGCAAAGTAATTGAAGTTTAACGTATGTAGAATATTCTTCTTGTGCAACAGTTAGGTCAACATACATAGCTATAAAAAAAATATTAACAATAAAATTACACAACACGTCCGGTTTCGCAAGTGGAGTTACATAGCTTCTTCAAGCTTACATAAATAATAGAGAATGCTCCTCAATTGAAGGGTTTGGAGTGTCCAATGGAGTGTCCACCTTGATGTCCAGGTTGAAGAATAATAATAGCAATGCTTGGTAATTCGTGATATTCTTTAATTCTATATTGTTTAATTTTTTTTATATATTATGCAAAAGTTACATTGAATCTCTGTTTTACAAATCTTTTGGAATATATTTTGCTATCATGGTTATCCACATTGTGACAAGCTTAATGCTTTATTATTGTTGGTAATACTAACTGCTATAGTAGGAATTAGCAACACATTATCAGTGGTACCACTGTAGTTACAAATTTTATGGCATACTCACTTATTATCGTATAAAAATTTTTGTTGCAGGTATCCTGAGCAAGTTATTGACAAAATCTCTTAGTTCAGTACTGATTGCACTATCAAATTAAGACTGTAAATCTGTATATTATTGTGAATATTTCGATTTCATGATACAATTTCCATTGACAGATAGTAAGAAACGGCAGCTGGGATTTCTTAATCTCTTAAACCCAAATTATATTCTAAATTATTTTCTTCTTGCAATAATGTTTTTTTTTTGTAACTAAGATAATGGTAAGAAAAGCTTTTAATTAATTAATCGAAAATATCAAAGATTTCAAAGATTTTTTTGTTGATGGATTTATTAATTTTCAAAACACCTAATATAATAGGTAAAAAAAAAATCAATGGAATTATTTAATTAATAAATTTATGCAAAAGAACTTTGAAAAACAATTCAAAATTTTCTTATTATGAGAAAAGATAAAGCAATAATTAACATTTAAACTGAACTGACTAATTAAGTGATAATTATTTGATTTTTTTATGATAAAATTAAATAAGGTATAAAATTTGCATATCAGGATTTTTGCAAATCCTTTCATATTAATATTGAAAATATATATTTTAATAGTCAGTTCATTTACTTTGAACATTAATTTAAAAAAATATATTTTTTATAATTCCTTGTAAAGCATATTTAAAATTTTTCATATTTAATTAGAATTTAATTAATTTAATAAATTTTGTTATAATTCATTAAATGAGTAAATATTTATTGTTTATTTTGGAAATTATATCAAATAGATATTATATTAAATTACATTATATTATATTCATTTGTTTGTAAAACTAAAATGATTTTGAATTGGTTTTCACAGAATATGATTAAGAAAATTTAAAATTAAATAATGGTAAATTAATAATTAAAGAAACGACTTTTCATGTTGGGTGCTTATAATCGAGAATCTACTTGTAGCAGCGTCAAACAACAACAAATCCTGACACAATTTTGTTTTTAGATCCTATTACTCGAGGAATCTTTTTGACTTTTTGAATTTTATCAAAATTTCGAAATATAATAATCCACGGAAATATCTTACATCAGCCCAGGGTGCTTATTTTTTTTTCTTGTTATAAAGACCGAAAAAAAAAGAAGAAAACATCAGAAATATTCACACTGGATCTGTTATACTTTTCGATGGTCAAGTTTTTGATCAGAGTAATGAATGCTATAAAATTAATACCTTTGTCAATGCCGTTTACAAAGGAACGCCTCCTCAATTGACTTACTAATATGACATGCTGAAATTACAATTCTTGCAGAAAAGTATTTAAAAATATAATATGACAATCCTCTCTTAAATATGCTTTTTCCCCAGCAAGTATGTGTTTTAATGTTTGAAATGTTTGATAAAAATTTAGATATCTAAAGACTGAAGACTGAGATGTGTTATGACTGCTGGAATTTTAGCTGAAGTGGAAAATATTTATAAATAACAAATTAAATTTAACAAAGTTCAATTAGTAATAGAAATTATATCTACTATATATTTTAAATTTATTATACCAGTATACCAGTAATTGTATAATAGACACTTTTCTGTAAAGACTTCTCTAAAGACTTGTGACCTTTTCTCAGCTATCAAACATGACTTTTAATCACCAGCATTTACAGATGATATTATTGCAGCGGTCTTTTTTATAGCTAATTAATGTATCTATTCAAATACATTTATCGATTGACTAAAACTATTAATGCTAATTGTTCAGTTGGATTGAAATTCTTTTATGTAGGAATTCTTTCAAGTAACAGATATGATCAATTTCTTTTATTATCAACCAAGCCAAAGATGAACTTAAGTAAAATCAACTTATTTAACAATAAGTCTATGTTTTATTATCATTAAGAGCAGATAAAACCCAATAAGGCAAATACTGGGATATTCAAAGAAATTTTTCTTATACGAGAACAAATGAATTATCCTTTAAGTGATTTTTTGGGATGAAATTTAAGTTCTTGATGCAAAGTGCTCAGAATGCATTTGACTCTATTAGCCTACCGTATCTATCTCTTCCTTCTTTATTACCAACTACTTTCCACTTCTTGAATTATAAAGGACATTAAGCGATACTAAAAAGGATTAATTGTATATTTTTAATTATTTAAAAGTTTAATAAAAAATAAAAAAATGAAGGATGTTTCGGCATTTTAAATCTCTTTTATCAACTAACAAGAATAAGCGAAAAATAATATATTAATAAGATTTAAATATTTTAATATTCAACTAAAGCGCGGTGAAATCTTTTAGTGCTATATTTCCACTGGTTGCACAAAGCAGCTTATGAAGGACTTGTACTATCATTTCGTTTTAATTGAATGGTAAAATATTTAAATCACATAAATTACGTAATTTCTGTTTTTCAGACTGGATAATGAAATATGTTCTTGAAGTCCGTATGTGATTTATTCCTAAACGTTTTAGTAAATAAAATGTATTATTCAACCAAGCAATGTTATTAAAGTCGATTATATTATTTTCCATTTTTTTTAAATATTTCTATTACATCTTGTTTTTTAAACTAAATTATAATTGTGAGCTATTATATTACTGTTTTTGGAATAATGCTAATAATATTTAAAATGATAATAATGTTTATTTTTAGAAAATAAAAACAAAAAAAATTCTAGTACTTTTGATTTCGTTGTCCTTTCGATTACGTTTAGTTTACGATTTTTGATATGGTTTTTGATGATATGATTGATATTAATGTGAGTGCATTTACTGAAAATGAAGAGTTTCTTGGATATAACCCATATAATGATGACGATTTCCGAAGTGAGATATGAAAGGTCTCGTCTCATTCGCCTTCATTAAGGGGATTAAATCCATGAAACTTCATTTTCATGGTTTTTATAATCGTGATTTAAATCTCGGCATTTAATTTTTGCTCAGCTAATCCACCGACAGTAGTAATTACAAATTAAATTGAAAACTTAAAAATAAACTTCGCAAAAAACTAGAATTGATCAATGAAATTAAACATGGTAAACAAACGAGGAAGAGACATAATTTTGATTCACATTTTTGAAGAAACGTAATTAGAGAATTTAATCTTTCTTGATTTTTATTTAAGTTTTAAACATTTGGTAACTCCAGTTTTTCGGATGCGTGTTTATCTCCTAGGAGATTAAAATAATTCGATGAGTGCTAAGAGACAGAAATTGATAAATCTAAGCTTGCTTTTCTAAGTTTCAATTGAAGTCAATTGATTATTTCCAGCTGATTAGCTTTTTACAGTTAGTTTTAATTTCATTGTAGCTTACTAACAGTTGTAATAACGTTCAGTAATTTTTCTGAAGGTCGCTTGTCTAACTGCATCTTAGCAAAAGTGAATTAGGGGAGCCAAGGCAGTAGAGCTGTCTAATTTGGAAAATTTGATCTAAAGTCGCATTTTTTAAATTTAGGTTCAGATGTGCTCATGTGCACTTTTTTTTCCTGTTATTATATTAAAGAAATTAAAATATGTCATAAAAATAGTCAGTTGTGAAATTCTTATCGGAAAAATGCATTTTCAAGACAAAGAACTCTAGAAAGTGGTGTAATGTTATTTCTAAATAAGAGGAGGACTTAGTGTGAATGACAAAATTACTCAGATGTTTGAGATACAAAACAGTTATAATAAATCATTGCGTGTCTTATTTTCTGTACCTTTTCGTACTATGATTCACACAAAGCAGTTCTCTGCTAGTATGAACAGATTTTGTATGAATATTTCTAGATGGTGAGTTTTTTTGGTTGTCTTTGTAAGAGACTCTACGATACCTTAGGATTGAGGTCCGAGCCTTGTTGCATTAGCGTTCCAATCGTGAACCAAAAGCTATTGGAGAGACTAAACTGATTCTCCATGACGTCCGATTCGCTTAAACACGGGTGTGGGTTCTTCCATTCGTAGGGGCTGAAGCGGGCCACAATGAACATGGTTAGACTGACCACCACGTAGGCAACGAGTACGTACAACCAGATCTCAACTGCCAAAGGGTTCATAAAGGAGAAAAGGCGAGTGGGCTGACCCGTCGGTATCTTTAAAAATTAAATGGGAAACATAAAGACAAAAGGAAAAAATAAAGTAACAAAACATAACGACATGAGACATCACCCACACCAACAACAAGCAATATCAGAATTATAAAGAGATTCTTATTATGAGGAAGAAATACAACAGAGAATTTCAAAAATGATGTAATTTGGAGGGACTTAATTTGAGTTAATTAACTTTAAACACTTACTGAATTGACAGTTGGCTATTACGAAGTGTTTTACTTAAGCCTCTGCATATAATAATTTAAGTGGTTAGTGGTTAAGAATGAATAATGTTTCAAAATTCAGTTAAATCTCAAATCATTACCAATAGAAATCTCTTTAAATACTGATTTAGAAACGTAAATACTTAACTAGAGACAGAGCATTTCAGTAGTGGAAAAGAGATTGAATTTCAATACATTAGGCGACTAGCAAAGACAGTTTGCTTTGCTAGTCGCATAACTTTTTATTATGATACTTCTAAGATGTTTAATATTCATATGTTGCTTAATTACCTTTTGCAATTATAATAATAGTTTAAGAAATACTTAGCAGTAATAAAGTAATATTATCATTTTCTTATTTTTTAATTTTAAGTAACATAATGTTTAGGAAGTGGTTTTTAGTAAAGGATGACACATCTCAAACTAGATCGTTGTCAGTTAGGATAGGGTCTTTTCTCCACTTGGACCTGCTCTGTCTTATTGACCTCTGCTCCAGGGTCTGTCAAGCTGACCTTGGGGTTGAGTCCGGAACCTTGTCGCAGCAGCGTGCCAGTCACAAACCAGAAGCTGTTGGACAAGCTGAACTGATTCTCCACAACGTCAATTGCTCCTATGCACGGGTGGGGGTTATTCCATTCGTAAGGACTGAAACGGGCCATGACGAACATGGCGAAGCTGACCAGTACAAAGGCGGCCAGGACGTAGAGCCAGATCTCGATGGCTAACGGATTCATGAAAGAGAAGAGGCGCGAAGGCTGACCGGTAGGAACCTTGAAGAAACATCCAACGGAAGTTAATGGAACTTCGAAAGTATGTAGATAACTTTGAAGGACATAGAGTTAAAATATGTAGAAGCATTCTTGATAAAGTTTATACGAATTGGCATTTACAATATAATCGTAAACAGATTGCGTACCAGGTTGTTTTATTTTTATTTTTAATTTTTTTTTTTGGGGTAATACCAAAAATCATGGGAGGAAGTCCAATTCGAACCTAGGCAAGACTTCACGATATATTATCAGTCAACATGATATTGAATGGAAAATAAAATATGGGTGTGGCAACAAAGGAACTCTCAAACCATAAAGGATTACTTTGTAAGCATCGTGTAAATTATCCCTTACTATTTTTGACTCTATGTCCCTCATTCTGATGATTATTTCAGCTACTTTCTGGGTGAGAATAAAAAACAATGATAATATTAAATTGCTGAAATAAAAGAAACGATAACGCATTAATGTAGTTAGATATCCAGAAACATATCCAGGATTTCGAAAATGTATCTGCAAAGGAAATTCAGAAATACTGCAACAGACAATCGCTGAAAACTATAATAAATCAGAAACGTGAATACTATCATTTTATAAGATAATAATTTTCTCAGAAATAGCAATTTATTAATCAAAAATAAAGTAAGATTTGTGAAAATGAAGTTTTTAATTTGGGTAGAATTTTAAAATAAAATTAAAAAAAAAAAAACACAATTTTAAGAATTTTCTTGGTTAAACTAATGTTGAAAAGAACTAAGAATTATAAACAAAATAAAAATTTCATTTCCCAAATTCTAGAGTTTTAATTAAAAATATTAGATTCAACTGATTAAATTATATTTTCTACCTGGAAAATTATAATTACCTAAATAAACTGATTTAAATGTAAGCCTCTGCTGTAATTTATTTGCCTGATGAAGCAGCTTAGGACGCTTTGCAATTCGTTAATTTAAGCTGTTTTTCATTAATAGTAGATACTTTTTTATAAAACTATATTTTTCTGAAAATTCCTAAATGTAATTTGGTAAAATAAAAATTCCTGTGCTTTAATATATAAGATTATTAAAGGTAGAAGATAAAAAAAGTGTTGTGTGTGTGTGTGTGTGTAGGTGTTTGACTGTACTTCAAATCCTGTTGGAATTTTGACGACAGCTTTACTGCAATCCCGTCGAGGAAGAGTAATTGTATATAATGTAATCAAGACTTTACCGTAAATTTGGAAACCGCCATTAATATTCAATGATTTTGAAGCGTGTGTTTAAGTTTCTATGACCTGCAAAACTCAGGGATCAGCATCTGTGCCCTGAAATTGATGTATTGGCAGCCATTAAGCAATTTTCCGCTCGACTGATCCTCCTTGCTTTTCCTTCACTTGACAGCAGGTTACAGAGGTGGAGTTAATGAGGGGCTTTTCACGTCTGCTAATGTGATCTTCTAGGTAATCGAATTAAAGTTAAAGACAGCATCTTTTTAGGATGTGGAAACAGCGCAAAACACAATCCATCATTAATCCATACTGAGAATTACTGCGCAATTGTCAATTCATTCATTTTTTTCAAGAAATTTAAAATAAAATCGCTTATCAGATTAACGAGAATAAATATGTTAAGCAAGGCTGTTTTCTTCAATGTTGCCTGGGCCTCTATATCAAGCGTACTTCCTAAATGGATTTCATCTAATATTGTAAAACACCTTTTATTGTAGCTAAAAAGACTTCAATCATTCTTGTAGACCAAGCCAGACTAGAATAGTATATATTCCATGACAGAAGTTAAATAACACAGAAGAGAAACTATTTTTTAACAATGTTTTGGAAATATAACATTAATATTTAAGTCTGACATTTAATATTTGAAAGAAATTTAATGAAGCCTGTCTCTT
This sequence comes from Thereuonema tuberculata, assembly GCA_023159025.1. Lineage (NCBI taxonomy): Eukaryota > Metazoa > Arthropoda > Chilopoda > Scutigeromorpha > Scutigeridae > Thereuonema > Thereuonema tuberculata. Next base: position 18,906,415 of record JAFIDM010014012.1, on the reverse strand, counting down.
AATATTCTTAATATAATATAAAGAAGTTTATATCCTTAATGTATTAATAATCGTATTCCATACGAAACAGCCAATGCTGTAGCCATATTTTCAACTTCATTATAACTTTTATAATTAGTTATTTCATTGATACAAGGGAAGAGTATTTAGTTTTATTAGACATTTCTAGAGAGCACATTGTAGAAACTCCCTTTAGGAATTAAACAGTTTTATCATGTCTCTGTAGATTTCATAGTTTTGTCGAATTTAATTTCCTTCACCCAATAAAAAAAATAATGCTTAACATTAGACAATTAAATAATTTTCATTTTTCTTTACAGAAAGTAACCTAACAAAAAAAAGATGGAGAATGTGCTGGGAAGTAACAACTAGTGCGATAGCAATAAAGTTGCAATATCCGCCCAAACATTGAAATAATCTGGAAACGTTTCTCACGATATCGAGACAAATTTCAATATTTGTCGGGCATTATCTTTAGCAAAAGTTGTTTCTATTTGTACAAAATTGCATTAACTTTATCCAATTCTGTAAATCGCACAATCCCTTTCGTTTTAAGGCTATGAAAGAAGGTACCTAATTTTTATGGTAATAAAACATGGATTTTGTCATGACTTTCAGTAAACTTTTTAATTAGAAACTTTCCAAATGAAATCAAAGGATTCCAATCTTAAAAAAAAACATTTAACGAAAGAAAGAAATGACGACATTACAGTTTCAAAGCGATGCGATGTCCGAAAATCTGTCAACTAAGCGGGTGGGATCGGTTCCATTCTTCAAAATCCAGGGTTAGAATAAGAAGGACCATCCACCATTTTTGCTCTTTAAAAAGGTGCAACTTTATTCTTTGTAAATATGTTTTCGGTTAATTTGTTTTTATTTTATTTTTATTTCTTGCATTTATTTGGAAATGTTTAATGATTGTTCGGTACTGAAAAGTCTTTGGAGATCGCGTCTTAGCTACAAATAAAATTTATCTCAACGAATGCATCGAAAAATCAACGAAAACAAACAATATGAGGCTTACTTTGTATGAAGATTGTTAGTTTTCACACGGAATAAACCTAAATTCAAAATTATAACAATGTTTTATATAGTTCCCTCCAGATAAACCCACTGCAAAGGACATTGATATTAAACGATCAAGATTAATATAATCTTCATATAAAGTCTAATATAAATTTGATATTAGACTAAACTATTAAAATATCCCATTTTACGGAACTCTCTTACCTTGAATAAAATTCCTATCCCTAGGTTGAGGAATGGTTTTGAGAAGTCAATAACACTTTCACGTGCATAATTAATTGTCAGCGCTGCCACGGCAAGATCTGCTTTCTGTAAGAAAAATAATAAAATGGGAAAATTACTTTCAAGAAATAGCATGGCGACCAATTCCTAGAAATAATGAAAAGAAACTACATGCAAATTCAATATAATAAAGATTCCGTTGAATATATTACGATAATAAGAATAATTTAATTAGCAAAGGTTTTTCCCTGCCCTTTAATGTTTTACAGGGATTTAAAACAATAAAGAAATACATTGAGATACACTATTTTTGAAAGAAGTAGAAAGAAGTAAAGAAAGACACTTTGAACACCAGAGACTTTTTTTCCAAAAAGAGATTTGACTAAAATGTAAAATAATGTACTTCGAGTTGCTTTTGTTTTCCTACATTTTAATAATGTGCTTAGAAATTTTCAGTGATTTTTTTTTTCTATTTTTGTTTCTTTTTCTTTCACTTTTTACAGTTTCAATATTTTAATTGCGATTGCAGATCAGTTGTCAATGTTTGATAATGGCCAACGAGATTATTGATTTGGCCGATGGTAATTAATCTAATTAAACTAATAAGGTATTTATGTCAACTTACATAATTGTTTACTTTTAAATGTAAAGGGCAACAATTTTAATTATCTACAGAATGTACTTCATTAAGTAAAAACAAAACGACTATTTAACTCAAAAACAGCAAAATACCTACAAAACAATTACAATTGTGAACTTTATATTCATCTGGTAAGACATCTGGCTACGTATTTATAATTCTGGTTAAATCAGTCTTTTTGCGACTAGAGAAATTAAGAAAAGTGACAAGACAAGATTCAAATTGGTGAAATGAGATGTCTAGACTATAAAAGAAATGAAGATTTTTCAGATCTATTGTTAGGTATAGTAAACCATGTTTGTAAGCACAGAAAATAAATAGACAAATCATAATAACAAAATGGACTGCAAAAATTTGTAGAAGGAACCTTCAATCAGAAAAAAGTGTTTGGGAATATGAAGACTGGGTACCTATAAGAAACGATCGGATCAGATCAGAATAGATAGAATCTAAATATTTCTGAACTAATTTCTAAACTAACCTCCCATAAGCTTCAGCAGTTCAGACAATTAAGATATAAGAAACTGAATTTCCAATTCACCAGAAGTTGTCGGTATTTGTCCGTCAGGTTCTATGCTTGCAGTTTATGCTGCTGTGTCCGACTGTCAAAGGATGTATTATATATTTGTTACACCATTACTAGAATCTTCCGCGAATTCAAGCGAGGTTGATTCATGCTCTTCTGTTTAGGTTCATGATATATTTAATGTTTATAAAATGAGATCTTGTGCTCACAAATGTCATCATGATACAGTTGTTTCAAACTAACTGGCAATCATTAGAAAGAGTTATCAACACCTTACGTTTACTACACATTTTAATCTTCATAAAGAAAACATATATAAAGAGAGAATATACTCCAATACTTCACCTTGTCGAGCAGCTGCCTGACGACGCCGTTCCATTCGCCCGTTTCTTTGTCCAAGGCTCCGTATTTCTTATCGGGGACAATTTCTATGTTGTAATTGAAGCCGATCATTGTGGCCAATGTCTTCAGTAAATCGATGCAGAAACCCTCGAACCGTGCGTTGCCTGTCAAGTTCTGATCAGACTTTACCATCACGTATGGAGTTTCCTAAACGGAAATAGAAGAGCTTTATGGAATTGAAACATCATTAAAGTATTACGATAGATTTTGCAGATATAATGTTACAGCAAATTGTTGAATTTAGAAAGATACTATTTATTTAATACTTCATGCTCAAAATCGCCTAGTTGAGTTATTTTTGTAAATATATCCTCTCAGACGCTGCATAGTGAAAGAAATAACATTGAACAAATAATAAAGAATTTATGATCTGGGCTTAGGCTGTTTTTGCATTGAAGTAGTAATCAAATGCATAATTATTCTTCCAGATTTGATTTACTGTGTATTTGACTAATAATTTAATTTCTACTTGACAGGAGGAATCACTTATACTTTGATGTCAATAAACTAAAAGAATGTTCTTGATGTTTTATCAGAAATGATTCAACACAGAAAGTTGTATCCCTCCATAATAATTTGAAATTGCTGCGCTGTTCATAGACTTCTACTAATTTCGCTGCTAACAATATCTTCTCCAGAAAAAGTACATGAGATGAACCTAAGGTAGAGAAAAAGTTAGGGCTTTAAAATTATTCAGGAGTTAAAAATCACATGAAACTCAACACTAGAAGACTTCTGTATATCTGCAACATCTGAGTCTCAATTACCATCTTGGCATTACGACTTGTTAACTTTTTCATTCCATCAGATATCATATATAAGGAGATATGAATAGAACTGACTATTAGAAGTAGATAATAGTTATTTACATTTATTGCTCTTTTGTTAATAATTAATCGTATTTTAATAATACGATTTATTATAAACTCTTTAATTCCATAAACTTACTTTACTTACATCACATGGCAAATTTTCGAAAGCTTAACCAGCTTTCTTTCTCAAGCCTACATCGTAATAGGGAAAAGAAACCCTATCATTTCTGTTTCCCTAACCAAAAATAATATACAAACAAGAATTTTTGGAATTCTAACATCAAAAAACAATTAAAAAGTGAAACAAATAAAACAGAGCATCTCGCGAAGCTTTGTTACAAATAAATTGCTTAATCGAAAATTTGCCATGTGATGTAAGTAAAGGAAGTTTATCGAATTATAGAGTTCATAATATTAATATGGTTATGAAGAGTTTATTTATAATACGATTTATTATTGGATTCCAAAATTGTTTGATGAATTACTATATTTTAGTCTGGGCACAATAAGATAATAATTTATTTCCCGTAGATTCTTCCTGAAATCGTATTTTGAATAGAAAGTTTAAAAAAAAAGGAGCAGCAACAGAACAGAATGGAAATTAAAAGGCTATTAAGTCCATTTCTAAGTAATAATATAAAAAAATAACATTAACACGTTTCATTCGACTCAGATTCAATCCTGAACATCCACACAATCACATATGATAACCATTAGATATGGCAGTGTTAATTATGGAAACTGTTATCAAATTTTTTTTAACAAATTATGAAGTTATGTAAACTGTGTAAAGGGGATATGGATTATGGATTATGTCTACTATTTCACAAACTTTCGTCAACACTAAGGCTGGGTGCACACCGCTCCAGACGAGTCACCTCGAGACGAGTCATTTTTGTCAGAGGCTGACTCGACGAAGAAGATACAATGGTTTTCTAAGGGTCAGCCGCATACCGCTCCTGACGCTTGTCTCAGGCTGTCAGTGACAAAACAGCGAAGCTCTCTGAAATTACGTCTCGCCTTGGACACTCGAGACATTTCGCTTTGCGCATGCGCATTAATTAGCTATCACTCATTACTAGACTAGTTGAATGAGATTTCGTTGTGTTTGGCGATAACGGGTTTGTATAATTTTTGAAATTATGGAAATAAATTTGGACAATTTGCTTGTTTTAGTTCATGCAAGGCTTACACTATATAATTATCAGTTGACAGATCATTCTAAAAAAGATTTACTGACAAATTATGGGATGAAATAGCTTAGGAAATGAATGCTTCAGGTTTGCAGCAAAATACTATTTTTGTAATTACGATCATATTCAAAATAAAAAATGTTATGTTCAAAATAAAACAAACTGTTATTATACAAATGAAATGAAAATACAAGTATTCGAAAAGGTTTGAAAGAAACATATAGGGAAAAGAAAATTTGTGAAAAAATGATTTTTTCAAATAAATTGTTCCCAGAGACAAAAAAACAAAATAAAAACAGATTGGATGTTTAAAAATACCTTAGGCAATAAGAAAAAGAAGGCATGCTTTTCGAATGTTTTATTTTATTTTCTTAAAATATTTAATAATCTTTTATTAGATTCTTTAAGTTATTAGAAACGGCTGTTTTGTATCTTATCATCTCCTGTTAATACAAGTAACATCTAGACAACATTTTAAATAACAGAAGTCGAAGTTTTTGCATATAAGTTCATATCGTATAGTTTGGTCCTGAAGGAGGAGTGAGACATGATAATATCTCACCCCGGAGTGAGGAAATCCCTCAAAAAAAGAACCTACAAGTTCATATCGTTTGTGAATAGTTTCACTATAGTCATTTCAAAAGGGCTATCCTATTTTGCCATGGAACACTGCCATCTTTAGAATTAAAAAAAAAATCCATTGCGAATAGTGTATGCAGTGTTACATCCGCGCTGCAGGTTTCGTACAAGTTGATCATTATCATCTTCACGATGATATCTGATAGTTTTCCTTCCTTTTCTCTTAACATATTATGTAGAACGCAATAAGCAAGCATGATCTTTTCAGCCTTTTCTGGCGGTACTAACATGATAGTTTCAAACATTCAAAATTTTCTTTCAAGAATACTAAACGGACACTCGACGATTCGACTCTAGAATGGCGATAATTATATATTCGATTTGCACGTGTCTGGGCATTTTTAGGAAAAGGTCTCATTAAATTGTGGTTTAGAGGATAAGCTTCGTCCGCAACGAATACATATGGCAGGTTATACTCATTTTGTATATCCACTAAATCGGTGGATGAAGAAGAGCTTGAAAACACTGAAAATTCATCTAGGCCCTCGTCATCACTCAGCACAATGACTTATTCCCCTTCAACTGAAATCAGCACCATTCAAGGGTATGGGGATCATTCTATTCGTTATGCAAACATTCAATCAACCAACAACAACAGAGTCACTTTTAGTGGTCCTGTAGATGCGCAGTTTTATTATATGAAATAAATCACATCAACATTAAATTTGTAGTATGATGTAAAATTTATGTTATTTTGTGTCTTCTAAATTTCACTTTTAAATATTGTAACTAACAAATTAAAAAGAAATATTATAAAGAACTTTCCTTAGAGTAATTAATAATCTCCCAGCAGATGTCACGCTCTTCCGGTAATTGTGTTTTGTTTCTCAATTTTTTTACTGATTAATCCTACTAAATAGTCGAAACTATTAATAAATATTCATTCTTGTAAAATTAAAGAATTTCTTTTCATCACTAAAAAAATTGAATTCATCTAAAAAACATGTTGAGTTTCCTATTTCGATTAATAGGATAAACCCAAAACGAGCGATCTGGTCTTTCCTCCTCTAAACATAACAAATAATAATAAACCACCACTTGTTCATCACTAGCCATATTGACTCAGAATGAGAGACATTCACAGACAGTCACAGGCAGTCTGAAGCAAAATATTTTATCACTGACATTTTTGCCTCGAGTCATTTTGTCGCTGACGTTTTGTCAGCTCCGGTGTGCGCCCAGCCTAATCATTCCAATTTGTTGGCATTAGTCAGATTGACAAGTATTATTATGTTTTTGAATTATTTCCTTTTTCCATTTTTAAATAACAGATACTGAACTATACAATTATAACTTATATTGTTTTATTTGTGTTACCTCTATTGTCGTGACCATCAGTGTTACATTGGGGGTGCCGCCTTCATAAAACCCGACATTGTCAGTTACGTTGACTCCAGTTGTCTCGGTCCATTCTCCAACCTGGTTATTTCGAAAAAAAAATCATGATCACTGTTTCCGAAATTAGTAAATTGTAGAATGGTTCTGAATCAAATGATTAATATAATTATTACAATTCGACATTTTTTATCAAAGATTTGTAATTACAATAAACGCATTCAAGAGATTGAAACAATGTCATTTTGTTGAATTTCCAGTCTTTTTCGAATTCAAATCTATTAAATCATTTCACTTGATGGAAGTTCCTTGGTTATAGAATAACTAAGGTCCAAAGAAATTTGAACGATAACCTTACAATTAAGTTGCCGTGATGGAAAAAAAATGAATTTCTGTTGACGTACATATAAATTGCGAACTTCAACTTTCAGCATATAAAAAATTTGAAGATGGGGATTTTTTTTTTCGTATTCCAAGAATATTATAGTCAATAAGATAGAGCCTCCCCCTCTGCATAGTTTTCGGGAGAGAAAAATAAAAACTGTCACATAATTAGCAGTTTACTTTCTTGCAGGAACTTTTTATTTACAGCTCACACATACACTGTCCGGCCGCTTTATTAGGTCACCCCTGCTGTGAGCATGAACATCTGAACCTGTCGTGTCTAACAACAACTCTTCAAGCAGATGGTAGCAGTGTCGTGGTGTAGGGGATGTTTTCCTGGCTGACGTTGGGTCCATTATACCTCTGGAGGCACGTCAGGATGCTAGAGCGTATCTAAACATCGTAACTTACCAAGTGCAACTGTACATGTTTACAGTTTATCCTCATGCAGATGGCTACTTCCAGCAGGATAATGCACCGGTGCACAAAGCCCGCATCACTATGGGATGGTTTGAGGTGATGATGACTTTTCCTTGCTGCAGTGGCCCGCTCAGTCCCCGGATCTCAGCCCGATTGAAAATTTGTGGCCTGGAGCTGGAACGGACTGTACGCTCCAGGCCAACACCTCCATCACATCTTTAGGAACTGCGTGACACACTCATGTCTGCATGGTACACAATACCTCAACAATGTTTTCAGAGCTAAAGGAGAGCCAACACGCTACTAGGTAGGTGTACCTAATAAAGTGGCCGGACAGTGTATAAAAGAGTAACAATTCTCACCAGTTGTTAAAATGTAACATTATCTTAGTTTGTTACTGAAATAATAATTATACACTATCAGAACAAAACCTAGTAATTTCCAATTCAAACTAAACTGAGCTTTACTGCCATCAGTACTATTAAGAAATCTTTTCATGATTGTACTAATAATATCAAAGCTTAAAAATGTTTAGATTTTATAATGGATAAAATCAGTTGTGTCGATACCTACCTATCTACATTTAACAATTTATTTACAGCCAAGTGCAAAACTTTATCACGTAATCTTTCACGTAACTGTAAACAATTCTGAAAAGGGAGTTATTGAATCTGGATAAACAGAGGATCTGTAGAAGAGCGAAATTTAATAAAATTGTAGCTTTATATTTTCTTTGAAGTGAACCGTGATGCAAGTTTAATATTGTTTTAAAGTGCAATCACTTGCAAAGATGTACAGAATGCTTTTTAACGTACTGAAATATTCTGAAAATTTCTGATGATAGCTTTAGCCACCTTCTTGAAAATTGTTTGCACATGACTTTCTGTATCGTGGCCTAAACAATAAAAACACTGCAAAAAATTGAAATAGTTTCGGTCTTTCGGCGTTTCTTTGAAGAAATGTTTTTGAATAAAAAAATTTAGTTACTACTGATTACAATATAGGAGGAACTGTACTTGTTGTAAATAGAATAGTACAAAATTAGCATTCACCTAAATAACTGGTTGAAAATAATGGCCAGTTAATAACAGCGATATTCAATCCAATATCTAATCACTGATTTAGTTCTTTTTCTCACCTTAACTATTGAGTCCTGCTTGAGCTTGATTAAATCCAATTTATAATTGGTTCTCTTTCCTTCTCTGAACTGTATGTTACCTGTCAGGCCTCGAAATTCCACCTGAAACAAGAAAAGACTCAGTAGATCATGTAACCTTAGCCATTATATCATAGTAATATTTCAAACTTTAATGTAGGAAAGGCATTTTTTTTCTACAAACCTTAATTATAGAATTAAAATTAAATTTATGATATGAACTTTTTTTTCTGAAAGCCATAGAGAGAATTGAAAAAAATAAATGAAAACAAAAATGGAAGTATAGCCAAATGAATCTACTAATTTTAAGCGGCCATCCACTAATTACGTGGGTTGTTTTTTAAAAAATTTGAATCCCCCCTCCCCCTTGGTGAGATTTGATGAGATTTTGCCGGACCCCCCCTCCCCCTTTCGACCTCTCGTAATTAATGGACGACCCCTAAGTCTCTTCTCTCATATATTTGTTTTCAAGAACCAGAAGTCAACCTTCAATAACAGTGGAGTTAGCTTTTGTTTTTTTTAATGTTTTTTTTGTTTGAAGTAATTGAAATATTTTCAGAAATTAATGAAGATCTTCCTAATTAGATAATCAGAAACAATTGAGATCTAATAAATATTTTTTATGTTATTTTCATTTTTTTGTTACAAAATTCTTATTTATTCTTCGCAAATGTTACAATAAGGAGTTAAATTATAATTAAGATTTTGCAGCACATAAAATTTTGAGGTAATTTGTTATTTTTTTTTTAGATATTGCTGTGATCTTGTCAAAATTAAAGAACAACTTGATTTAGTGTTGAATGATGGTGGGTTGTATTTTAAGCCAATTACGAGTCTTTGCAAAACGACACGAACGTTTAAGCCGTAGTTCTTTTAAGAATATTTTATATAAATTGTATTTTTTTAAAAAAAGCAAACCAATTTGATCACACATAACTGATTTAAACCTGTATACGTAAGGAGTTTCCTTAAAATAACTACTGTATTAGAACTATTATATTGTTATATTATATTATATTATTATTAAATAACTATTATATTACTTATATCAGAAAGAGTTCGAATTTGTTAAACTTAGTAAATGTACATTTTTTATCTACAAAACTGATAACAGAGATAGCTTAGATAACAATTAATGAATGTTTGTTAAACAAAGAAGTGTGGACTGAAGGGATAAATGTTGCCTTAAATTATAAGTGTTTTGTGAGATGCTGTTGTTGTTGATTTCTTTAGTAGCTGCGCCAGTGGGGAAAGATTGAGATGACAGTGGGGTTGGCACTTACAGCATTAATGTAGTTGAACAGACTTCCCCCATCGTTCCAGGGAATTTCGTCTTCGCACGAGATGTTGGCTAACCGCAGCGTTCCACTCCTCTCCAGCGTTTGCAGCCCTCGGGCGAACACGTGCACCGAATCGTACATCAGTGCGGGTTCCGCCTACCAAAGAAAAATACAACAGAATTAACGGGAGAGGTTTATTTAAGAAGAACAGTCCATTACAACACAAATCATAATTTCAACAAGAAAGCTGCTTTTTGTGAGCCTGTGTTTTGCTCATACGAAAAATAATCGATATCCATTAGCAGACAAAAATATATCCACTTTTCATTAACGCAATCTATTTCCTATTTCTTTTTTATATTAAAATGGGAATTCCTTTATTTTCAAAAAAAAATGAAAAATAATTACATCTTTATCTACAGTTAAGAAATGAAGTTAATGGAATTTGAATTTATACCTTGTCAGTAAAAAGCAAAGAAATTTTTGAAACAAAAAAAAACTATAACAATCTATTTTTGTGTTATAAGTGTATTAATATCAATTAGTATTATGGCTTATTATAAAACCCCAAATACTACATTATAAAATAATGTTACAAACAGACTCTTATAATAAATATAATTTATCTTCAATCTCTTTGTTGTATTATATCTATTTAGTACTATTATTATACTATTGTAATATAATATTTGAGTATTTGGATTAAATTACTATTATATTATACTATAATAGTACTTTTTGTAATGCTGATTTGTATTATAATACTTGTAGTTGCAGAGAAGTGGAGTATTACAATCATCATTATAAAACCTATAATCTACTTTATTGCTTATCTTATCATCTTAGTAGTACAGACATTCTGTAATCATACTGCTGTATGGAAGACAGCGCTTACTAAGATGAATAATAATAACTTTGTGGAAATATCTGCAAATTGATTCACTTGGTTGTGGTTTTGAAGTTTCCGATAACGATTTAACAACTGACACTCCCCGTGAGACTTTTGAAATCAATAAATAAATTAATGACATTCCGTTTACGGGATTGGAATATTTAAATGTCCAAACAATGGCGCTACTAAACGTGACATTAACTGAGACACAGTTGAAGATCTGATCTATGTATGACTTTGAATGCGACCTAAGATCAATTTTGTAGTTCAATAGACTATTTTGGGATTAAAAGCTTTCTGATGGAGTCATATCATTATCAGCATTAATTTTTTTTTCATATTTTGTACAACACTTATTTTTTTCATTATTTTAATTAATATTAAAATTAATCATTATTTTAGGGGAGGTGGTGGTAATATGGACCACTTTTTTATTTTTGACAAAATTTTGAATTTCAAGTGGCTCTAATATATTAAAATCGTCAGTAGCATTAGTATAAATATCGTGTGAGATAAATATCACTCATTTTTAAATAAATATTTAAAACTCTTGAATAGGTACAATTATTTAGAACATTCTACAAAAAAATGAATTGTTGAATTGGGGTTGTAATATGAAACAGATGTTAAAATGCAACAATACTTCTTTATTATTGCTATTATAGTAAAAAAATCATTTATTGTTAATACTTTAATGCATTATTTTGCTTCACATCAATAGAAAATATAGAAACTACAGAGAAAAAGTAAAAATTAATGCTTAACACTTTATAATTGAAAGAAAACGCTGAATTAAAAATTGTAAGTCTTTCATGAGCAAAAATCTGCTGATTTGGTGTTTTCTTGCATTTACCATATCTTCTTGACGCCATTTCTGCCTTTGTCCCTTCTTTTCAGGTCCTAATTTGCTTCTTGGCATCGTGAGGTTGTATTACGGAACACCTTGTTTCATATTACCACCAGTCGCCATTTGCAAATTGACTGATCCATCATCAGTAATAAAATATTAATTCTTAAGTACTGAATACACCATTTCGTAGTTCAGTTAATTAATAACAATATACAATATAAACAAAACCTCATTCGTATTAATAATAGTACCAGAAATTTTGTTGAATCTTACCCTATAAAAACTTTTAGGCTTACGAAAACACACTACTACTTCTCATAACCATACACAACGAGATACTGAAGTTTGCTACCTCTAGGTGGCTAAAAGGAAAACCAGCGGTAGAAATTAGAGCGGTTGCCGGATGATAGCAGCAGCTACTTGCCACAAACATTGCTGTTTCATATTACAACCCTGTTTCATATTACCACCTTCTCCCCTAATAACAAGAAAATATACATTAAGATTAAGAAGATATAATTATCGTGTAAAGTTTCTAATGTTAATTCGTTAGAAATTTGTTAATTATCTGAAAAATTTAGGAATGTTACCGTAATTATTTTTAGTTATATTCTCTTTTTTTAAAACGTATTATCTCAAATCAACTTTACTGAAGACCATTACAGTGCAATTAAATAATTTTATATTTTGAATAATTATATAATTCGAAAATTATTGCCTAATTTTTCAATCTCTTTTTTAGTTTTATTTGAGTTGACAACATTCATTATTGTGAAATGAAAATTTCATAATTATTTAACTTATATTATAAAGATCTAAACTTATATTATAAAGATCTAAACTTATATTATAAAGATTTCACTGAACGATTTACATTAAAAGTAATATATGTTTTTAAATTGCGATTCACATTAAATATTGTTATTATGATTTCAATTTTGTTCTGTACGATCTGAATCACTTCAATATATATTCATGCTCAAAAGTTATGGGGTTGGCAGTTTTGGACCCTTCAAGGCATCCAAATGTCACCAAACTTGGCAGAAAGGTTCAATAGGTTCTAGATGCACTAACCCAAACTAAACACAAACATAAAAATGGCAGAACCGCTGCGGAAAAAAGAAACCGCCGAAGACGTCAGGGTGGCAGCAGTACATATCTGACATATACCATACAATGTACAGGGTGGCTCTTCAACGTTTATCATGCCATCTGGACGACATAAGGGAGAGGTAGAGTCATTGGGCATCTGGAAACCCAATTGGAGATCAATTACAGTTAGAGGTGCCGCAGGCCCTAAACATTTCGACCAATGACATATCCTAGATTGTGGAGAGATTCCAAACAGGGGAGAACATAAATCAGCACTTTGGGCTTGGACGTCACAGGATCACCATGTCCTGGGAGAAGCGATGTCTCACACTAAGTGCCATTCAGCACAACCAAAGCACAGGTTGAGAACTCATCAGGGATCTGCAGCAGCCACGGAGACAGGCTGTAACGACGCATACCGACCGTATGCTCGGAGACCAGAGCGGTGCATTCCCTTGATATTACCAATCAGATACTGTCTAGCGTGATACAAAAAACACCCAGCATGGACACAGGTGCAAGTAAGGTTTTCTGATGAGTTCAGATTCAGTGTGGAAGTGATTTCCGACGTGTTCCAATCTGGAGAGAACGCGGGACATGATATAGGCCATCAAATATCCTCGAATACAACTGGTATGGAGATGCTACAATGCTGGGCACCACTCCACATCTTTAAACGGTGTAGCATAAGGGGCCAGGTATACCACTACAGCATCCTTTAGCAGTATGTGACAATTTACAGGGGATCGCTCGTCCTGACATTCTCTACATGGACGACAACGCCCGTCCGCTTAGGCTGGACTGGTGGACGGGCACCTTGCCTACGAGGACATCCGACGAATGCCAGCCGGTTTCCGATCGAACATGCCTGGGACGTTCTCGGAAGGCGCATCGCTCAACGTCAGCCAACTCCCAGGTCTTGCCATGAGCTTAACGCAACATTGCTTCAGAAGTGGGACTCACTGCCTCGTTGTTGCTGGATACTATGATTAGCTACAAGCCGGCATGTTGTGCAGCAGAGTTTGCAGTGCATGGTGACCAGAGAGAGGAGTGAACAGTGGTGCTGGAACTTACTTTGCACGTTCGCTCCAAAAGAAAATCTTTGACTGTTCTGTTTTTCCCTAACTTTTGAGCATGAGTGTATATCAATATCTTTTGTGCTGAATTATTGGTTGTAATATTTCACTAATTCCTAACATGTGACAGAAAGCAAAGCATTAGTTAGTTAGTATTGTATCAAAGAGAACAAACAATGATTTTAGATTATAAAGGATCTGGTACAGATTTCCAAATTAGGTCTAAAGTACGATGGTATTTACAGGCAGAAAGATCCAGGTGTACCAGCAGAGTTAGAAGGCCACTGAGCAAATGATCTTATCTGCCTGAACGAGAGTAATAATACGAAAAGTATACTTAAAAATATTAAACTGGATTTTGGAAACAAGAAATAATAAAAAATTATTATTGTAACGGATTTTATGAAATCTAATTATTTCTACTATAAATAAATAAAGAAAGAAAATTTTTAATTTTCTAGTAACATTATTTTTCAGATAGGAATGTAATAATGTAATATTGTAATATATTCAAATTGAGCAAAGCTGACGCATAAGAGGAATGTGAAAGAAGAAGAATGATTTTGGAATTTATCTTCAGTCAATAATAGAGATTCATTATTTGATGTTATTAAAACGATGTTATTAAAATCATAAGTATTTTTTTTAAAAAAACAACCTCAAATGTTATATTCAGCACTGTTATGTAATTGAATGAAACAGTTACGAGTCACGGTATCCTTAGACTAACCTTGATATACAAATTAATATAATTTATACAATTTCCTGCGTATTTCATCGCTATCTTAGAAAATGTTAGATATTGTTTGGTTTTATTTCATCAGTTTATTAAAGACTAGAATCTGCAATAATCAATAATGAAAATTTGATATCAAAAGTACTATTAAAATTTAATTTTCTTCGGGTAAATAATTTCATTTGTAGTAATGTTAAATGGACGGATAGACACATTTCGTTTTTAAATTACATTACAATGCACAGGGATCTTTTCTTCAAAATAATATAAAAAGAGGGGATAGTAATGTAGAACTAAATAATATTACGCCAAGGTAGCATTCCATAACATTTAAAAAAAAGGAACTTGATGCAATTTATTTTATATAGACCTTTAATTCGTGACTTAGTTTTTTTTTGTTTTTGACATTTGCACAATGAGACTATGTAACAAGAGGATCTAAGTCTCGTAAAACCTTTCCTGAATTCCTCCGAAAACAACTACAGCTCTGTCACTGTGAATTAGAGTCGACAAGAGCAAGATGATGCCTCTCCCGTCAGAGCGATGGTCTCGTTACTTATCTCTTGTGCTTACCTCAATTATGCTTGTCCTGTTCAATATATGCTGACTCTTGGGCTGAAACTTCTCCATGTCCCACAGAATTTGTCGAACTAATGGATGTTCCGCGTCAACTATGCGGAAGGCCGTCATGTTGACAAAGTTATACTTGAAGTCTTCCAGATCAAACGTCTCGACGTCCTGTAATAAAAGGCAGAAAAGATGGCTTTAAGAAGGAGAGACAACGTCACGGGTGAAAGCACACAAAATGAGGCGCCCAGCTGCGGACATGTGGTGGCGAGCTTGTGGGCAGATATCGACTTTCGGCCGTAACAGCTGTGGATGTCACCGTCCCAACCTTAACGATGTGAGAGCAACACCCCCTTCTCTACTCCATTTTCCGTCTATCATCCAATGGGAATTAAACGGTGACACTCAATTTTCTGGACATAAAAAGAAAGGCATCAGTGATTTTTTTGGTCTTTTGGATTTCTTAGTAATTTTTTTTTAACTTATGTAAATAATGTAGGTTTTTCATCAAGAATTACATATTTGAAATGTATAATATTCACTGTCTTAAGTTTAAGAAAAACTAATTACCTTAAATATTTTGTAATAAATTTTTCTTCAGCTTATAAATAAAAATAATGATTTAGTTTCTGCGAGGAGATATTGTCTGGATGATTTGCCTGCAGATGGAGTATCTTTCACTCCAGAGAAATGGAAGAAATTTTTTTTTGTAATTTGCAGTTCAATTATAAGTTAACTTTCTGTTGATCCGATAATTATTTAGAATGTTATAAGTCGAAAAGTTATTATAGAATATTGTAATACTTATTTCGCTTTATAAATATTGTATAGAAAAATATTTTTTTTTTAAAAAAAAGCACATCAACTACGAAATGAAAGAAAGCGATTAAAACATATTCCTCTAAATACCATGAATGCTACAGCTATTATAATCTTAAGCAAGTAATTATATACGAATAATTAAACAACTGTTTTTGCTTAAATGCAAAACGTGATCTCCATTCTCAGGAGTCTAAATGATTGAAACGGTTAAGATATTTAAAAGTAACGAACTCTCTTAAGAACACTTTGTTTTAAGAATTGTTGAGGTTTAGCAATTTTTAACAATCTTTACTGCTTCAGTAGCTTTTACAGACGTACTTTAAATAAAAAAAGAACTTTTAATGCTTGTCCCATGTCATAAGTTCAAGGATTGGTGATAAAGTTTTTCGTGTTTATGTACAGCGAAGAGAAACAACAACCAAAAGAATTTCCACTTAACCTCAATATAATGGAGCATCAAGTTTATAAACATGTATTCATTTCAATTCTATATTACTTAACAAACTATTCTTGTGAAAGGATATGGTTCTATTCATTTAAAACATCTTGCAACTATTACTATTTGACAGGTGTCGATTTTTCTTTAATAGATCACGCGATGTGAAATGCTATATATAAAAGTGATTTGTATTAAATTTATTTTTGCATAGAGATCTAAAGAAAAAAAATGTATCTATCGCATTATTAGTCATCTAACAATAGTCCCAAACATCAATGGGCTTATAGGGCGTCAATAAACAATAATGTTCTTAATAGAAAGTAGAAATTTTGTAGCTGATTTTGAGATTAATAATGAGAGTTGAAGCATCAGGAAAATCTAGATCCTTTAAATAGATACTAATGAGTTTGGAATGTCAATATGTAAAGTTAATACTGATGATCCGAGTTCTCGATGAATCTTCACGTATTGGAATTAATATCACAACACCACAAATCACTACATTGGAAGCTCGACTGAATTATTAGCTGAAAACGAAAAGTTATTGATGGTTAATGGTTTTAGCATTTTCTGCGTCTACATCCCTGTCACTATCGCTAACTAAGTTTTTGGCCTTCACTCGCTTTGCTCGCTCTGATATTTACAGGAATAAATAAATGGTAAACGCTTGAATCACTCTCAAGAAGGCAGAATTAGAAACTACTTCCATGTTAGCGAAAATGAGGATTAGAAGATTTGGATATCCGATGTTAAACTGCCGAAATGCAGATTCTCGAAAGGCCAATTAGAATTCCTTGATAAACCGAAATTTCGGATTCTTCAGTGTTTAGAAACTGTTTCAAAGGATGAGGCCTATGGAAGTCACGCCAAAGGACAATTATCTGAAGAGAGGAATTAGGCCTAAGAAGGTTCGTGTTCTCGAACGCTGATTCGAGGAACAAACTGTCCTCATCCTTCTTAGCATTTCCTATTACTCGGACAGAAATAGCAAGTTAAGCTACAAAGAAGCCCTCGTCTTCAGACCCGATTACAGTTTCGAAACCAACAAAGGACTACATCCATTTATATCGTAAATCAGTAATAATTCGGTGCTTATTGAAATATTTAGCCCTATCATAAAAATTTTAAAAAATAGCAAAAGTAATAATTAGCTTAAAACTCATGCAGCTAAACCTGATCTTCTATTTTTCTTTGAGTCATTATCAAACGGTTCATGACCTCTGAGAGGTTGGCGCTCTCCTAGATCATTAAATCAACCTTTCCATGAATGTCAGAAATGCCAATTAAAACAGGGGAATCGAAATAGAGCTGAGGGAAATTTAAGACACCGGATATTTGTGCGAGTCATTTCAATTTAATGGCAAAATCATTAATTCACTAACCCAAACAACATAATGAGCTTATGGCTAAGATCAGTCTCAGACAAAAAAGTTAATGTCAACTTGTGTCCATTTCTGAATATTTGCCAGTCAAGTTCACTTTAACAAACGAAGTACTTTGAAGTGAATTTGAAGTTGAATTATCGCTCATTGCTCGTTGCGCTTGTTGTGTATTCGCTTGAGTAAATGAATGTCGTATGACCAAAAACAGAGCATGTTAAAACACCGTTTTAAATACTGATCAAATAAAAAAAGGAACCTAAAAAATATACAATTATTTTCTGGTTTAAAAGAGTTCGGAAATGGTTTCAAAAGTTTTGTATGAGTAGAAAGATACTGTTAAATCATTAATACGTATACATTTACGTTTTTTGTATAGTGAATTGCTTTGTTTCATATTTTTAATAACTGCTTGATATTCTTAAAGTTCAAAATATTAAAATTTCTTGTATTTTGTAATCGGAACCATGTTTAATACGAACTTTTCTTTTTTCTCGCACACACAACAACAACAACACACGTCTTTAAATTATTCCGAATTACGTGAATTTCCCGGTAACAAAATAACTTACAAGTGAAATATTAAACTTAATATTTATACATTTAAACTATTAAATGATATTTTGTAACTGATATTTTTCTAGTAAAATCGTAAGCAGTTCTTTTAAACAAAAACAATATTCGTGGGCTACATTTTGAGTAAATTGTCGTCAGTAATATAAAAACAGACAAAATAATTAGTTCTTTGTCCAATGGTACCGATATTTTCTTAACATAACTCCGTTACGTTCGATAATGAGCAGTGCGACCGTCGGAAATGAGCAAACTCTTTCGACTTATTACATTTACTTTAAGTTAGAAGCCAACTATAATATGTTGGGTTTTTTTTTTCTTTTCATAGTTGAAACTTTATTTTCAACAGTTAAAAGTTCAAATATCCAGAATTCTTGAGACGGCAGCACAGGAAGCAGCGGCTCCTGTAATCAGCAGCGTAACGGGACGAAGTGGAGCTTCAGGACCAGACCGAAGCTCATCCAAGGTTCAAGATTAACAACATCTTATATATTCAATGGAGAATAAAAACTTCAACGTATGTAATATATATTTTAAGAAATACCTTTAGCCAATACAATATCCAAATGCAAAATTAAATATTAAAAAGCAAATCGCGATCTGGCAAGGAAGACTGTCTACCGTCCTCTGGTGAAAAACACAATAAAACAGCCAATGAATTTCATAGATGTAAATAAGTAACAACCACTTCCACGGTTATGAGGAGGGTCGTTGGTTTGTTGTCTGTGAATTAGTTATCATGATATCAGTGAATTTCTCTTCTCAACCGAAGAGTGGCTATTTTACACTTGAAACCCTCAGCAGATAGTATGAACTCAGTCCACAGACAACAAACCAATGACCACTTCCCGACCGTGGAAGTGGTTGGAATTCATTTACATCTTCCAAATTCATTGGCCACAATCCATGCTCTTACCTACGAGACTGTTCGTATTATTCTGTTTTTAACTAGAGGAAGCTCAGAAGTGTCCTTTGCAAAATATCACGATCGTGATTTGTTTTTTAATTTTTAATTTTACATTTAGATATATGTTTGTTGGCTACAGTTATTTGTTAAACTCTTATGGTATATCTTCATTTCCGAGTTGAACTAAATAAAATAGGCAAAAATGAAAGCAAAATCCACGGATTACATGGAAAGAGTGCCTTGAATCCCATTCCTACCTCATTGATTATTCGAACTTTCTGAAAAAATGCTTGTTTGAAGTTTCAGATTAGAAAGGCCTAATATTTATAAATTCTGAAAGTGTGATTTAAATTATAACTTCCTCGAAGAAAAAGTTGAAAGTTTTAATTTTTTCATTTTATTCTTTGGCTTCTAAGAATGATAATGTTGGCTTACTGATTAAACAATATCTTAATTCGAAACTGACAAATAATTAAATAAATTACTGGATAAAATTATTGATTTTGTTAAATTTGAGAAATGCGATGCAAAAGCTCTTTCAGAGGTTTGAGGAGGCCAGGCAACTTTCAAGTTTGAAATACTTTGTTTCACTTTATTATTTGACTTTATTGTCATTAGGAATTCTAAACAAAAATCAACTCCTGATACCAACGACATGACCTGGTTATACAATAACTAATAGCGATTAATCACTATTGATTATCCAATTACTATTGATCAAAGATTTTTATCTGTAATTTCAGTTGGACATATATGCAAATAAATGTAAATACAAATTGAAGGGGATACATTAATGAAATAGAGCCATCAACATACAACGCATCTTCTACATTATTTTTAATTATAAAAATTCATAGTTTCAAGAATAAGCAAAGTATTATAAATCATTAAATTTATTGGAAATTTAATGGAAACCTTAAGTTTCCAATATAATTAATAATTGCGTTAAAATTTGTCTGGATTGATTTTGTTTAATGAAAAAGTATACGATCGAGAAGAAAATTTTAGTGAAGATCACCAGAATCTTTTGATTCTTGTTTTTCTGGAACAGTCTAAGTTACAGAGATTTTTCTTGGGTAAGGCAGAAGTAAATAATTTTTTTGGCGTACATTAAACTATGACACAGGGTACAAGCGTGTTTCTCAGCACATTCGTTAAAGTAGCGTCCTTAAAATAAATAAATTCAAACCAATCTTATAAAACCAAGACATTACAATGCTGCTTATAAGATACCGCAATTACAGAGATCCGAATGTTTATGTACACAAAATTATAAAAAAAAAATCTGTAATTATAGAAACAATATAATCAAAATTGCTTATTTTAATATTTTAATATATTAATAACTTTAGCTATATATATATATTAGTTTGTGTTTTCGTAAGTGTTAAAGGAAAAAATAAATAAAAAATAAATTGAGTTTTACTTATCGAATTAATACCAATGAAGTCATATTACATTAAAATTAAAAAGAATTCTGTAATAAACAAATATAAAATATAAATTATTTCATTGTTAATTGTTTATTTGAAATATATTTGTAATAATTATTATGTAAATTAAACAATACTTACAAAACTAGTAAAAAGATAGTGGTGACTGTAATCATTCATCTGTAACTGCAAAATCTATATAAAAAAAAAGGTAATTTCGTAAATTACGTTTTAATTGTTGTTATAAAATTAGTATTTTCGCACATACTATTAAATAGTTAAAAATTTACTATCAAGAAATAGAACAGTTGTTGCTAAATTGATCCACAATAGGTAATTACACTTTATTTGTTTTTTAATTATTGCAAATCTTGATATTTCAGATAAAAAATAAACTAACAAAAATAATCATTTTTCTTAACTTTTTAAAAAAATTACTCAAAGTAAGTTTATTAATATACATAATGAGCTTCAATCAAAATATAAATAATGAATATCCTTTGAAAAAAAAACATACTGCTTTGAAAAAGATGAGAATTAAAATGTTCCGCCAACCATTGGAAAGCTTTCCAGCAATCCTCTTTTACTTTACAAGAAAGCAAATATTTAGTAAAATGAAGACATTCCTTTCCTATAAGCTGATCCATGAATGTCTGTAATTCCTATATCAGTCTTCACATTTAAATAAAAGAATAAGACGTATAATATAAGAATTACTAGAATGATCATGTAGTTTATCTGCACTACAAGTAACAATGTTCACTTTTAGATCCATTCATGTCTTGTGATGACATTCGATCATGCAGACGCCAAAATATCTATTAAGATAATAACTAATAATGGCCTAATATCTAATAGAAACATAAGAGAGAAAGACGTGATAAAATATTTCACTATCTTCCCACATTTATGTGATTACACGCAGCATTCAAACATAATTTTCAAAAATAAGCTAATGTCATTAATCCAATTTTTAATCTAATGGTAACGACAATGTATTAATGTACATCATTGCTGTCATATAGAGCATATTATTGAGCAAATTCATTGGAAATTTTTTTACAAAATTCACATGTAAAACACCATTTTCCTTATATACATCCTGTATTTCCCGTAAATCCCAGGGAATTTCGAAACACTCTGTATAATAATTTTCATATACTGTCCAAAGGAAGGAATATAAGGAATAATAATCATACATATGCTACTGTAATAAGATTTCAGCAATCACAGGAACATTTAAAATATTAGCATAGTCGTTTTTTGTGTCCTGCTTGGGAGATTAGGAAATACTAGAAAATTCCGAAACTAATATAATGTATTTAACGAACCTACAATTTTAGTTAAAGGAAATCAGTTCTG
Organism: Thereuonema tuberculata; assembly: GCA_023159025.1. Lineage (NCBI taxonomy): Eukaryota > Metazoa > Arthropoda > Chilopoda > Scutigeromorpha > Scutigeridae > Thereuonema > Thereuonema tuberculata. Next base: position 18,884,252 of record JAFIDM010014012.1, on the reverse strand, counting down.
AAACATGTAGAAAGCCATCAAATTAACACATTCCATATTATCATATCTAAACATTGTTGATTTTCTTTTGTTTTATTTTGTTTTCTTGCAATTCAGAACATACTTACATGGAAGAGTTCATATTTTTTGCTAAACCTAATCCTAGCGAAGAAACAATCCTTTTAGTTATTATGTTAATAAGAACTTCCTGCCAGCGAATGTAAATCACGCTACAATAGCCTTTTGCTGTGGTAATAAAGAGCCGGTAATTGAAGAGGGTGCAGAAATTTCTAAAGCACAGATCAAGCCACACATCACTGCGATTGAATTTGTGCTCGCTACCATTTAATAGACTGAATAGAAAGGATCCTATTTACATCAATTGCTTCTCTCTCACTCCCTGCGATGCCCCAAGCAGAGGATTCGCTTTCTAATGTGGTCGTTACGGCACAATCCATTGAACTTGATTTATTTCATTATGTTGACAGAAATAACGTGATTTCGCTTCCGATAATGGAGAGGAGGACAAAGTCTGGTTGTTGCTAAAATGCAGCACAAATTTTTATTCTTTAACATCAGACAATAAATACTGGAAATTAGAAGGAAAACCCTCGTTGCAGGCGTTCGCATCTCAAAATGATTTTTAATTTTGATAGTAATGCCACTCTAAGGGTTAGCTCAGCATTGTACTATTAATAGGAAATTATTTTAGTATTATTATAGAAAAGTCGAATACTAATGTTTAACTACGATTTCACTATACGACTTAACTATACTATACGGTTTCTCCGAATAGCATTAGCATTAGCTCATGACACAACTCGATTGGATTCAATTAGACTTAATCCAGGAGTAACTGACCACTGTTTGGACAATAAGCCGCCGTAAGACGTTACTTAAGTTTCAGTTTCATTGGTTCTACCAGGTTCAGTCTATGCTGTCACTATACGCCCATTTATACTTGGCGCAATACAGGGAAACTATCTTATGTAAGGAATATATGAATCAGTTCACAAGCGATTCTTCTGATAACTAAACAATGGGCAATTCGATTTAAAAAGTCTGACAATGTTCAAAATTTCAGTCTCGATATGACTATTTCAAAATTGAAACAGATTCCTGTAATCAAAAAACTGCATCAAGAGTTGAACTTTACAAAACTTATGGTTTAAAAACATAGATTGTCTGCGATGTTAGAATGAGATTGTTGTTAATGCTCAAACAGAATCGCAGCAAACTTTTGTCTATTCAAAACGAAGAATTTTGGTTTCTTCTTTTTATTTTTAACATTATGTTGTATCAAGTTTCGTTGATTAAAATTTGAAAACTGATTCTACATATGTCATCTTCCTTCTGTATTGACTTTTGCAAAATTCTATTTATACTTTTCTAATATTAAAATCTGTGCAATATGTTTCTATCGATGTCGATATTAACTGAGACTCCGACCTTTTGGGCTCTTTTCCTGTCACTGATAATATGAAATACATTTCGCTTATAAGAGCTTATGAGATTAATTAAAAATAAAGTCACATCATATAATCCTATCATTTTTTAGAAAATAATAGGTGAAATAATTACAAGAAAGACCAAAAAAAAAAAAAAAAGCTGTGGAAATTCATTCTTATTTTACATGCTATTCTTAGAACAATACACTATTTATCTTAAATTAATATTTTTCTATTAAGAAAATGTATTTTAGAAACCATGATAACTTACCGCTCGCAGAAAGTGGTGCATATTCTCAGGTCGGGTGTCCACGATAACATTGTTAAACCCTTTGGATCGGATTTTCCATAGCACATCACGGTAGCTGGAAGGCTCACAATGGCGAATGTAGAGTTCCATATGTTTATAGGGAGGGTGCCGAATTAAATCTTGAAGTTTGATTATACCTAAAGACCAAGTAAAGGTTAAATTATGCATGACTATATTTAAAATTAGAACAATTACCATTCCTTAGTTTATTAGTATATTAAATAATTAATATATTAAACAATATACAATGTAAATATATATTAATTTTTGGGGTTGTCTAATAATAATTGATAACCAAAGTTGAAGGATGTTTTTCTTTTTATTATTTATTTATTATTTATTTTGAGCAAACCTAACTACACATTTCTTTTATCAAGTGCAAGAATTAGCATACAAATTTTGCAAAATAACATGAGTTAATCACTAAATGTGATAGAATTTACACCGTTTTTCATTGGAAAGTATTCTATCTGCACAACTCTTCCTAACAAAGCAGAAAACTATGATACAAACTGTTAAGCAGTTATATTAATGCTGCTAAGTGAATAAGCAGTCCTGGAGTAAAGTTGTTTCTGTTTCTACAATGTCAATTTGAAAGATTCTTCTAATTCCCATACATTAAAGTTCTAAACAGATTTGCAATAATTTTTCAATTATTTTAGTGAAATAAGTCTTCTCACTCCTATCGTCAATTTTTCGTTTATTTTTTTCTTCTCCGTTGAAGGTCAATTTTGTTAAAACACGAAAAAATTAAGAATTAAACTAAACATTCGTTTTTATTTTAAATTAATATGAATTTTAATTTTAGACAAGGTATCATTAGTTTTACAGAAAAAAGTAGTTGCTAGCCTTTACTGAACAAGGCTATAAGAACAAGGCTGTCTCTTTCTGTTCTTGACTTTTTGCTCTGAAATAACTTTATTAAGTAACTTTCGATTCGGGGATAATTTACATTTATTCCAGTGCTAGAACGAAATGTCAGACAGACTCAGAGAAGCAGATACATTTCTAATCTGCGAACTATTGAATTCTTCATAGACCAGCTTCGCAACTACCCCCTTTGTAGCCACTCGATATTGTCGAGAGAGTTAAGAATGTGTGTAGTTTGAAAAAAAACACACACAACTGCTGTGTTTATTACTCCGGAGAAACAAAAGGCGAGGAAATAATAGTCTTTTGTTTAAGCTTAATACTAAAAATCATAACTCGCTTCTAGTTAACAGCTGACAAGGTTTCATAGATTGTAAACCAGCATTGGGTAGTCGACTGTAACGGCGCGCTTCATTAAACTGAAAATGGCCAGTGAATAATTGGCTCTGCAGGGGACAAACGCAATGACAGGACCATCGTGCTTCGAATTCCGGTCGCTAATGAGGGTTTCCACTACTGTACTAACCGATATAATGACATAAACGGCCCTGTTAGCGAACAAACACTCAGTGTTGGGTTAATGCGAGCCCTTGTTTATGGTCAGTTTATGGGGAACTCAGACAAAGGCAGAGCACGATGGAGTGGCCCTGCAAATGCATTCGCGTCTGCAGGACTAATGCTCCCCTATGTCTTTCGGATAAGAACACCCACTAATTAATTTAGATAATTACTACAGGCAGGATCTGATAAAGACTTTCATTCTCTTCCAACCATAGAAAAACAACCGCTAAGACAGGAAACTATTAGGTTAGATTAGCTAATGATAAACAATAGCAGAAAAAGGAGTAATTGAAGAAAAGGTCAATCACTTTTTATGCACTTATCAAGACAGAAATCTAGTTGTTAAATAACATATTTTTAAGATCATAACAAAAGTAAAAATAGTTTAAAGTTTCAGAATAAAATTTCTTTCTTAATAGTAAAGAATGAAGAGAAAATCAATTTTATATCATGTAATAACTTAATCTCGGCTATTTTAAATCACTTGAAGATGTATCTAACTTATAAGCAATATATTGCTCTTTAAACGCTTGGAACATGAAAAATCTAATTATAGGAGTAAATCTGAGAAGTAAAAATGAGTCAAAGAAATATAAAGACTATATTTACATCTCAAATTCTTCACAATATGTGAAATACAGCCTTTGCATAGATTCCTACATATACCTTATACTCCTAAACATAATACAGTATACTGAAGCGTATTTATATAGTTTCTCATCATTTCAAAATTTTATGTACTTAATTTTTAATCATTCCTAGTATTCCGATTTTCGAAATCTAAATAATCTAGTCGTACAATCCGCAGCTAACCTAATGTTCCATGGATAATAATTATTGATTTTTCAGCTACCAGAAAAAAGAAAAAAACTTTTGTTTAATTACCGAAATCTTCTTCATATACAACTGCTACTTTAGTCCAGTTCAAATACTTCATCATATCTTTATAAGCTCGATTCATAATTTTGTAACTAGGAAAAAGATTAATGGATGACTCTTTCTTATCCGTCTCGAAGTCCAATCGGGCCTCAATATGAGGAATATCCAGTGCGTCACAAATGGACTGAGTATGACGTCCCAGAGTCGCATCTGGGGGACCAAAAATTGCTATGACACCAGATCGTATCATCTTGCACGCTGAAAAGAAAGAAAATAGGATTATTAGTGAACCATCATCAAAATCTATAAATAAAAGAATAGGATGTTGAGTTTAAAAATAGTTTCAGCAATGCTTTCTGAACGTCCGGTTACATGATTGCCTTGGTTTTTAAGCAAGAAGGAAGAACTGAAAGATCACTGTTGGTTTATCTTTTGCAGACACTGGAAGTATTAGAAATGATGCAATGGGGTAACGTGGAAATGGCTATAGAATAATAGATAAACAAAGCTTTTTCGTTACCATATTACAGTGAAGCACGGCTTTAACACGGTTGTTTATATCGCGGATTCGGATATAACGCGATTTGGTCTTGGACCCCTTCTATTTTGGAAAAGGTGTATAATTGTAAAATTGCAACATTTACCATATTTTCGCCCAAAAAAGTACGAAAATCGATTGATTTTAGAGAACTGCTCGCGATTTGTACAATCGTCGTTTGTACAAGAACCAAGATGGCGGCGCCAAACCGTAAGAAAACAGAAATACTGTATGAAGATTTTGGCTAATATGACCCATCAAAGTGTTAAAAAGGTAATGATTTATAAATAAAAAATTCTCTCACATAGCTCTGAATGATGTAGGTAATCGCGAAATGACCATTTTAAATCGATTTGGAATCGTGTGGGCGATAATAGGGTTCGAGTAAACGACATTTGTCATCGCGAAGTAAAAAAAGCTAGGGCAGATCGCGATCTTCGAGATCTTGGATCCGAAAGATCGCGATATAACCGAGCTTCACTGCATTAAAGAAAGAATTTTTGAATACTGTTGACATAATTTAGTGATGAAGTAATTAAAGCAAGTTAAAACCTAATTTCCCTTAAAATATTTTGAATTTTTCTTTTATTTTTTTATTCATTATTACAATATAAAGGAATGCTCTCTATATAAGAACTTTAAAACTTTAATAATACAGCAAATTAAGATTTTTTTCTTTGATTAAAACAATATGGATAATTAAACTTTATTTAATTTTAATCTAGCAATAAAACTTTATTTTATCAACTATTGTTTAAGCAGAAGGATCTTTTTCGTGATGAAAGTGAATAAAACCTATTTCAGATCCCTGATGTTAAAGAGATTACGAGGGCGTTAATTACTTATAATTTGGGACTTCAAATTAGATTATTTTCCTGATGTAAATGAATTTGCACTCCCCAAAGGCAGAAAAATTAAATAAAATCGTGTTAACTTAATCTAAAAGATTAATTCTTTATATCACTTAATGATATTGAAAACTTTCTTCTCACTGGAAGAATTCTCATAACATTAGCTTCGTAAGATCTATTGTAAGATATTAATTGTCCAAAATGTCTGAAATAATGTGATTTGTAAAGAACTTTAATCAACTCCTTAATTTTTAAAAAAAGAAATCAAAAATTTTTTATTCATACAAATTACAAGTAAAGTTTTTATAATTTCAAATTAATTTCAGCAAAACCTATATATTATTATTTAATAGTTACATTCAGATTTGAATAGGCGTAATAGGCAAATTGACATTGAGCACATATCAATTCGACTGTTAGTAATCTAAATTTAACAAGATTACAAATTTAGAAAATTGCTGAAATCTTTCAGAATATAAGAATGTTAGATACATAGAAAATCAATGTTCAAGAAATATATAGAGGGTGATTCAAACTTCCCTATACAAACTTTAAAGGAAGGTCAGGAATACAAAACAACCATATTCATAGTGGAATGTATGTCCGCAAACGCCACCCGAAAGAGCTAGAAGGTACATTAAAGTTTAGAAATAAAAGACAACAAGTTAGACAACATATTTATTAGCCGTATGTTGACAATATGACAGTAAAATGTACACTTATAGGTTCACAGTAGGTGATCAAAGTCGAAGGAGCCAGTTTCACATAATCTCTGGTGCAAACGCGCAAACTTTTGATGATTGGGCACACGTCTGTTGGGGAACCATTCACAGGACAATAGTCCAGCAGCTCATCCGTTTCCATTCGCTGCCCCATAGGCTACATGCATATCTTCGCTCTCAGCATCAATGAAGCGATACATCCTACTCGTACAAAGTCAACATCTAAAATGACGATGGCTCACACTGCCCAACAGCTGCCAAACAGCGCCCTCTACCACATTCGGGTGGTGTTTGCGGCTTGTGTATGTCTATGTGTGTGTATTTCTATGTCTGTGTGTGTGTGTGTATGTGTGTGTATATAATTGCTTACAGTTTGACAATTACGTTTGAGTATATATTACACTGTATTAAGTAACAAAATTAGTTCATAAGATGTAGATTAAATTACGTTTTCATTAATTTAAAATTTCATTTGACACATTTGAAACATTCTAGTATTTAGAATGGAAACTGTTCATTAATTATGGTGGTGATTCTTCTGATTTGTAAAGAACTAACAACAGTCACGATAAATTTTATAAAGGACTTTAATTGTTAATAATTGTTCAAAGATCGAAAAAGTGTTTTTTTTTTTTTTTTTTTACATTTTTGAAAATAGTTGAATCTTATTTAAAAATAAATCGGAAACGCCTAGTATTCCGCCGTCATATATAAATGTAATTATATCTGATTGCAAACAATTTTTCAGCTTTTGACGTTTCAATAATAATAGCCTAATTAACTTAAAAAAACCAAGTTTGAATAACATATAAATTATTACCTCTTTTCCTTTGAGCCAAGGATATATAGAAAACAAAATTCTCTCTAAGAAGGTAACTGTGTGATTCACTTAATGCAATTCAAATAAAAGCCTGAAATTGCTATTGCAATGTAACATGTTACGCCAATAAAACTGAACAACGTAATGATAAATTTGCATTAGGAAACAAACAGAGCAGGACACATTGTTAGGCAACATGAGCTAATAAAGAAACTAATAGTATTAATGATATACGTATTGTAATTATTGTAAAGCTATACTTATTCTAGATAAAAAGTTGTGTCACGTATTTCTACATGAAATGAAATAGCCCTCATTTCATTTTGAAATTGATGATGTATTAGAAAAGTGATAATAGCAATCATAGGACAAAATGGACAAATTTAAATTTGAAATGATTTCTAAACAATATGTTTTTTTTTATAAAGATAGAGATTACTCCAATATTACTGATTATACCAATGATATTAAATATACAAAAGCGCAACTGAATTACTTAATACTTTAAAGAATCGCAATGACATGGATCAGATCTAAGGTACCTAAAGATAATATGGCCACCTTAATTTGAATATTTTTTTTTCCTGATTATGGTATTCACTCAAAAAAAAAATATGTAGACAAGAACTTTTGCTGTTAGGCATACGTAAAAAAATATTTCAAGATTTTTTTTAAAGCCCAAAGGTTCTGTTTTTCAATCTTAGAAAAAGCTTGCACTGTGCAGGTAATATGCTCTTGTAAAGGTAATGTGGCCAAATTCAAAAATATCTCTTTATTTTAGGAAAATATTTTTTTGTTAATGATTAATAATTTTGGGTTGAAAGTAAATGTGTCTGGACTTCATTAAAATTTTCACACAGATAATTATTAACTTTCCAGGGACCTACAACAAAAATTATTTCAAAATTACAATTTAGATCATGTGTGTATCCACAGAGTTAGAAAAAAAAATGATCAAAGCTTATAGAATATAAAAAATATCAATCATGGGTATATGTGTAGCAAATAAATACAGATTTATCGTCTTTTATGAGTCCAATACATTTCTCGTTTGGTAATATGGCCTACTGTGGCCATTTTACCTGATTACAGCCCATCTCGAAAAATCTCTTAATTATCAGTTTAATTAAAGAAGCATTGGCTGTCTGGAACGAGCTTAGAATAACTGCAGCAAGTGATATACGAACAATAATCATCAATTGCATGCAAGGAAATAAAAGACAACAACAACAATAATATTATAATAACAACAATATTATAACAGATTCTCGATTCGTTGTCAAAACTCAAATGACGGGTTCACTGGGCTCTGTGATTACATTATCCTGCAAACTGTGGTAGCCATGTACACTTTCTACTTCATAGTTTGATATTCTAGCGTTATCTTTTGGATACTTTTTCAAGTAACGGCAGGTTGGCAATGTGGCCATATTACCAGCATTGGCCATATTTGCATCAACTACCTTATAACTTTATTGAAGAGAAGAACTATTCAAAGTGTCTATAATGAGTGAAAAGTTTATGATGTGGTCTTTCGTTTGAATTGCGCATTATTAAGATAGGTTATTCAATCTATAGATCTGCAAATACTCTTCTGGACAGTTAGGGAATTGGGAGGGAGGGGATCGTAACAACGGCCTGATCCAATCTCAATTGAAAGATTAGACATTTTTACTAACACCTCCAGTCGCCAAAAAACAAATTGTTACTTCATCGACTCTGGCACAGCCTATCTAATATCTTGCTTACTTTATACATTGTGTTTGTATATTTGTGTAAATTGTAATGAAAGCTATATTCCTTTACTTCTTCCTCAATTCGAAAGACTATTTGGAAATGACGTTAGAGATTGATGGCACTATGCGGACGATGTCGAAGGATTTTCAGCCCCTGTGAGAAATAATCTTAGACCACTGAATCATCATTCATCCATAAGCACTACATTAAAGCTGCATTACTAAGTCCATGTATCGAAGTCTTGGGGGCATTTTAATTAATGTGGCGTTCGCCAAATGAATGTCCTCCCTCTTGTATTATTACAGACAATTAACTTGCAATACGTTCCTGGTGTTCATTACACGTAGGGATTAAGAATCTGTCACGTGAAACAGTTCTTACCACAACAGCAATTAATCAAACAAGGCCCAAAAAGCAATTAAAGCAAACCTTGCAAATTTCTTATCATATGTGCTGTGAAGAGAAAAGAAAAAGTCATTACGCGCTTGAAATATAGTAAAATTTATTTAAGCAAGCGATTTCCTTTTTGTAATTATAAATAAAGACCCGGAAATACGATCTACAATAGGCGACAATTTAGTAATTGTCAGCTGTGAAAACTGAACTTCATTTTAATTTTTGTCAGAAGGGAAAGAAGATAGATTTTCTTATTGCAGCAAAGCGGCCTTAATTAGAAATTTATTAATATACTGTGAGCATTCGGGAATTGCAGGCTACTGAATTAAATTTAACATTAGGCGCAGTAAACAAGCGAAGATAATTTCATATAAAACAGTCACTTGTAATTAGTTGGAACACTACAGAGATTCTTGTCAAAAACACTAATTTTACTGCTAATAAAATCCATTAGCTATTTTGTGGTCGTAAACAATTTCAGAAACTATCAACAACAATAAGGAGTTAACTTAACAAATCGAACCATCTTCAGAATATCATGAGACAATCAATGTAGTTAAGTAGAAACCTTTTTTTTTTTGCTGCTAATGTACATTTAAAATTACAGTATTAAAAAAATCTACAGCCAAAAGACGGATTAAGAATGTTAGCACTTTCTATGCGTATTAAAAAAATGTCAGGAGTTGGACAATATAAATTCAATGTAGCTTTTTTAAAAAACAACACAAAAAATTTTCGCAGCTTAACAGACAAAATTCACTTATTCCACTTGTCTATCTTAATAGATACTATAATAATCAAGATTCAGGATTTTTATCATTTTATAACTTATTTGAATTTGATTGTTTTATAACAAATGTTCTGTTTAACATTTTTTATAAAACAATTACATTCAATTAAATTACAAGTAATAAAAATTCTGCATCTTGATTATTAACTTAACGTTGTTAGCTTGAACTTAATATTGTGCACTAAATAAAATTGCATATTAATGTAGGCATAATGTAGGTATATTACTTATAATCAACTAAAAAGATATTCTTACTTTTAGTTTTATAATATCCTTGGATTGTCTATGTTATTCTTATTTATTTTTATATTTATTTTTAGTTTCGCTTTTTTTATTAATTAGATTTTATAGATTTTATAGTCCTTCGTGCATAACGTTAGTTAGTTATTAAAAATTAATAACTTCACACCAATTAAATATAAAATATATTTAATTCAAGCGAATGAAGATATGTTAATTGGTGTGAAGATATGTTAATTTTAATAATATGAATATTAAAACAGAGATTTTGCCTCAGTGATGACGATTTTTCTATTTGAAATGTTTACAAGTATCTTGCTGGATTTAATGAAGCTCTCAATAAACATACATTTGAAACTTTTTCAATTCTATTCCTTCATTACTTTCACAATGAAATTTTCACTGTTGAAGTTTGAACAACTCTATTATAAAGATGTCGCAAAATCGTTTCTGTAATGCGAGGCTTTAATTTTCCTATTTCAGAATTTGAAAAAACAAATTTCACAGATTTTACGGAACTTTAAAAGGTAAATGTTCGATCATTTGAACAAACTGTATGTAGGAATTTGATGAGTAGAGAAATATTAAAAAACTTTTCGATAATTCAAAGCAATGTTATAAAATATTTAAAGCTATTTATTTTATCCACTTTTCTCTCTATCCTTATTTTTATCTATTGTTTTTTTTTTTGTTTTTTTTGAAGTGTCATGGGAAGGAATTAACTTACGTGCATTAATTGATTGGATATTGATTTTTGTTCTATCTAATAAAGCGGAATTTTGTTCTAATATTTAAAGTTATTCAAGGCCTTTCAGATAAAGCAGTCATTAGAATAGTGTCAATTAAAAAGAAAGCTTGAAATAATACACAAGAAATAATGTGTCAGAGGTCGTCGCTGAATTGGAACTAAATTTGCTTATTCTCAAAGGAGACATGACCTGAGCAGCAACTTGGTTGTTTGTGGACTCTGCTATGACTATATCTGGTGAATTGCGATTGGTCTGCGGAACTGGGTTTACAGTCATAAGGGAAAGTCGCTATCAATTTCACGAAGCACTGGACAACTTGATGATATCTCTGTTATCAGATAATGTCCACTCGCATTAATCTTCTGTTCGTCCTGATGACCAAAGGACGTGGTCATATTGAATTGCAGGGACCATCTTCTAAATGGACCATGAACACTTACTGTTTAATTACAACAACTTACTTTAGGAACAGAACAAGAATTACCAAAGCATAAACGAAACTATCCTTCTGAAATAATTGAATAGTGCTGAAGATAACCCTTAATCACTTTTATTAGTTTCCATAATCTAATCAAATAATTTTGACTCAATTTAATTGAGCAACCATTTCTACATTATCTATTCTTAAAATAAAAAGGCTACGGGAAAACCAGCACCAACTCTACATTTTCCTTGGGACTCAAAAATTTATATTGAACGGATTATTATTTTTTTTTTTTTGCTGAAAACTGTTCAGTGCCCACTTTCTCTGAAAATTATCTCCTACTATTATATGGTCTATTATTTTAATGTCTTTTCTGTTAACAAAATTCGTAATGACAGAAACTTATAATATCCACAATTCAACTACATAACAAATACAATTTGTTATGTTACAAATCCTTGCTGTGTTTTCAATAGTTTCATTTGTAAGCCTTCATTAATTAACATTCCTTTCTGAACTTTCTTCATCAATAAAACATATTCTAGACACTGATAAACTTACTCCTAAACTTTATTTTTCAATCAAATTAAATTAAGTAGCGCGAATGAAGAGTCCAGATCTAATTTGAACAAGGTAGCTTTTATGTTGAAATAAACAACCTTTATAAGGTCCTGACTCAAGCAAATGCCAGGCGACTGCAAACCTTTTATTTCTTTTATATATTTCTTTTTCCGATGCACTTAAAATTCTTAAAATTTAAATATGAACTTGTGAACCTTCAGGGATTTTCTTGTTTTTAATTTTCAAATATTCTACAATTAATTAAATTAAAATTAAAAAACAGTCAATTTTTTGGGTGTTTTAAGAGGTATTACTCGGTATTTTCAACTCAAAAAAATTTGACAAAAACCTGAAATGATAAAAAAAATCGAAAAATAATATTTTGTATTTAAAATATTTATTATTAGTATAACAGTTAATTTTTTAAAAAGTAATTTAATCCTACAATATTTTAAAAAACATAATTTGAATCCATAAAAGAAAACTTAGTAAATAGTTACTGAAAATAAATTTAAGTGACATTTATATTGTACGAGCCTAATAAAATATCCTTTTTCATAGCACTGAAGTCATATTTAATAGATACGCTTCTCAGAACATGTGGACAGGGGTTCATACTGCCACAAATAGTTTGGGAATTTAGCTCTAATTAGAATTATCCTGTATTTTAGATAGATTTGTGGACAGAGATAAATTTACGTGATACATTTATAAAACATTTATATATTTAATTAAAATAAGATTTTCTTGGATAAGAGACTAGACTCTGAGCATCTCCTAAATTCATCAAAGTCTAATATCAGCCAAATATAAGGAGTCTAAATTGGTACCGATAAGGAGCTCGCTCGATTATGGAAATAATCAGAAACGATTCTGCAGGAAATGCTTTTATCGGGTTAACCTTTGCATCAAATTTGTCTTCCAATAGAATGATTGGTCAAATGTTTGCCACTGGATTCATTTTCTGCATGGCTGCTTGTTCCCAAATAGAATCCACAGGGAATTCAGTAGTCGATAGGAAACTTATCAGGAAGGGAAAGTTACAAGATAATATAAAATCTATATAAACGCACAACATCCAGAATAGAATTAGAAATGATTTAGCAGAGAGTCTAACAAAATTGCATGTAATGTAACTAAATATAAAAAAAATAATCTAAATTTATAATTCCTTAGTTCCGTCTTTCTATAAAAAAAAGGGAGGCCTTTATGCGAATCCAAAAAATAAAGGAACTAGCAGACTATAGTGAAGGCAAAGTAAGGGTAGTTTTATTTTTCAATTTAAAACTGTTTTATTTGAGCATTTTTATTAAAACGTTTTTACGTGTGTTAAAAATTGATATTTTGCGAAGATCAAAAATAAACACACAA
>JAFIDM010014012.1:18857953-18870996 GCA_023159025.1 Thereuonema tuberculata | reverse complement strand
TTCTTTACGAGTTCCCTTGATAACCTATTTTTATTAAAAAGTTTTTACGTGTGTTAAAAATTGATATTTTGTGCAGATTAAAAATAAACACACAAACTAAAAACGTAGATCATATATACATTTAAAAACCTATCGGGAAAATTTTCGCAATTCCTTCGAGTTCTCTTGTCAAGCATTTTAGTACAGCAAAAAAAAAAAAAAGATTAAGATATAATCCGAGGAATTAAAAAAATCCAATGTTTTTCTTTAGTCTTGGGTCTACGTGAGCCTTGGAGTCGCTGAAGATAAGGTTCCCGGCATTTTCTGACCAAAGGGACTAAGTTGAGGTGTGGAGGGGAATTTAGAGTGGAAAAATTCCTGACCTCTGCAGGGAATTGAACCCGGCTCCTCTATTCCACAGTCACACGCTTACCAGTTGGCTAACCACACGGAACCACACAGTGAGTGGTAATATAAAAACAAAACCCACGAAGCGCTTAATTGTTATCATTATTTTTAAATTCATGACTTTCTTGAATCAACAAAGATGTACCCGAGACTTCAAAACGATTTATTGGCATTTAACTTAGACCAAGTAATTCATATACTGTCTTCTAGTATAAGATTTAATAAATTACTAGGTTTCAAAATAGGGAAACACCTTTAACTTACCTATTCTTGTTAGACGAGATTACAGATAATCAAATTACTTTTGAATTACTGATGTTGGATTACGACTGTTCGGTTTATCGAAGATTGATGACAAGGTTTGGGATTACTAATTCGGATTACTTAAATTAAAGTTCATAGTATAGTAATTAGTAATCTATTTCTTATGTATTTTTTTATTAATACCTAAAATACTTAAAATTTATGGACCAATTTTCAGTTTTAATCTTTTAACTTTAAATATTTAATACACAAGTGAAAAATTTACAATATTTGAAATATATATATATAATATACATTTACATATAAAGCCGGACAGCAATCTGAAATTTGAAAAATCCCAATACAAAATTCAGAATACTGTTTCAGTGAAAACATAGCCCTAGTGTGAAAAATCGAAATTAAAATTTTGAAAAACAAAAACGCAATATATAAAGATTTACTCTGTTTTATCGTATACATTCTGTTTTTAATTTTTTTGATTTTTTTATCTTTTTTATATTTCTTTTATTTTATATTCTTTTTATTTACTTTTTTTATAGTTTTTTAATATTAAAAAAAAAGTAAAAAAAAATAAAATAAAATAAAATAAATAATAAATAATAATATTTAATATTTCATATAGAAGAAACATGAAACACGCACAAATAAATAATGGTGAAAAATAAAAGTTATATTTAAACATATAAATATACATGATATATTTCGGCTACTTCACGTAGCCCTTGTCAAATGTGTTGTATACATAAAAATCTCACAATTTTATACGGGAGGGTTGGATCTTCGTCACAAGAGGAGCCAATCAGGTGATCTTCGCTATAACTGGAATGTGTCACGCTGGTCGCACCTGTTAACGGCAGTTGGGGGTGCCGGTTTACGGGGATAATCCGGCTATGGAGTACAAATAATATGGTTAAACCGGGCTAGGAGGTAGCGGCGAATTGTAGGATTAGAAGGATAGACCAAGATTAAACGGGAACTGTGCGGTGTTTTTTGAGGCGGGGAGATGCACTGAAAGTCAACGATTTGGCAAGCGACCAAAATAGGGGGAGGAGGGGGAATTGAAATATTACAAAAAGTGGAAATAATAATGGAATAAGGTATTATAAGTTATATCCAAAAATAAAAGCAGGAGTCGAACATAGGCAGGCTAGGGGCTTAGTTAGAGCTTCAAAGTGAAAGTAAACACTATACATAGACAATGAAAATGAAAAATCAAATGTATCGGGACTATAGAGGTACGAGTCGACAAGGGAAAGTCAAGTGTCAAAAGTAGACAGCTTTTCACAAAATGTGCAACATTGCAAAAGCTCGAAACGGCAGGTTACCATAATAAAACCAAAACGACGGAGCAAAGTGAAGAGAGAATAACATAAAAATAAAATAAAATAAAATAAAATAAAAATAAAAATAAAAATATAGATAAAAATATAAAAAGATAAAAAAGATAAAAAAGCTAAAAAGATAAAGAAGTAAAAAAGAAATATAAAAATATAAAAAATATATAAAAAGTTTATAGAAAAAATATAAAAAAATATAAAAAATATAAAAAAGAATAGAAAAAATGAAATATAAAATATAAAAAATATAAGAAATATAGAAAATATAAAAAATACAAAAAAGAATTATAAAGACGATGGAAATGTAAAATATAACAAAAAAGAAACCAAAGGTGAAGGTAAAAAACGAATAAATAAGGATGGAACAGTAGGCAAAAGATAACAAGTATAGAAATAATAATAACATAATTGTAAAAAAAAAAATGGTATAGTTAGGGTTGCTCATTGGTGGGTTTTTTCTTTTTTCTTTAATTGATAAGCAGATACAGCTTTGATTGAGACTCCTACATTGTAGCAATTAGCGGTCTCCATGATGAGGATTGATTCCATTGTTTTACGGACGAAGAAATTACTGGCAGTTCCTAAAATGATAGGATTTTTGAGATCGGGTTGGTGGTTTGTCTGTTTTACGTGCAAGTATGTGGAATATGTTTTGTCTTTTCTGCTAATAGCGCTTTTATGTTCGCCGATGCGGGTTCCCAAAGCTCTCTTCGTTTCTCCGATATACACACATGGGTGTCCAATGCACTTTATGCCGTAGATAACATTGCAACGGTTTTTCCAATCGTGTTTATTTGCAGCACTTTTTTGAGAGAGGATCTTGCCAATGGAGTTCTTGGGGGAGGAAGTAACCGCAATATCGTATTTTCTGAGAACACGGGCGATGTGGTTGAACGTCGGCTGGTTGTAGGGGATGGAGATATATGCGTAAATGTTTTTATGCTGAGTGGCCTGATCATTGTTGTAGATATGATAAAACGCTTCTTTGAAGTATCTCGTGATGTACAAGTGTGGGTATCCGTTGTCAGTGAGCAATTTATGGATGAATTCGATCTCTTTATCCAATGCATGAGGAGTGGAGCATATGTGGAAAGCTCTCCTTACAAAGGTTTTTATTAAGTTGCTTTTGAACCTGTTGGGGACATTGGAGCGATAGTGAAGGATGTTCCCTGCATAAGTGGGTTTTCTAAAGATGCTTGTGATTATTTTGTTATCACTATCCCGTTGCACGAGTACGTCGAGAAAAGGAATGGTTTTTTGTTGTTCTATCTCTATTTCCATTTTTATGTCTTGGTGTATTGTCTCGAAGTGACCCTTGACTTCTTCAATATTGTTGCTGTAGGTGCAAAGTAGAAGATCATCAACGTATCTCGTGTAGAAAAGGATGTCGATACCGTTTGCCTGCGTGCGCTGCATGGCTTGCTCCTCAATAAAAATCATAGTGATTTCCGCTATAAGGGCAGAGCTGGCAAGCCCCATGAAAAAGCCAGTGTTCTGAACATATAACTGGTTGTTAAAGGAAAAAAATTGCATCTTCATAATGAATTTGGTGAGTTTTACTATCGCGATGATATCCTGGTCTTGAACTCTAAGATTATTGGAAAAGTGTTGGAAGGCGAGGGTAACCAGCTCGTGCGAAATGGACGTGAATAGGGCAGTGACATCCAAAGAGAAAAACCTGTGCTCATGAGTAGTATTGCATTGTCGTAAAAGTTTAGTAAACTTGGTGCTGTTGTCAACAGCGTAAAAGGATCCGATGTTACATAATTTTATTTTGTTGGCTAAGATGCGGGAAACAATTTCGATGCTTGAGTGGAAGCATGTGATGATAGGCCGTGCTCGGTAGCATCCGTTGGCAGTCCTACCTTTGTGTATTTTTGGTTGTACTTTTAAGGTTGGTACAGTGCGGCTCTATGCGCATATTTCGTTATATTGTGTTCTGTTAATAACGTTTGATTGATACATATCAAGTGCCATATTGTTAATGCGTGTATGAACTTCAATCTCATCACTATTAACCGGCTCGATGCCTTCAGTATTATCAATGAAATATAACCCCATCTTGGTGTATTCTTCGGAATTCAAGACCACTGTTGCTCCTCCTTTGTCGGCTTTAAGAAATATCAGATCTTTATTGTTTTGCAAATCTTCCAACGCTAACCGCTCCAACGGATTCAGGTTGTGGGACGACTTTGTATTTCGATATCTTTGTTGTACCAATTTTCCTATCTCGGCGCGGGTTTCGTTGATTTTGTTAGGTAATGGGATGGTTCTAATAACGTTTTCGATTTTTGGGATAGTGTCCACATTTTTAGAGTAATTAGTGGTCACATTGAATTGTAGCCCTTTTTTGAGTACTGCAGTTTCAAACGGATTAAGGTTATAGGAACTCGCATTGATGAGTTTGGTGCCATTATGTTTGTCGGTCGGCCATTTTTTGGTGCTGAGATTTGCTAGCTTGTTGCACTGTTTGACAGTTTTGAGTTGATAAGTGCGCTTGGCTTTGTGGTATGCATAATTTAGGATTCTAAGATAGTGTTCGTTATTGAGTTTACAATACAGTCTGTTGGCGATGGATTGCAGCCGGTGCATTAAGGAGTTTAGTTTTTTATATGAGTGGTTGATACGTGAAGTAAAAATCCTACCGTATATTTTGTCCAGAAGGTCCTGAATCAGGTGGTTATCACATGGGACTTTGATGTGCAGGCTTGGAGGGATGATGTTGAACCGTCTACATAGTCGATTGAATGGCTCCTCTTGTGACGAAGATCCAACCCTCCCGTATAAAATTGTGAGATTTTTATGTATACAACACATTTGACAAGGGCTACGTGAAGTAGCCGAAATATATCATGTATATTTATATGTTTAAATATAACTTTTATTTTTCACCATTATTTATTTGTGCGTGTTTCATGTTTCTTCTATATAAGTTCTTTCCGCACGTTAAAAAAAAGTTCATTTAATATTTCACTTTATTAATAATATTAGATCAAACTCAAAACTTCCTAAAATAAAGGATTTAATCTTTAGTTGTCATAAGATAACTTAAATGATTATATACCAACAAATCCTACCTAGAAGAATTAAAATGATTAAATAAAATTACGAAAACTAAAAATATTTTTAACTTTATATTTTTTATAAATTTGAAATTTAAATTTATTCTGAAATTGTAAAATATATGTATTTAAAACTTTAATTGGGAATTTATTATTTATTAATTCTTTAGTAATATAATTTAAATTATATAAAAAATCTTCAAATTTTGAATTAATATCATTAATATCATTAATATCTTTTTGAGTTCTTGTATAAAACTATTTTTAAATAAATTTAAACTCACATTACTGGTAAATTTATGAAATCTATTAAGTTTAAATGGAAATAAAAATGTTTTATTAAATAATTTAATATATGGAATTTGTTGATTAAAATATATTCGTAAATCCAAAAAAATTAGAATTATTATTAGTTTTTTGTAAGCTAAAAATATTTTTATAAATTTTGTCTTCTATATAATCAATTGTAAAATTGGTATTAAAAATAATTAAATCATCTATATATCTATAAATTTTAAATTGGAAAGGGGTATTAATACAAAATTGATATTCATCAGCCAATAAAAATAAATTAGCGAGATTGCTACTACAATTTACCCCCATTCCAATACCTTTGATTTGGGGATATATTTCATCATCAAATTCAATATAATTATCATATAAATTAAATTAAAGAAAATTAAGAAATTTATTAATAGAAATATCAAATAAATTGACTATATTGAATTCTGAAATTAAGAATTTTATTTGTTGTAATAAAGAATCTAAAGGTATATATAAATATATATATTTTTAATATATATTTATTTTTATATTATATATATATATACATACGTAAAGAAAACAAAATGCTTCAAAATAATACATACTAATCAATCTTTTAATTTTTGTTTATTATATGCTATGTAAATACGGTATTGAGAACCCAGTTAAAAGAGGGATTTTTCATTTATATATTGCTTTAACTGGACATAATTGATAAGATAAATAAAATTAATAAATAACAAGTCTATTCACAGTTTTGTAGTAAACACCGAACAAAGTGACTTCGTACAATTTGCAACTTGCATTGTTAAAAGTGATACTACTATTAAATGACGCGAAAAACTCATTCGTCGATCTAGTGTAGATTGACCTCAATTTTATCCAATTACCAATATTATCCTGATCCGGTCAGTGATCATTTAAAACCGGAAGTCAGATTCTTTCCCAAGTTTTCAGGACATGGGAAGTCCAACGATCTTTAATTTGTGGTTACACGTAGACATATATCGACACTTGAATCCTAGCAGCTTCTCCTCAAGGAGTCGCTAAAAAAGATTTAAAAGCATTGGTGAAAAATAAAGATGGTAGGTTATCAGGTTATCGGAATTAGAATTACTTATTTTCGAATTACGTACTCTTCTTATTAAAAAAAATTAAAATGTTGGCAATGAAGTCCATTTTAAAAAACTACTTTTAATTGCTGAATCACTGAAAAATCGGGGTAATCTGAAATAAAATTTCATAAGGAACTTAAAGTCTGCTTTCCATAAAATATTATAATTTAAAATGTACGGTATGTCAGCATTATTAATAAGTTCACTTTAAGTTTTCAAGAAAATGCTTCAGAGAAAAGTTTAGTGAATTGAGAAGATCGAATTTCAGTTTAAGTTTAAAATCTCTTCATTCCTTTTCTTTTCAAACGGAATTTATCGGCAGTTAAAAAAAAATATTTCAAATAGAAAAGGAAAAAAGTCTCTTGTTCATTCAAATATGTCAAATTTCAAGAAGCTCCATTCAATGATTCAAAAGATATTAGGATATCATACAAAACACGAACAGATAAACAGACGGTCTGATCTCCGTAACCTCTCTGTTCTTTCAAAAAAATACACTAATAAATTACATTTGTTACGATCTAATAGAAAGAAAGGAGCTAACAAATAAGAAAAAAAAAGCACAATGTTAATCTCTTTCATCTAAATCCTCATTAATCTGTTTTGCTTCTTGAGATGTTTTTCGACTGAGTTACTCAAATAATCAATCGCCCAAACCTTTCAAAGACAACACCCGGAAATAACATTTGTCATATTTAACACTTACACCAGCGGAAATATCAAGAACATTCTTTGTAGTTAGTGACGTGTTTACTAACCAAAGAAACAAACCAGCGACTACCACTAATGGCAGCTATCTCAAAACTCTTGTCTTGACAAAGATTTATTGTTCAACACTGATTTCAGGCTTTCTTGGGCTTTAGAAGGGCTTTGTTCCTTGGCGACAATCCCTTTCAGTTCTCAAGTCGGCAGCTTTATATGACACTTGGTAAGACACTCGCCTTCACTGTTTTTCCTTCTATTATTTTTTTTTCTTTTTCTCCCGTCCTTGGAAGTTCCCCCTTGTCCGAGCCAAAAACATTTGGAGTTGTCTTGATTGAGTATCGTAACTTAGTTCCTCAAAGGCAGCCACCGGCAGCTTTTGAGTTATGACATCTTCTGTCCTCGTTTCTTTTTCTGCTTTTTTTTTCTTCTGGAGAAAGTGGATTAAAAACCATTAACATTGCAAAAGCATTCCACCAGAATCCAAATCCAATTACATTACAGACAAAGATCACTATAAATAACAATGTTATTTATCTGTTGTTGTCTAAGTAATAGTTTGAATTGTCACGTGGTTCTGTTAGTCCTTGATTAACTAATCTTTAACAGATTCTTGATGTGAAGTTAGTAGTTTGAATTTGCTGTGATTTTATGGCGTTGTTCGGAAATTTATGCTCGGATGTTACTTTTTATTTCAATTTAAACTTTAAAAAAAAATAAACTCATCAAAATGTAAAACAAGTTTTAGAAATATTAGTTTGGTGATTGATGACTTCGTTTCATAAACACTTAAATATATATAAAATGAGGGACACATTATATATATAAACACATTATATATATATATATATATATATATATATGGGGGAGGGGTGAATGGGCGGGTATACTATAGTTTTCCTGAAGGGCTCTAGGGCCCATCCAACCTTCTACAAATTGGAGATCGTATTTCTTTCCGAGAGTTGTAGAACCGCCGAAGTGACCATCCGATTTCGTCCGATCCGATTTAAGTCTGAATCTCCATCGCCCACTAAATCATGTGGATTCAACGCCTTCTAAAAGTCTGTATGTATGTATATGTTTGGATATCAGTGAACGGATCACTATCTGTTGTGTTTTTTAAGAAAAAAAATATAAATAGGAATGATGGTATGGAAATAGAGAAATATTTCATAAGATTAACTAAAAGTTTTGTAGATAAAATGTCCACAAAATGTAATAATAAGGTTACAATCAAGGAACTAAATTGTTAAGCTATATCATGTCAAAGATTGTAAGTAAATGATATTGTTAATATTTTCTCGAGGAATTTCATTGTTCTTCAACTTATTATTGTTATTTTTAGGCTTGAAAAAGAAAAGACGTAATCTTTTTGAAAATTTGCTTTAGTATTAAATGTAGTTTTTTTACATTTAAATTTGTGATGTTGGAAATATTTAGTGGTAGAGGCTGTAGAAGGAGGGATCTACAAAAGAAATATGGGAACTTTACAAAAAAAATGTTATCTTATTTTTTAAGTATTTTCTACATAAGAACAAAACAAGAGTTTACAATGGTTGTTAGGAACTTTAGAAAAACAATTAGAATCTCAGCAACTGCGATGGACTTCATGTGATATGTGCTGCACAGAATGACTAGACCAAAACACATCCAACATTTTAATAAGCTATTTACGATATGAAGAATAAGAAATCTTATTTGCATTTTCGTTAAAAAAATGAAATTACATCAACACTTGCATCTCAACAAATTTACGTTTTCATTTCGATACTATAAAATATCTACAAACTCTTGCCGAAGAGTTGGTAACAAAGTGAACAGAGAGCGCTGTCCTTATTTATAAATCAGGCTATATTTTCATTACCTGTTTTAAATTACAAATAGAGGAATCAAGCAGAACTAAGTCAAAATTTCCATAATAGTTTTTGTTTTCCTTAATTTTTTTTCAGTCTCAAGCAATATGGGTTTCAATATTTGCACTGTGTCGAAGCCATTTGCACAAATCTACTATATCTCTAGAGACGTAGCTGTCTTCAAAGCCATTAAAAATGAAGGCTTTTTTTTTTTTTTTTTTTTTTGTATCCGAAGGGTGGAAGGGGCTTACGGTTGTAGGGAAATAAAAAAAAGAAGAAAAAAAAAAAAATAGAAAAAAAAAACTGAAACCCAAAAAGCGTGAAATCTCTTTTCAGTCTGGCGTACGGAATCCCGTGGAGCTAATGAGAGTTCCGTGTTCTGCAACCTATTTTGGTCTTTGCGAATGATAGGCTGGGCTTCCGTGACTTCCACCGCAAACATCTGTGGCTTGAAACCAGGCAATCCTAGGTCACTTGAGAGGGTGTTGTCTCTTTCGCCTGACATCCTTGCCCGAAGAAGCTTACCGCCTAAGAGCCTTGTGTGTCTTAACAAAAGCCCATCAGATGGCGTAAAAATCGGAAGCGACTTAAAAGAGGGAAAAAAACCTGATATAAAGTCTAATGTATCGGATAAAACACTGCTACGAAGAAGACTGTTCTGTAGAATTAATTGTAAGGGAGATGAAGTCAAGTCTTTTTCAATTGGGTTTTAATTTGCAAAGTAACAAAAATAAAAGCAGGTGATTCTTTCTTTTAAATCAACTTCTTAAGATCATATTGTCTTAAATTTCTTTAAAATACTGAGTGTCTGAATTCTAAATTTGTTTTGCATTACTAAAACTTTGACAAAGAGATAATCTTCGCTACATAAATAATTAAAATAATGATATTAGATATTTTTATTATAAACTATTATAAATAAGATATCTTTCGGGACAAGTATCACATGATAGTACGACTTGGAAATTTAAGATATAAATAGATCAAACGCATTCTCGTATTTTTTCAAACACTACTACTACTAATAATAATAATATTTTTTTTATTAACATATGTAGATATGTTCATTACATTCCCGTAAGGGAATCCGTATCAACGATTTCTGAACATTACGTAGTTTTTTTGCTTACAATATATGGAACATTTGATTAATATTTAACTTACAAGTTTACAAGATTGTATGAGTATAAAAAAATTTTTTTTTTAAATAATTGAGTGTAGATAATTTAAATTTACAAATATATGATTTCTTATTAGTACTGAAGTAATATTAAGAAACAATTTAACATGCTTAAATCATTTTAATACTTTAATATGTAAATATTGCACATTGTTAACCTATGAAACAATTCAATGATTGGAGCAAAAAAAAGTGGGTAATTAAAAGATAATAAAGTTAAAGTTAAAGTTGCGATCAGGCCCAGAGGACCGCGCAATGCTGCTGGAGGGTAGGCTCCAGTGTTCAGAACCTACGGGACAAAGTTGAGGACGAGGGGTCGGCCCGTCGCTCGCCCGCCTTTAACTCCCGGGAAAGAAACCCGGTACCCATTCTACAGAGGGCTGGGTAGACCCTAGGACCCGTTTGGAGGAGAACGAAGCGTGGAAAAATTTCCGTCCTCCGCCGAGGCCGGGAATCGAACCCGCCACCTCCAACCAAGCGCCCTTACCCACTCGGCCACCGGGCCTAATTAAAAGATAATTAGTTAATATTAATAATTAACATTACCAGTCGAAAAACTTTGCTACTAGTTTTTAATCACAAAAAAATGTACAAAAACGTAATACTTATTACATGAGCTTATGAGAACTATTTTTTTTTTCAAAATCATCCACAAAGTAAAAGAAAAAGAGATTCAGCCTTAAATCCTTGCGAAATTCTAAATTTTGGCCCAAGCTCTTGAGAATTCATGTAATAGACTTACGCCAAAAGATAAGGAATAATCCGGACTAAGTTTTTCATAATCCGATATAAGTATAAACGAGTAGACAATCAAAAGCTTTTATTAAAGTCTGGAAGAAATTAAATAAAACAACAAAATGAACTAACAAACAAAATTATTTAACTTTCATTGCTTGTAAAATAATTATAGTGGTTTTATTATGATTAACCATACCATGTAATCATATAAAGACAAAAATTTTCAAAAGTGGTAGCCAAAAAAAATAAATAAATAAAAACTCTGAGCCATTCATTGAAATCGGGTATCGGACTGAATTCTTAAAGAAATTTAAATTCCCTTAGGAAAAAAAAAAAGTAGTTCAATCAGCAGGAAAAAACGAAAAGAAAACTTCAAAAACACATTATTATTAGAAATGGTTGCCTCATTGTCAGAAAATTTGCAATGCTAAGTCTAATCTTATCTTGGGAGTGGGTGGAATGGGTTCGTTACCGACGAGGCAAACGTTCCCATTACCGACCGGGCTTCGTAATTACAAAGTAGGACATTTTACCCGAAGCTTGCCGAATGGATGGGGAACTTCTGCGGCTGCTCAAAGGACGCGGCGGGGCTTAATGAGAGGACAGCGGGAATATGGGGGCGGGCGCCAATGGCCACTATTCCCTACGGAGTCCATTAGCAGATTTGATCGAGTGAGCAATTTGACCGTTTAACAGTGTTGGTTCCTATAGTGGTTGGTTTGTATCTGCTATTCCCAGTTCTGGTTTAAATATATTTTCTTTCCAATATCATCTTAGTTTGTTAAATCATTACGCCGGTTACAAAACTTAGAATTCAATTAAAGTAGATAAGATGAAGAATCCAATTAAAACTTCAGAAGAATTTTATTCTACGGCAACAATATAACTTGGTTTAGTTAATATTAAAAAAAAACCGCTCTATATACTTTCTGCAAATAAGAATTTCTAGAATAATTACACTTATTCTTAGATTACAATATTTTCACTGAAAAATAAATGCGAAAGGTAGAATTTTAAATTTACAAAGTATCTTAATTTATCTTTATTCATCCTTATTTAATTCATAATAAAAATATATGTAATTACTGAAGTAAATATATAAATTAACGAGAGTGGAAGGACTGACGATTAGATGCTGGAAGGAGGAACATCAAAGTGGCCTGGGAAAGAGCTAATAAATTATATACCCGAGAGTCGATCACGAAAAAAAATTACAAAGCCTGTCGACGATAAGCAAACCTGTATTGAAAGAAAATAAGATGGTGTCTTTGAAATGATAAAGATACACTGTTTTTCTACGATGTCACACTGAAGATTGAAGTATTTGTCCTACGGTTTAATCGGTTTGTCCATCTCAGCCACATAAAAGTCAGTGTCCTGCTATTGTAGCCCCTTTTTTGCATAGACTTTTTCATTGCTTGTGAAGCGTTTAACCGATATGTGCTTCTTTAAGGCAGGGAACAGATGAAAATCGAAGGAACCAAATCCGGACTGTAAGGCATTTGCAACTTACAATGACAATTTTCCTACCGTCTGTAAACTCTCGACACCATTTCGCCTTGAATCACACCGTATCCGTACACTTCAATAATAATCTTTCGACGGGTCTCAGCTGCTGACTCTCTCTGTGCCCAAAGAAAGCGTGTAACTGCACGAACTTCAATATGAAACCGGCTATTCAAGCAGATCGTTTTTTTTAAAAATGACACCAGGCACCTCCAATGACACACACGAGGAAGACCACGCGATAATGAGCAGTACAGCTCTCTATCGTACGTTTCAGCAACCATTGGCAACTCAATGGTTAATTTCTAGCGGTTATAGACTTTTTTCTGGTCCACCCTCGTAGTTTTAGTGTTGTTGCTACAAATACTGTTATGTCATTGTTCTGTTGTTATCACTATCTGTTTTAGCAAGATAACTTCAAACTACTATTGGTAACTTTCATAAATTTACTTATATAAATATTCCTGGTTTTTAATGTAACATTCCTATTCACTTAGCACAAATAAATTTGAACTTAGTCAACTGTACTGACTAGGACTCAGTTATTTTCATAGCGATGCATAACTTTCGATAACTTTTAGTTGCTATTCTTAAACTCCAACAGCGCTAGACATTAGACAGTACATAGTCAGCGA
>JAFIDM010014012.1:18832089-18857553 GCA_023159025.1 Thereuonema tuberculata | reverse complement strand
CATTTTACAGAGGGATGGGGAACTTTAGAGCTTGAGAAGAAAAAAGTGGAAAACTTTTCGACCTCCTTGGAGCTTTAAACCTGCCTCCTGCAGTCCGATATCACTGAGACCCGTAAATAACCTATTACTGTGCTTTCTCTGAATTTGCTATTTTCATTACTAGAGAAAAACAACTATTTCATGTCGACGATATACATACATGTTGCTATATTATCAAGAGCGACCGAAGTTGGAATTGATAAGGAAGGAAAGTGCAATATCATCCTCAGCATGATATCAAACGTCATCTAAGAATTTTTCAAAAATTTTCCCCACATATTTTTCAATCTTGAAACTCATATTTTAAATCAAAAATTTTGACTAAGTCTCTTCATAAAATATAAATAAAAAAATCAAGAAGCAAAAGAATTCCTGAGAGACAAATTTCAACACAGGAAATCCTTCAATGATTTCCCTTTGACAAAAAAAAAATAAGAAATAAACCACCATTCACTAGTTCTTAGGAAGGGAAAAAAAATCAGTCAATGCCTACACAAAACCCTTTAAAAAGGCTGACGGCAAAGCATTGAGGTGTTGTTCAAGTCAAATGAATCTTCTGATGCCGTCTTTTCAAAAACCTCAGTTCTCTTACAATGAAAGGAAAAGTCCTTCTATGAAAGAATTCGTTCAACTTTCCCCAGAGGCATTCAATCACGATTTGCGAGAAAGAAAAATAAGAAGTTTTACCGTAAGCAAAGAAACGCCTCCAATTGTCTGTCTACAACAACTGGAGTTTAAAGGAAAAGGAATTGCTGATCGTTTTAATATTCTTCGGAAAACAGCTTCAGTTCTTGAAATCAAGTGAAAAGATACAAAGAATGTTTTTAAGTAGTTGATTATTATTAATTATAAACATTAAAAAAAACTTACAGAAAAAAAACCGCATTTAAAAGCTGAAAAAAGTATATGTATACAAAAGTATACATATCGTACACCAATATGGTAATATGAACAAAAAAAGTTGATCATTAAAGACGTAAAGAAATAAATAAAGACGAACTTAGGAAAGTACTCAAATGAAAAGAATGTAGAGAAAAAAGAGAATTTTTTTTTTTTTAATTTTGATTTTTTTTTTGCATTGAAACTGAAAATTTATCATGTATTTATGATGGTCCGGGAATTTTTTTTCCAGGAATTATACTAGTGTGTGAAATCCAAAATGTTTAGAGGCTGGCGTTCTACAGCTTATGATTCTAGAACCACTATTACTAAAGATAAACCAGAATGTGAAACAACGTCGAAAAAGAAATTATTCTTCCATTATTTTAAACATTTTGTTTATATTTATTGCCGTTGTGTTTATTCGTCTTACATTTTATTTGTCTATTCCTGCATCTGAGCCGTGAAACAAAGGATAACGCTAGCTGAAAAGCGCTATCCTAAATTTCCACTTATTATTGGTAAAAGCATGCTGAGAGCGTAGAGAAAAATATTTGTTTTAATCTACAGCAATTTCGACCCGGTAGCTTAAATGACAGCCGGTTATCTACTGGCTGGAGAAGTCCCTTGCAGATGTCGAGATTTCTTCCTTGCTGTTTTTCATCAAAACCTCCATAAAATGGGTACCAGTAGGGTAATGAGAGAGAGAAAGAGCATTTACTACCAATAGCTGGTGATCCCAGCTGTCTTTCCATCTCCAATATAATGAAATCCTATCATATAAAGATATCATAACACTAATATTATGAAAGAATAATAAAAAAAGTTATTTTATGAAATGACTGCTTGACAAATTTTGAATGCATTTCAAGAAAACTTGAACTCCATTCTAATATTTTTGTGCAGCTTGACTTTCACTGTAATCACAAATGACTTCGTGATTTTTATTCAACTGGGATTAAATTCAAAAGCCACAACACATGAATTACCTTTGCTATAATGGATGCTGTCCATGATTCAAAATCTAGTCTCTTCCATTCACAGAGAATAAAGATTAATTAGAAAACGCACTGACCGAATTTAGCACAATCCTGGCAAATAGTTGGAAAATGAATCCATTTGACTCCTACTTTTGGACCAATCGATGTTGAGTACCAGGCAATTAATTACTCAGAATCTGAGGGACAAAAGTGCTAATTCAATTAGCATTGATCAAAATGGATTAGAGACAAGCATCAGAATGAATTCAAAGTTAGCTCTTAAAGTCTGCAAAATCCAATTAAAATAGATGAACTGTCTGTAACCCAGCCTTAAGAAGAAATACAGAATTACTACTAATAATAATAGCAAATAGATGTAATAGACCTCTGGCGACTGACTGTTTGATTTGTTTCAAACGATTTTCAATTTTTCTTCTACAGTTGAAATTCTAATAATCATATATTTTCTCAATTGCTATCTGTCTTTTTTGCTTAAATGCATTCAAGGTAAAAATTAAAGGCAAGATAGTTACACACAAAAAAAGACGCCAAACACCAAGAAACATTTCATCATTTTCATCAGAAGTCCTTATCGATATAATGTTATCATCCGTTCTCTTTTTTTGTGTGGACAAAAGGTGAGCTGCCATTACTACGAGAAAAGTAAACAAAGACAAAGATAGAAACCATTGTAGGATTACATCCGTATTGTACCTTTTAGTGATTGTGATAATGTCTGGGTGAAGTACATCCTCCATGCAAGGAAAACACAAGTCTAGCACTTTTCTTTATTGTTTTCAAAAGTTCTCTGGGACAGATATTTCACACTTGTTCGGTACTATCCTATTCTTGTTCAGTTGAAATGCCTATTTTCCAATCGCTCAAAGGTGAAAGTTAAATTAATCGGAAAGTTAAATTGACCTTAAAGAAAATGAAACTAGAATACCAATAACAAGCAAAAAAAAAAGAGTTAACGCCTATGAGTAGATAAACACTAGATAATTTTAGATGATGAATTTTTAAATCACTTAGAATCCCTTTATGGCCTCCAATGAGAAGAAAGTGAACAGACATTCTGATATAATTCCGTGACCCAAGACGGAAGTTGAGTGAATTAAATTCTTGTCGTTAACTACAATGTTGTTGGGTTTTTTTCCTTTGTTTTTGCCTACAACTTCTTGTAAATATTAATTTATTCTTTCTGGCTCAGTAAGTATTTTGAAAAAACCCCAAAAAATTCTTCTTTTTGTTAGCTAACTTAGGGGCATTGCTCTCATCGAAAGATTTGATTCCAGCAATTTAAAAGGCCCTTATCTGCGTTATTTTGTTGTTAATACAGTTTGGATTTATTTCTTCTGTAATTCGTAATAATGTTCAGTAATCTCAAAAATTACTGAACTTCAAACACTGGCCATTTTAGAAACAAAGTAATAAATAAATGAATTGCTGTTAAGAAAGCTAAGTTTCTTTTAATTTTACAGGATCTGCTGTATCTTGCAGAGCTTGTGTTGGCAGACGACAGACTTCGCAGCCGAGTGTAATTTCGCCCATTTTCTCCTGACTTTGCCGACGCAATTAGCGCATACGAATCACTGATTAAAAAACCTGTGACGCGACGCGGCAGTTATTAATTGCGGAGTCACACCTTTGCTCGGAGGGGGTCGCATCGCCAGGAGTTCCGTCGTTCATCACCGCACCTCAGAAGTTTCTGGAAATCAACTGTCGTAAACAATGTCGTATCGCCCAGAGTGTCCTTAGCCTCGACCTTGCCTAATGAGGTCGACCAGTTCCTTGCGAGCGCCCTTATTCTGGTGAGAGACTCACGCAGCCACTGCGATATGCTACCGTTATCAGCGGAAAGGAACTCAGACGAAAGGAACGGGAAATTAAATAGCGCTTGGTATCATTAGTAGCTCAGATTACTGCAACCACGGATCAATAGTATAATGATTGAATCAATCTAAAGCAAAATTAAATTCGATAAATCATCAATTCTTTAATAAACTTACTTCTATATTTTATTTATTTAAGATAACTAAATTGTTCTTTAAAAACAAGTATAACTAAAAAAAAAAGAAAAAAAAAACCTACAAATCTCAAGGAACATTTTATCTTGATCTGGGTATTGGTTAGTGTTATTTAGGATTCATTTTATTACCTAAAGCGGATGTAGTCGTACTATGCATGCTTATCTGTTTCATATCTTTACATCCAAACCTTAAGAATTATTGTAGACACAATAAAGGGACTATAAAGTGCTTATCAAACATTTTTGTCTATTCTCGTGTGTAAAATGGAAACATGGACGTTAGTTTATTAAATATTATAAAGCATTTTGACTCACAATAATTATTGGTTATTTTTCTCTCCGTGCGACACCACGCTCAATGAATGGTCTAAAAACTATATGGAAACACAAGTTTATGAAACCATTTGAAATCGACATGAAGTTGACATTCCACTGACTTCTTCAGTCAAAAACACAATTTTTCCCATCCGGAATCTAGTTTTGTAAAGATTGTTTCGCCATTTACCTTCTCGGCCAGAAATTTGCCATTTGTAACCAATATCGAAGATTTTACGAAAAAGATTTTACGAAGAAAAATGTAGGTTTAGATATTAATAAATCCTGACCCCTGAAGACGTTTTGACGTTTTTCAATGACCGAAAAACCAAAGATCGAAGTGCGTTTAGATTGTCTATTTACTTACCCTGCTTTACTGTAAGAAAATAAAATTAAGATGGAGTTTAACGCTGGAGCGTTCCATTCACCAAAGCTCAGTGGGAAGCCAGAGTCGAATCTCTTTACAACATGAATCCTCGAGGAAAGCGATTTAGAATCTTCCTCAAGCCATGATCTCATACATTTCCCTTAGCGGTTCCAAAACTTTCTGAAACCAAAGGCGATTGTTATCATTACGTCGTTACTACAAAGTCGTTGACAACGTCGTTGTTCCTGTTTGCGACGCAAAATGGCGCGATGCCAACCTATCTCCATTATCTCATTTTTCTACGAAAACCTAACAGCTAATACTTGAAAGTGAAACGGCACTTTTTTTTTTTATTTCCGCAAAATTTAAGATTCGTTCCCAAGGGTGCTCGTTACGAGTAAAACGTTGCATAATAGAATCAACAATACCCAAACCAATGCTACTTTTGGTGCAAGACGTTGCAGAAGGAAAAAAAAAACGGCTTTCAAGGAATATCGCAGCGTTTCTCACGATCAAAGAGACGCATCTTCGTAAACATAATAATTTTGCTTCTAAGTGAAATTTAATTTGTTTTAGAGCGAAAAGCAGTTTCCGTTAACGAACTACCAACGACTTAAACACTTAAGTTTATCTTTTATTTCTTATAAGGATCTGAGTTCTGGAATACTTTGAAAGAATTGAAAGTAAAAAAAAATGTCTTAACACATTTTTAAATGCCAGAGATAGAACACTTTCTGCAACATTTTTTCTTGTTTTCCCGGAGAAATGAAACAAATTAGTTTTGAGGTTTACAGTAATTTCATTTCTTTTTCTCTACTGAAACCTAAAATAATGTTTTTCTGAAAACATTGAAAGGCCTCGAAAATGTCTATAAGGTTTATAACTTAACTACGTACTTAACTACATAACTTTTATAACTTAACTGGGCTTAGAATTGCTCGAATCGTTATTTCAAAGAGAAATGAAGTTATAAGCGTCAAAAGGGTCAAATGTGATAAAGACTTCAGAATAAAAACATTAAGTCCCATCATTTTAAGATTTTCAAAAAAGAACGTGGAAAGGGTTTTGAAATTTTAATGCTAGAGACTTCAAGAGACGAGAAGGACTTAATCCTCACAATCATGTAACAGATAATAGAGACGACATATTGGGGGAGGCAAGAGGTACGGCGGGAATCGAAGCTCCCAAAGGGTCCACGACGGAGCGATGAACAGCGCGAGAGGAATACTAATAGCGGTCGGAATCTACCGAGGGGGTCGTTAGTATGCTAAGTCAGTCTGGGACCGCGGCTCAATGGGCAAATTGCATCGCCAACCCAATGGCCGTTCGATGATTTTCGGAATGGGTCCAGTTGGAAAGGGGGCTCGTTAAGTGTCCGTTGCCGGCTGCTGTTTGGTCCGCCCACGCCCTCACTCAGCAGGATTGAGAGCGACTCTTCCTCGGCGGCTGCTCCAGCTGTAGTTTTCGATCGCTTCATCACAGCGGTAAATGAGCAGCAAGTCGGCTGGTTGTGGGAAAAGGAGGAGGGGGCATTTCTAATCCTCCCTGGGGCCACGGAAGCTCTATCTCACGTCGTTCTCCGTAAATAGCAATTAAGGAAACCGGCAGCAGCAAAGGGACTAATTTTAGCGAGAGGAAAAGAAACAGAGTTTAGTTTCAATTGTACTTCAAATATTTTCTTGTAAATTCTCGTCTATTAACAAATATGCGGTTCTCGTTAGCATATACATTTATGTACTATTTAAATATATTTCCATAGCAACTAAACATGAAGCCACAACATTTGCTTCTAGCAAATTAAGGAATACCGAGGAAGAAAAACTTAATTTCAGAATTTAATAATGATTAAATTAAATGGATTTCACAATTTGAAATAATAATCTTAAATTATTAATATAATTAATAGCAACAGTTATAATAATAATAACTATAGATATAGAAAAAAGTAATCATATTTTAGTTTGAGAGTTATCCTATATGGAGAATGAAGCCTTTACTTCTTTGTTGTTCTCTCGTATGAAGCTGCAGACCTGATGCTTACTTTAGTTTAAAACTCCATTTTAAAAATGAAAAAAAAAAAAAAAAACTGCATTTTCTCTTACAAATGATAAAAAATTTGTTGTTTGATTCCAGGAACCCTTTGCAATGTGTAGTATTTTTCTAATGCTTTAAGAGACAAATTGAATAGATCAAGCATCATCTAAGTAGATAAAATATTAACTGGAATACAAATTATGTAACGAAGATGGAACGACTTAAGGACAGATAACAATTCAGCATTGCAATAAAATTCTTTCAGATAAATGGATTTGAACGAAAGTCACAAATAAAAAAATCTAGAAAAGTTCATTCATTTTATATTTTTATATTTTAGCAAATGCTGAATTTTACTTCGATTTTTAAAAACTAGTAAAAAAGGAGTAAAGAAATGCAAAATATTTTTTTTTGTTATAGTAAAATTTTGCATGCATAATACATATATAACAAGTAAAATAAGGATAAAAACGCACACATTTAAAGGATTCACTAAGCTATTTTGAAAACAGTCTGTCTTGAGTTTCCTGTACGAAATTTCCAAAAATAGCTGAGTGAATCCATTAAATGTCTGCGTTTGTATTTATCGTTACTTTTTTATACATCTTTTCCTACATATTTGACAGTAAAGTGTCACCCAAAGCAAAGCGATAACTTATTATTTGAAATTCAAAAGATGTAGAAATGACTGGATTTTTTTTTTATTTTCGCAAGTACACAAAAATTAGAGTAACATTTAAATATAATGTGATAAAAAGTAAAGTAATGGCGGTCTATACGAAAAATCAAAAAGATGAGTTCCGCATTTAGAATCTGATAGTTGGCATGGGAACAAACAGAAGCATCATAAAAAACCGACCTTCATTTTTGAATGCAAAGTTTGGTAATGTTGATCCGTTTTGTTTTCGAAGTCTTGGAGTAATAAAAAATAGCATTTATTTGAAGGTCTAATCAATTGGTAACTTACATACAAATTAGCTTGATTTTATTTTTCACTGAGAATAAATTGAAAATTATTAAATGATATTCTGTTTTTTACTTAATTTACAAGTTAAAAATATTCTGTACGAATTTCTTTCTTCGATGTGAAGAGGTAGATTTGTGACTTGTCAAGAACTTTAATTGTACCAAGTTTCAGAAATGTTTCTGTAAAAAAAGGAATTTCACGTTGTGCCTCTTATTGTAACATATACCGGTACTTTAAAAATGAATCCGGATTTCCTGCATTTGTACTAACTTATTAATAAGAAATTAGCTCAGAAATCAAGATTAAAGTCTAACAAATTCTATGTTGATTACTTTTCAGAATTTCTGGCGTGAAATTCAGTAGAAGAAGAGTAGAGTCAACTGTAAACGAGCTTGTTTTTATCTGGTATCCGGTCTTTTGCAATGGCCTTTTGGCTACATTCAGTTGCAATGTATTTAAAAATAAATTTGGCTGCTTTGTATTCAAATCCACTGTGGAATACAACTCATGAAATGAGTTCGTTTGACCGATAGATATTAAAATGAAATATCTGGAAATCATGTTGACCAGTACCTGAAACTGATAGCGAAACAGACGCTGAGTTAAACAGGATTGAAACAAGCACTCTGGTGATGTATTGTCATATGCCGTTGCTATTACATGAACACGATGCCCTAAACACATAATGGAAAATTCATTACGGTTTCAAATCTGTCGATGTTCTGTTGACTTCACCGTTAGCTGGAGCGGCAACAACTTTTCCGTGTTTTCGAAAACTGATTATCTGTACGGTTCTATACTTTGCGACAGAAAGCACTCAAAATACAATGTTCAAATTTTATGTGCGATAATTTATGAAAATAAGTTGGAAAAGAAAACAAAACAAAAAATCGATGCTCTATTCGGGCCCCCCCCTCCCGAAAAGAAAATCCAGAAAATTAAATAGAAACAGATAATGAATTTAAAAAGATTTAATGTTCATTATTAGGTATACACCTGAACGTTTGAAGCTATCTTACTATCTTAATTATTTTTATTTTATTCAACTGCCCTATTATGTAATGAAAAGAGCGTTAAAGAATAACTCTTAGTATTAAAGAAGCTGAACCTTTAGTGAAAGAGACGATTCCTATTGATTTTAGAACAAAACCATTATAGTATTATAAGTTAGACCATAAATACGCAATAATCACGATATCTCAAACTACTTATATTAGGAAGCTGAAATTGCAGAAGTCAATGAAATCCATTGGAACAAAATGCATCCTTAAGGAAAACCTTGGGGACCAAAAAATTATGCTATCATGATAACAATGTATCAGTATACATAGTAAGTCTGAAAATTTACTGCTATCTATGGACTGTCACTGCCTTTTAGAATATTTTTTTTTTAACTCTTGACTTAAATTCGCATGGCATCTGTACCGTTTTTAATTACTTTTGTGCAGACTAACTAGATGTTATTTTTTTATTATTTTAATAAATATTGAACATCACCGAAGATGAATAACCATTGTCTGATGGATTCTGAATGAAACTTATTGAGTGACTTCACTTTATTTGCCGTTGTCATTTCAATAGAAAAAGATCAATCTGACATTGTTTATACGTCTGCTAAGGACAGGGTTCTGAGTTATTAGATATGAAAAAAGTCTAAATAACTTTCTGAAATGAAAAAAAAATCAACCTGTCCAAACATTTCCATTATTTTCTAAGGTAGTTTATCGTTTGCATAAGGAGCTACTGGTAGATCGAAGCAAAGTAAGATACTTTGTTCTCTAACGAACTGAACATGTCCTTAAATCAAATCCTTTGACAAATGTCCTTGAGGAAGGCGTAGGAGGAGGAGGAGGAGGACAGGCCAATCAAAGCCCAGTGTCATGCAGCACTGCCATCTTGAGTTATGAAGAAGGGGACGTAAAGGAAAATTGAAAGGGAGTTTGGTTATATGCCAAGAATGGTATTCATTTTCAATCAAGAAAATAAAACCCTGTTCTAGTTTAAATCATGGAGGCGGCATTAAATCACAGACCACGGCTTCCTCAGTTGGTCGGTGTCCCGAGGGAACCAAACGGGAATAATTGGAGGACGATGCGATGCACGAATAGATTGGGACGGATTAACTGCAGAGAGCATTAATCTTTTTATGAAGATATCGAAATTGGTCTCTCGGCAAAATTTCTCCTGTCGTCTCCCGGAATTTGCTTTGCAAATATTGATACTCCCCCAAGAAATGAGGATTTCATTTCTTCAAAAGAGGAAATGTGTAACGAGATCCACTGGGATGTGAATTTGAAAACAGTCTAAATAATGAAAGTGAATCAAATACACCTGGAAACTCTAAGCAGAAAAATAAGCTCCGTCATAAAAAAAAAAATTTATATTTTATTTTGCATCTTAAAAGAAAAATTTAAATAAAATATGATCCTTCATGAAAGACAAGAAACAACGTAGGATACGAGGACAAAGTGGCTTTTAGATTTTTTTTCAATAAAATTTTTAAAAAATTTAAAATTTAAGATCGATTCAAAATTTACTTGTTTCTATCATTAACTTTAACTGAAATATGTTGAATAGAACCAAAAATCGTTTATTAATTTAAGAAAATCTAATTTTAAGGAAAAAAATATTGAAAAATTAATCTTCTGTTAATGAAGAATTTTTATAATATCATATAATGAAGAGTGGTTTTTAAACTTCTACAATTAAAAAAAAAATGAAAAACCCTCTAATGGGTAAAAGGAAAAGGAAGGAAAACATCAATAATGATAAGGGAAAGCCTCAGGGACAGCTGTTTCGAGATTCTGAGGCTCTCTTCAGCCAGAGCTACTCAGTAAGCAAAAACTCAAAAGGCTTACGAGGAGAAAAAAAATATGTTTTTAAGATAAGAACAGTCAAAGCGCATAGAATATTAAGGTAACAGAATATTAAAAATATTAAGATAACAGCATATTAAGAATATTAAGATAACAGAATATTAAGATAATAGAATATTAAATTAAACATGAGTATAAAAGTGGCTTTTAGATTTCTTTCAATAAAATATTAAAAAGTTAAAATTTAAGATCGATTTAAAATTTACTTTTCTATCATTAACTTTAACTGAAATATGTTGAATAGAACCAAAACTATTTTTCCAACAATTAAAAAGTTGGAAAAACAAAAAAAGGATAAAACATGGTAAGAGAAGATGGATAAGAAGTCTATAGTTCATCTAATAATAACAGCACTCAAGATTTATTATAATTCTGATAAATCATGTAAATCAGTTAATACACTACTATTCACATTGTATTATTGAATTCTGTAAAACAAAACATTCAGTTTATTAAATGCAAAAAGTGTATTTCAATACATTCAAAGAAGAAAATGTTGATCAACAAAACAACATTTCACAAAAATATCAAATTAATTTTTATTTCTTTTTTAGCCTACTTTTCTTTAATATTATACAACACATAGAATAATTACAAAACAAACACTGTGATGTAATCTAGTAAAGTTGAGAACATGTACCACAGAAAAAACAAAAATCTTTCTCCAATTAAATTAGATAGTAATTACTATTTCAAACAGGATCTAATGGCATTATGTATTTTTAGTTAACTAAAAAGTAAAAGTAAAAGTTAACCAATACTAATACTGAATAAATACAAAAACATTATAAAACCGTTTCTTTGATATAATTTCTTGAAAGTCAAATCTTTAGGAATTAATTATTTGCTTGAGGACCGATCTGAAAAAGATTGTTTAGAGACAATCTAAATGTTTCTTTAAACATCAAGATGTTTTTTTAACTGTATTTAGAAAAGCAAATTACATTTTCATAAACAAAATGTTTTGATTTATTGAAGCTTCTTTAAAAGAAGGAGATTACCAAGAATAATCAGCAGTGCTGAATATTCTAGTGTTAATAGATTCTTTTTAAGTAGAAAGTAATAAATAAACAAAGAATTTCATAGATGAATGTTTAGAATACAAACTATTGTTGTTTCTAAATATTGGAAACATTTCAATAAGGGACTGAATACTAAAGAAAAGTATTAAAGCTATCTAATGCTATTTTAAACTATTGATTAAACTTTGTTGTTTTAATAAAGAAGATATAACGGGAATCTACCCTGCTACATCATCCAGGATAAAAAACAAAACAAAACACGTAAATAGAAAATTTAAATAACGAGAAAATAAGCTATACAGTATTTATAAGCTATTGAGGTAGATATTGAGTCGTAGGGAAAGAGAAAGTGAGTGGAAAGAAAAAAATAATAATAATAAATAAAAGAGAGAGAAGTGGAAAGAAGAGAGAGAGGGAGAAAGCGTAAATTGTATAAATACGTAATTGCTAACTTAAAAGCTTTGAGACTCATATTAAATATGTCAAGATTACTACACTGGCAATATTGATATATTCATCACTGGTTGGATTCATCACACATTCTGATTATGGAGAATTTTTGTGACGATTAGTACATGAAGAGGGGTGTAAAAAAGTGATCTGTTCCTAGTACGAGTGATAGTGACATTGAAATTAATTTCCAAAACAAGACTGGGATTATGGCGTATTTAGAAGATTCTGTAGAAAAATCAGTGATGCTTTTCGCCTTCTGACAGTCAGTGAATGAAGAGAGAAGGTATGCAGAAGATATGCAAAACTGATCTCATCAGGATAGAATTTGAATGTCTTCAAAAAATGTATTTAAGAAACCTCTTTTGTGTGTTTTCAATAAGTTTAACATAAGTTTGCTTTCAAGGGGTCCAAACTATTATTGCATACTCTAAATGGGAGCGTACAAAGGAATTATAAGGAAGAATGAAAGTGGAGCTTTTGTTAAAGATTTTGCCCTGACGCCGACGAATCACAAAGCCCAGAAGTTTATTGGCTTTATTTGTAATGAATTCAAAGTGAGAATTTAAAGCGAGATTAGAAGAGAAGATAACTCCAAGATCTTTATGAGAAGTTGTTTTTTGCCGTTTGATTATTCTTTGTTGATTTTTGCTCCTCTGGGTCAAACTTTGCCTTTGTAATGTCAAAACTGTCCAGAAGTAGAATTCGAATGTTGCTTGAGAACTATTTATATATATATATATAAATTCTTTTTTCTTTATAATATATTTCGAATCAACTTTATGAAAAATAATGGTAAAGTTTATTTGAATGTTTAAAAATTTGCCTGATGTGTGGTTGAAGGTCATCGAACGCCCGCCCCCTTCCTTTCCATCCATTCCCTCTTCCAACGTAAACATTCCAACTTTTATGGGAACTCTGAACCTTCCTCCGTATAATATCATCGTAATGCCAGCGCCAACAATCTTCCTCGACAAAAAAGTCTCCCATCACAACGCCAAAGTATAGCAGACACGGAGTAGGAGCAAAGGCAGAAATAATGATACAGTAAACTTATACCGTCATAACAGTTTTATGACCCTTTATTGATTTAGGAGGAGTGCGATGGATGAGACTCGCTACTGAACGATTCTCGCCTCAATGTAACCGTGTAAGAGAAGGACTCAACCGATGGGGGCCTCCGGAAATATGACTAACTTCAATGGGGTGCTGGTTGACTCTTTCTTTTCACAAATTTAAAAGGTTTCCAACTCGAGAAGAAAAACCTTTGGCCGGGAAAAAAAAACAGAAAGAGAAAAAGAAATGGACGAAAGTCCGGTCGTAATTCTTATTCGTCGACGTTAACAGCGTCATTCTTCTGAATTGCGCAGAAAGAGTTAAAATGTCTGTGGAAGGTAATGTAATTTACAAGTCGAAATATTCAGCGGAATATACAGGCACCAGACGAAGGTTGTTGTTACTCTTTCCCTTCCAGACTGTCGGGTGCTGCTGCAGAAGCCGGAAGACGAAAACAATCTCATTTTTCCAGTCTGAAATTTAAATGTCTTTTGAAATTCTTCGAGCGAAATTACAAGCCAGGATTCCAAAGTAACTTTTGGACTGTGGACCTACGAAGATAGGTTTTCGCCATTGAAAATCAAATAGTTGTAATACCATTCTGATAAAATACAAAGATACCATTATGAATTTATCGAAAGATATAAAATAATGTACACAAAGCAAACCAATGAAAAAATCATCGAAAATGTTCTTATAGAACTTATAGTTCTTGACGGGTAAGGAAATGATAACGAACGTTGATATTAAGAAAGCTTAAATTTTAGTCATATTTAATTCATATGACTATTATTTTAATATAGTAAAAAATAGTAAGATAATATTTAATTCATTCATATAATGTAATATTTCCTTAACCTACTATAATTTTAGGATGCTGTAGAAGTTAACAAGTGATTTGCGTTCTGACTAGATAATATCTAAACAAAAAGAAGACTTGAAAGTAATTTCGAAGATTTTCAAATTTCATGATTTTAAATAAAACAATATTTTAGATAAAAACTGATTAATGGATTAAACTGAAAAGCGAAATACCTCTTCAATTGTAGTTTTGGATATTATATAAATTTAATCTACTTTTAATTAAAGTTTTATTTCAGATGCATATTTTTAATAGTAGACTATTTACTATTTTATTTTCAACATTTGTAACATTCAAGTTATATTATATCCAATGATCTCTTAATAAGCTTAATCTGAAAATAATTAATGCCGATTTCAAAATGACTTCATACCATTTGACAAATATTGTCAAATAATTTGACAAATTTCAAAAACCTTACAATTTATTTTCGTTTTATCCTCGTTCATTCACTCCATCATTATATAACAGTTTCCAGCTTGCAAAAAAAACCAGAACAATATCAGCCACATCAAAAGCTTAAGTGGAAGCTGTTTCCATTTCAAAAGTTTTAGAATTTACAGTTATTCCCTCACTTGATTCAGAATTTTTCTTTTTTTGGACTGATGCTATTATTATAGAATTAGAAAAGTAAGTCAGAATCCCTCAGGGTTCAAAGCTTGGCCCAATTGGCGAAGGAGGAAAGAAATACTTCAATGTAATAATTTCATTTTTATTACAGGAATAAATAAATAAAAAAAGAAAAGGGTCATTGTGAAATTGCTGATTTTTTTTTTATTGACTTGGATGTTTTGTTAAGTTATTCTTTTCTTTTTCAGAACCTTAAAGAAAGTTGGCAGGAGGCCAAAAGGCAGAGGAAGAAGTCTCAATCTTTTTTCTTTTATATATATATATTTTTTTTGCCAAGTTTCAATTCTCGGTTTCGCTTGAAAGGCAACGGTGGCGTCTCTGTTTTATTAGAGTCAATCATATTTGACAAGTGTAGATTGTCTTATTACAAGAACAGAACTCCGAATAATGTTAAAATGAAAGGTGGTTTTCACCTCAGACGTCAAAGAGATATTCCAAAATATCTCGAAAAAATATTGCCTCTGACAGACACAGTACAAATGCTAATCCAGTATTATTCAACTAGAGTGAAGTGTTGTAAAGAGCTTACTAAACTTAAAATAAGAAAGAAAAACCAACTGAAGATGCACAAGGAAACATTTCTCTATTTTCCTGATAATAATTAGTCTTTTTTTTTTTAAATAAATTCGTTGCAACATAAATTTTAAGAACCATTAAGGAGAAACTCTAAACTGGAAGAGGGTTTTGTAACTAAAACCGATAAACTCTTAGATATTTAAACCATTTTTTAATAATATGGTTATTAAGTTCTTGATTGAAGTCACTAGAAAGGGCTTTCTTTTGATAATTAAACAAATTGATATAGGCAAGGAAAAAACAAACACACATACATCTTCTTATAAATTCGATATTTATTGTGTGATAATAAATATTTCAAATTGAAGACAAATACACTCATTAACAAAAAAAAAACGACGCACCTAGAAGGAGTTGTCCGATGGAGACAAAAATTGGTGGAGAGTAAGATTATGTACAGAATTGAAAATGATTAAAATTTCAGACAAATTAAATGATTTATTTCAGAGTTACTGAGTTACAAAGTAAAGAGCTCAATAAGGTGTTGACCCACCTCTACCCTGAATGCAAGCTGCGACACGACGTGGCATAGACTGATAAAGCTCCCTGATGGTCTCCTGCGGTATTTCTTGCCAAATTTGCTCCAATTGTCACGCTAGGTCATTCACATTCCCTGGTGGATGCAGTCGCCTTCCCATCATATCCCGGACATGCTCGATTGGAGAGAAATCTGGGGATCTGGCTGGCAAAGGAAGTGTTTCACAAGCTGCA
The DNA here is from genome assembly GCA_023159025.1 of Thereuonema tuberculata. Lineage (NCBI taxonomy): Eukaryota > Metazoa > Arthropoda > Chilopoda > Scutigeromorpha > Scutigeridae > Thereuonema > Thereuonema tuberculata. Next base: position 18,841,760 of record JAFIDM010014012.1, on the reverse strand, counting down.
AGACAGGTCATAGCAACACGTGCCGTGTGTGGTCTGGCATTATCTTGCTGAAAAATAAGGCCAGGGTACTGCAAAAGGAAGGGTAACAAAACAGGTCTCAGAATGTCGTCGACGTACCCTGTGCTGTAAGTGTGCCGCTAATGACGACCAAAGGGGTCCGGCTATCAAGGGAAATGGCACCCCAGACCATAACTCCTGGTTGAGGGCCTGTGTGGCGTGCAATAGTGAAAGCAGGATCGGCACGCTGCCCTGGGTGTCTCCAGACACGTCTGCGACGATCGTCAGGACACAGTTGGAAGCGGGATTCGTCGCTAAACACTATACGTCCCCAGTCAGCATCATTCAACCGGATCGAGCCAAGCACCACTGTTATCTGGCCTGACGGTGTGCAGACGTGAGTGGCAGGTGGCGTGGCGGTCGGTACGAGCGTAGATGTCGCTCTCTCAGCCGTCTGTGAATGGTCATGGTGGACACTCGTGTTCGCACATCTGATGGTTGATAACGATGATTCAGGCGCTGTGACAGCTGATCTGACAATCACTCTATCCTCCCGCTCTGCTGTGGCCCTAGGTCGACCGCTACCTCCATGACGCTGAAATCTGCCATTGTCCACCCATTCCTGCCAGCATCTTCTAATCGCCGCATCATCTAATCGACCCATATGACGAGTGATTCTCCGATTTGCTCAACCTGCCTCTTTCAATCCAATGATACGACCTCTTTCAAACTCTGACAGTTGCACGTAATGAGCTCGAATCCTGCGGCGAGGCTTTTTTTCAGTCGTTGAAAGGTATCCTAACTCGCAATGCAACAGAAAGTTTGACCATCAGATTGAGAATCGCTTCTTATATACACCTGCTGAGTGCGCAGTTCCGATGCGCTGTAGCTCTCGCTATTCATTCATTGGACACCAAAGTTTAATAATTTGCATGGGCGGTCCTAATGTCTTTGCATACGAAATTTCATTACAATCGGACAACTCCTTCTAGGTGAGTCGTTTTTTTTGGTAATGAGTGTACTACGAACAAACTAAATGGTTCCTACTGGGGAGCCTAATATCAGGGACTATTTGTAATTTATATCTTAATTGGCTGGAAGACAAAGATATTCTAAATTGGAATTTAGCAAAATATTTATATATGCGGTATGCTGATAACATTCTAATATTAAAGCTGAAAGACAATTTTCTAAATTCTTCAAACACATGAATTCTATTAAGGAAAATATACAGTTTACATATTAGAAAGAAGTAGAAGGGAAATTATCTTATTTAGACGTCTTACTTGCAAACAAAGGAGATATGTTGTTTTATGAACATTACCAGAAAAATTACCAAAGTAATCATGTATTAAAATTTTACAACTAATCATAATTTTTCAACAAAAAGAGCCTTAATATACAACCACCTAAAAAGAATAACAGAGTATATAGAGAACCAAAGAATATGGAAAGTAAAGATAGATAGTTTGAAGAAAAAATTGGAAATGAACGAGTATCCTAAGAGTTTTATTGAAACTACGATCAACAAGTATTTTAGAAACAAAAAAAGGATGAGAAAAAATGAATCGAAAGAAGATATGTGTCATGAAAATAGATTCTTAAAGTTACCTATTGATTTTAACATTAATAAGAACATTAAAGAAAACAATATTAAGATAATTTATTATGAAGGTAAAAGCAAAAAAATTGAAAGAGATAAGAGAAACATATTATTTAAAATGGGGGTAATATACTCATTGGAATACAGAGATTGTAACGAAAGTTATATTGGAAGCACTGGTAGATCATTCAAAGAGCGAGTTGATGAACACATAAGGGCTTTTAAAAGTAAGAGAAAAGAAACATCTGATTGGGCTGACCATGTGCTAAAACTATGTCACAACCCGGATCGTACTCTATGTGTTATATATGAATCTCAAGATGAAACAAAGATTTTTATTGGAGTCATGTTTCATTAATCGGTGTAATTGTAAGAATAAAGAAAAAGGTTTAAAAGTTAATGAAATTTCTTTCGGACTGTTCAAGAAGTCTGTGGAGAAAAACCAAAAGTTAAAAGTTAAATTGAAGATCAGCAATAATTAGATATCAATATTTAGTTAACATTGATTATAGCAATAATTATCTACAACTGTAATGCTATCAAAATATTGTTGTATTTGTATCATTCTTGATTATTATTTTTGTTCATGTTCATGATTGTTTGTTCGTTGATAAGAAGGAAGACGCTATTTTCCTCTTATTATATTTGTATAGTTTTCCTGAAGAAAGTTTTTGGTAAAAAAACTGAAATAACGAATTTATTAGAAGATGTATGTGTGTTTGTTTTTCCTTGATTGAGAAGATGTCTTTTTTAGAATTTATTAGAAATTGATATAATTTTTGCCAAATTCCATTAAAATAAAAAGAAGACGAAAGCGATTGTCAAAGCCTCATATTGGAGGAGAAACCGGTTGTGGAATGTAACCATTTTAATTGTGTAAAAAAGTTTTTTAAATAGTCTTGTTTGTTGGCTTTCCCCAGTTTTTAATCGCTATGCGTAAATTTCTGTATTTTAACCATTCAAATATTTACTTGAGTATGAAAGCAAGCTCCTAGTTTCAAATTAGGGTTGTCCTTAATGTGATCAGAGGCGTACATAGAATTTTATTTTAATGAGGGACAATTTAGGAGCCAGCTTTCAACAATCAAACTTTTGATGAGGGAGAATAAAATCAAAGTCCCCTCAACCCATCCATCCAACTAAAAAAACGAAACAAAATAAGGCAAACTATACATTTTGTACCTTCGGGGAAAGGAGCTCCCTATACACGCCTAAATGGATCGATTAAAAAAAATGGGTTGGAAATTGATTCTAGAAAATTAGTTTCTGGCCTGAGGACACCAATGAATCCGAGGAAACTTCATTATCTTCTACATTAAATGAATTTCAGAATTTTTAAAATTTAATGAAATTCTGTTCTTCGAATTTATTTTGAACAATGCAATGCTAAAGAAGAATTTATTTTTTATTCTTTAGATTTTTTTCCTCAAATCTTGTTCATTCTGATAAGAGAGGCGAGACTATTACTTTTCTTAGACTGCTTTCACTACTCTTCAGCTAAGACAGCTGAAAAAGCTCGAAATCAAATTTTAGCATTTCTTCTTACTAACTGACAGATAAAAATTATCTATCATCTGTCTAATCTGATAACAATCTTATTATAGATTAGACAGATGATAGATAATCTGTCAAATTTGACCAAGTGGTCTAATCAATTGCTCACCAGTTTTTTAATATTTAATTTAATTTATAATATTATATTTAATATTTATAATATTAAAAAATGTGGATTCCAATTCCAGATATAGTTTAGATTACTTTCTTTGTCACCATATGTCCGTTCGAAGGCTGAGGAATCGTTTGTTTGGTCTTTGTCTGGAATTGAATTCTATTTCCTTTCTAACTTTCGTAATTGACAGAAACCATCACGTATTCTCCAGATTGATATATTGAAATGTTAAGATTTAAGTGGCTGAATGGATCAAAATGCACTTCCTACGTAAATGAAACGAACTGACGCCTTAAGATCGATAAATTACCACTCTCCTAACTTGAAATAAATCATTAAAATATTACTTTATTACTAAATTAAGTAATATGTTGAAACATAAAATCTTCTATAACTACTTCTTTAATACAATATCTCAATTAGCTTAATCTTCTTCAGGTAAAACTTATTTCTATATCTTCGCAAAATTCAGGTATTGTACTCTTTCTCGCCATATTGTTATATTTATCAAGTAAGTATTGTATTGAATGCTATTGTTTGTTATTTTGAATTTTGCGAAGTTGTAGAAATAAGTTTTATCTGAAGATCGGCAATACTTAAGACGATTGAAATATTGTACTAAAGAAGAGGCACTAGTTAAAGAAGATTTTATGTTTCCATTACTGTTGTATAGTAGAAGAAGTTATGTTGTGATGTAAGTAATAGGTTTACTTACCGAAAAGTCAGAAATAAGAAAATTTGCTAATTCCGGAGTCAAAAATCTACCTTTGAAAGGTAAACAAAACATTGGGCATTTTGTTAACTTAGTTTTGGAAAAAAACCACAACAAAAATTTGCAATTTCACTGTTGCATTTATCGTGAACTTAATATATGTCACCTTTAAGTGCGACAATTAGCCCATCATTATTTAGAGACGTATATATTATTTAAGACATTTCCCTGAAGAAAACTGTTAAGAGTACTTTGTTTAATGATTTAAGAACGTTAATAAAGTGAAATTGATTAACAAATCAAATTTGAGAAGCAATTTTTTTTGTTTGATAATTTAGTTTTTGGCCTAAATATATTTTTTAGTTTTCCGAGGAGTGGAGGAATGTGTCCGATTGAGGGGGGAGGACTGGAACAGGGTGACAACGGAGAGATGGTGGGAGGTAAGGACTAGGTGGAGAGGATTATGTTCTAAACAGACCCAGCCTGAGGTTGGAAACTGTACTAGATGAGAGGGAGAGAGAGTTTTTGCGAGAACTTTATTTGTTTTCAAACTTTTTCCATTAAATGTTGTAGCTTATGTGATAAGTTCATTTTACACTGATACTTCTTCATTGCCATTTATTTAACAGTATTGCTATTATGATTAATGCTATTACAATTTCTATATTAATCTGCCTCAGACTATTGTGATGAGAATGACTCATGTTTTCTTTCTATTAGGTAGACGTAACAATTAAAACTTTATTGCTATAGTGATCTCATAAAAAGAATATCACGCCTTAACGTCATTGTTACCAAACCAACAATGATGAATGTTTCAAGTCTTCAATAGTTTCATTGTTTTATATTCAGTTTGAATTTTTGAATATTCAGTTGTTACTGATGATGTTAAGCAATATTTAAGCGGATCAACAAAATTTAATTGATTTAAGATTTAATTGAATAATGAAGTGAATTAAATTGCTATTGTTTTCCTAAGCTTCAGGTATTTGATTGACGATAAAGTTTTTAGATACTGTTTATACCAATTTTATGTAAATAGCGATTTTTTTTGTGATTTTATGTTTCTATACAAATGTCTGTATTGTTGTTACTCGTCAAACGTTGAGATAAGCCAATAATGTACATTGTCTCAAATCCAAAGGAAATAGACATTGATTAAATTAAGACACCTCGTGCTTTTCAGTTAAATAATAAATATTTGCAAATGAATATCCACTGTAAGTGATTTTGCCCTATGTCTCAGGGTTCGAAGACCTTTTTTGTGAATCGTAACAGTAAATTACAGATGCCAAAAATAAGTGCAAAGAAAAGAATATTTCCTACTCACGTTACATAAGTACTAAAACTTTTTGACTTTATAATTGATTTCAGTGGTTCTCTGTGGATCATTTTAAGAGACTAACAGTAACGATGACACTTTCCACCTGTTAGATTATGTAATTTTTAATCTAAGTGTGCGGGCTGGACTTTTTAACAATTATTTTGGCACACATTAGGACTTTGTACGTATTAAATACTTAGGACGACCTCCTAAATGCTGAATGAAATTTAGTAATCCCTTGGCTTAATACGTGATAGAAAGAAGAAGAAGGAAAAGATCTATGTATTTAAGATATAGAAATTAAAAATAGAAAGCTCTTCTTGAAATCCAATTCTTATAACTTTGCTACCATCATCATCTTTGAGTGAATCGATCTACAATTAGATTTAGATTATAATTTTACATTTTCTTTAGAGAATTTAAGCTATTAAGGATTGTCACTTTCTATTTACTTCGTAAGTTATTTAGCAATCACTTAATTTTTAATAACTTTGTGAGCAATTAAGATAACAACAACAAAGTTAGCTAGTTTTACTGTATTTATCGGCTTGATAAAAAGTCGGTATGTGGTAATTGTTTTTAATGATACTGCTTAAGGATATTAACTAACTTATTGCTTAAGAATTAAGTTAATTAAATATTATTCTAAAGACAATATCATGAAAGCTAAATACACTTAAATTTGCTCAAATATAAAACTACCAAAAACTGGCCAGAATCAATGAAAACAAATTTTGAAAAATTGTAGTTAGTTTTTTAAAAATGTTAGGTTTTAAAAAAAGTGCTAGTTTTTGAATACCTGCACAAACGTTTCTGAAAAGTAATTAAGTTTGAAAATACTTTACTTAAGATATCTAAATGCAATTGATTTTAATCGTAACAAAATTTCAAGATTACTTTTTACTATTACTATTTGAAGATGGATTAATATTTTAAGGCTTTCTTTCGGATATAACGTTTTTCTATGAAGTTTTGGTTTAATCTTCATGTCCGAATTTCTTGGCAGGGACAGACAGAGAAAAATGTTCACATGGCACAATTGTATTTAATTAAGGCTTACTATGTTTCAAAATGATCCACTGATCAGTCAAAAGTTATCAGGGACACACATACACACATTGACTAATTTTTATGATTCTCACTTTCCTATGAAAATACCTTAAAATCATAAATGTGCTTTGTATCATTCTATTTCACGAATACCATTTAAGTAAGAGTAAATTCTTGTAGAGATAATTCTAAAATAAGAGCAAATGTTCTTTTTAAAGACATAAGCAAAACATCACGAAATCATGGTAAGTAAAGTTCTTTAATGAAGTATCACAGCTTATTTACATCATTAAAAACATACATTTTATAATGGAACTTTAAAATGCTCGACAGATGTGGAGTATCACGGGAGATACAGACTCCGGAGATTCGTAGCTTAAGAGACCAAAGGGGTCTGCGATTAGGGCTACATTCAGCCTAGAGTCACTGCAGTAATTTGGGGTCTGTGGTTTCTCCGGGATTGGCAAGCTTAGAGAACAGCTGCTGAGTTCCCAGTCTTAATGAAATGTAATGATTAAAAAGCCCAGTAATATCTAAATGACATCTTTCTTTACCAGAATTCAAACATTTCTATTAATTCAGTGAGAAATGAAAAAAGAGAAAAGGCATTAAAATATTCTTCCAACCAAAAAGCAAACATTTCACATAATGTTCTATCTGTAAATGAACTTCTTCAATTCTTGAAGAACTTGTAAACAAAACAAAAGAAATGCCATGGCAAACCCTACCACTTTCCTCACGACTACTTGAAGCAAATCGTCTATCGTAATTTAATGCAAAACAGTTTTTTATTTTGAAAATGAATTAAAATTAGAGGATTTCATTTGGATAAAGACTCAGAGGAAATGTTTGTTGGCGAATTTTCTTTTTTCTGTAATTTTTCATTATCTTTTAACTCCAATTTCGACAGAGACGAATAGTGGTATTTGTGTCTGCCCAATTAGAATGTGAAATGCCTTGGATGCAATCAGCTAAATTATGAATTTCTGTTTGAGCTATGCATGTTTTCTTGTTTTTGTTGTCACGAAGCGACATCTTTGGGGTTATTTAGCATCAACTGATTTATAGAATTGTTTATCGGAAACTTCGACGAATATTTACGATGGAAACAGAATCTCAGTTCTATTAGAAACAACAAGAATTAATTCTTTTTTTAAAGGGAAGTTGATAAAAATAATGAAAGACGCCTCAAAAATTGCAATAACAATGGTAACTATTTCTGTAAATTATTTTCAACTAAAATTCAGCAAGATTTTTATATGATTCAAACAATTAATATATAATACAATTTTGCACAATCTAAATTACAGATACATTTACTACGAAATGGATTTTAACTTAATTCTAAATACACTCTTGGCGATTTGCATACATGTATGATTTCTTTTCAACTTTTGAGTTAGTTGTAAGTAATTGTTACATCAAATATACTCGTATAATCAGTAATTTGATATAATTATATATTTATATTATCTTTGAAAACATCCTAAAATCACCTCATAGTTGTAGTTTATTCGAATTATTTTATTTAACTTTTTTTTAACTGCATAATGATAAAAGCTTTATTTTGATGACTTTTCCTAAAAGTTTAATTTTGTTATATTTATCAAATGTACAAACTATTTGTGCTTTTGTAATTTCTAATCTTACTTGTATTACTATAATAAATATTAATTTTTATTATAAATTTTATTATATGTCTGTAATGTCCCCTGAAGTGTGTATCTGCGTTGTCTGCTGTTAATTTCTGAACCAGAGAAATGATGTTAGTGAAATTTCCCATGAAAACTTATAGGCAGGTCCATATCTGTCCTTTGATATGAAAATTTCTCGACGCCAATAAATTTGCGAACAACGACGATAACAATTCCCATATAAAAGCATTTGAAGAGAGGCAACTAGATCTATTGGTAAAAAATAACGAGTTTCTATTGATGAATTTACTTCCGCAAGTTTTAATTAAAATTAATAATTTTAAAGGTATTTAATAAATTTTCAGGAAAGGGAAAAATTAAACAGGTTGTTGTTATTTGGCGAAAGTTATAATTTACAAATTTTTTCTAAACCATTATCTTCAGTACTTTAAAGCACGCACACAAGTATAATTAAACCCCAACGTTTTAAGAAATGTAGATTGTACTCTTCTTGTTTTATGACAAGTTCAAAATGGCAATTCCTGTAATTTATCGTTTCTTGAAAATTGCCGTTTTCCAGAGAAACTTGTAAAAAATGTTAACTGTAAGTGTATTTACTGTGTGCATAAAAAATAAGATGGTATCTGATCGTGTTTTGTATAATCATCACCTTTTTAACCACAATATACTCAACTGAACTGTCATTTCTAAGCACAAAAGATATCTAGGTAGAAAAAAAGTTTTCAGAGAAATAATAACAAAATATATTTCACTTTACTTGAAGAACGTATTATTTTATTTCATTAATGATTTCATTTAATGAAATGAGTAATATCATTCAAATGATTGAGTTAAGAGCAATGCATTACACTAGAAAATAGTTAATAGATAGATTGATCTTAATTAAATAAACTTTTCCTAGAGTGCTGGTCAGGCTCCGATCTCTCCACGACTTCTTCGATGCACTAATTTAGTTACTTATTTGTTACTGAACAAATATATCATACGAACACTACGAGATATATGAACTTGGACTTTCAATATTTTTTAATTCGTTTCATTAGAGGTCCACTGATCAAACTTTGAGAAATTTCTTTCCTTGCATAGTATGAATTTTCTATTGTATTTTTACGAGATGCATTGAATTGATTTTAAATGAATGCTCGTTAAGGTATTGATGAACACTCGATTGGGCCCAGTTTAGTCTTCAATAGGAGACGGCTTCTGGTCTTCAACACTAACTGGAATTGATTTTCTCATCAGGGCGTCTCTTTATTGCTCTTTTTTCTTGGAACATTCTCATTCGAATTTCCGTTTTATTTCGAATCTTTCATTAAAAGTTCTTGTAATAAATTGTCTTAAGTATCAAACTAGCAATTTTCAACTTGTTTAATGTCACCTACGTTTCATCCCACAGTAAGATGATTATACATCATGGAAAACTTAGCATAGAATGCAATGCAGAAGAATTCGCCTTGATTCATTGATCTCGTTTTATTTGAAATGAAAAACAAATTATTACGATGCCGGTTGACTAAGTTAATAAATGAATTTATATTTCACAGGTTCTAGTATGTAATTTATTAAAGAAGATAAAGTAACCAAAACTTCCATTTTCTATTAGGAAATACTAAGTTGTTTTTGCAAAAACAACAGGTAACTAATAAGGAATTTACTAACGA
>JAFIDM010014012.1:18773952-18802736 GCA_023159025.1 Thereuonema tuberculata | reverse complement strand
AGGTCCGCAGAAGATGCTCCTTTTCCTATTAAAAGCCTCCTTTGCTATTGCTATCCTCCTCTTGACTTCTTGGCAGCAGTTCATATCACCACTTATAGTATACCCTAAGTATTTAAAGTTGTTCACTTGTTCCAATGTCTCATTCCGAATACTTATGTTTATCTTCTTTGTCTTTCTTTCGATAACCATAGTCTTTGTCTTGTTTACATTTATCTTCATTCCATATTGTTCACAGCTGTCATTCAGCTGTCATTCTTTTATACATGTTATTGTAAATATATATAACCTGAACAAGAATAGTCGAGTAGACCATTCGAAATATTGTGATGAAGTAAAAAAGAAGTATACAAGAAGTTAGTTTGTCTATAATGGATATCTTATGTAAAAATGAATTATTTTCAATTTTAATAGAGGCTATTGACAGCTATTCTAGAACCCGAATCTTCAGATGGTAGCCTGGGATTTATTGTGATTTATTTTTCTGTTGAAAGTAACTACTTTTGAATTCAAAATAAGCTTAAAATAACAAAGGCCAACTCTAGGTCCCATCAAAAGCTTATTCTCCAACAGAAGGGGAGTGAGTGCAGATCACACATTGTATTTCTGCCTCAACTAGATTCTATTACTCCATTTCTCGCCATTTCTTCGACTCACTCTTGCTAAATTTTGCAGGGGATAAAAATGATCCAATTCGGCACCTGTCTTCCAAAGAATTCTACAAAGGAGAAGAAAACTTCTCCTTTGGGCCCCTTCTTCCTGATTTCTCTGCTATAGATCAATTTTGGGATGTGGCTAAGGGATGTTGCAACCGACACTAAAACTGAAGTACCAAGAGGAGATACTAATTAGCTGCTGGAAGTAAAATAACATTTATTTATAAATTTGAAATTTTACTTATTGTTTATTTCATACAACTAATGAATCTCGTAAAGTTTTTAAGATTATTGAGTGCTAGGAGTTTTGCATATTCGAAGTATGCAAGACATTTACTTCATTATTATTATTATTATACAGGACACTACAAAACAATGTGTATCACAGCTGCCAGTTCTTTAGCTGGTGTTGGCCTTCAAACGCATCGAATTCTTCCCAAGAATCTAGGATGTCGTAATGTATCGGCGCAAAATATGTGCTGATCCAAGCAGTGCGGCTTTTTGGAGTTGACCGATGGAGATTTTGTCAATATTTAGATCTTGTAAGTGCTTACCAAGGTTTTTTGGTATAGCACCCAGTGTGCCGATAACCACTGGAACCACCACTGCCGGCTTGTGCCATAATCGTTGAACCTCGATTTTTAGGTCTTGATACCGTGTGATTTTTTCCAGTTCTTTTTCTTCCACTCTACTATCACCAGGTATGGCTATATCAATTAGCCATATCTGTTTCTTTTCTATCACTGTCAAATCTGGCGTATTGTGTGCTAAGATCTTATCTGTTTGAATTCTGAAATCCCACAGTATTTTCACGATATCATTTTCAATCACATTGTTTACTGTATGTTCCCACCAGTTGTTTGTTGTTGCAATGTGATAATTTTTGCAGATGTTCCAGTGAATCATCTTTGCAACTGCATTATGCCGCGTCTTATAGTCCGTCTGTGCAATTTTTCCACATGAGCTGAGAATATGATCCACTGTTTCATCAGATTCTTTGCACAATCTGCACTTTGAGTCCATTGACGATTTTTCAACTTTTGCTTTAATTGCATTTGTTCGTAAAGCTTGTTCTTGAGCAGCTAGAATTAAGCCCTCTGTTTCTTTTTTTAATGTTCCATTCGTAAGCCAATACCAGGTCTTATCCATATCTACTTTTCCTTTGATGTTTTTAAGAAATTGGCCATGTAATTATTATTATTATTATTATTATTATTATTATTATTATTATTATTATTATTATTAAAACTACATGATATTAACATAATTCATGATACATATTTCTAGAACTTTGATTGGTATTGCTTGGTTTAGCTGATCTCCAATCAATTTCATCGCTGTCTTGTGTTTCTCAATATGAAACTGCATCGATTTATCATAATATTCTCGCTCTTTTTTTATCCCAACATATATCTTCATTTCCACGGTTTATTTCGCACTGGATGATTTATCAATTCCAATTTTCGGGAAAAGACATCTAGAATTGCATCTCACTTTATTTATTTTCTTTCAATGATGAAACTGTATTAAATACAGCAAGAATTTTAAGAATTTTTATCTTCTTTTGGCCTATGATAAAAGCGATCGTTATTGTTGTTCTTGTTTTGTTACAATTATTGTTGGAATAAATCAGATTGGCTGTCCATTGTAATGAATGAAGGGATCAAGAGAAAAGAATAAGTAACAAAACATATGTACAATACACGGAGATGCGAAATTAATTATGCTGGAATCTATTGAAAAATAAAAGTGAACAATACAATGTTTTGGGTCTAGACTACTGTTTTTAGCCTTTCTTAATCTCCCACTACTCGATTAACAAATCCAAAGGAAAAATGTTCGAGGCATTTTATCTCCCCATCCACTGCACAACTAAATTTCCTTTTTATAATTGATACACTGATGTGTGTATAGAAATGTTGTAAAATATTGCCCACACTTTAATACAAAAACAATATTTCGATTGACTAATATTATGAAATATTAATACAGAGAATTGTTCAAAGGCCGATAATGGCGAGTATTATAGTATCATAGCGAGTATCATAGTCCAGTAATTTTGAATTCGTCAAAAAGTATTCCGAAACTCTATCGCCCAGATTCTGTCTGTTTGCATCCAAAAACATGTATTATTAAGATGTATTCATATCATTTTCTTTCATACTATTTAGTTCCTTTCAAGAAAGATAGCTGTATTAATATTATTGTTTCCAATAGTGTGTCTGCGTTTACATTTTGTATCTACAGAAGTGGATAGTCTTTTATATCTTTTCTTACCATAAGCCTTTTTTTTATGTATTATCTGTTTGTATGTATGCTTTTTAGATGCGTTGTGTGTTCGCAAATTTATTTCTATTTTGACCTTAAATATGCACACGTAAAAACTAATTATGAATTTTTTTTTAAATATTATTTTTTTTCTGTATTGGACCGCCGTTACAACTCACAAATATTGTGTCCTTTGTAGGCTTATTGTATAAACAACAGAAATCAACTATTACATGTCCTAGACGGTAGCAGAAGAAAAACATGTATTTTTCTGCTTCCCAAGAAGCAGACAAACACGGGAAAGAAAGAAAGCATCCATGCTGTTCCGAAATTCGAACCCAGGTTCAATCATATCAACCTCGTAACAGGAATGGCTACAAGCTTTTTGATTTTCAGGACTTTTTTTCAATGTTTCATCGAAAAAAAATACAGTATAAAAATACTTTTTTAGATTCTAGATTTTTTTCTTCGAAATTAAAATATTTATTGAGAATAAAATTAAAAAGAACAACAAGTGTAATTCTTTAAATATCTAAATAAAGTAAAATATAACAATAATACAACAACGGGAAAAAGTCCATTTCGTTAAATAATGAAAAAGGCTCACACCTAGGATATTTGCAATTTTCAGAAAAGGAAAAAAAAAGCAAAACAAAAGAACTGTCTGTATTTTTGTCTTGTCCTACAATGTACTGACTGGTGGCATTTCTATCTATCAGATGCATGCTGTCATTTGTGATTGATGAAGTGATTCCTTTACTTTTTGGGACCAAAGCAGATGACATGGCGACAAGGAAAGGCAAGATATTTATTTGTAAGATTTGATCTAATATTGTTAGTCTCTCATTTTGAAAAAAAAAGATCAATAGCGTCACTTTTACGAATCCAGTCAAATGAAAATCTTAACTATAATGAAATTAAAAATAAACGATGTCAAAATGAAATGAAAGCTTTCTTTACTGTTGAAAGCTTAGCAATGAAATTGCTAGAGTATTATAGAATTATTTGTTCATTATTAGTAACACACTTTAACAACCAGTGTAGTTTTGATTTTACACCAACTTGTTTTTACAATTTAATTATATATATAAACAGGATGTTTCGGAAATGGTAGACAAAGCGAAGAGAGGGTTCCAAAGGTCATTTTGAGTCGAAAATCTTCTATGACATTTTGTTGTATGGGCTGTAATTTTATGGGATAACAAATGTCATGACTGAAAACAGGTATGATTATTAAAGAAAATGCTGAAAATGGCCAGAACTGAGCTTTCTTTGATTAGGGACCATTCCCAAAGCATTCATTTCCTAATTCTAAAATTACAGCTGGTATAACAAAATGTCATAGAACATTTTCGATTCAAAATATCCTCGTGACATTAAATCTTTTAAATGTTCAAATTTTATATCTAAGTTTTATGGATGAAAATGTATTAAGAATATCTGGAAATTAGTATTTATCCAAGGTTCACAGCGATATTATAATGACATTACTACTTATTAAGAAAGAAAAAGATTAAAGATCATTGGAAATCTGAATTAATTTGTGGTAATTCAGTTCCACCATCTAGGATTAAGTAATGAAACACATATTACAAGATCCTATAATGTCAGTTTCCTGTATTAAGATAAAAACTAATTTTTGTAGAAAGTAAGCATAAATCAGTTAAATTATTCAAGAAAGGTGGAGACATAAATTAAACGTAAAAAATTCCAAACAATTATTAATTGAATATTTCTTAAATCAAATACGTCAGATATTTAGGTTCATCAAATAAATCAGCTACACAAAAGCTTGAATTGTCTTAATTGATAAATTAAGCAAAAAAAGTACACATACTTTTGTAAGTTAGTTTGATCAATTTACTTTTTTTTACTGTAAAGTTTAATTCCTTTAATCCTTCAATTTAGCTTCTATCGAATCTTTTACAGATGTATTTCTTTAATATCTTCCGCTTATAATCAGTTTTAATATTACATAATGCTCTGTTTAACAGGTGCCGTTCAATTTCTTTTATTTTTTAAATTCATCCCATTTCCTGTCTCTCTATCTTGAGCGGGGGCGTAAGGATTGTAAATTAACATGCACGAACTCACAAATTCAGAGTCAGAGAAGTAAATGAAATGAATTATGACTGGAAGTCGTTCTTACGATAAGGAAACGACAATGAAAAGGTAAATTACTGTCTGCAATAAAGACAGCTTTCTTCGGGGTTGAAATGGATACTAGTCACACCAGCAGAATTGGCAGTGTAATAACTGAGCACTATTTCCGATTTCGTTTAAGTTACGTGACTGCCTCGTGTTATCTGAGTCTCTGACAATTTCAAGTTTGACTGTGTCCGTGAATGTGGACAGCTGCCAGGAATGTGAAGCTCGAATTAACTCGACCTTAAGTGGTCAGAACTTAATTCACGCTGAATTCTTGTTGTCCAATTTCAATTAACTCCGTGTTCTGTAGACCATAGCAATCAAGTAACCCTAATAGCAATCGAGATGCTTGGAAGACCACGTATTCCCGGTAATTGGGACCCTTAAGATAATTGGTTCTGTGTAGTGATTCGGCAGTTTCTTGTGGAATTCCTTAAAACCCCAAGAAATAAAGCCGTACGTTTGAGAGTTGCAAAATCAAATGGTAATTGGCAACTTGTTTTAAAAGTCTTAAAAAGTTCTCGGAAGTTAATTAGCCCTGTCTTAAGAGTCAATGATGTTTCTTCAAAGCTTACCAACAAAACAGGAACTAGAAAGTGACTTATCTCGATAAACAACTTGCAATTCAATAATGAAAATAGACTTAACACGGGATATGTTTAACTTAGGTCATGTGTGTTTCCAAAGATGATTATTGATTTGATGAAGTTCTTCCATTTTCTTTTTCTTTCTAAAAAAAATTGGCAATGAAACTTAGCGCCCAATATACCATTTTTTTCAATTCGATAGAATTTAGGAAGAAATAGAAGCTCAATTGCAAAATAATACCTGTATATTAAGATCTGAGAAACTTTTAGAATTTGGTAAACGTTAATACACAAAATTTAATTTAAAATGAAATTATTTTAATCTAAGTAAACAAACCCTTAACCTCGATCTGATAACTCCTATAACATCTTCCGATAACTTCTTTGTTTCAAAAATTCATTTGAATAAACTTCTGAATATTAATAATTATGGCCAGAAATTTCATGACTTATAATGTTTTTTCGTTATCTTTATTTTCGTAACTAAGCGGTTTTTTAAAGTAGAATAGTTGTTATGTCAATCTTCTTTAAAGCATCTACAAGGAAATTTTTCGTCATATTTTCTTTTCGGATAGAATATTAGTGAAGCCTATTTGAGCCAAAAAAGGAAGATTTTTTTCTTTATCATAAGATATGCATATAAGCTTTTAGAGCATGAAAATACAGATCCTATTTGTAATTACTGAAGGCTTAATTGTTAGGCTTTCGTTATATTTTCTTTCTGTATCATTAGATCTAAATAAGTTATTTGAAAAAATGAAACTAGCAATATCTACACCTGCAACGATCCAGCAATGCATTATGATCATTGTTATAAATTATAGTAATTTATTAAAAAGAAACCTAAGAACAACTGTTCGTTCCTTTTATGACATATTACATTTTGACAGAATTTATATGTTGATGGAACCTATCCTGTTAAATTACTTCCTTTATTTTCAAGTGACGCAATTGGGGCTTCAATTCACGAGAATGAAATGAAAAGGGACATCTCGGATTAGCCAGAACTTCATCAGAGTCTGAGCACAATATCGTTTTTGAACCAATGAAAGATGGCCGGGGGAGAAGGTTTGAAATTTTAGCATAACCGTGTTGAGAGGACGAAAAGAATTTCCTCACGAGAAATGGGTACTTACTTGAATTCGTTTTGATAAAAATGCGGAAAGCGGGGGAGAGCACTTGAAGTTGTTGCTGAGAAGAGAGAATTATTCAGGGGACGAACACAAGCATGAGAGAATCACCACATTTAAATTCAAGTAGGCAAAACGATACATGACACCGTCTCCATCCATTAGTACTCCATGTTTTCCCCTATTTTACATTAGTAAGTGATTATTGAGATTCAACAGAAATGCTATTTTTCCTTTTAATAGCAAAAATAATGCATCGATAACAAAACTGCATTTTTATTATAGTAATAGGCTGAAGTTATTATTGTCAGATGACAAAATTAAACATAACAAGAACAACATTAAATTCCTTAACCTAGTTAGTTACGGGAACGGGCAGAATCTGATGCTATTTGAAGGTTAAAGATAATTAGATAATTGAATACTGCAAAATTTCGAGTAAGTGAATTTACGACCACAGAAACAAACATTGTAGAAACTATTGCTGTAATTGCTGTTCTTCTATCGTACATTCAAATAAATAAAAATCGATTTTGTTACGTTATTTGTTGTTATTTATCAATGATTTTCTTAGGTATTAGTGTTAATAAAACATAACAATAAGATTTTAATATTTTTTTTTCATATTGTTACGTAAATTACTTTGAATAAATTAAGAAAAAGTATAAAATTATGCAATTATAAATTCTATAACTAAAACTGTTTATTAATAAACTTATAGTAAAGATTTGTTTGTTAATATCTGTTAGAAAATAATGAGTGCTTTCGTAGTTAAAATAGACTAGTATTAAAATTTTTAATATGTCTAATTAGAAATTTAAATATTTATTATTTTTTAAATTTTTAATGTTTTCTTATTGTCTTTTTTTTAATGTTAACAATAGTTAATTCTTTTTAAACCAAAGAAGAAGTTTTTCTGAATATTCTTAATTACATTTTGAAATGTTATTTGCTCTACTAGTTAAACTTTTATCATCGAGAATATTATGTAGTAGAACCTTGATAATCCGGCATGCTCGGGGATCTGTCAATGCCAGATTATCAAATTGTCGGATTACTAAGGCCATTTTTAAAACCCTGGTTTAAACAAAGGTTTATAAATAAAAACCACAGTTTTAACATATAAAAACGATTAATTGTTATTTGGTAAAACAACAGAAAACATTACGGTAAACAAAACAAAAATTAAAAGTATGCAATACTGCACAATGAAAACTATATTGAACTAAAAATCAAATATAGTACTGTAGTGCACTTCACTGTTAAATAGCTCAGGATTCTAAGTCTTAGCAAAGTTCGTTTTACAGTAAATCAATTTTTTAGGCCTACATACAACTACACAAGAATTACTAAATCTTATCTTCCCTCTTATCTTACATTTGAATTACCCTCGCTGTAGGTTAACAAAACAGAACACGCGTTCTTTTTAGTTAGACTAGTTGTTTCACTTAACTCACTTAACTGGATAATAAACGCAACTTATAATTTTACACCGTTAACCGTATGTTTTTATTATTATTTATAGTGGTAGTTTTAGACCGACAGCATAGTGTATGATAATTTTCGTACAACTTTTTAAAAATTACAGTAATGTTTTAGTTTTAGTACATCAGGGAGAAAAAAATCTGGCAACCCTCTAGTTCTGATGCCTGCGGACTTTCGGGTCTGCCGTACTATCGAGTGCCGGATTATCGCGATCTTACTGAATTATGATATTTTCGAAGATGGTTTATAAGAAGCCATTTTCCCTGTACGTTAACGTGAACTTGCTGTTGTTGAGATAAATGCCAGACTTATTTCTTTTCTTTAAGAGAAGGTTGATTAAAGAAAACTTGCATAAGACTTCATTATTTTTCAAGACTATATCTTCAAATTTTCAGATTTTTATCACTTGATGACGACATCCAAAATCACCCAGGATGACGACAATTGGAATATTTATTTTCCTTATACCCAGACTCTTGGCAGTTTTTGCCTTTGGCCTCATTTTACCGTAAGGCACGAAAACTGTTATCTCTGTAGCCGAAGAATTGTTGCCCAGTGTACAGCGTTCAGACACCTCACATGATACCTACAAAAACAGATGAAATATAAAAGATACATTCCTGCCAGCTCCCGTATTTGAACCTAGGTTCAGATGTACACTCTCGTGGCTGGACATCGACTTGACCACAAGGCCGTGCCTGACCTGCACAGTTGAAACCTAAACAATTTGTTTACTGTTTTGTTTTTCAAAAACTATAGAAACAAGCCAAAACACTAAAGTGAAAAACTTTATTTTCAGTTGTATTTTTTTTTTTACTCTACGGCTTGGGATGATTCACTATAGTTCTGCTTTCAAAGTATCGTCTGGATTCCGCGATCAAACAAGGCTCCTCTAAAAGAAATTTTCCTGAATTTTTAAAATGTTTTCGGTTGAGTTCTGTTTTTGAAAGTGCTGTTTCTGGTTTTCATATTTCCGTCATTCCAATATTCCATCCAACTCCGGGAAAATTAGCTTTCACCTTTTACGGCCGGACAATCTTCGAGGGATATTCGATAGCGGGTGTAACTTATTCTCTTCACTGCAGATTTGGCCTTGGCTCAGTGTTCGTTCTGGAGATGGAACTCTTAGGAATATTATAGACCGGAAACTTAAAGAAGAACTCGCAAATTCTAAACAAAAAAGACAAATTCTTGATTGTATTCTTAATGTTACGAACAAAATATTCTTCAATTGCAAAACAAAAAATCTAAGAAATAAATAATTAAGTTAGAATTCCAATTTACATCAAGTTCTCTTCATAAATTTAATAAGATTAATAGCTAATAAAAGATTTATTAACAAAGATAAAAACTGTTTTTGAAAATACCAATCTTAATCAGATCGAAAGTAAAGAGGATAAGGAAACATACAATTTAGGATAATTTAGAATTTTCAATAAAAAAAAAATAATCCTATACGAAAAGCAGTTTCAAAAGCCATTAAAATATAATAATCTTCACAATATTTCAATCGGCAAATTGCCGATTTTTTTTATTGGGAAGAATAAAGGAAGTACACTAGTAGGGATTGAGAATTTTATCAATGTATCTATTTCAAAAAAGAAGTGAGTTATAATAAGCCACTATTAGGTTTAAAAGAAGTATTTATTCCATTTATTACTTGATATTAACGACAAATGACAGCATTTCTCTTTCTTTTTTACAGAAACAGATTAGGCAGAATTTGTTATTTAGATGTTAACTTCAAATGCCTAACAGACATCCAAAGCTTAAACCAGGTTACTATTTAGCAATTTCAAGTCGAAATGTCAGGTAATGAATCTAGCAAAAATATCGCTTTCCATTATGTCATTGCTATCCGACACCTTCAATGGAATTTTCTATTTTTGAATCAAAACATTTGATTATGAAAACTTCGAAGTGTTTGTTTAACTAATAATGTGATTTACTTGCAGACATCACTTGCAGAACAATAAAAGTAGCATGGAAAGAAAATAAACGAAAAAATCGAAATATGAAATAGAATTACTATATGATTACGTAAGTTAATTTATTTTTATTTTTTTTTAAATTTAATATTCTCTTTAATAAGTAATACACATATTAAAACTTATACACAAATTAAAACTTATTTTACATATTAATTTCCTTAATTTTAGGACCCAACATAACTTCTTTTACTGACGTTATGAACTTTCTCTTAGGTTATAAAGCCAAACATGGAAGTCACTGATCCAATATGTGAAAATAACCTTGTATTCACTCACATACTGGTATACATCTTTTTTTTCTGAACTAGAGATGAATAGATGACAGAAAAGCATCAAATATGAACGAAACCACTAAGTAAACTTTCTCAAAACTTAAACTATTTGCAAAGGGAAGCGTCTTTCGAGAGCTGTCGGGGCTTCTTCTACCTGAGCCACTTCCTCCAAATAATGGAAATTTATTTGTCTGCAAAGCAAGTTGAGCGAGGTCTCAGTCAGCTATCTCCTCGGAGCAGTCACTGTGGAACGTATATTCTGAGACTATTTAGCATTTGGTATTGCTCCACCGATGGGTTTCCTTCCCTGAAACTTACCATAATCGGGAAGACATTGAAAAGAACTTCACAACCAGCACCTAGAATAATGGGAAAAATTTCTATGTAAATGCTTCCGCCACAACTTGATCCGTGTATAGCAGACCCTCCCCTCACTTAGTATGCACCATTGATGAAGAACCATTTCCAAGTGCGACTTCTGGTCGAGGCAATAATGTACGAGAAAACTTGAAAAAAAAGAAGCATTTTTTGTTAGAGTAAAGTGTTGGATCCAATAAGATAAGACACTGCAGACGTCGTTAGGACATAAAGAACTACAAAGTGAGTTACTAAGTGCTAAGTCTACAGAAAGATCTTTTTCTTTAGTAAAAATATAGATTGTAGAAAGAATATTGCCTTATTTGTTCTAGGCTGTAACTTAAATTTTATAGGACAAGGACAAGATATCCTTGGAAAGGTCCATTTAGGAAAGCACCAAATAAGTATGACCAAATTTCTACTGTTATCGTTATGAAACTCAAATGGTTTCTAGAATGATAATGGAAAAAAAAATTCAGTATTCAGTTAAAATCTTAAGATTACAATAATTTTGAGAATTTGAGCTCAAAAACATATATCAAATAGTCACTGACTCAAACCAACCTTTTTTTTGCCAAAAAAGAAGAAAAAAAGTCTACAAAGTCAAAAAAGTTCTATAAAGTCAAGTTATCGACGACTTTTTATTGGGTAAACTAAGAATTTAGAAAGATCATTGTATAATTAGTCCTATCTAACTATCTATTAGTTAGATTAGATATTTTGAAATATCTTGATCTGATTGAAGGTACTGACCAGACGATCTAATTCGTTTCTAAAACGACGATATGGTCAACAGGAAAGGAATCACATTATTTCCGATATATGGACAGAATTTTTTTTCCAAGTTCATTGTCTTTGAGAGGATTAAAGATAACCAGAAAATCACAGAAGAAATAACAGAAGAACGCTCATATAACATCATAGATCTTGAGATTGAATATCTAATTCGTATAATCTGCCTATTCAAAAAGAATTTTTCGAATTTAATTTTTTACCATCTGCATTTTATGTTTTGAACGAATAAAGTACCTTACTAATCCAGTGCTTCTCAACGTTTTCTCACTTTACGGCACACTTTTGCATTTGCAAAAATCGCGTAAACACTAAAATTTACACTAAAAACACTAAAATTTACTCCTAATATCCTAGGGCACCATCAAACATATTTAGCACCTATCATTTAACAGTGAATATAACAATTTATTTTAAAAATTTTAAGAAATCCTGAAATAGTTTTAAGATGACTTGAATGTTATTAAGCTTCATTGTTAGAACGACACAATGTAAATCTTATTTCTGTTTTTCTAATGTTCGGAGGTTCCACTGTCCGCTTTAAGTTCAAATTTATTCTGCTTCCGTATTGCAGACCTCATGTTCTCAGGTGAATGGTCCTGGCTGATGAGCACCATTAATGACGAAACCTGCTATGTACCTTATTGTAATATTATTTGTAATACTTGTAATTTATTGTAATATTTGTAATACTTTATTACTTTGAAGTTTTTACATAATTT
Source organism: Thereuonema tuberculata (assembly GCA_023159025.1). Classification (NCBI taxonomy): domain Eukaryota; kingdom Metazoa; phylum Arthropoda; class Chilopoda; order Scutigeromorpha; family Scutigeridae; genus Thereuonema; species Thereuonema tuberculata. The sequence goes on along the minus strand of JAFIDM010014012.1, from coordinate 18,790,331 downwards.
ATTTTAATTTACTAATATGGCTACTTATTAAAAATGTAAGCGGCAGAGACACACACACATACACACAGAAACATGCATAACGATTAAGAGTTTAATTTTTGTAGATAAAAAAGCTAGATAAAAAAGGCCACGAAAAGTAAAAGAAGAAAAAAAAACAACAAAAAACAGCAAGATAAAAAAAAAGCATTAAAAAAAATAAAATAAATAGATGTCGACAGAATAATTAGCCACATCGAAATTCCAAGAAGTGAATTCTATCAATGACACGAAGAGAGTTTAAAGTTTGTAGATGTGGATTTTATTTAAATTCTATTTTTAAAAGCCAATAAGCAAACGCTTTTACCTCTAATCAAATCCAGAGCTAAAAAAAAAGTAGTGAACAACTATTTGCCTTTCACTCTAATCCAGTCATCATTCTTTTTCTTCTTCTTTCTCTTTAATGGTTAGTAAGAAAAAGAAAAGACTAACTTCTTTTTTTCTTTTTAGCGACTAAAGTGAGTGGGAGTGGCGAAGCAACACTGAAGGTCCTTTTAGAGTAAAATTCCCATCAAACGCCAAATGAAATGCACTTCACTAAACGCTCCTTTGATTCAGATGATTGGAAAGTGGAACCAGAATGAAATCTTCCGCCCCCGTCAAAGCAACATTATTGAATAAGGCCAACGTAAGAATGAACGATCGACAAAGGCTGTCTTTTAGAGTTAGAGGCAGGTGAGTACTTCCCTTTCACATTCTTGTTTCCAGTGTTTAGGGAATCTCAATGTAAGCCAAAAAGCATTGGGCCTAAGATAGAATAAGAATTCTATATAGGCTTCTGTGTATTTTTTAAAATGTTTTGGACATTCTGAATTTGAGAGGTAAAAGACAAATCATTCTGTAACATTAATATACCTTAAATTTACAGCTTGGAATAAAGTAATTATTATTAAAGCATTATTATCCCTCATCACGCATTATTATCTAAAAATCTACACTTAAAGATCCACACTTTACATTAATTCGTCCTATAAGATTTCAAACAATTTTCTTAATCTGAAAGGATTTCCCTCTTCCTCTTCATTACCTATTACAGTAAAACCTCGTTAAGTCATCACCCGGATAAGTCGTCACTCCGTTTAAGTCGTCGTTTTCCTTTGGTCCCGACAAGGTCTCATTCACAATAATGTAAAATAACCCTCCTTTACCCGTCACCAAATTTAATTCTACTCCGGATAACTCGTCACCCTCAAGAATGGCCAAAAGCATCTTTCTTCTCCATTTTGCTTGCCATCGTGTTGTCTTTTCAGCCCCGCCTTTTCACTTTAAGAAAGCCAAGCCTTTACGGGAAATTTTCGACCACGCCTGTCACTTCATTCCTTCCTATCCCTTCGGAGGATTTGGGTTCTTGGAATCTCGCTGCTAATCATTCAAAACACATTTCTCACTGCGACTCTGTCGAGTGTAGACGTTTGTCTTGACCGCTCCTGAGTGTGACTTCATTTCATAACGAGTAAGCCCCGCTGTAAGGGCTATTTTTTCTCTTGCAATTTCGTGGTTCGATTACGTTTTAACATGCCAGAGAAATGAAAACTTACCTCGTTATCTTTTTAAGAAAAAAAAGACTTAATTGTACTTTTTGAAAAATCAAATGTTTCGAAAACAGCTTTTGCCAAAGAACACCACATTCCCAGGACTACATTAGACGATATTCTTTCATCGAAACAAGTAATTGAAGAGCTGACTGCAAGGACAAAAGAAAGAGAATGAAGAAATCGAAGTTTGACGAGATCGAGGAGGTTTTAGTTCGATGGCTAAAACATGCCATATCGCAAAATGTGCCGATTTCTGCCGTGATTCTCAAAGAAAAAGCCTTGGAAATTGCCAAGGAGTTGAAAATTGAAGATTTCGGCGGCAGCAATGGTTGGCTGGAACGTTTCAAAGACAGACATTGCCTTTCTTTTAAAACGATTAAAATGTGATAACTATAAAAAGTGTTTTTTTTTTTATTATTTTTTTTTTCATTTTATTTTCCACTCATTTATTTGCACGCATTGATTTCTGAAAATCTTGTTTTTCTCACCGAATCCTACAGCAATTCATGAAAATAATGTATTTCAGCGTTTTTTTTTTGTTTGTTTTTTTTTATAAAAAATTCCCACTCCACCTAAGTCGTAACTCCGCTTAAGTCGTCAAAAATGTTTGGTCCCTTGAGTGACGACTTAACGAGGTTTTACTGTATTACCTTTTAGGCTTTTAATACAGTTTTCAATTTTATTTTCGAATTAAGAAAAAGGTTAAATATTAAAAAAATCTGGATTTGAATAAACCTGATATTTAATTTACAAATCCAATGATCAAGCACACAATTACAATGATTAAAATGTTAAAACATAATGATAAAACAACGTACGTATTCGGATCCTCTTACTTCTAGATCCTTTTTCAAGTTCTTAACCCCCTTTAAAAAACCGTTCCTTCCCTCTGGAAGTCGTCGTGTGAAACCTGATATTTATTCATTAACTATGATTAGCATCGCGAGCAGCTTGTAGTTGATTAGCCAACTTTGGTATACTGTTCTAGGCTATTTTTATTTTAAAAGATTTGTTTTTAAGTTTTATGGTATTCAAAAAAAGAAAAAAAAAAAGAGTGAGAATGTTAAAGCTGAGAAATCTAAAGCTGGTTTTTAGCCTACTTTCTCGAGGAATCTTACGAATTATGCGTTCTTGTAAGGTTGTGTGTTTTGTGTGCAAGTGTTCATGCCAGTTTATATAGATTATTTCCCCTAATAATTTTTTACAAGTCAATTATCTTCCCCAAGTTCTGGATGCCGACATACTTTATTTACAAAATGAAGCTGTTGTTTAAAACATTTTCTTCACAAATTGAAATTAAAAGAATGATTCGCGAGATTTAATATGTTGACGTAGTTCAATATGTTGACGTTTGCTTCTATTGCCACAGTTCCATGGTTTGGAATTTGACATTCTTTGGGAAAATTCTTTCCCATTCACATAGTATTGTTTTAAATATTTAACTAGTTTTGATTAACTGAAAATTAACGCTTGAAATTTCAATATCCAGACTTCTGTTATTTTCCTACAAATTCGCAATTATTCGATGTATAAAATAATGATGTGTGAATTCAAAATTAATATCATATGAAGTTGTAATACTGCATTTCTGAGAATGGTTTTGAGTTTCCAATCTAACAAGGACCAATAATTCCATCAATCAGTCTTTTAGTCATTTATATCCTTATCCATTACACTTATTCAATTATCAGGTCAGCCTTTTCGTCTGTTCCTCGTGGACCTGAAATGCCAATTCCAAAGAGTTCGGAGGAAATCTTGACTTGGTTTCATCCGAAGGGTACTCTGAAATTCTTGAAAGTAGAAAGAGTGTCAGTGACTTTTACTCGGGCATCTGTCCTAGGCTTTTTATGGAATCTGAATTCACTGACTTGCTCTTGCTCTTCCTAAAGTCTCAGCTGAGGTTTCAAAATCTAGATTTATTGGAAAGCCTGCTATGGCCAGAAACGATGTATATTGATACAGACATTGAGAAATAGAATTCACCTCTTATTTTTCTCAGGAAGGTCCACTTGCATCAAAGTTCGTGAAATGATGCTGAAGCTTGGACTCTCAATGTACGACTCAGGTGAATGGAGACTGTTCGTCGATGTCTCAAACAGAAACTGAAGGGTCCTCATTCTCAACTGAAAAATATTCGGATCATTTCCCGTTGCTCATTCATTGTTGGACCAGCAATCAGAACGTCAAATATCCATTGTTATAAGTGAGTGAGACAGTAGAGCAGGATGGCGTGACTGGATCCAAAGGATTAATCTCTTTACAAAAGTTAGTCATCAGCTTGGTTCTTCTAAAGCACTACTTTTATTTCTTCACATTAATCTTGGTTTATTGAAACAATTTATCAGGGATCTAAACAAAGAAGGGAGCAGGCTCAACTAGTTGAAGTTGAAGAAAGGCATCTTTACTGTTCCCTATATCGTGAATTACATCATACTATACTGTACTGAAACTGTACTGAACCCAATAGAAAAGACAGTAAGAGAAGTTTCTAGAGATATCGTCTGGAAGCTCCTAAGCATGAAAAAGATTAACAAGTTAAAAAAATATTGCAGACAAAATGCCAGTTACATTGAAGGATTTGGGTTGCAATATGAAAGATAATTTCTTTTTTTTAGTCTGATCTTGATTATTTCCTTGAAATTCGACTTAAGTGAAGAATAAGAAAAAGATTTCATCGACATAAATAAGATTCAATGACGACATCAAGGAAGATATGGAAAAATGGACTTCAGTTTCGAATTCAGTGCACCAAAGTTTTGTAGAAAACACCTGAGTTGGTTTGGATAATGATCACAAAGTTTAAATTTGCAGACCTGTGAAAATTTTTTATTAATCTCTTTAAATTAAAATTTTCATCAAAGAAAGATAAACATGTAATAATCATCCTTTAACATCATCTTTCTAGAAAAAAATTAAAATTTTACTTTATTTCCCTATTATGAAATACATATATATATTTTAATTGTTATAATGATAATTAGTCATTTGGTTTATTTTCTAGCATATTTTCATAAGCTATAAAAGCTCATCAAATTAGTCAGTCTGTTTGTGTGTGTGGGTATCTGTACCCCTAATAACTTTAAATGCTCTAAGGCTCTTCTTGAGCCATGACATGGATATTAAATATGAACAAGAATATAAGTCGTTTTTATTGCTTTGTAATATAATTCTTATGTTTGAAATTTTTTTCTCTGTGGATCCTTGTCGAGAAATTAGCGCAAAAAAAAGGTTTAATCATAGAAAATTATTTAAAAAAACGAGACAATGCTAGACAATGAATAATAATCCATTTAGGATATGATTAAAATTAATCGGATATAAGTTAAGTAAGTTATATAATGAGGTCATATTTTCTTTTCAAAACTGATATATTTGTACTGTTTACGTGTAACTTATAAAAAGTAAATTTTATGCTTCCAGTTCAAAAAAAAAAAGAAGAAAAAAAAAAAAAAAAAAGTTAAGGACAATAGATTAAGGAAAGTGAGATTTAAGTTCTTTCAGAAAATTCTTACACTAAATACGAAAGGGAATGCATCACTGAAAGGGTTTACAAGATAGTTTAGAATAGATTCCAATAGAACTGTAAGTTCGTGCGGGAATCTTTGAAACTTTTATTAGAGTCTTTACCTCCGCCATCTTCAGCCGATAAATTAAGGTTTTATAATCTTAGATCTTTTCTTTAGAATAGTTAAAAGAGTTTTAATGGCTGGATTTAGTTGTGTTACTTTTATTCGCAATTTATCTCGTACAAATGGGCTATAAACATCAACGGGAATTAGCGTTAGTGAAAACAGATTAATTTGAAGGCACTAAAAAAACAAGAAGATAAAAAAGAAGTTTTCCTCATTAGATTCCCAATTTAAAAGAAATCAACTCTTATGCAAATTATTTAACAGTTACCTCCCCCTCTCTCCTTAAATTCTGATTTTTAATAGTGTTTTTGTAGAGTTGACTGACATTATTTTTATCATCCATCAATTACTCCGTTTTAAATAATACAAAGGAGGAAAGCCATTTATCAATGACAATACTAGGACCTCGTAATGAGATCCTTGTTCCAAAGCAATAAAAACTTTGGGGACGTCCTGTGTAAATCAGACAACGGAAAGTTCTTGGCGATAATTGTTCTTGAAGCAATTTGATTGTCACTTACTGAAAACTAAAACAAAGGTGATGATAATTAGGAAAATAAATTACGACTTAAAACCTTGCCTCTTTTTATTAGCATGCAAACACCATAAAATGTTAAGTCATTTTCTTTTCCAATATTAGGTTTTCTCCGATTTTTATACACTGTTCAGCTTAGCTTTTACAATCTAGCTCAAGTTAAAAAGTAAACATCTAAGATGGCCTTTCCCTTTCCAACTGGATTTATAATTTCTTTCGAAAAGGTTACTCAAACTTTTAAAAAAGAACCTTTTTTGTTTTATTGATACCTTTACAAAACGCCAATAAGAATTAAAAACTGGGTAGGCCTACTTTTAAAAAATTTGTTTTTTTTCTAAAGATTTACTTTATTAACTACTTATTCTTTTATCTAAGTAATATAATACTTACATGCAAATATTAAAGTAACTTTTAAGCAACATAATACACTTTTCTCGCTACAGATGAATGAAACATTTTTTATTTATAAATTCTATAGTAGGTATTTTTCTTATTTGTAAATGTTTTATAAATATTCTGTAACTAGAATACGAATTTAAGGTTATGGTAAGAATACTAATACTTCAATTATAGTAGATTGATTGTAATAAGAAGATAATTAATAAAACACATGATTAATTTAAAAAAAATTAAGCAATAAGGTAAATTTCTGGAAAAGACTTCCTAACTTTAAATATTAATTTACTGTATTTGTGATATAAGCTACAACAATACATTACCTTTTATAATGAAAAATTTCATTAAATTTTATAATATCGAATACAACTATATTTTTTTGTGTTCATTGATTTTCATGATCTTATTTTTCATTACACAGCTGCTCAAGTATTAAGCGTTAGGAGTAGGAGAAACTTCTTTGGTATATCAGTGTAACAGAATTCGCTTCAGGAAACAAACGTCCCAAATGTTCATCAAAGAATATTTCTTCTACTTTTTCTTTTTCGTACAACGTAGTAACAGACACTTTCTAAAGCAGTTGTTCCTTCCCCATTGACGAGGTCTCCCTAGGGTTTCACACTTTGTTGAGCTACCGTTGGCAAATCAGACGCTTTGTCAAGTATCATTAGTGAGCTCCGATTAATCCAATCTTTCCTGAGTTTCATCATTAATTATCTTATTGATTGGATTTTGTTATTAACGTTATGTTTATTTCTGTTCATTCTGTTGATTTTAAGCATTGGATTAGTTTTGGACTTTTGGTTCCTTGTCGTACGTAGTGCTTTTCAATATAACTTCCAAATTAAAACTCAAAACAAGAATGATTCAAATCAACACTTGAGTGGAGTTTACGAGACATTATATGTTCTTTACAAATGATCCTTAAACATAACGTTTCAACTGTTTTACCGTAAAGTTAGGATCCTAAAATTGCTTTACATAGCCAACAATGTAATAGTATAGATTTTTAAAATGTAATTTAAATTATGTAGATGCATCTTATTTGACCTCTCAAAATATACAGATTGAAATCTGAATGATTTATTTCTTTAATTATTGAAATATATCATTCACATACTTTATATACTATTTCAGTAACCTCAAAATAAGATTTTATATGTGAAAGCATCTCTCAAATTATTTGTTTATTTCTCGATTTTGAAATGATTTCTCGATTTTGAAACTATCCTATCCTATACTATACTATACCATACTATACTACACTATACTATACTATACTATACTATACTATACTATACTATACTATACTATATATATGAGTGTGTGTGTGCGTGTGTGTTATAAATGTGAATTAAATATAAGAGACAGGTATCGAGAATTATATTAAAAGGTGTTCCTAATGTTATATTGTGAATTACATGATCATGTGTAAGTTTTGTACGATGTAGCATTAAAATAACTACATAATGCTTAAAGTCTAGAAGCAACGTACATATATATATTTCAAACGCCTGTATTTTAGATTATAGAGTAACCTTAAACCGTTTCTTGTAATAATCTTCTATACATATAAGCAGATTCTATTCTAACAAAACCGTCATGATTCGAAATAGATATAATAAAAAAAGAAAAACAGAATCTATCAGATTAAGTAAAAGAAGACAACTTTAAGAAGATATATCTTTTTTTTTTTCTCTCAAAATAAAAATGTGTGAATGTAAAGCAATAGCAGGTAATTCCTATTCATGGTATATCTTTTCAAAGAGTTCAGCCGAAATGCTTGATTTTGCAATCAATTAATATTTGATTTCAAGCAATTGCATAGTTGACATTTCAATAAGTCTTAGGTTTAATAAGCTGCAAGGATCAAAAGGCGGCTGCAAAAGAGAGCCATTTTATCGATCTCGATTGTCAGCCATTTTTCTTTCTTCTCTCTGATGATTTCCCCATGGCCACCTAGTGACAAAGGACGCAATTAATTACTTATCGACTCGGGTTCGGAGCGAGAGTTGCTCGGGAATTTTCGACCGGATTAGCATTGGGATTTGATGCCCCCTGTGGCTTTGTCTTTAACTTCGAGATGTGGCACATGATTACGATTCAATGAGGATGAAAAGTGACAACAACAATTTCGGAAACGAAAATAAATAGAATTATGGTTTATTTCCTTCTTTAATAAGCGTAGTTACAAGGATTAAATTTTTTTTTAAAAAAAACTAAATAATGATAAATTAATCATATGAATTGCACACACACACACCCATATATCTACATATATCAAGATGTCCAGTTTAATGCTGTTATAAGATAAGTGACAAAGAAATCCAATAAATCTATTTCATTTCCGGAACTAAACTGGCATTGATTATAGGCTAAAGGAGGTAAGCACAACGCAGGAGGTAACGCTCCTGCTTTCACAAGTCTAGAGATTAGAGTGGGCGTCCATGATGCAATATTAACTAAAAACTAACGTTAATCAACCTCTAAAATATCTCAATTATTTGAAAGATACTAATTAAGGGTCTACTAGGGAATGTATGGGAGTGTATCTGTTACTCACATACTGATCGAGTAGAATGTAACCATACATGCTGCTCTTGTTCGAGAAAAGTCACTTCTATATTTTAAAGTAAGTTTCTACTCTTACTCTTTAAGAGCTTCTATTCATACGATTACACCAGTGGTATTTAAAAATTTATTTAGATAGGGTAATAACCTCATTTTATTCACTGATTCTAAAAATACAGTTAATTCCGTAAAAAAAAAATAAGTAAATTTGATTAACAAATGTAAATAATCTAAGTTCATCACAATGGGCAGATAAAGTTCATGCTCTACTCTAATTAAGTGAAAGCAAACTCTATCAATGGTAATATGTTTTACAGAATTTTCAGTTCGTTTAACTTTTCTCCATTTACAGAATGTGGATTAATTATTTAGAAGGAAAAATATATGTAATCTAACAAGACAACACTTTAAATATACTCTATATCGTCTGAATGCGTTCAAAACCAGATTGCAACAGGTAACGCATGCTCTGGAATTTCTAAGTCACCCGAAAACGTACAGAAATGTAGCTGTTTAAACTGAAGAGGACAACACAGAAAAAAGATAGAACACCTAACGTCAACATATGGAACTAAATTCAACTCAAGTTTCGGACTGAGACTATGTTCATGGTTATGAGATGTGCTTATCATATAAACATATCTTACTGGATATTAAAGAAAACTAAAATAACCCTTCATTAATAGAGGAAACCTTTGCGTTCACACAAATCTAATCTCGTCGTATTTCTATCGAAGTTAAACATTTTCCAGTTGATCAGCGTATCTTAATGAATTTATATGAATAGAGTTCTTTAATAATTACGAACCCACTATTTAAGGATTGTTTATTATTCATCAGAATTTTTATTTGCTTGCTGATTCTTTCATGAATTCATATTTTTAGCATCGTCATTATTACTTAACTCTCCAAATTACGCTACCAGAAGCGCCATCAGAATTGTTACATAAAAGACAGTTCCAATGCTTATACGCAAAATGCATTAAAAGTCCGTTCCTTTTTATTATGGCATAACGTAATCTTACTAAAAAAGATTAAGATTTATTCTATTAAAAAAAAGCGCTGTTAATATAATGTAGAAATACTTTTCCATCGTCCAATCGTAAGCCACAGAAGTTTGTCAGACAAAAAAAATAATAAAAAGAAGTCATCAAAGAGAGACTGTTTTTGCTGAACGTTGCCATATGACTTATTCCGAATACAATTTCAGTTCATTACGAGGCAATAGAATAGCGATGTTGAAAACATAAATTTTTATTAGGAATCTCCAAAGGAAAAATATCGCCTGATTATAAATTGGGCGATATTCAAAGGATCGTAAGATTTCACCAAAACTAGAGGTGGAAGACAGATAAAATTGGTATGATGTAATATTTCTCAATTAGGCCCTTCTTAGATTGGTCCCTCGGGCTAAACTATAAAATTCCTACTGCTCAGTTTCGGGAGTCATTAAATTTAAATTTTTCCTCTTGTGGGACTGCTATGTCTCATCAAGGAAGAGGGAATTAGATTTTAGAACTCTTATCAGGGCTTAACTGGAAGAACATGAGCTTTATGGTCTCTGAATGCTGCATGGCCATTATTCAGTCGGCAAGTTTTCATATTTCCTTGTCTGCAGTTGCATTCCTTCGGTTCTCAAGACTGTGATAATTCCGTTAAAAAAAAAGTTCAAATGGTTTTATTTGCAAATTAGACTTACGTGCCAAAATGAATTCCCTCGAGGAAAAAGAAGACCTCGGGAAAGAAACTGAAATTTTTCTATTAACCTGCTGAGAACAAAGCAGCAATTGAAAATACGCTTTTGCTTTACAATTGTTGTCTTGTGTTTCTTCTAACAGAAATAGAATGAAGTATAACCATAAGATAACGAGAAATAACGGTCCGACTATATCCAAATATTCTGGTTCAGATATAGCCAAAGTCAAAAATATTCATCCCATTAAAAACATTGAATATATCATTATCTATACAAACTTCATGAAAAAGATATCAGAACTTAATTTATTAAATTTTATCTCTTGAAATTAGTAAATCAGTTAATTGGGACAACATTACAGCCTCATAAACATCTGAGAATTCTTTCCAACATCTAAAACATTCATTCAACTAACTTTTCTATTTTATAATTCAAATAAAAGTCAAAACATTACATATTTAATAACATTGTATCAACGCCTAGTAATTCAATTCGTAGGTCTCTGAACAAATCGAACAGATACTACACTGTAAATCCAAATTAGAGTTCTGAAACACAACTGGAATCAATGTTCTTCGTGAACGTTTGGAACAATTTTCACTTCTTGAATGTGCAAGAATGCTGCAAATAACGAAGAATGTATAAAATAATGTTACATTTTTATATTGGTTTTGGCAGAGCATTCTAATTAATTTTTTATATTTTACGTCAGAACAGGTGGATGGATCTCAATGCAAACAAACTTAATTTGCAAGACTTACAATTTTTGATAAATTACCTCTTTTTAAGACGAAAAAAAAAACATATTCTGTTGTAATAAAAAAGACGTACCCCTGAAGAAAATTTTTATAGCTACGAAAATTCTCATACGCAATGAGTAAATAAAGCTAAGGAAATGATTACATTTTTATTGTAAAAGGACTTTTTATTAAACACCAGTGACAATATAAAGCTCATGCTAATCCATAGTAAATCCATGTCGCACTAATGTTGTCCTGGCAGATTCTGTAATTATTGATTTACGTCCGTCACAATCAGTGATGGCTATAACTGCCTTTCCTAGCGAGAGGTCCATCATATACTCAGTATTTAGCTGGCCATGCAAGGCTACGAACCTCAAATTATTGGTACAATCTCGTAGTGTGAGGTCTGGTATTGTCATGTTGGTAAGTAGCCTTGGAAGCGTGACAGCACAGTCAAAAGATTTGACTGCAGAATGTTGTCAACGTACAAGCGTGCAGTGAAAAGTAGGGAAAATAAGCCGTCTGGTTCCCCAGATGGAATCCCAGGTGTATTGGCCATATGTTGCTCGATCATTGCAGCCGCAAGGCAGCAGTGAAGGCCACGCCTTCCCCATAAATTAGCCAAGCGAGAAGCGGAATTCATCGCTAAGACGATATGACTTTAATTGTATCGTGATTCGCGGGCTAGACATCACTCCAGATAATGAAGCCTATATAGGCATCTTGAGACGTCTTGTAGACGTCTTGAGTAATAGACGTATTCAGTGGTAGACGTCTTGAGCATCTTCAATGAAGTACCGTCTCTACCAGGCGTCGCTATATGGTGTCTCTTGATATTACATGATGCATAGAGGAAGTATCTTTGAAAGGAGGACCGGAACCCCATTGGTATTGGTATGGATGCTCTCGTGATCTCAATCAACTCGAGTACTGATTTACTTGGGACACCCAGATCCTTCGTAACGGTTATGTTTGTTCTCCTAGAACTACTGCTAATATCGTCTGATTACTGAATCGACTAAGTTGGTGGCTGACATGTCTGCATGACTATCCTGCTTCTCTTATGTTTATGGTGTGATCTATTCAAACACGCTGAGTTGCAGGCACTGCCGACAGTTGCGTTGTAGAGGCATCTTAACAGACATAATGAAACAGTCAGATTTGTCCCGCTCATTATACTAGTTTCAGAATGCGCCTTTCTCATGTGCTCTGGAAACATCTAGTACAATTTCATTACCGATGAAATTGTATCATTTGCATGTCTAGCCAAAACATGTTTTGCACACGGAGTTTCGCTGCTCTCAAACTATTTTGTTTTGCAACAGTGTATATATTACTCAAATATACATCATTTCTATAAAGTGGAATAAATAAAAAATTAGTAATTTATTTATTTAATGAAAATTCAGAAATGAAGCTGAAATTGTAGTAAGAACTTCTTATTTCCGGAGTCGAAATCGGCGGTTGACAGATAAACAAAACTGAGAATTCATTAAGAACAGCAACAACAACAAAAGGAAAGCAAAATTAGCAGTACAAGGATAACTTTAGTTTGCTTACGAGTTGATGAAATGATAAAAGAAATCTTCAATGCTTAACTCTCTCATAGATACAGGATTACTCCGTATGTAGAATGTAAACAAGATCCTGATCAACTTCACCGGTAAAATTCTCGATCATGCGTAAGTTTATGAGATATTATACAACATGAGGTCGTGATTGAGAAAGTTTAACTCAATTATATTAATATAAATGTAATATACTAGTTATCGAATTATTTTCCATGTCAGTTTCAAATCGAAATTAAGTTCCTAGAAGAGATATCAACAAATCTGACACGTTCTAAAACGATTCTTACACCAATGTGCTTTCTCAACTGCCATAGTAACATTCAACAAGTAACGCATAACAGAACGTTGTTTTAGTCTGCTACAGAGAATGTAGTCGTATCCGACGAATTGTGACAGAGAACTGGATACTTCACCATGACAACGCTCAGGCTCATTGATCCATTCTTGTGATTGCTTACCTAGCAAAGCGTGCATTTACTGGGCTTCCGCAAACTCCTGCTTCGTTGGACTTTTTTTTCCTGCCTATTTTTTTAACCCACTGAGAATGAAAGTAATTCTGTAGGCTTCAGCTCAGAAAAGAAGGGAAATCTGTTGTCAATACAGCATTGAGAAATGATCACAGAGTAAAGTCTTATAAACTTCCTTCAATAACGAGAAAGGTAAATAATTCGAAGGCTATGATGTAAGAAGATACAGTTGGTGTCCAGTTTTCACATATGCGCTTGGTAAGATAGCAAAAATAATAATGATAAAGAAAAAGGTATAGTTGTTTAAAGGGAAGAATAGAATAGATAAAGAAAAAAAGAAAGAAAAACCTTTTAGAGAATATTGGAAATTGAGAAGAGAAGAAAACTAATAGATTAAAACACTGAATTCCGTATTTTAAGCGATTTTGGGCCTTAACTTCTTACCAATGTAGGCTACACCAAACTCAATAGAGATCTGCTTTACAGACTCTATGGACACTCAGTTTTATAGGAAATAAGTTTTTGAACGGACAACGGAGGTTAGTTTGAGTATTTCGACTTTAAAATTCCATTTAAAATTATTTCGCTCTCCATTACATATTACTGAGTCAAAGCTGTAATACTCTGTGATACCCAAGTACCCTGCAGAATAAAAAAATTCTTAACATTTAAAAATTCTACAATTTTTTTATTTATTCTTCATGAAATCACTAAGGAATGCAAATATTCCTATAAATTACAAAATGTTTGTCTTGTTACTTTACATATATTCTAGAATATTCTTAAGAAGATATGACAGACACCAGTTATGACAAGATAATATAATTTTGTAATTATTTTTTTTACATGTTTCAGTGAATATTTCTGTTTTCCTAATTACGTTAATAAGTATATTGTCGACTTCCAATTTTGAAAAGTTTGAAGAAATTAAATCGTAGCCACCATTTAAGCTTAAATTGTTTTTTGAGTCTCTTCGCTTTCTATTTTTATTTTGGGAGTTGTATGAACTTCATAAAAAGTAAAATGCTGTTTTGTGCATTATGGCACTCAAAGCCACTTTTCCTTAGATTTAAAATCCCTTGAAAGTTAGTGAAGCAAACTTTTATTGGCAAAAGCATAACTCCATTTCCGATGCTTTAAGGTGATAAAGTAAGATTTTTTTATTTCGGTTTTTTTTTTTTCAGATTTTTTTTCTGCTGTTGCTGAATTGGATGTTGTTGCTTGGTTTTGCCTCACATCTTTTTTAACTCCTTTTTCGACAAATTCTCTTGGTTGATAGAAGAAGAATAAGCACCGTTCTTTCTGTCTTTCTTTTTTCTATCTTTAAGAAAGTCCGAAGGGATTCGGAAACAACCGTCTGTTGCCGTTCTCCTTCCTCTTTTTCTTCAAATTTTTTTAAGAAGAACATGTTGTGTTTTCGTTAAACCATCATCGCTTGCTACCTTCGCGAAAAGGAACGAACATCTTCTGTGAGCGGATTCTTTGTTGGTTATTTTGAGAAGATGAATCCCTCAAAGTCCACTACACAACAAAGTTTGGTTGAAAACTGGAAAAAAAATTCCCGGAAATAAGAAAAAAAATCTAAATAACCTAATTTCTAGAAGTTCTTTTCTATTCCTCGAGTCTGTCTTTCACAATAACCGAATGGCATTAATTTACAGGATGCTTCGATACAAATATAACAAGTTTTAAATTTATTATCTTATTTATTTTTAGCATTAAAAAAATTCTGAAATACTAACGTGTCGAGATATTATTGCAAGTGTCAGGTTCAGGTGTAAAAATCTTTTAGGGTTAATTTGTTTTATGTATTTTATCAATTTATTATTAGTATTATTTACAATAAATAAATAAATAAATAAATTCTATAAAAATAAAATCAAAGATATTTTTTTTCAGATTTCTTTCCAGAGGAAAAATTTACGAGTTCGAATTTTAATTTAGGTTCCATTATTTTTGATAGTTTGGAATGAATTTTGATAACTTGGCAATTCAATAGTTTTGAGGATTTTCTTTTTAGAAATTTCCATGTTCTCGACCCTCTTAAATTATTAGTTGGGAATTTTTCTAATATTCAGTATGCAATATAATGTATATATCTACTATATACACACTCAGACCCACACACACATTCTCAATATTCACTTCTTTTACCTTCAAATAATATTCTTTATTTTACTATTATTGCTGAAATATACGACATTTTAATAATAGGAAAATGAAATAACGCTGTTTCGCTCTCGTAATTAATTGTTGAATGTTCCGTTTAGGTGCCATGTAAGGAAAATCTCTCTTGAGCTTCTTGTCAACATATTAATTTAGTGTTGATTGCAGAATAAGAGGCTGTTAATTACTGTTATCCAGGAAGTCTGGCTTCTGAGGACATGCCGTGGAAAGTCCAGAATCCCAAGACTTCTCTATGTTTGTGTTTCGTTGTTAAATAATACAAATTTTTTGATCAGAATCATTAAAGAAGTTCAACTAAATAAAAGAAATTAAAAATTATTAATTTCTTTTGAAGAAACATCAAAACTAACACTATAGAACAACATATCAAACGCAAATATTAAGGAGAACAGTTGTTTTGGAGAATTCTTAAGAAACATAACGAAAAGGATTTTTTTAAAAAATGTACAGATAGGTCTACTATTAAGAGATAGTAGATATAGTCTGTTATTATAAAAGAGATGCTATTATACTTCTATAATTATGTGAGAAAGCAACATAATTTTCAAGCGTTTCAAGATAAGTTATGTTGTTGAAACATTCGAGTTATTTCTAATTGACTGTTCAAATGTAACTGATAAGCTTCCAGACAAAAGTTTCAATAAAGATCGATGAAATCTTTGAGGTAATCTGATAAGTTTTATTTCTTTAATAGAGAAAATAGCAAATAACGATGAATAAGATGAACTGTCTTTCTAAGTTAAAGTTTCGTAGAGATTCATAACAATAACAATAACAACTATAATTTGTTTCATCATAATTCATTAATATATTCAATAATTAATATGAAATTTAACAAATTCAGTTCATTAATTTTCATTCTAACTCATTAAGTAATTTAATGAGTATAATATTACACAGAAGCATCAAATTTCACGTTGAATTTTTCTCGTACTTTTAGAACTAATATTTTTCATGAAGATTGTGAAGTTGGAAATCATGACTTTGCTTATTTACTCGATGTTGAGGCT
>JAFIDM010014012.1:18756983-18773942 GCA_023159025.1 Thereuonema tuberculata | reverse complement strand
AGATATCCTTCAAGAAAAACTATTTATTTCATGAACTACTGTAAGTCTAATCATGTTTTTCAGAGTTGCATATGAAAAACAGATCTGAAAGATAAAAAAAAAAACCAGATATCGAAATGATAATTGAATGGGTGAGTTGAAAAAGGTACATATTCCACAAATGTAAACTTTTGGAAAACTAAAAAAAAACTGTTTTTTAAGAAAACTAATTTTTTTACAAAAAAATTTTCTATTATCGATTTATACCTTTAAGTGAAGTGAATTCATTGTGCTTTGTAAATACATAGATATATAACTTTTTATAGCATAAAACTATGAAAATATATCTCAGTATAGTTTGTCAATATTGTGGAATTTGTACCCTTTTCAACTCACTCATTCAATTGAATACTCGAATATTGAGAATTCCATCCAAACCAGATAAATTCTATACCAAATAGTGATTTGAAAATTCTACTTCAAACGCAAGTTTACAGAAACTACTAGTAAAGAAACAAATAGAAAAGTTATTTGATTTACATTTTATTTCAAATTTAATTTTTTTCCTATACAAATGTGCTTTTTGTTTTAATTATTTTTACATTGAGTCATTGGTTCCTCGAGTTCTCTATCGTAGATCAATATCTATGAGGAGACAGTCTCTGAGCGTTCGCGCCTTAACTGCAGCAGAATAAGAGATTTTCTATATTTACATTATCATCAGTTAATAACTTATCCATAGAAACTTATAAATAGTCATAATCCTAAGTATCAAAATATTCAAAGAAACCAAAGAATCACATTTCAGTTTTCCTTGTAACTAACGTTAGAATAATCATTTAAGTATCTTATTTTTGATATGCAATTTAAATTATTTGCATGTATTATTACTTGGCCCCTCAGAATACATATGCTAAAAGTTAATAATTTCTAGTTGATCTGAATATTAAATATCACTTATATACTTCACATATTATTTTCGATAATTTCAAAAATAAGCGATTTGATACGTAAAAACATGTCGCAATATTTTTTTTTTGGCATTTCATAAATGTAAGTAATGCTTTCTATTACATATATATATATATATATATATATATATATATAGATAGATAGATATATAATGCGGATAGATAGATAGATAGATAGAGCGAGAGCAGTCAGGTGGTAGCCAAATGGTAAGACGCTTGAATGAGCGTTGGAGAAGGAGCAGGGTTCAATTCCAAGACAGGGGATTTTTTTTCCACGTTTATTACTCTAGGATACATCCAACCCTCTGTAGAATTGACACCAGGTATCTTTCCCGGGATAGAAGGGCCTCCACCAGATCTCAACTTAGTCAGGAGAGGCCTATAGTAGTTTAATATAATAGAGAGAGAGAGAGACATCGCAAGTTAGACTTAAGCAAGTTATCAATGTTACTCAAAATCTATTCGGCTACTATTGGCCAAATAGCAATATTATTCTCCAAATAACATTAGGATTAGCTAATGTTGAATTGGATTCAATTGTACTTAAGCTAGGCAATAACTTACGAATAATTGGAGAAAGCGGCTGCATATGGCTGTGATGAACCGTACTAGAAAAACTGTATAATGCTAAGTATTGAATTATCTTATAAATATAAAAAAGATAGATAAAAGAATATTAAATATTAACTTACATAATGATGAATAATTATTCACAATTATGTAATTAAAAATTCGTCGTAGTTTAATTTCTTTAAATTACTTAATTAAAAAAAAACAAAAATAAAAGAAAAAAACTTGAGTTCTCTTTAATTTTCTAGAACGCAAGTTTTTTATTTATTTTTATTTTAATTAAATAATTTTCAGTACAATGTACTGAAGGCCATGCAATAAAGTATTAAAGTATTTGGAGAATTACTCAAGATAAACTTAGGGTTGAACACTGTAAATACTTGAAGAGTGAGTTTCAGATCTTTTGAGTTATCCTATTGAAACAAATCTGTCCTGGAATGCTTAAAAGATCTGAAACTATAGGAGAAGAATCGAAAACGATTGTGAGATACTGAACTCATGGAATTAAGAGTGAAAGTTTTGTATGGAGAATTATACGAATACAAAGTGTAGTTAGAAAAAAAAATTAACTTTTTAAATAATGTCACCGAATTTAATCTATAATAAAGTAAATTATTAAATAAAGTTAATTATTTTTTGCATTAAATAACACGTATTCATTCCATGATTTTATAATAAAAAAATATTTTAGAAAAGTAAACCTGTCAAGTAACTGCCATATTTCTTTTATATACAGTATAGAGCTGTATTAACCTTGAGTAAAGAGTAACCTGCACAATTTTTTGGTGACTTCACTGCCACCCACTTGGCTTCCCTGCTGACTGAGAAAATGATCTCTGAATACAAGGTCACGTGCCCGTCGTGTGTGTGGAAGCCGACCAAAAAATGAACAATTGAACCTTTGACCTTAACTCACGTGACTTAAGGGTTGACCAACGACGATAAAAAATGAAATGTAAGCATCCTCAACAGTATATCTAACATTTGACATCTTATTTGTATTTCCGTGTCTTATGGTTTTGGAGGAGAAGCGGACAGAAAAATCCAATTTTTTTAGATGGATATGGATGCGTCCCTGACCAATCTTCAATCCAATTGTAACCTTTCTTTATTTTTATTTTTTAATAATAATTGAAACGGCGAAACTTCTCGTTTTGAATTAACTTTATGTCACTGATTTTATAAATTAAGATAAAAAAAAAAAGAAACTTTTGAGGGAAAAATTTTATTACTTTTTTTTAATATTAAAACCACAATACAATTAAGATTACTCAATGGACCAATGTTTGAGTTAAAAATCCACTAATTATTGAACTTTAACAATACTTTGGTTGGTGAATGTATTTAACCTTCTTTAATAAATAAAAAGAAGAAAATTTTCATCAATTTCTTGTGTTCGATCCCGAGAGGGAGGAGTCCGAGGAATATTTGTTTTTTTCTTTACGTATATTCTTCGAAGTGAACTCGAAGGAATTCACTAAATCCTCTGTTAAATGGGGGCCAGGGTTTTCTAAGGGCTAAAGGCATACGAGACGAAACAAATGTTTCCACCTATTGGATGACAATCGCTGAAAGGTCTCCCTTTGGGTCTTGAAGATCTTTGTCTGAATTCGTTAATCTCAAAGACCATTCTCGGCAGTGATACTTAGATGTGGAATAAAAGGCTTAAGAAATGTGAGTTAAATGGAAACCTCAGCTACAGGCTGGTGTTGCTTTCTTTATGTTTCAAAAGGGAATATATGTATTATATTGCAATGAGATGAAATGAGTGCAATACAATAGTCCTAAGTGCCTGTTAAGGTATTTATAGAGTTTGACTGATGAACAATCGACATGTGAACGATATAACGGGAAAGAATGGAGAGAGAAAGTAGATTATTATTTGAAATTATCTTGGTTTCAGTTTGTTGAAAGGGTAGCATTCACGGAAAAAGATGAAGTGAGGTGACGTGTAAGGATAGAAAAGCTTGAGAAAACAGGTTTTCAGTTTGTATAAAATAAAGGCATTTCATATCACCATTGCATTTCATCCTGCATGACGGCAAGATGTGTTATTTATGTTTCGAAAGCTTTTCTAAGTCTATTTACTTTACTTTACGCGATCAGGCCCAGGGGACCGCGCGATGTAACAACCAAGGCTCTCCATCTGTCTCTATTTTCAGCTACCAGTCTCCAGCTCTCCGAAAGTCCCAGTCGCAAGAAGTCTTCCCTCAATCCATCCATCCATCTCTTCCTAGGTCTTCCCACTGGTCTTTTGCCCGTTGGGGTCCAATCCAATACAATTTTGGGCCACCTTGTTTCTTCCATCCTCACTACATGCCCTGCCCATTGAAGTCTCTTACTTTTCATCACCCCCACAATATTGGGCTCCTTGTAAAGCTCATAAAGTTCGGCGTTGTGTCGTCTTCTCCATTCTCCCGTAGCTTCATCCTGGATTGGTCCATAAATTTTCCTAAGGACTTTTCTCTCAAATGTCAGTAATCGAACAAGGTCTTGTTTTCGAGTGCTCCAGGTCTGAGAACCATAAAGAACCACTGGCATAATTAATGTTTTGTACAGTCTTAGTTTTAGCTGCTGAGATAAACTTCTGGATTTTAAAACCGGGTCCAGAGAGTAAAAACACCTGTTTCCTGCACACAGTCTTGCCTTTATCTCTGTTTCAATTGATGTTACATCAGTGAAAATTGATCCAAGATATTTGAACTCTTTTACATGTTTAAACCTGGTGCCATTAACTGTTAGGTCTTGGGAACTCTGGAGTTTTCTTCCAACGATCATGTACTCAGTCTTCTCAATACTAATTTGTAGTCCAAATCTCGATGCTACCAATTCCAGGGTCTGAATACTTCTTTTCAATTCCTCTTGTGTGCATGCCAATAAGGCAATGTCATCAGCATAGGCCAGGTAGGCAATATTTTCATTGTCGATTTGAACACCCTGAAGGTTCTCTTTGTTGAACTCTCTCATTACCTTTTCGAGTGCCAAATTGAACAGGATAGGTGATAAACCATCTCCTTGTCTTAATCCTGTCTCTACTTGAAAACTTTCTGTCTTTTTATTACCTATCTTAACCTTAGCTTTTGTGTCGTTTACGCATAGCTCAACCAGTCTCACCAAATTCTTTGAGATGCCAAACTCTATCATAGTTTTAATCAAGCTCGGTCTAAGTCTATTTCTAAGTCTATTACATTATTTATATTTATGTAAAAATTTGTAAAAACAAAAACAAAAATTAAAATTGTAATAACATTTTAAAAAGTTGAGAGAGAAATTCGCCAACCGGACAATAAATATGCCCTCGCACATTGAGCCAACATCAACGGGAATTCTGTACAGCTGTTTCATCCTCATTAGGAATCATCAGCAGAATATACCCTTCATGTTTGGCTCAGTTGCGCGAAAGCTTTACCTAAAAGCATTCTCGATCCCGGGAATGGGCCGCCGAGATAAAAAACAATGAAATAAAAAATGATCCTGAAAGATCCAATGTGTTAACCCCTTGTCCTTTCAGTGAAAGGCACTAAGGAAATTAATTACAAAAAGGCAGCGTCATAAGTTCAATTGAAAGCAAGCTTTTTAAAAAATAAATTTCCTTTAAGTCGATTAAAACAAAAATTTTATTCCTGTTCTTAATATAACTTTTTAGGCTCAATCCCTGAATCTTCGAGTAAAGAATAAATGTGTTTACACAGTACTAGACATTCTTTTCCTTCATGTTCCTAATCTTTATTTAACAAATGAAAGTGATTAATAAGGATATGTTCTGTTAAATCTACTTTCTAAAGTTATTTGATGATCTGAGATAGCAAAATAAGCTCGTGCATCATCTCACCGTAATTCTCGGAGAAAAATGTAACAAAGATGAAAGGAAAGATAAGAATAGAACTGATGACATCGTTAATACGAGTCTTTATCCATTACTGATATCTTTCAGAAGAAAATTTGTTATCTGATGTCAGGTATCTTTATATTCTGACGAACCTGCAGATACAGGGATTTCTCTTAATCTTCCCAGAATAGCTTTTGATTGATAACAGACTTATTTTCTGAAGTAATGATGAAAGTATTGGCAAAAGATCTACACCACAGTGGAAAACTTCTTCAAATGCGACGTTCTATTGAATTGGGAGTCAAGGAGGAAAAAAAAATCTGTATTTGTGAATAGATTTTATTGATTAGTGAATGGTTCATCTTCCTTTGTCCTCCTTTTAAAATAGTGAAAGAAAATTTATTATGAGTTGTATAAACAATATTTAAAATTTTTAATATTGTTATTTAAAATCGTTTCTGCACGTAAAGATCTTTATAATTTAAAATATTTATTTTAGAAGTTATTATTTTTGAAATCTTTTCTGAGAAAAATTAAGATTTTTAAAACAATATTATCTCAATATTTTGAGATAACATTTTGTTGATATTTCCACTATATCAAAGAAATCTTATGTCGAAATTAATCCTACATTAAATAATTTAACGTAAATATTTTCTTTCACCAATAATCATATGCAAATAGATACACTGATCTTCGAGATATTTCTATTCATAAATCAAAGAACTGTGAATGATTTGAAAAGACAAAAATCTAACTTGCAACAATCATGAGTCGCTAAAGGCGTCAATGAAAGATGATAACAAAATATTGTAAGAACTACGGTAGTGACTATTATTATTATTGAACTGCGATTAGATGTTTGTAAATCTATATGTTTTCCGTTTCTAGATAAGTAGATACTAAACGTTAATCATAGCTTTAGGTCAAGCAATGCCTCCCATCATGTCACCTCTTAAGTAACATCTGAATTTAAGAAAAAAAAAAGATACAACTTTTAGACATTATATAAAGTATTTTAGTGAATTAGGCTTACTCCATAATTTAAATACAATTATTAGAAAATAGATAAGTTCATTTTCTATATTATTTTTTTTATTACACTACGTGGATTTTACACTTAGATTTTAGTATGATGTACGAATACAACCTTTGGGCAAACATTTCTTAACATTAAGAATACACATTCTTTAAGTGTGTTGTTAGTGCACTTGGTTTATTTTAATAATGTTAGCGTCCCAGTGGCTGTAACACTGCCATTTATAAACAATGGATTAATGCACTTTTAGTACGAACTTTACCTTCGTTAACAAATTATAATAAGAGTTATTTTGAAGGAAGAAATTATTTTTAATTTTAAATACTTTAACTCCATATCTGAAAGACAATTGTAAGTCGACATTTATGAAATGGATTAATGTGTTACTTTGACGAATATTTCTATCTACTTCTCCTTCTCGTTTATTGATGACCTTTTATTCTATGATGTTTTAGTTATTTATGATCACAGATTTCGGGCAAAGTTTGAGAATTTTACATTTGATATTAAGGTAGTTCATATTCTAGGTAACTTTAGATTATCATTATCGGTGAACACTATTGGGGCTACTGACTACAAATATTCTCAGTTTTTAATGAATTGACAAAAGCTAAAAGCAAATTTATGCATCACATTTAGAAGCTGAACGATAATCTATTATACTAATGGCAAAAAAAATGCCAGCTCTTTAATATCTAAAAAAGTACACTCTGAGTATGTAAAGGTTTTTCTTGGAAGGAAAAACTATTAAAATAAGCTATTGCAATAAAGATCTTAGTAAATTAGAACATTCATAAAAATATTGTTGATAAAAAACAAAGAGTTTGAAATAAATAAACAACTTGTTTCTTTAAAATAAACAAGTTGATAAAATTACATCTTTCTAATTTTTTCGAACTTGCTTATTTGTTTGTTTGTTGTTTTAATTTTTTTTGTTATTATGTCTAAATAATCTTTCGTTAATTTTTGTTGAACGTGTAATTTTTACTTAATAATATTTTTACATAATAATTACTTTTGATTTGACAAAAGTTAGTTAAAATCTACCTTTTAGTTACGCCGTTCAATTTGATTTTTTAAAAAATGATTTCATTGTTTTTTATTTATTGTTTGATGATTTGGTTGTTTATTATATAGTATATATAGTGAGTGAGCTTTATTATATTTAGGCTATTTATTTACTTTAGGTATTTGCAGTTTTACTATTGAGCTTTCTTTTTTTTTATTGACTTGGCGCTTTTTCAAAAAAAAAAAAATACCTACATCTATGTATGTATGGAGGAAGGTTTCGCAAACCCAGAAGCGAGGAGGAAGAGGCGAGAGAAGGGATGGAACGGGAAAGGGAAGAGGTGGAGACTGGGAAGAAACTGGCACAACCCATAGCTTAGAAACGAACAAGAATCTACCTCAGCAGTTGGGAAAGAGGGGGAGGAAAAAAAAGGTCTTGCCAAGAGAGAGAAAAAAATGAAGGATTACATTGGGAGATGCACGAAAGAGAGAGAAAAATAGAGGCCTACCTCATCTCAATCAATAAATCAATCGTGATCCTTTCATTCCATGGGTATCTATGTTGGAATCAATAAATACTTAGTATTACAGTGAACAACTTCTCTGTAGTAATGAACGCCGAAGCTTTTTACACGGAAGACTGGAATGTCATCGATGAAAGATATGAAATTTAATTAACACCTTTAATCCTTTTTGCTATTTTTTTAATTAATATTTTCGTTAATCTACTAGAGGAAATAGAAATCAATAAAGTCTTCTTTGCTTAACAGCTTATTTCTTCACCTTGAAAAATGAAGATGCTAAATCTTAGCCTTGTACAGATTCGTCGCTTGACAGCCTTAATAATAACAGCTTAAGTTTAAAATTAAAAAAAAAAAAAAAGATTGTTTTTGTGTTTAAATTTGTTGATAGCTTATTTACATTTTCATCCATTAAATTACAATACTTAAGCCTTTATTTATATGTTATTATTCTCTCTGCTGCATTACAGAGTAGCTAATGAAACTAGAATTATCGTGTTTCCTTTAAAAAAAAGTAATTTAAGTTGTATTACAACTTACGTATTTCTTGTTATCATCATATATATAAAAAAGAAATGTAAGATTTGTTGAGTCAATTTAAGTTGTAGTTAAGCTATTACTAAAACAAATTAAAATACCTTGACACGTTATTTAACTAACAATGCGATCATATAAACTTCCTTTCTATTACATCGTCAAAATAAATCTTAATCTAAGATACCCAATACCCTTAATCTCAAGTTATATCTAAAAATTAAATGAAATCTAATAAATATGTTTAATCCCAAATAACCTTAATGTGAATAATTATTCACTTTTCATTCAGCTCATCTGTTCAACATAGTTCAAATTTGCAATGTCATTTCAATAATTATAATTCTAAAAGTTTCGTAGAATTGTTTGACATTTCTGGTATTTCTCATGTCCGTTTTTTTTTTTATTATTTATTAAGGAGAGACTATTGTTTTTTATTATTCAACTTCACTCACCCTAAATGGATTATTTTAATAAGAAGTTATTTTTATTTGTACAAAATTAAGATCGACGACTTTAAGTTATAGAATGCTGTAAATTACAGTAAAAATTTTGTCAATAAATATATGTTGAAAAACAATAATTGATAAAGAATATAAGTATTATCATCAACATCTTATGACCAATATTTCGTCTTTTTATTTATTTTCGGAATAAAAAGACGAAATATTGGTCATGAAGATGTTGATGGTGTCTCTTCAAGTTTAGTTTACTATTATGATATATGAAAGATAAAATATAAGTATCAGTTTCGTTTGCTTTAATAAATGTTCAATGATCTGTTATTTTTTTTTATATATAATTTCAATTGAAATCATATGAACGGAGTTTAAAACGTAAAGTGTTAATAATCATTTTAATATTTTAATGTTCTTTACTTGGCCAGTTGTTGGTTTTTTATATCTAAAAGTATTTCGCTAATTTCAGGTTGACCGAAAGGAACTGAAAGA
The DNA here is from genome assembly GCA_023159025.1 of Thereuonema tuberculata. Classification (NCBI taxonomy): domain Eukaryota; kingdom Metazoa; phylum Arthropoda; class Chilopoda; order Scutigeromorpha; family Scutigeridae; genus Thereuonema; species Thereuonema tuberculata. Next base: position 18,764,541 of record JAFIDM010014012.1, on the reverse strand, counting down.
CTAATTGCCCGCTTAAGACGTAGAACTGGGGATTAGATCCATTGGTCTGTTGTGATAATGATGCAGACTTCGGAATTCCGTGTAAGAAGAGGACCAGTATCAAATCCCAAATAACCTTTATTTCCAAAGCCTAGTATTAGAGCTGGGTAGATCCTAGTTTCTAACAGGAACGAAAGGAAACGCGCTATATTCCAAAAGAGTGCCTTCTTCATAGAAATACTGCAACACAAGGCGACATATTTTCTTTTAAGAAATGTGATTAGCATGCACCTGAAACTAGTCAATTGCCTCTGAAGAATTCGATTGGCATCTTAAACAATAAAAATCTAATGAAAACTTTAAAAATCAATTTTTAATTGGGTTATGATACAGCAACTAAATCTGTGGTTACAGTAGGTATTTGGATTTCTGATTAGAATATATTAAACTGAAATATCTTTGCATTTTGTAATTATTTGTTCCTATTTTAGAACTGTAATCTATATTGGTTTCTAAGACTTCATGGGAAAAAAAAGCAATAACTATCACTGATTAACGTTAGTTCCCTAACATATCTTAAATAATTCTGTTGATGTCTTGGAAAAAGCAATAATTAATATGTTTATGATACGAAATAACAGTTACAAAATCTGCAATAAGATCTGTGTCTAAAATCGGCTTGTTTGCTGCTGAAAAACAATGTAGCATGAGTTAGACGATAGTTTTACAGATACACAAAATACTGAAGTATCCAGATTTGTATTGTACAACTTGGATTGTTGTGATATATCAGATATTTTCTAAAATAAGAAAAAAAAACTCGAAAATAAATCAATGAATGACAATAATAGATAAACAGACTTTTTTTTCAAATAAAACAAATTTTATTCGTACATCTTACCAATGATACCAGCATATGGGTAGTTATATACTCAACATGTTATGTTCTTAAGACATTAATTATCGAAATGCTTTGCCAACAATAAGTACCAAAGACCAAATCTATGCTATAGACTGGCAATGGAAATATGCCGGAAATAGTATGTACTGTTTGTAGAAGATCGGACAGGTGTAAATGAAGGGTCGTTTGGTGAATGCTGCCACAGTGACAGTTACTACCAAAGGGAATTTCAAAGTGATTTCTGCATTCCCCAATGGCAGAGAAATTTGAAGGGCACCAGAACTGTCGTCCAATAAAAGCTGAACACCTGGATTATCAGACGAAAGCTCTAAAGAAGAAAAAAGACTAGAATGATCCGAGAACAAGGTCATCTGAAGTAAAAACAAGGACACTTTTACATAATACTGTTATCATTGTTAGGATAGGTCGTAATATTTTCATCAAAATCAAACAGATCGAGTGACATCGAAGCATTTTCTCTCTCAACTCCTGAAGTTCCAATGCGAAAAATAAATAGATGGCTACACTATATTAGTAATTGGTAGTCTTGATATTAATTTGGGAGCAGATACTGCAAATGAAGAATTTCTAGAACCTGATGGATGAGATCTTTCTTATACCTCATCGGAAGTGGTGATAAGATCTGAGATCATGTAAATTTCATCATGTAAATCGATTTCCAAAAATTCTTGGTTTTCAGTAGAAACCTACTGTCTTCAACTTTTCGATCGGAAACTGAAAAGATTAAATTTTTGTTCCATGTTTTATAATGCAAACGAGAAGCTATTAATGTTTTGATCTTTAAAGAAAGCTTCAAATAAAACAGGGATTATAATAATGAAGTGATGAGATGATTCTTTTACGCTCAAGATATCGTATTCAATGAGAAAGGCAAGAAACGAAGACTATAAATCCAAATAAAAGGAAATCTAAATTAACATAATAGATATTGAGAAATAGTATATCTCAATTCAAAAGAATAAGTACATGCTTCACGAAAATAATTAAACTGATTTATTATTGTATCACTTGGTAATAAGTTGCAGTGATGATAAAAAAGAAATTGTAAATTTTAACTTGAAGAAATGAGTTTGGTTATGTGATATGAACAATCCTATCATTTAAACCTAAAACTTTAATTAGAATGGCCCTGATTCCAAAGTATTAAGAGTTGTACTCCTTCCGAGAGCATTCAACGAAACTTATAGAATACGTTAAGCAGAACAGTAAGGAAGAGAACCAAAGAAAACAAATATAACTATTTTTATACACACCAAAATGTGAGAATCGGAACATAAATTAAATATTCACTGAAAGGGATTTTTCTAAGTTTAGTTTCGATACAGCAATGATATGTTTTTACAACTTTATTGTTAATGTGGATAATTAATTATTATTAGTACACGACTAAGAACTGAAAAAAAAGATCTTCGTAACGTTACATAAATGTACTAAGATTCGTAATTTCTCTTGATATATGCACAAATGAGGCTGAAACATCCCTCACAACAACGTTACAAATAGATATTTCTATTGAGGTAAGTTAGTTGCAGCGAATTCATGAATAAACGAATGTCGTTATTTTCCTCTCAATATTATTATTAAAAAAATCATTATAAAAAATCCATATAATTATATCGAGAATGTTTTGTTTCTATTTTCTAAAATTATGAAAATTTCTCCGTCACCATAATATAAAAACGTCGGTAATGTGAAATGACTTTTTCTTTTATAACAGGAGGATTCTCTATTTCAATTTCTCAGTAACTTATAGAATTGCAAGTTTATTATATTTTACTTTAATGTAAAAATACTCTGTATAGAAAGTATTTGATTACCATTAGATCGTAACACGCATATGTTAATGCAAGTAGGAGACACTGTTTCTCAATGAATGCAAACGAAGTGAATTCTTATTCCAGTTCTTAACTTGCAAGACGCCATCTCTCTAATGTTACATCTCAAGTACACGTCGTCTTCTATTAATTTTAAGTTCTGTAACTTCATAAATGAGGCGCCAACTTTCTTGAAGACGGAATGAATTCGTTTTCGAGGCATTTCTCTGCGTTTCAATTTCACTAAACAGTTCTTAAAATAACAAGTAATGGCGGGAAATAATTTCCCCAATTACGCAGCCGAATATTAAATGCAAATGAAGTTAAAACAAATCGCTGCTTTTCACTCGAGACATCAGCAGATCAATGGCGCACCGACGAGAGGCTTCCCGGGGTCGGAGAAAGCTCTCTCTCTCTCTCTTTACAACTAATGAGCGGCTGCAAAAGGAACTAAATACGGCCATAAATAATTTGAGCCAATCTGGATTTACAAAGTCGTGAGGAGAAATGAATTCGCAGGATTTTCCAGATGAGCTCATCATTTGTAAAAATCATCTTTGATGAACGGAATTTACTAGAAAAATGAAATTTCCATGAATACAACGATTCCAAGAAATAAATTCCTTTCTACATTGTTTCTTCAAGTAAAACTTCTTCAAGTTTTAATGATGAAGATTATTAATGTGCGGGAAATAACAATAATAATATGACCAATTTCGCACAATACATATAAAAAATTATTTCATAAAATGATATGTTTCGAGATGCCCGAAGTAAACGGCTTACTTCCTCAGATACAATTTCATTTTATTAAATAGTTTTTTATATGAACTGTGCGGTATTGGTCATATTATTATTAATATAAAGTTTTCTAAATGATATTTTTGGGTTTCTTAAGCAATATTTTGTAAATCGTTGAAGTATGATTTCTTGTAGTAACATTTTACTTCAATTTGAAAAATTTATATTTTTTTTTTATGCGCCGCATAATAATCTCGTGACAAAAACTAAAATGAAAATATTTTTCTGTACCTCTTCCGTATCTCTTCCGTACCTTCTCCTGTTCTTCTCAAAATCGAAACGATACGTATTAAATAAATTTTCCATATTCAGATCCTATTAGGTGGAAACGGGGGGAGGGGGCATGTAACATTGATTGTACTGATCACGGGATTTACCAACTGGGAAAGGTAAGGGCATGGAGGTGGGAAGTCTTATACAAAATTTGAATATAAGGTTACTTTGTGGCTATCATATGATTTTTGTAGTTTACCAGCTGGAAAACTTTCGAAATGATCTCACAATTTCAGTTTCTTGTTCGTTCACATCAGGACATCTTTTTTTTGTAACCCGTATGAAGAAGGGGTATTTCAGCTAGTCTTCTTATAAACGCTTTCCTTATTCATTACTATACTTATTTATTACTATACGTCCCACCCAAAGACATTTAAGCAGATTTCAATTATAATGCTAATATTTTTTTTAATTTAAGCCTGAATGAAAAATATTTAAATTTGATAGGAAGTCTAAAATAAAAATAACTAGGAATAACCAATTCGTTGTTATTTAAAGATTGAGACAGATGATTAAATTGCATAAATACTTTCGTTAAAAAGATAATCTCAGATGTATTTCTTTTTGTCGTCGCAGGAGTGGAGGTTTAGTTTGAAAGAATCCATTTCAAAAACATTATGTCAATTGAGCTATGAAAAGCTTACATCTCGAACAAACCACACTTCACCTTCCTTTTTCCTTTTCAAATTTAAATTTAATCTAAATTCTCCTTCTCAATCAATTCTACAGACAATTTCGTAAGTATCCTTCCAGTGAGTTCTTAATTTCAAAAATCAAAGAAAGAAATATTGCTTTCTTGCTTAACAAGCAACTTATAAATTATAAAAAAAATAAAGCTTTTAGCTAAAAAACATAAAATAACTGAATGTTCATTGTTAAATAATTCGAATTTAAAATCCTCAGGATATTTTCCTTTATAAGGAATAAGAAACTGAGATACTATCTTAATATCATAAACCTGGTATGAAAAAAAGTATGAAATAAATTCCTTTTTAATTAATAGTTTACTTCAAGTTTGATTTTCTTTTTACTGTTTACTTATGAAAATTAGAAATTTTTAAGGAAAAAATTAATTACCAAAATTTCAAAGCTAAATAAATTTTAAGGCTATTTAATTAACTTTTTCAGTCGTTTTAAAAACAAACTTCTCTTAAATATTTTTCATCAATTTGTTGAATTTTACTTTAAAGCTGATATCTATATATGATATATATATAAAGCTGATATATATAGTGTATACCACAAATCAAAGGTAAACTATAGAAAGTAAAATTACATTACAAGGAAATTTCAAATAAATATTAGATTTATACAATACATACAAGGTTTCTTACAATCCTTACAAATATTCAAGATATTTGGAATAAATAATTCCTTCATTGTCTCAAGGAAAACTAGAATAGGAGCGGAACATTGTGTGGCAGTGCTTGGACAAAACAAGTTTCATGAAGTTATTTACACATTTTAAAGTATTTTCATTATAACACCCCTAAAAGTGATAAAAAAAATATAAAAATTTAAAAGTATTGAAAGAAATATCTTGTAAGAAAATTTAAATTATACAGTGATAAAGACACTCAGTGATAAAATTCCTAATAAAGACACCCCTTACTCTAACTTAGAAGGGTCCGATATTGATGCACAATGACGTAATAGCAATGAGTAGCGTATAAAGATATGCTCGGTATCAGTACAGTTCGCCTGAACATGGGTAAGACATGTTTAAACGACTTCGAACGAGGCATGATCGTAGGAGCAAAAAGAACGAGTTCCAGTATTTATGAAACTGAAGATCCTTGGCTTTTCTCTTACAAAAGTACCGTGGGTGTTCAGAGAATGGCAGTTAGGACAAAAAAACTTCAAGCAATAAGCGCAACTGTGACGAAAAGGGTTTGTGGGGGAAAGAGGTAACTGGCGACTGGCATGAATCATCTGCGGCAACAGAAGGACAACAACACGACAGATTACAGCTGAGATGCACCAAATTTGACAACAACGCAGATGCACCAAAACACATATCCGAACTCACAACACGATGGACCTTATCCCTGATTAGTTTTAACTGAGCAGGAGACCAGCAAGGGTGCCTTTGCTATCACAGAAAAAGAGAAAAGCGCGCCTGCTGTAGGTCTTTGAGCATCGCAAATGGATACTTGACGAGTGGATAAAGGTCACTTGGTCCGACGGGTCCCGGTTCCTCTCCACCATGCTGATGGCAGGATGAGAATATGGCGCAGGCAGCACAAACCTTGGACACCTTCTTGCCATGTGACAACTCAAGTGGGTGGCGGTGGAATAACGGTCTGTGGAATGTTCCCCTCGGTTGCACTTGATCCCGTAATATTCCTGGAAAATCTGTTAATGCCACGGGCTACCTTAACACTGTTGGCGACCAGGTGCACAGTGTTCCACGATGCAGGTGGCGACTTTCAATGCACCCTGTCACCGTGGTCGATTGGTCTCCGATTGGTCTCTTGATTCCAATCAGTGAATGTGTCTCTGATTTCCACTTGCTTCATTGGCCGGCTCAGTCACCTGATCTCAACCCTATCGAGCATTTGTGGAACGAGGTGGAAAGATCCATTCGAAGCCTAGAAATGCCACCATCCAATGGGAATCAACTAAGAGCTGCTCTTCTGTCAGCATGGGCCATTATTCCTGCGGAACGGTTCTAATGGTTTCTAAACGGCTTTATGATTACTAACAAGCACAAATATGTATTTCTAACTCATAATAATTACTTTTAATAAGACTCAACATTTCATTTTCAATTTTAAGTGGTATCATAAGATTAATATGTAATTAATATATATTTACATTTTACTTTATATTAATATATAAATAACATCTTTATCTGAAAAAATATTTACTAAGCAGACTTACTTCAATATTTCAACTTTTTCAACAAAAATTTTCATCAGGAATTACATAAAAGAGAAGAGTGATTTAATCATTCTCTTCTCTTTTATGTAATTCCTGATGAAAACTTTTGTTGAAAAAGTTGAAATATTGAAGAAAAGCTGCATAGTAAATATTTTTTCAGTTACTTAATTTTGTAATATTAAATTTCCTTTGAAGATGTATAACATCTTTATCTGTTTTTAATTTTCTGTTTTCTCTCAGATAACGGAATAACGCCAACTAAACTATCGCGCATTGTGAAATTGTTCCTATAATGATGTTATTCCTTACTTGTGGGGCTAATTTAAAAGAAAAAATCAATAAGGGAGAGCACATAGAATAGCCTACGCCTTTATTTCAGCTGCTTTCAAAAATAAATTATTGAACTGTGACCAATAAGTTGTTAAAAGGGATAAGCAGACAAAACGAATATGCGAATGGCTGTAAATATAGTGCTTAATAACGGAATCAAAGGTTTGAAAGATGGTTTCCTTGCATATATAAAAATAGTCATCAAGAATTCTTAAATTTACTTTACTTTCCTGAATTTAAATTGCTTGTTTGAAGTCGTATTTGAATCTAAAATATTAAAAATAAAATTCCCAAATCCCCAAGATGGTTTTGCAAAGGGAATCTCTGACTGTAAGAAAATCCTTCTTTTATTACTTGCGACAAAAAAGATTATTTTTACTGTCAAGAATAAATCATGTTGCAATAAAACAAAAAGCACTTTTTTCTCTCTTTGAAGAAGATTAACATACGCAATGGAAGGAATAAAATCTCATACCATCGAGCCACTATGAAAAGCAGAATTGGAATATCACAAGACCACAGAGGGTGAAGAACAACGAAGAACTACATAAGAAAA
>JAFIDM010014012.1:18723049-18747205 GCA_023159025.1 Thereuonema tuberculata | reverse complement strand
GATGAAATCCTTCAATGTATGGAATCATTTAATGTTAAGCTTTCTACTATTTTTAGCAAGATTTAGAAAACAATACTTTTTAAGATAATTCTTTCCAATATAACGTATTTAAAAAGATTTATATGTACTTTTGACGTTCACGAATTTGTATACAGTTTTTATAAATATTAAATAAATCATAAATTTTATAATTTATAAATCTATCAGTACACAATATTTTATATTAAATTCAGACGTATATCAAGTGCCGTTTTGACTGAATATCGAATTAATTTGGTTTTTCTAATGCAATTTGGTCATCTTTCTTTTTATTTAAAATAAGAGTTAACTCATACAGGGTGTTCCGTCACGAAACCGACAAACTTCGCCAGCATGTTCGGATGATTATTCTAAGAAAAAAAATGAACAATATACAGCATTAGTCAATTTGGCTTCGTTTCCGAGATATGGACTGAAATGACTCTTGCCGTAATTATCGTGCGAATACGTGAAATACCTGGTTGGACCCAATGCGAGGTCCGTCATTGTTTGTCAATGTGTGATGTGAATTAGTAGAAATTATCTGATTGGATCACATTTCTTCGAGAGATATCTGGCAGGAGACTCTTTATACAGATTTTACGCGCAATCACCTACCCCTGTATTTAGAAAATGCACTGCTAGCAATACGACAAAGCATGTGGATGCAGTACGACGGAGCCCCAGCCAGAAAGCAACTGCCGTGCTAAATGAGGCGTTTCCCGATCGATGGATAAGACGGGATAGACCAGTACTACGGCCTCCTCGGCCAGCCGACCTTTCATCGTTAGATTTCTATCTGTGAGATTGTACGAAATCAAGAGTGTACATGAATGGCAAGCCACAAACACGGTAACATTTACTACAAGCCATAATTGATGCTGTTGTTAGCATTCGCCATGACATCGCTGATGCTCCGTGGATGCAATCACTGGAAGCACGCATCACAGCATATTTACAGCATCGCATCAAGGTCGAAAGTTTGAATAAAATGTGTGAAAAGTGTAGTGATTTAAAACACACATTCATTAGTGAAGAGTTATTAGTAATGGCGAATACAATAACTGCGAAGTACAGTCGCCTGTATTAAATATAAATTACATAATTTTTTTCCTTTCGTAATATTGGCATCCGGCCAAGGATACTATTAGATATAAATAGAAAACCCATAATGAATCCCATCGACAAAAAAAAAAAGATGGGAAGATTACATTACTAAACTGTATGAAGATAAGGAACCACCTCAAGATATAACATTAGTTGAAAACAATGAAAACTCTCTCATGAGCATAACGAAAGAAGAATTTATTATGGCATTAGACATGCTCCCAAATTCTAAAACACCTGGACTGGATTGTATCCCAATAGAACTTATTAAAACAGGAGGAGATAAATTACAGGAGGAATTATTTACACTTGTAAATAAAATCTATCAAACAGGGAGCTGGCCGTGAGATTTCTCTATATCTCTTATGATCCCGATACCAAAAAAATCAAATGCTTCTCGCTGCGAAGAGTTCAGAACCATCAGTATAATACCACATACCTCCAAAGTACTTCTAAAAATATTTAAAAATAGAATCGAAAGAAAAATAAATGATAAATTATCAACAACGCAATTCGGCTTTCGTAAGGGCACAGGTACCAGGGATGCCATAGGTATGCTAAGGACCATTGCAGAAAGAATGATGAACTGCAACGATGAAATAGTAGTCTGCTTTATCGACTACGAAAAAGCCTTCGACAAAATTGTCTGGAATAAATTATTCCAAATGCTTGCTTCAACCGAAATAGAGCCACAAATTATCAAATTAATAAGAGAGTTATATCTTAATCAAAAAGCTATCATATGGACAGGTGATAGTTTAACAGAGCCCTTATTTATCAGAAAAGGACTGCGACAAGGCTGTCTCTTATCACCAGATTTTTTCAATTTGTTTGCAGAAATCATGATGGACCAGGCATTATTAAACTGTAAAGGAGGAGTAAAAATTGGAGGAGAAAAATTCGAAACAATAAAATTCGCTGACGATCAGGCCATATTAGCTGAGAATGAAAACGATATGCAGGAGATGTTAAATAGAATAAATCAAACAATAGAAACATTCGGAATGAAAATAAACATTAAGAAAACCAAAGTTATGTTAATAACAAAAAGAGAAAAACTAATAAATTTAACCATCAATAACCAAAGAATTGAACAAGTAAAAAATTTCTGTTATCTGGGACAAACAATTACACAAGACTGCAGATGTACCATGGAAATAAAAACTAGAATTGCAATGGCTAAGACCGCATTTAGATCAAAACAAAACTTATTAACATGTAACAAAATTGATAGTAACCTAAGGAAAAAGATATTAACAACGTATATTTGGTCGGTTTCATTATATAATTCGGAAACATGGACATTGAACACTAAAGAAAAGAAATATTTAGAAGCTTTTGAGATGTGATGTTACCGTAGAATGAAAAAAATCAGCTGGACTGAAAGAAAAACCAATAGCGAGATATTAGAAATGGTGGATGAAGAAAAGAAAATTATTAGTATAATTAAAAGACGACGACTAAAATGGCTGGGACATGTCTTGAGACACGATAATCCGATACTGAGAGCTCTAGAGGGGAAGATTCCAAGCGAGGGCAGAGGAAGAGGAAGACCTCGCAATAATTTTATATCACAAACATGCAAGGATTTGGGAGTAAGAAGCTTTGTGGAGTTGAAGAGGATGGCGGACGATAGGAAAAGATGGAGGAACATGACATGGATCTCATCCCAACCAGTCTCCGGACTGAGCCACTGATCATTCATTCATTCAATATTATAATTATTAACTTTACACATATTATAGAAAACACAATGACAAGAAAAATAAAACTTCTGCAAACTAAAAAGATCTATACAGTAAAAAATTAACAAAAATACTTCAAGTAATACATTGAAAACTTACATAACTCTTTAACTTACTCTCATATTACTTGGAGTATTTTTGTTAATTTTTTGCTAATTTGAGAATTGAATCTCGGGTGAAGAGGGTTAACGATCAAGAATATGGATTCTCTTCAAAGATAATTTTTCAAAGAACTGGAGTGTTAATGAAGATGGAGTTTCTAAGATAAATTTATTTGAAGACGAATGATTTTGTTTGAGGATGGAATTTCGTAGCCAATATTTATTTTTCGATTTGGACATTGGTTTTAAATGAAAAGACAATTTATTTTTCTTCAATTTAAACATCAGATTTTGGATGAAAAGGACAATTTATTATTTTATTTCAAGAAAAAGGACAATTTATTTATTTATTTTTGAATGAGCATGGCACGTTTTATTGTAATAATGTAGGGTGCATGTCACGTTTTTTCGTTCTGTTACGAATTTTTCCATATTTATGATTGTTAATAGTTAATTTATTTTTTATTATTTGGGGAAGAAGACGATGTTTCTTTTCCCTAAGGTGTAAGGCTCGTAATATAGCCAAGATGGAGTTCTTTTGTTTTCTCAATAAAGAGTTATGTAAGTTTTTAATCTATACAGTAATTTTTATTAAGCGTTCTGTTAAATAATGTTTAAAACCTGATTTTGCAATTACAGTTTAAACTTTTTAAAATATAAAATTTTAAAGACAAAAATATGACATAAATCTATTAGAACATTACTACGCACTATAACATAGCAACAAATTTCGAAACAAATAAAACTTTAATATATATATTATAATAAAAATATGGAAAAAAATGGAGTGTTCCTATATTCGGGAACAAAGCCGAATCAATCCACATTGTGTATTATATTTTTTGCTTACAAGAACTTCCACCACTTCAATACGCTGGCGAAGTTTGTCGGTTTCGGGATGGAACACCCTGTACATTAGAGAAATAAATAGATGTGATATAATCATTATTAAAAAAAATATATAGTTTAATACAACTTAAGAACTGAAGTTATTATATACAGGTCTACCTATAGTATATTAAGTAATTATTTATTGCTTTTACTTTATTTCTTTTTCTTCTTTAAGTAGTATTTACTTAAACACTGTTGAGTTACAAAGAGAAGAATAAAACAAGAATATGTTGAGCAGAATAAAGACAAGAAGATGTTAAGAAATTGCTTAAAACTTACTTACTATAATCTGCCGAGTTCTTTAATAAACAACAAAATGTAATTATGTTTTTGTGTAGGTTCTTATACCAATCAACACTACTCTCCAAATACAACAAAATTCTAATTAGACATTCATAATCCTAATGCTCTTCGGAAGGCTGACAGAAACTTGCTTTTTTTTCGTTAGCATTTTTCGAAGTTCTCGAAATTTAGAACAAGGTATCGTTAAATAATATATAATTTCTTTTTCGAATTGGTCTTATTATCTTCAATCATGTCAAAGACGTGTTATAAGCTTTAAGAGTCTTAACTGTTATTTTGTTCTTGTCGAATGTCAATATTAATCAAAAGTTAAACAGAATAAAATGAAAGAAAAAAAACATAAAAGAAGATTCTTTTTCAGTTGAAGAATCTTGCAATTAAGTTTCTCCATCAGTAGAAGGGAGCCTAATTAGGAAGATTAGGGTTTTTATCTCCAGAAACATTGTTCCCTAAACAAAGTCTATCGATTCCTATTGACACCAAACTTAGACAGGGGAAAAATAACATTGGATTTTGTTAATTAGGAGGTAAATACTTATTACAAATTATGTTAATCCGAAAGAAAATTTAATTCACTCATAATTAAGGTACACTGAATAAAATTAAAATAACATCACAAAACGTTACAGAGATGAATGAAATGCTTTTTAATTTAAGAAATACAATGCTTTGCTAATAACAATTCTCATTCCTGTATATTTTTAAATTTTTAATATTGGTATTCAGTTTCTTAAAAAAGAAATTCATAAAAATAGAAAAAAATAGGCCTACATGTTCTCATAATAACATAATAACTTAATATATACAAAAACATTATACAATATTTGAAACACAATATTTTTTAATCAATTTTTTCATTTTTTGTTTCAAGTTTTGTTTTTTTTTGTAAGAAGTTTTACTGACGTTCCTAATAATTAAATGGTATCAAGCTTCATTTAAAGAAACACAATCATTGAGATTTTTTTCGTTGTCAACGAGGGCCGCAACTAGACAAAACAAAGTTAACAAGGTACAAATAAAAATAGCTCAGATAATAAAGCAGTATTAACAATTACTTTTTAATACGAACACATTCAATTATCAAATCATTGGAGTAGAGAACTTTTTTTTCTGATGGCTATTAAATTTCCAATATTTTCAGGACTTTTCCGGATTTAATGAAACAGAGACGCACAACTATTGAAACAGAATTGAAGATTAGGTTACAGCAACAGACTAATTAATTTCAGATGGAATATTTTATCTTACTATGTTAAGGAATCGAAAGTAAGTTTTTGTGTATTTATAATAAGTTATTTTATATCTACATATATTTGATGGAATATACTTCAGTTAAAACAACGCTTAAAATGCAAATTGGTTGAAGGTTTATTTGAAATTATATTCAATTTTGTAATTTATTTTTTCATTAGTGTATCTTTCCAGCATTTAATTGAAAAGAACTTAACAAGCTCATCTTTATCGGTTGAATTATGAAACCACATTCCGAATAACATAATCGAATTTCAATTCCTCTTTCAGCCTTTCTTTTAATTTAGAAGAAAGAACAGAAAGAATGAAGATGATGAGATCTATTCGAAATTTCTCAAAGCTTTCTTGTTCTTCTTTTGCTCCTTTTCATTTTCTTCATCGATATTCGTCGTCTTTCGTGAATAGAGTGAATTATAATGATTTCAAACGCGGATTAAATGACGGCAGGACCGTTTCCTTATCCACCCCCGCTTATCTGTTCTCTCTTTGTCCGAGAAATTCCTCCCAACTACTTTCTTCTTCTTGGACGACGCAAAACTTTCGATTTGCCATTAAACTCAGGGTCTCCGTGCATGCAGTGAAAATGTCAGCGCATTTGGTCCTTGGCTGTTTTGGTTTCCTGCCCAACTGCCAGGCAATCCCTTCTCGACACGTTCTTGTCGGGGACTGAGGAATGGGGATCTATTGGAGGCCTTCCTGGAAGACTTCCAAGGCTCTTTGATTTGACTACAAACATTTTCAGAACTCGGTGCCTATTAACCCTCCTCGACTGCCGGGAAACTTATCAAACTTCCCAAATTGCTCAGTGTCTGCCGAATGGGTCACATGGAATAGACTCCCAAGGTTATTTCGGTCTTTAGTCATAAACTAACTTGGGTCGGATACAATTTGCTCTCTGCAGATTTTTGGGATAATCTGATGGAAAGCTGCGGTAAATAGGTGGAATTCTAAGATGACTGAATGTCATATTCGAGAAAATTTAAATTCTTAAAAAATTCTTAAATTGTAATGTTGTAGAATCCTAGAAACTAGAAATTAAACAATTCTAAAGAGACGATCGTTTTTAGGCTTTAATCAGTTATTTAATAAACATTAAAAATATTACTATGAAAAAGAATTACGAAAAAGATGAAAACCGTAAGCATAATTTAAGAACATTTGGAACGGCGAATGAAACTTATTTTTAGATAAACTATCGAATATCCAGAATTTATAATATTACTGTATAGAGCCCGTTATAAGAGTCAAAGATAAATATCAGTGTGAATCTAAATTATCTTTGTTTGATAGCTCTTAAATGTTTAATTTAATCAAAATCAGATCATTAATGACGAAGTCAAATTTAAATAAGTAAAATTAATAGTTTAAGAAGTAAAATATTTGTACTTTCTCCATCTTATAACAACGGAACATAAACGTTTTAGTTTATAGAACTTATATGAATTTACCTCTAAAATAATTAATAGGAAAAAATAATAATGCAACAGTAAAAACCATTGAAGAATTAAAAATCGAAACATTATTTATTTTCATGTCTCCAGGTTTTGAATCATTAACAAAAAAAACAAAAAAAAGCTAATAATAATTAAATCAATAAATTGAAAAACAAATCATTAAAAAATATATAAAAAAAACAATTATTCTAAAGATTAAATTAATCTTAAATAATTATTCCTTAATTTGAATTAATATTTTATGTTCGTTGAAATCATTACTAAAGCCGTACACCTGATTATAGCAAAAACTTTATACATGAAAGATATATACACTAAAAACCGACTAGTTTCGCTGACGAGAGGCAGCCTTATCAAGACCTTAACTTGATAACGCTGCCTCTCGGTATTTTATCTTTCATGTATAAAGTTTTTGCTAAAATCAAGTGTACGGCTTTAATAATGATTTCAAGGATATTCCTTAAATATTCAGTTTTTAAAAAGTCCAAATTCTAATAACTGAATTCCAATTCTAGGGTGTTCTTACGATATTTTAAGTATCTGCGTTTTATAATATTTTAAATTAACTATGAACATCTTCTATAATCCTTACTTTTTTTTAAATTAAATAACTGAGTAGTTGAGTAATCTGTGAAATCAAGAAATACCTCCATATCAATAGCTAAGAGATCCCAGAAAACGATACTTTTTTATACACAGTTATTTATAAATAAAGAATAAATGTTTACTGTTAGTATTCTCCTACCTACCTTTCTTCGTTGTGTGGAACGTATCATCCTTAGGGACATGCTGTATGTCGTACACTAACGTTGTGTTTGGTAGAATCGCTTTGTCTCGGTTTATCCTGTGGACTGCATACTTGAAGGCAAGTTCTATGTTACTGTCTTTCTGAGATTCAGTGAATATAGCACCTGAAAACAAACAAATAAATAAATAAATAAATAAATAAATAAATAAATAAAAAGCAACATTGCAAAGATGAGATATTAATTCTGCAAACTTTATGATCTTTATGTAAATGTCTTTCATTTGTCATCAGTTAATTTATGAACGGGTAAAGTAATTTTTAAATATTTCATTGAGTTTTACAGAAACTCAAAACTATAAAGGCAAATCTCCTCTTGCCGAATCAGCAGAACTGCCTTAAAATATATACAGGGTGATTCAAAATTCCCTGTACAAACTTTAAAGGTTGGTCCTGAATACAGAAACAAATACTATTCACAGTGGAACGTATGTCCGCAAGCGCCACCCGAATGTGCTAGAAGGTACACTAAGATTCAGAAAGAAAAGCTAACAAATAAGGTAGATGACATGTTTATTAGCCCTATGTTTGCAATATGACAGTAAGGTGTACACTTACAGGTTCACAGTAGGTGTTCAAAGTTCCTTCCATCAACAGTAATACGTATGTATTGAAATATTAAAATGGACACACGTCTGTTGGGGAACTGATCTCGATACAATCGCACAGCGACTCGTCCATTTCTGTTCGCTGCCCCTTAGGTGCATAGCCTATCTGCCCTCTCAGCGTTCGTGAAGCGATACAATCTACGCGTACAAAGTCAACGTCTCAAATGAATTTTAAATCACTCTATATAATCAATATACTTTACACAACTTAAATATCCACTATTTCAAACACATATTTTACCATGTTATTACATAAAGATAATGAAAATCTCGAATAAATCCGAGAGTTAATATGTTCAGTTTGGAGAACTAGTTATTCAAATAGATTTAATGCAGATTATAATTTTTAGACTGGCATATTATCTATACAATTTTGCATTTTTTATTGTTAAGTTGCATACCATTTCAAAAGAAAAAAACAAAACAGGAATTTTATTTAAAGATTTTTTTTTTCCCAAAGGCAATATTTTATAATATTTTATTTAGGAAACAGAAAAAGAAAACTTGATGGGTCATTCTCAGCCATTGCAAGGAGGGAATGACGATTCTCTACCAAAGAAATGATGTCTAATGAATATTTTAATTACTTTGCCTTGTGCATATTAATATGACTTATGTAATGGTATTTACTAATGAAAATGGCATATTTTTGGCATTTGTTTTGCCTTTCTTTATTGATTTCATCATTCCGTTGTAAAGATAGAAGGCATTGATATTATAGAAAATGGCCTATAGGGATTTCATCGTAAGAAATAAAATTAACACAGACCACTGATTGGAAAAATATTAGAAAGTAATACTAGAAATACTTCTCGATGCTCCGTGATCATTTCTGCACTACAAAAGTATATAACCTTAAAAATACTTGCAAATATAAATTTATTAAAATTATAACCTCACATTAAGGCTTTGTCTTAGATGCTGGGTATATTTAACTGCTACAGAATGAAAACAAAAGGTGAGAATAACGTATAAATTTAAGTCTATACATTAACAGTCATTTCTAATCCATTACAAATTTTCTACATTTTAAATAAGGTAAATTTTAGTATAGTACTAATTACAGAACTACAACATTGAGTTATTATAGTGTGAAAAGTTTCTGTCGTTAATTTAACAAACCAATTTTCATTAGTTATTTATTAAAACTTTAACGTTATTAAAGTCAATCTTATGCACCGTTGTCTCAGGTATGCTTAAATTCCTTTTTTTCGGTTCTTATTATGGCTCTTTCAGATCTTTTCATCCTACATTTATACTATTACATCCATACATGATATCAGATTAGCTCTTTTCACGCTGTTTTCTTGTTGTTCGTATTATAAGAAAAAAACCAATTTTTTATATCAACCTTTCTTACAATAGTGACGAGTTGTTTTCCAATACATCATAATACGGATAGACAAGTAAAAAAAAATTAAACTAAAGCTTACATTTAAGGGCGACCCATTAAAACCTAAACTTCATTTAACGAACGTTGGAGGGTTATCCGCCAAGCAGCGACAGCCGATTGTCCACCAGAAAAAGGTGAAATTTGGGAATATTTTCCTGTACAACTACTGACTCGTTCGGCTTGAAATTTGGATATGCTTTAGTTTACAGTGTCTACTATGCAATCAAATTTTTATTCGACCGTATCTATAATAGTTTGAGGCACAGTCGACTGTTTGTTTGCGGAAACAAACAGTCGACTGTCCGCATTTCATAGGCAGAAATAAATACTCCTCCATTCCTACAATTTTTGTGCCTCTGAACACGATGGTGAAGACCGTTTCCCGATCCGATCTTCCGTTCGAGAGTTGTTGGGGAGGGACACGGACTGGACAAACGCAACAGCGCCCATATAGGTCGCTAAAAATGTATCCAAAGATGTTTTTTCAGATTTTTCTTTTGAATTATGCACTTTTTGCAAACTGTTCCTATATCAAGTAATGTATGATTTTGAGAATAATCTTCTTCCTTTAACATTTATAGATTTCTTTTTTTTTTTTTTTTTTTACTTTCAAATAATTTCTTTGAAATTGAAAAGTAATTAATTATTAGACTTCTAAAAAACTGGTTTCATTCTCTTCTTCTATACAGAATTTTATATTTCGATTCACACCATTAAAACGGTAAGAAAACGACAAAATTTGACGAAATTAATTTGAAGAAAAACCCCTTTTTCATAATAACACCACTCATGACTTATTTCACTTCAACCAGAAGAATTCATGACCCTCATTTTAATATTTGCTTCAGCAATTAACAGAACTAAATGAGACCGGGGGGGGGGGTGAGGGAGAATAAAAACAGGCAGGTGAAATATTGTTGATTCACAGAAATTTAGAAGTATGTCAGAGAGAGATCTGTTTATAATTTTGATAATTGGTGATTCTGTATTAGTGTCGATGAAATCTAACTGCAGTATTAGTTTTTTTTTATTAAATTGAATTAAAATTTTTAATTCGTTTTGCCTTCTAAGTAAAAAAAAAAAAGCAACGTTTTGGTGATTGGCATCTTAATAGAGCTTTAATGGCAACTTGTCTAAAATTCAGGGAAATGTTATGAATGGAATATAGGCACATTTTAATTTCCTTTGTTTAAACAAACGCTTTTCTATTGCACCTACTACATTCACTAATTACATCATGTTACAGGAAGTAATATAAAGCAAGATATACTCCCTTTTACTTGTATGTAGGATCATTCTACATAAATTCACGCAGAAAAATGTTTGAATGCATGACCAACTTTAAGAATTTTTATTTTTAACATATATGTACCTACATATTCCAGTAGCTTAAAAATGATTTTTTTAATAGTTCAGCTTTTTCAGATAAGAAATACACATAATAATTTCATCTGTGGACAATCCAGATATAAGAGAATTTACCGTTTTGTAACATATCTCTTCATATTTAACAGGAAGTAATAGAAACTACTATTACTTACTTACATAAGAACGTTGTTTTTTCTCTCAATAACTTCCGTCCTTGGCCATCCACTAGATCAAATTAGGATAACAATCCTATTAGGGATACTTTGAAGAAGAAATACAAAGATTGAAAGACAGACTGTTTTTTATTTTTGTTTTACTCAGTTTACATTCTTGAATATCTACAATTTAAATTTCTATTGAATTCTCTTCTATTTTAAGTCATTAGAAATTTTCGATCTCAGTAGATTTCTCTATAGCCTTCAGTTGAGAAGTCTAAAACCAAAGAAGAAAAAGTATTTCAAGGTTCTTTGATTTAGGAGATCTTCCTTCTCAGTATATTGTCATATTTTTAAAGTTCTGTAAAACCTTTTTTGTCTCCAAAGCCCTCAAAACTTTGGCAAGTGTTTTTATCATTTTTCATCAAGGCAAGTGCTGTAAGAGAAATGGGAATTTAGTGAGATCCATTATCCTTATGTAATATCGGGATGAAGAAAATTATTTTGCAATGTTCCGGGGCAGGGTATTTTTTTTTTCTACATATCTTCTCTTAGAGAGATAACTCCATCAGCAATGTCTTCCGTCCAAGGGATTATACTTTTTAGAATGGTTATTTATTCCGAAACTCTGCTTTGATGTTCAGTGAGTCTCAGCTCAGATGACGATTTTTAACAGATTTATTTGTTTTGAAACTTTTGGTTTACCATAGAAGTAATGCACAGTCATACAAATTGAGTAAAACTAATAAAAAATTCCAAAGATGAGAATTACAATAACTGCATTCATTTCTTGTTTCCCAACAAAAGTTTGTATTTCGATAAGAGTCTTCAAATTTAGCAACATCAAAGATTTTAATATGTTAAATACCAAAATTCAACTATTTCAGACTACTTAAAAATCAACAATAAAGCTTTTGATAACTTTGAAAAGATTACTTATTCAAGAAAATGTTTTACGAGTTCCTTTCTCATCAGTTGCTAGCAATATGTAATCAAAAATGTTTAACCGAAATCATTAAAACAAAATATCTTATAGTTTTCAATTATTAATGGAAAATTGTTGCATAATATAAATTACTCCAAGTAATTATTTAATTAAAATAAATGTTTAAAAAGAACGTTGCAGTAATCTGAAGCTTATATTCAACGTTGATCCCAATCTATCACTTGAAATGTAATAATCATCAAAGGAATGGAAAACTTTATCATATCTCAGGGCCGGCTCTAGGCTTAGGCACAAGAGACACCAGCCTAGGGGCGCAATGGCTTTGGGGCGCCAACATTGTAAAAAAAAGTAGTAGCATGTTAAATATGTTGTATTCCGATATACGCCTTTTGTAATATTTATAAAGCTTAACAGTTTAAAATAAAATTAAAAATAAAAATGATCAGGCGCCACAACTAAGGGACATACCAATTGCCCTAGGGGCGCCATATACCCTCGAGCCGGCCTTGTCATATCTTTAATGATTAGCAGATTGTTTTGAGATCAACTTCTATCCTTCACATCTACCAAATGTGACGACTATCTTCGAGATAATTATTTTCTTGCGATTTTAATCTTTGGGAATATGTTTGAAATGTAAAAAGACCACAATAAAAAAATGTTTCCTCTGTCGGATAGATTAAAAGCATTAAGGTACTATATCAATACGACCCTCTCCAAAAAAAAAAAAAAATACCAAGAGCGGATACACAAGCAGATGTAAATATCGGATTTTATTTTTCTTTCTTTATGACAGCCTTACAGCTAACTTTTGATAGTATGTTCTAGAAAAGAATCAGACTCGTATCCTTATTTTTAAATATATTTTTAACATTTAATTATTTAATTAATTTCATTTATATTTAATAGACAAATAACTATCTTTTGTAAGGTGTTAGGTGATTAATTAAATGATTAATTTACTATTCCTTCCGAATGTTAGTTTTAATATTTACCAATTTTTATTCCATATGCAGATTAACTAAATTAATCCAAAATGAAGGAGCTTGTTTTCCTACAAAAAAGACGTTGCAAAACTTTTCCTTCACCGGAAGTTGTTTTTTCTAATTCCATCTCTTCATTCACGTTTTAACAGCGAAATGCAAATGCATCTCTCAGTTTATTATGATTAGTAACATTTAAAGTCTTCAAAAGTTTGTTTACTGAAGTTATTCCGATGTCATTCACTGATCCAGAAGAACTTTGATAAAAATTCTTGACGCCCTGAACACGATTGGCAAAAAAAAAAGGTCGAGGCTTTTTTTCCCATGTAAGTTTGCCGTTTGGTGGGATTTTCTTGAGGAAAAATTGCAAAGAAAGCAGAGAAGCGATAGGATGTTTTACCGAGCGGACGGCAGTGAATGAAGTCTTCGGGCGAAGTCCGTGACCTGCCTTCCGACTGCACTGCACTGCCAAACGATTGCCGCTCTCATTCACAGCGGGGAATGGCACAGCCCTGGGACGGGTGATAATGGTCAATGCCGGCGAACGGGAAGTGCCTGGCGCCCGCCGAGATTACGTCTTGCCCAAAGGGGTCGCAAGTGGAATTTTCGACGCGGGAATATGGGAATGGAATATGAAAATCTAATATTAAACTTTAATTTATCATAGATCGTGAAATCGAACTGCCCTGATTTCGATTTACATCCAATTAGACTAAATGAACTGAAGGAAAAAGAAAAGAAAAGAGAAGTCAGCTCCAAAGAAAACAGATGGTCTTAATATCTTAATAGGAAGAAGAAGTTGCTTGTGCATTCCTGTTAATTCAACACATCTCGGAATGATATTGAAAGGATTTCACTGTTTCGTAAAAGAATTATTTAAAGTAATTAAGATAAAATAATAAAAAGTAGATTTAAATAGATTTAGAATAATTTTAAAATCACAAAATAACTTTATTTGCAGAACAATAGCTTAAGCAGAATAATAATCAAGAACTAAATTTTATAATTTTTAACTATTTTTTTCTTTAACTGAACAGCGTTTCTTTTCATAAATTACATTCTTGTAAAAGTTGTGATTGATTTTGGTAATTTCCGTTTTGCTCAATTGACATAGTAATTTTAGTGAACAAACTATTAGTAAACAAAAAAAAAAGAGAAAGATAATAAACCATCGAGTCAAAGAAGTAAAGAGAGAATTTATCTGTTTCTAAAACTGCTTTTAGCAATTTTAGAATATTTCTTTGTCTATATGTTTATCCTTTGTGCGAATCCCTTTAAGAATTAAAATCGCCAAAATTGTCATTAAAAGAAATTCCGATAACGTTTTGATTTATTGTTATTGGTAGTTTTCTCAGGAACTTCTACTTCAGGTTGTTCTGACATTACATTAAAGGCTGCTAATGAATCATCTGCTCCATTTTCCATTAGCAAAGGATAGCAAGTACAAAAGTTTAATTGCACCATAAAAGTACTCAAGGTCATAAAAATTCAATCACAACACAGCAATAAGGTAAAATTATATTATACGATCGCTGGGAATCCGGAAGACACTACGTATGCCAAATTTAGGAGGCTTTCGAATTCCAGAATCACATTATACTACTTTACTGCTACCGGCTTCTAATATTAATAGATATTAATTTGCTTCATCATTATCTATCTTATAAAAGTGGGGTAAGTAACCAAGTGGGTAAAGCGCTTGACTGAGGACTGGAGAAGATGGTTTAATCCCCGCGTAGAGATCGAGGATTTTTCCAGATGAATTCTTCTCCAGACGCGTTCTTGGGTCCCAAAATCTTTGAAAAAATTAATAGATAAATTTGTATTTCTTAGTAGAGAAATTTCTTATCGAAAACATTTAATAAACTCTTCTCAGAGAGTGAACGGGCGTCGGAGTGACCACCCTATTGTAACATTGTCCCGTTGGTCAGCAAACGCCGGGACTGTTAACACCCGTGACCCGAAGGGCCACAGAAGATGTAGTGGGATAGTTTAACTTAACTATCTTAAAAAACTTTTATTGAACTTTACGTTTGGTCCTGAAGGAGGAGTGAGACATGATACTGTAGGTCCTTCTTTTGATGGATTTCCTCACTCCGGGGTGAGATATTATCTCGATATTGAGGCACGGGGCCGAAATATCGAGATAATATCTCACCCCGGAGTGAGGAAATCCTCAAAAAAAGGACCTATAGTGAACTTTACGTTTTTTATTAAAATCGATAGTCTTCTAAGGTGAAAATACATTCGTTAGGATGGTAATAGATGTGGAAATACTATTTCAAAAAGAGCGAGATCATGTTAAATATAATATTTCTTAACGAAAAACTTAACACAATGAGATCTGCAGTGATGGAATGAAAGATATTGAGATAAAAAATATTTTACATTGCAACTTGACTGAAGTGTTTATCGCAATGTAAATATGAAGCCGTAAATGTGCCAATCATTTTTTTTTCTTTATCTTCTGGAATTTTTTTAAAACTTGACTAATTTTTTTTAGTTCGATTTCTCATACAAAGCACAAAAAAAAAATTATCGAGGCGAGGAGACCCTAAAATGAAAAGGTGTAAGGCCGGATATAATTTTTACATTCAAAACAGACGAACTAGAAAATTGGGATTCGGAGGCAGCAGATCTCTTTCGGAAACGATTTTTTTTTCCTCGTCTCTCCTTTGTTTGGTGAATGTGTTGAGCCGCTAGGAAATGTTTATTTTGACGGCGCTTTTTAACATAGAGGCACCGCGGTCATACGAAGGAAAAGGCACCACCTTTTTTTTTTTTTGTTCTCCACATTTTGAAGAATACAAGCAATTGGTTGAGTTGTCACATTGATCAGAGCTGAAGGCAGCAGCCAGCTTCTAATATATACTTCAAAGGACGCAATCAAGCGTAAGGAAAATTCACTTTTCATTCGAAATCCTTTGTGTAAGAACGCGAAATATTGAAGAACTCTGTTTAACAGAAAAGAAAACAACAAAGAAATGGAATATCCTTTGTCACTACTTACAAATTTAGTTAGCTCTGTAATAGAAGGAATTAATTTTAATATCAGGCTAATATATTAAGACTGAAATAATAAAAAAATGAAGACCATATTTAAGACAAAATTACTTTAAAAGGACTAATCTTTCATCAATTCATTAAAAGAATAATTTCATTATAATGAACCAGAAGACAATTTTTAATAGGTTACTATGTCTTTAGATAGAAGGACTTTGAATGTATCGAACTCTGTTAAAGAAAATTTAACAGATTTCTACATTCTCAAACATAATAAATAATATCTTAACAACTATTTCTATAGAAATCATTATGTAATATCTTCGTCCATTATATAATATGTTGTTTGAAAGAGATAATTTCTACAGTGAAATTATTTCTCAGGACGGATTTGATTGCATTTTTTTTTATAATTAGCAATACTTTACTGTCTAGATGTTTCCAAATTTATTCCGTGCAGATTACCTGCTAGAAATGAAGTGATAAAGATATAATGTAAAGAAACCCATTAATATTAGATATAGAACTTCATAAGATAATAGGGTTAATAAAAATTATTTAATATTAGGTATAGCATGTTTCGCAACAACGTTTTTACTGCATTTTCAAGTAAATACAAATGAATAACATTAAAACAATATAAGAACATATTATATCAAATTTCAAAAATAATTAACAACAATTCTTAAGAAACAATATAACAAGATAAACTGTAAACTGAATGTTAACAAAAAGCTTTCATGAACTTAAATCAAAAGATAACAAAAGTTTTAAAAAAACATATAGAAAACCGATAAAGTCATCATTACATAATTAAAAAGTTAACAATGAAATAAATCGGTAACAACAGGAATTTCAAATTTTCGATTCATTAATCCGATGGAAAAATTTTTAATATAAAAGGCCTCTTTTACTTGTAATTTCTGATTAAATTTCTTTAGAACAAAAAATCTGTTTTATTTGCTTTTTGGTGGTGGATGAAGAAAGGATTGTGAATTCTCAAAGAAGATAAAGTTTTAAAAATTTAAGGTCTACATTAATTCAAAAATTTAAAGTTGTTTTACTTAAAACAATAGAATGAAGGAAAATATTTAATGAATACAGGAAATGGAGATTCATTACATTCTGTTTTGTGGGCAGAGATTTTTATTGAAAATGAAACAGACGTAGATAAAGTTACGAGGAAAAAAATGCTATAAATATGTTTATAGTTCAGAAGGTCTTAAGTGCCTTTTCTGTTTTCTTCTATTGCCACAAAATAAAGGTTTATGGAGAAATTTAGGAAGGTATGAAATCATGTAAGAACTCTATTTTATCGTCTTTAATTTTGATTTAACAATTTTTTTATGTCTCTTTTATAATAAAACTGTTCAAATTGTCGCCATTTTTTAAGAGTCTGACAGAAAGGAACTTTTACTGCATTTCTGTAAAACTCAGGAAATCTATAGAGTTCTTTATTCTGTGCTCGATATTCTGTAGATATCAAATATAAAATAAATACTGAAGAATTAATCTCCAATAAAGGTTAAATATAGTATTTTCAAACTGAATTAATTAAACAATTTTTTGTTTTTTAAAACAATTTTATATAGTTATTATTTAATATTATGTAATCCTTTCAAAACAAAAGGACGAGGAAGAAAAATTCTTATTACTATAGAATTATTATTATTGAATAAATTAAAGTATTTGCAACTTTGTATAATATCCACATTGATGATAAGTATATAATTAAAAAGTCATATTACAATTCATCATAAATATATGTGGCAAAGTTTTGGACCGTGGTTAAAAAATATCAAACATACATTTCTTTACTCTTTGAACCATTTCTAAAACTCGCATAAATCTCTGAGCTGCCATTCGATTCCAAACTTGCTTACAGTGATTTGTCTCTGTTATTTCTGCTTCAAGGAGAAACGAAGTTTAACTTTTGTTTGACATTCAAAGATCTATTCGGTATGAATCGCTTGTCAAACAGATCTGCAAAGAAAGAAAAAAAGAAGAAGAGGAATCAAAAAAAAAGAAAAAAAGAAAAAAAAAAAGAAGTCAACCGCTTCGGTTCTCAATATTTCACACATGGAAAATAACCATTCCTCTTGTGTCTGCTTGGATCTTCCTCGCCCATTTTTCGTAAAAATCTCTCTTCTACAATAATAAATTGAAGGCGTGCGCTCGACAGCCGTCCGAGATGGCGGCACCACTTGCACGTGTCAGCGGCAGTGCCCGTGGCTGACATCTCCTCCCTCTTGTCCGATGCTTCCCCCACCCACCCCATTTAGACCCTGGCGACGCTCATCGACAAGCCACGGCCGCTGTTTGGCGAGTCGTGTCACGGAGACACGGGCTGCAATTACCGAGCCAGGGTTGACAGTGCGAATGTCGAAAGGTGGACCTTGGACAACGCCATCTAAGAATAAGACCACGCTCTCATTTCGAATAGGTGATGTTGAAATGTCCGGGGTCACCGTCGCCCAGAGATTTATGGCGAAAGGATGAGAATAAACCTATCAAGAGGAAAACAATACAATCAGAAAGGCTCCATAAACCTTCTCTGAATAGGATCCTTTCTGAGATTTAAAGATTACAGAAAGTTTTTCTTCTCCTTTCTATAATGAATTTTTGTAGCCAGACTCTTTTTAAGCAATGCACTTAGTTTTATATTTTATCAAAATTCTCCCTAAAAAGTTCAAACACTGAAGTTGGAATTTTTTACCTTTTAATATTTTTAGGTAAGCAGCTGTGCTATGGCTTCACCATTCAACACCTAAGATAATGTTTGAAAGTCATTCGCTATTTTCTTTATTTAATTACAGCGCGCGTGCTATTAAGGGATATGATTGCCTCTTACAAATCATTAGATGTTAATACTATGATTTAGCTTGAAGTAACTGTCAACCAAACCTTTCTCAGCCTTTTAGAATTTTTTATTCTGACGAGTGCTGAAGCCACAAAACAGTACCTTTCCTAACATGCTTAAAATATTTTATTGAAATCCTTTAATTCAAGAAGAATTAAATTCACTGCAAGGTTGAAGAGAAAAAATATGTATTTAATAACGAAGGTAAAATATAATATAAAATAATATAAAAGAGTTCATTAGGTTTTCAGTTATGAAAGGTAGCTGAAGTACTTATTATTAAAGTCAGTAAAGAACTTAATCATTGAAGTAATCCGGTTGAAATCCTAGACCATAACTCTGTTGTCGGGCCGTGTGGCATGCGACAGTAAGAGGGGGATCCTGACGATGTTGGGGCCATCTGCGTTGATCGTCGGGGCTCAGTTCAAAACAGGAGTCATCACTGAAGACAATTCGTACAATTAGCATAATTTCACGTTGATTATGCCCGGCACCACTGCAATCGCTCTTTACGGTGTGTACTGATCAGTAGAAGGCGGCGTAATGGGAGCCGCGAGCGTAGATTCTGCTCCCGTAATCTTCTGCTAATGGTCCGGGTTGTTCCTTCAGTATTGGTCACATTGGATGGTTGACAGCCACGAATCTGGTGCTGTAACAGCTGCTCTGACAATCGCTCTGTCTTCCCTTTCTGTCGTCGCCCTAGGCCGTCCGCTGTCCTCTTGTGACTGAAATCAGCCGATCAGGACCCATTCCTGCCAGCATCGTTTAATTACCGCATGGCTCCGAACCAAATATGTCCAGCCAGCCTTATGTACTCCGATGGCACATCCTCATTCAAACTCCGTCATATGGTCGTAGTGGCCGCGAATTCGTCTCGCCTCGCAATCAAAATCCCCTGGAAGTTTGTTCCTGAAAGCCAGATTCGCTCTTTATATATATCACGATGTTCAGTTCCAATACACTGTGGCTATTCATTCATTGGGTGCGAATTTTTGATCATTTGCGTATTCGGTCGAAAGGTTTTTGCATGTGAAGTTTCAGTACTATCGGATTATTTTTTCGGGGAGCGTCGATTTTATTGTCAAAGAGTGTATAATTACAGTGTGTATCAAAACTCTCAGTACAAATTTTAATGATATTTAGGAGCGCCACAACAAATCTTTATCGCTTACGAATAGATGTCCGCTGACGGCAACATTCGGTGCTAGAGGGCGCTATTTAGCGATGCTGCAATCGGCTAGGGGGGAGCTACTGAACATCTAGACAAACCTAAATAAATGGAAACAAATGTGAACAACATGTTTATACAAAGAAGGTACTAATAGTTGCAACCAGCAACAACAATACACATAAGACAGCGTCGAAACATTGACTGACGTACATTTTGAAAGATTCCCGGCATTTCGCGAACAGTTGCAGCGGCGACATAGATTCTAACGACAAGGTCTTCATGTAACCTTCATTGACTTCACTGACGGTGAGTCAATGAGTGTCTACATGCGGTTTTTCATGCATCTCCAGAGAAAGAAATCGATACTTGTTAAATCGGGTGATCTTGGCGCCAGGCACAGCCCATCTAGCCCCGAAAGTTGCCGTCAGTGGACATACATTCATAGACGAAAAAGGTAGTCTTGGTGCTCCCTATCTCCTTTAAAATTTGTACAGGGATTTTTTGATACATCCTGTAAATATGTAATATATTGGAATGTAATTTAATTTAATATCTAATACATGTAATACAATATGTAATCATCAAATTTAATGATAAATTATCAATAAAAGGCTTCAGAAATTAACGAAACTGGAGATCGATTCGTTGAGCAAATATGTTACTTTAGTACATGTTATTTATTTAGTTACGTAACGCATTTCTAAAATGTTTTTTTTTTTTTTTTCACTTTCTGTTTTAAGTTCACTTTTGCTTTAAGTAAGGTTATAGTAATCAGCTACAAATTTTTTAAGACTAACAGTAAGTCTTATTTCCAAATTGCATTAGTTTCATTGTAAACAGAATTCCTTATGGTCTGCATTATTCTTTTTAATACATACAAATGTTAAAACATTTCTTAAGATTATAAATTCAGTTATAAGTAGAATATCAAATTGTCTACAGTAACTTATTGTTTATTTATTTTATTATGTACTCTTAAGAAGAGAGTAAGTCCAGAACAGCCTAAGTCTTTTGCATTTTGAAACAAGCTTGTAATCGACTTTGAGGTTTATACATGCGCACGACATATATCGATCCCTAAGAACTTTCTCGACGGAAAATTAAATTGACTGCTTCTGAATCTAGTATTTGGTCGAATCACGAATGGAAAAAAGAAATAATAAAAAATGACAGGCAGTACATATGTAGAATTTCCGCCTTATGACAATGACAATGGAACAGAGAAGCAGAAAAAAACAGATACAGAAAAAAAAAGGTGATAGATGGGACATCTGATGAATGAACTGAAGTGGATTGTTTTATTTTTTTATTTTTTTTTCGCTGGCAGAACTTTAATTCATGAAGATATCCACTAGTCTTCGTACGTTGAATTCCAAAGGAAAGAAACATTTCATTAAAATAAAAAGCATAAAAAGAAACTTTCAGAACTGGTTAAAGCTTCATCATTTTATGATAACCGTAATACAGAAAAACTTAGAAAACAAAGTGGTACGTTAAAATTCACGCAGATAAACATAAATAAAGTAATTCAAGCCTTTCAATATATCTTATCGTTTATATTCTATTTTAAAATATATAATACTTCGGTTGTATTTTAATGTCAGCCTTTATCAAGCGATTTCAAGTCCTATTTACATTCTAAGAAAAAATTTACATTGCGAGAGAATAATAATGACATAATATTATAAATATTAAGTTTATTTGTTTACTTTATATTTACAATAAATATATAAAAAAAATAATTTCCATCAAATTGTAGGATTCTATTACAAGAATAATATTTATTGCAAAAACTTATCTACACTTCATATGAAATAAAAATATATTTTAATATCGAATTTTCGGAAGAATATTTCCTCTCTTCCTTCTTCAAGATCTTCAATTACAATAATGTACAATCAGATGATATCAAATACATAGATTTCTTGGCCATAGTTGTTAACAAAACTTATCAATCCTTAAAATGCTACTAACATTACTATTACATTTACAATTGTTTCTGCAAATTCTACAGTTTTTTATTTTTATATGTTCTTGTAATCTCTCATAGAATTTTCTGCTAATACTACCTAAATGTTTTTTGTCACAATATCTGCATTTTAATTCTTAGACAACTCCCACAGTATGGATATTATTTTGTTGGCCTTTAACTTTTGAATTTGGGAATACAATTCTTATGAATTCTTATATATTATTCTGTTGTTATTAATCTTGCATTTTTCTCTTATGTGATGAGGTATCTTTACTGTATGGTTTAATTTAAATACTTTTCTGTTTTAATTTCAATCTTTTTCTCCTAAAATACTCATTAACTACTGAATTTATAAATTTTGGAGGCTATTCATTTTGTATTAAATTTATTTTCAATTCTTTAATTTTCACTTCTTGAGATTCTTTAGATGTTGCATTATCAATAATCCTACGAACGTAATTTAATATTATACTCTTTTTTACATATTTTTAGAATGTGCTGACTGGAAGTTCAATGCATGATTACTTCTACACTTTTTTCTCAACATGTGCTCATATTGCAATGTGCTACCTTGGTTAATAATAAGCAAATCTAAAAATGTTAATTTTCCATCAGTTTTCTTTTGTAGACTGCTTTTTTTGTAATTTTTTTTTCTTCTTCATTGATATATTTAAAATATTGCTGAAATTATCTTATAAATAAAAACAAAGGAGTAGTTATTAATAATTATACTGTAGAAATCTTGCAACAAATTGTAAACAAAGATGTAAATATAATACTAATGATATTTAATACTAGGTCACTCGTCAAAGCACGGTATTGGAGGCGAAACCGGTTGTGAACTTTTTAATTGTATATAATGTTTTTTTAACTAGTCTTGTGTGTTGGCTCTCCGCAATTTTTTAATTAATTATGCGCGCACGTAAATTTCTATAGCCTATTTTATTTTTCGATTTAATACTTTTTATGTTAAATATTTAAAAAAATTAATTTCCATCAAATTGTAAGAGTTTATTATTTATTTATATTTCTATAGTTACTCTCTCTTTTTGTAAACTTATTATTTATTATATTACGTCAGTAATATTATCTCGTAATGTAAAAAAATAAAAAAAAAATAAAATAATAATTCTTAGAATGTAAATACTTGAAATCGCCTGATGAAGGCTGACATTAAAATATAGCCGAAATACTGTATATTTTTCTTATATAATATAGAGGAGAAGATATATTGAAAGGTTTGAAAGTGATATGTTAAAATCTATAGAAACTTTT
This sequence comes from Thereuonema tuberculata, assembly GCA_023159025.1. Classification (NCBI taxonomy): domain Eukaryota; kingdom Metazoa; phylum Arthropoda; class Chilopoda; order Scutigeromorpha; family Scutigeridae; genus Thereuonema; species Thereuonema tuberculata. Next base: position 18,723,796 of record JAFIDM010014012.1, on the reverse strand, counting down.
TAAGTGTTACAAAAGATACAGAATACTAGTATTGCTTGTCACTTGCTCTGTATTTCTGAATGTCTAAAAATGGCAATGGAAGAATAAGGAACAAGTGCAAGGAAGTGAAGAAAACTAATGAAAAGTCAGCACACATCGAAATTATCGTTGACTGGTTTTGAAGCTGATTTGATATTGTTGTAAAAATTAATCAGAAATTAATCGTCAATATGCTAAGATGATGGCATGTTTCATGTATGTCAATGAATTAAAGATAAAATTCTCAACTTCACAAGAAACTAATCATTTCTGAGATAGAGAAAGAAAATAAAACCGAAAACCAAAAGAAAAACTAGTCTAATACGAATAAGACCCTGGCATTTTTTTAGAGTGGTTACGACTACATGCTTAGTAGTAGAACAAAGTTACAGCATTTTGAACTACAGTAAAACCTCGCTAAGTCGTCACCCGGATAAGTCGTCACTCCGCTTAAGTCGTCGTTTTCCTTTGGTCCCGGCAAGGTCTCATAGACAATAATGTAAAATAACCCTCTTTTACTCGTCACCAAATTTAGTTCTACTTCGGATAACTTGTCACCCTCAAAAATGGCGAAAAGCATCTTTATTCTCAATTTTGCCTGATATCTTTTCAGCCCCGCCCCTTGACTCTAAGAAAGCCTAGCCCCCCCAAAGCAGAATATCGAGCGACGAAAGTGAGGGCTGAAGAAAGATATCGTATAGAACAGGGGTGGGTTTTTTTTTTTTTTTT
>JAFIDM010014012.1:18697307-18719229 GCA_023159025.1 Thereuonema tuberculata | reverse complement strand
AGATTCGTTTTTTTTTTTTTTTCTGCACCTGCAGAAAGTTTTTCGTCTTAGCATCAATCGTCGCAGAAAGATAAAAAACATTCTGCTTTCGGGGCCTAGCCTTTACGGGGAATTTACGTGTGGGAAATTCACTTGGGAAATTACACACTTCTCGCTGCGACTCTTGTCAAGAGTAGACGTTTTTTCTTGACCGTAACTGAGAGTGATTTCATTTCATAGCGAGTAAGCCCCGAAAATTTGAAAGCGATCGAAATTGTTTTTCTTCCTCCAAATGTAACTGTACTTCTTCAGCCTTTAGATCAAGAAATAATTGTTGACTTTAAACGAAAGTACAAAAAAATGCTTGTAAAGGACATGATAAAAGCATTGGATAGGAACGAAACGCTAGAAGTTTCGGTTTTAGATACGATTATGTGCACAAAAGTTGGAGTTCCATTTCATTACAAAGTGTTTCGAATTGTTTCTGACATGCAGGGTTCATAGCAAACGCAGGATCAGAAGAATCCTCAGCGAAGACATCATCGACCCAGAATTATTAGAGAATTAGCTGCAAATCGCAAATGAAAAAGGGTGCAGCGTCAATGACGTTAATACGTTTATCAACATTGATAACGACTTCGCAATCTGCTCAAAAGCGACTCTAAAAGCTTTGACATCTAAATTTTTGGAAGAAAATCAAAACAGTTCAAGAGAGGATAGCGATGTCGAGAATATAGATCAACCCCCCCCCCCCTAACAAGACAGAAACAATCGAAGCCCTGGAGAAAGTTCGACAGTACTTAACATCCATTCAAGGTACAACAGACAAAGAATTTAAAGCCTTAAGTATATTAGAAAAGAAAATTATTTCCAGTAATCAGCACCTTCATCAATCAACACTGTTGGATTATTTTAATGCCAGTAAAAGAAAATAAAATGTGTTTTTTTTTATTATTATTATGTTTCCACTCATTCATTTGCATGTATTGATTTCTGAAAATCTTGTTTTTCTTAACGAATCCTACAGCAATTCATAAAAATATTGCATTTTAGTGTTTTTTTTTTTGTTGTTTTTTTTTTTTTTTAAACTGCCCACTCCGCTTAAGTCGTCAGTCCGATTAAGTCGTCAAAAATGTTCGGTCCCTTGAGTGACGACTTAACGAGGTTTTACTGTACTTCGAAACCAATGGATTTTTCAAGATGGTTGAAATACTTTCATATGCTTATTATAAAATAATCAAGTAAAACAAAAACTGAATTGAAAGAGAAAATCCGAAAGTTTGTTTCTTATTTTGTTTTTTGGAAAATTTTATTGCAAAAATGACGACTGCAAATTCATTACGCTTTCTGCTTCTTGAATAGGATATATATGCTCTAGGCTTACTTTCTTAATGTAATCTAAATAGCCATCAACCACCAAGGATAGAAAATGGTTGAAGAAAACAACGTAACGTAGTCTGTAACAACTGTTGACAATGGTGTACTGAACAGAGAATGAGTTATTTATTTGACATTTGCTAGATTGCAGTATTGTACAATGATTCACATTATCGAAATCTTTTTGATAATAAACATTTGAGTATTTCGTGGTTTTTAAATAATAATCAAACTTTCTTGTTTCAAAAACAGTTAGCATAGTGTTCAAAATTATATGAAAATTTCCATAAAGACAAAATATTAAATGTATTGTAAAGGTATTGTTAAAAGTATGTGACATTGTGGTAGACTTTTCAAGTCAGCTTTGGATATGTTATCCTCTAATATGTCATTCATGCCTACAAACTATAACCAACAGAAGAAAAAATTATAGTAGGTTTTGAGCTTGGGGTTTTCCAAGATGGCCCTTAAATAATATTTGTCCAGAAATTTATGAGCGCGCGCTCAGAGAGTCTTGCATTTCCATCATAGTTATACCAACGTACGATAAAGGGTTAGGAAAGTTCTGTTTATAACTGTCCTAAATCCATTAGAACATTAAGAGAGATGGGAGTCTCTGTCGAGGAACTTGACAAAGACGTTCTTTTAAAAATGAGGTCAACATCCTCGCTTTTGCAGTCAGATTTTCAAGTGGATGTCAGCTTTCCTGGGCTAATTTCTTGAGCTAAGAATTCTCAACAGATTAAACCAAGATTACTCCAATACGTTTCTAAACATTGAATTTCGTCTTTCTTGTTATAATTAATTTTGTAAGTTATAATTAACTTCATTATAATTTACAAAATAAGTAAGAAACATAATTATTAGTATCATATCTTTCAATAATCTCAAAAATATCTACTTTTTTCACCAGATAAAATTTAAATGTTCTTAAAGATTGGCAAGCCGTAAAGAGCAGGAATGACCAACTTGCTGATGAGACAAACTTCAGATATTCGCGAACCGAGACATGAACAAGTTTTTCGCACACATTTTTATTGTTACAAGCACATTTATTACAAAAGTGTTATATAAATATAAAAAAATACTTGTGCTTAATAATATTTACTCAGATATTTTATTTTTAAGCTGTTAATTTGTATTAGTTTCAATAATCACAAAGTATACACACACACACACACACACACACACATATATAACATACAAAATGTTATCAAAATCCTGACTGATTATTGTTTTAATTTTATTGAGATTATCTACTACGATAGACAAACTACGGAAAACACCTAAGAAAAATATGCAAATTTGTAGGCCTACTTCATTAACATTAAATGAACATTAAACTTTCGTTCTAATCCAGTGAACTCTTACTTTACACATATTAATAATATAAAGCAAGAACATTTTTTGTTTTCCTTTTATATTAATTGTGATGCAAAATGGAGGCCACAGTCTAGTTTCGCGAACCAGACATAATATGCCAAAGAGCCGCATGTGACTCGCAAGCCGCGGTTCGGCCACTCCTGATATAGAGTATATTTTTAGCCTAAGGATTAATAAGTAATTTTTCACTATGGTTATTTCATTAATTAAAAATATAGTTTGTATACAATTTCTTTTGAAACGATGTTATATATATATATATATATATATATTTTTGTATGTAGGAAGTATTTTCTTAATACATTAATACTTTTATATGAGAGGCAATCGAAAAGTAATTTGAGATTTTTTCCATGAAAATTTTAATTATTACACAGATATAAAGATATACACATGAAAGGGCTAATGTAATTTAATTGACTACTTTCTCATTAGATGGCATACATGTATATTAACCCGGTTTAACGGGGCCGGGGGGGGGGGCTGACTGGGCTGCAGCCAGAGGACCCTATTATTTTAGGAGCACCCAAATTATGTAATTAAAAAATATACTACAAATAAAAAGTTAACGAGGAATTCGCATGGGTACATTTATGTCACATTCGAATTTATAAGTATATTGGCTCGATTGGACTTATTGCAATCGAGCGTCACATTTAGTCCCTTGTATACAGTCAGTGCTTTTGATATGTGTGCCAATTAAAAATGCAATTTATTTTTGGAGTTTTTCAATTTTTTTAACACTTTGTGTGGTGTACCAATTACGTATATCTGACCAGATTAGGATCCCTTTTTACTAGTAAATAGTAAATAGTTTGTTGCAAGGGCCCCCGACAAAATTTTCAGCCATGGTCCTCATGCAAGCTTTATCCGCCACTGTATGTATTATCTCTAGGGTACGTCACAGCTGTTCCAAAATGGCAGGTGTCATAACGACGTTCAGTGAGATTGAGATCCGAAGAGTCATACGACTTTTTGTGGCAAAGGAAAGAAACCTGATGAAATTTATCGTGCAATCTAGATGATATCTTGACATTTACGAATGTATGCAATTGGTGAGCAAAGTTCACAGCGGAACGCACAAGCGTATTCAATAAAGATTGGCAGACCACGACCATTCCACATAGATTCCAACATCGACGTCGTGAAAGGAATGATTAAAGAGAATGAACGTAAAAATCAAAGACATATTACAGGATTCAGACATATCGTATAGAACTGTTTTTGATATTTTCCACGAATCCCTTCAACACCAAGGTGCGTACATGGAGAACAGAATGGGTTACAGCCTTAAACATTTGCTGCGTTACCAACGTAAAGGAAACAGCTTCCTGTATCGTCACAGGAGATGAAATATTGGCGTTTCATTTCTCACCCGAAAGGAAGCAAGAAACCAAAACTGTCCTCCACCAAAAAAGTTTAAAGCTGTACTGCCGGAACGGTGATAGTAATTGATTTTTGGGACAGCCAAGTTGTTCCCCTTATCGATTGACTTGTTCTCCGTAAAGTCAAAGTGTCAATGGTTATTGTGAAACACTGAAAGACTCAGAGCTGCCACTCGCTGAAAACATCCAGAGTCCGATGTGTTGTTGCTGCACGACAACACCCGTCTCTATGTTGCTGCACTCGTAATCACCAAGCTCCAGGCAATGGGAAGTTGTCAAACAGGTTGCCTATGTCCAGACTTCCCAGTAAGTGATTACTTCCTGTTCGGCCCAATGAAGAGGCACCATACAGCTTTATATCTGTGTAATGATTACTAAATTAGTTTACTTAACTAATTTAGTTTACTTTCCTAAATTAGTTTTCGATCGCCCCTCGTATATAGGAATTAATATAATGTTGTTAGAAATATATTTTATACATTAATTATTTATTAACTATTTTTGATAATTAGAGGTCTTCAAACATTATTAAAATATTCTTGATTTTGATTTCAGTTTACAAGTTCAGAAGTAAACTAACTTAAGAAAAAAATAACAACTTAAGTGTTGCGTATGTTTATAATGATATCAGTAAGCATCGTATGTATGGAATATCTAGTCTCAAAGCTAATCCTAGTTCCCTAGCATGTGGACGACTTAGCAAATTTTCCTTTTTTTGTTGTAGTTGGAAGATTGACGACATTAAGCAGGACTGAGTGTTTTCATTACTTGCTATAGCATTGTTAGGATCTGAATAGTACTATTAAAATGTCGACATGATTGTCGATGCGTGGGATCAGATCATGTAATATAATATCTAAAAGACGGATTCATAATATGCAAATCAAATCATATTTTTATAAAATTAAAAAAAAATCAATGTAATTTGCACTATGGAAGGAAAAGGAATCCCACCACAGTATTTTGTCCCGTGTATACTTATGAACTATGTCGACCACTAATGATGTTTTGCCGTGTGATCCCATTGGCCATGGGCGCTGCCTATCCAGGAACGCAAGTGCTAAATGGATTACTGGCCACACAAGAGTAGGTGACCAGGCTCTTGGTGGAAAATATACGACTGGAAGACCTTGAGTTAAGAAGATGATGGCAGAGATGAAGATAGATACATGAAATGTGCGAGGACTTAATAAAATGCAAACTCCAGATAATTGAGAAATGCACCAGACTTATAGATGTGATAGGAATATCGGAAACACATTGGAAAGAAAATGGACATTTTATATCAAGTCATGGAAACTTGATTATATCCTCTACAGATCAAAAATAAACCTTCTATGGAGTGGTTTTTATCATTCAAAAAAAGCTATGTGATGCAGTTATCGGATGTGAGACAGTCAGTGATAGAATAGTTACGCTGAGGATAAGAGGAAAACCTTTGAACCTGAATCTTAATCAGGTCTTTGCTCCAACCTCAGATTCGGAAGAAAAAGAGCTAGACAATTTTTATGCACTTTTAGAAGAAACAATGAAAATAAACGCAAAATGAGAACTATTATATATCATGGGAGATTTTAATGCGAAAGGGGGAGGAGCTAAGAATATAAACCCTGAAGAATCTCGAGTTAACGGGAATTATGGAATAGGAATACGTAATGATAGAGGACAAAAACTCATTGATTTCTGTGCTGCTAACGGCCTCAGAATAATGAATACATGTTTTCAACATCGTATACGACGTCTGTATAGATGGCAGTCGCCTAATGGTATTACACGTAATTAAATTGACTATTTTTTGGACATAAAACAGATGGATGACATCGTTAGAGATGTCAAAACATACCCGGGATTAGACTGCGGAAGTGACCATAATACCTTGGTACTCGAAATTGTACTCGATAAAAACTGTTATTTGAACATTTTGTGCACTGCAGTAGATGACTATTCAGAAAAGAATCAACCAAGAGAAATGTTTAAGAAAATACGACAAATATCTAAGTAGTTTACTATACAACATCTTCAAATAAAAGATGATAATGGTCATACTCTCACAACAAAAAATGATATTATAAATCATTGGAGAACATACTGTCAAAAACTGATGGAAACACCAGATTCAAGTAGTGATACTAATGAAAATACTGAAACTCAAATACAAGACTACGAAATAGAGCCAGAGATTACACACTTCGAAATAGTATCAGCACAAAAAAAAGCTAAAACATTTCAAATCAGCTGGAAATGATGGAATCGCTAGGGAGATGGGAGATGGCATAACACAGGTAATGCGAATTTTATGTAACAAGATATGAACATCGTTTGAATGGCCTAAAGATTGGACAACATCATATATATCCCTCTTTATAAGAAAGGGGCAAAAGACATTTGTTCTAATTACCGGACGATAGCACTAATACCGCATGCGAGTAAAATTATGCTACACGTTATTCAAGAGAGACTTAAGGCCTTTTTACATCCACAAATATCAGAAGAACAGGGTGCATTCATGCCGGGGCGTGGAACACGTGAACAGATAATGATCATGAGACAGATCTTTGAGAAGTCTTATGAATTTAACTCTACAACTTATATATGTTTCCTTGACTAATATTTAGGCCTTTGACACTGTCAAACGGAACTTTCTATGGAAAACACTTCGCACAGCTGGAATCCCTGAACACCTATTTTTTCTGCTTAGTAAGTTATACACTGACAATCATTCTTTAGCAAGAATAGATAATAAGATATCAGAAGAATTTTATACAGGAAAGGGTGTACGACAGAGATGTGTAATATCGCCATTACTTTTTAGCATCTGCGGTGAGAGAATAATGAGAAAGGCATTAGACGGTTATGATGGCGGCATTGGCACCGGATTCAAGTAGTGATACTAATGAAAATACTGAAACTCAAATACAATACTACGAAATAGGAGGTCGGAAAATCTCAAATATACAATACGCTGACGATACCGTACTTTTTGCAATACAGAAGTTAGTATGATGGAAATCATAAGACGCATTGAGACAACAAGCCTAGAGGCGGGTCTCATGCTGAATAGAAGAAAATGTCAATTAATGATTATAGTTAGAAACAATAATGCTACTTCTGCTCTCATTCCATTAATAAGATGTGATATATTTAAGGATGAAATTAAATGACAAGGGCGGATGCGATGAGGAAATAAAGAGAAGAATAGCTGTGGGTAAAACTGCAATTGCCACATTAACAAACATAGTGTCAAGCTAGACACAAAAATACGCATAATGAACTCGCTGGTGTTTCCAATTATAGTATACGGATCTGAAACGTGGATTATAACAGTTACAATGAAAAAAAGGATAGATGCTTTCGAAGTCTATAGCCATAGAAGACTTTTGGAGTATCTTGGACAGAACATAGAACAAATCAATCGATACAACTTAAAATTAAAAATGAATTTAGCTCGTTAAAAAGAATACAACGTAACAGTATCAGGTTCTTTGAACATACTATGCGGCGGAACGGATTAGAACGAACTATTGTTGAAGGAATAATCTGTGGGAAGCATCCAAGAGGAAGACCGCCGGCAAGATTTATTGACCAGGTGAAGAGACTCATTGGTCTTACAATGATCCAATCAATCCATGCTATCCATCACATGATCGTGATGTATGGAGAGGCATCGTTAGTAGAGTCTGACAGGTCCTGAGTCACAACGTTCGGAAACGAACTACTGATTACAGAGAGTAATTTTGTTTTCATTTTATTAAAGGACTCATTTAATTACCATTATATAAACATGTCTAATATAGTATATGACTTATTTGAATATTTGTATTCATTTTAAAAGATGTTACATTTTTACATATTTTAATTACTGTTTTAATGAAATTTCTTATTGAAATTAAAAACCACTAATGACAAAATGGAAAGTCTTTTATTTTTTTATTTTGTTGGCAGATAATGTAATTTTCAGAAGTAATATTACACTTTAAGAAGCAACAACAGATTGCCAAAATTTTTAACGTAGGAATTGTACTTTTTGTTTCTTAATGTGTCTTTTTTCACTCAAACATCAAAAATCAATCAATTCAATCTCGGAGGTTCTAAAATTGAAGAAGAAAGCAGAAAAAAATACATTGGAAGTTCAATGGAAGCGAAATCAAATGTTTCCATAGAAGTCATGAACGAAAAATGTTCTGTTCCTGATTTGTTTATTTTTCGGATATCGCTATTCCCATCTCTGCTACTGATGTTCAATATGATTGAAACAAAAAGAAATTACTAAAGAAACTTAAAACCTACTTTCTAAGCTAGGAAGATTTACTTAGGAAAATGGCTAAGGAAGTTTAGTTCAAAGAGCTTGTATAAGTCATGTTTCGAAGATTAATCAGGTTTTTCTTCTGATTATCACGTGAGAGTTCACAAAATTAAAATACTGTTCGAATTAACCTAATTATTAAATAACTAGGAATAAATTTATAGCTACCGGTCGTTATAAATATGAAGGCATAAATAGAATCGTGTCTTGGCTGAACTAAAATTCGAATAATCAATTGCTATATATTCTAATTTTGAAAAGTTTGTTAAACATTTGTAGTTATAAATGCCTTGAGAAATAAGAAATATGTTATTCTGAAATGTGATGTTTTATTTCCCTACTGTGACATAAGTATTCTAATATCAAAATATGGAAATGTAGAACCTCGCTTATGTTAAAGGAAACGTTACTGTAGGTCTATGAGTTATTACCTAAACCACAGACCCATTAATGCTGACGCATATTTTAGATACAACGATTATCTGAAACAGATAAATGACAACCGCAAAATATGAATGATGGAACCAAAACGAAGCAGAATTTACATTAACCAACAGAATAATAAACATGGTAGTTTAATATCTATTTTTTTTACCCTCTTATTAACAATTAAAAATATTATTAGAATACATACATGAAAAATTGCTTACATTCTATTTATAAAAAAGATTGATGTGCTAATATTATCTGGTGTAGGTTTAAAATTTAAAAATAGATAAAGGATAATATGAAAGTTGTTTTGGAAAATATTTAGAACTTAAGTTTTTTTTAGTTTTTTTTTCTCAAAAGACAAAATGTGAATATAAAAATAAAGGATTATAACATTATAATGTTTGAAATTCTGAATCAAGCTTTTGTTTTTAGAATGTAAGAAATTATAGAATTCTGTTTCGAGCGAATTTGTCCTTTTTAGTTATGGTTCCCCATTGATTAGAAGTTTAAATTCATTTAAACAACTTTGAGAAATGAAAACTAAAGTGACAACTAATATTGAAAAAAGTTTCAGAATACTTTCTAGTCACTAAATATTTGAATTTTTAATTTATTTATTTATTTTTAAATTCTTTTAATTCAATATAGTAATTATCATTTATTTACTTTTTTATTTTTTGTCTTTTCAGCGAAAATTTGTCCTTCTAACTTTCATATTACACTTAAATAAAATCTGAACCGTTCACATATGAATAACTCTAGATGATAAGTAGATCGAAACAACTGTCTATCGCAGTTACATTCACTGATTTTTTTTTCTCACAGATGGAATCCTTTATGAAACAAATAGAGCCAGGAAAGAATGAAAGTGTTAAAAAAAAATAATAATAAAAACAACTCGAAGACTATTTCGATAACCTCCCTCTTTCGGTTGAAGATACCAAGTTTAATAAGTCCTCTACCTAGAAGAGAATGAAAATAAAATCTCGAAAGAACCTTCCCAGGAGCAAGTAATAAAGGCTTGAAATTCAACATCCGTATACCGGTGATATCAGTGCCATTCAGAATCAGCAGAGGAAATAATACCAAACTATTATCTTCAAATGATCAGTAAATGTTTCTCCAAAGCCGAAAGCACGCGCACCCCTATAAACAGGAAGCAACAGAAGAATCTATTTCAAAAACAACTGGAAGAAAACCTTATATACAACAACAACAACAAAAAAAAAACAGATTTTTATTCTTCGCATTCAAGAAACTGACATTCCGAAATATCTGAATGTTCTTCAATAAAGAAACCAAAAATAAAAATTGCAAATAATCACACAAATATTGGAGCCTTACAATTTTGTTGTCATTGCATTTCTATCAAGTGTCTTTTATTGCGAGAATATCAAGGATTGGCTTATCATCTTTAGTTGTCTTTAAAGTAAATATTGTTTACAGATACTAATTTATTCAAGGATTCTATACATGTTCATGATTATTCATGTATCTGTATCAGTTTTAATCATTTCCGAAATGCCACCTTAGGTTAACAAAAATTTCCTTGCAATATTTTTTGTATCTTGCTTTCAATATACGAAAATGAATTTTCTATCTTCATTCAAATGTATATTCTCATTTTTAGATATTCGCTTATATTTATTTCTTTCAGCTAAAAATTAAAATATTACTTACTCTTAAATACTATTAAATTTCCTTAACTTTACTATTCAGTTAATAAATTTGATTTTTAAGTGTTGAATTTGCCTTTTTAAACCAGTTTTAGACCTTTCTTTGGTTGCGATGAATTTAGATTGAACTTTGACATTTATTATTGATTGTTCAACGTTAGCCAATGAATTTTCTAAAAAATGTTTAATTTTGTTTTGCAAAAGAAGGAGATTTACTTAATTCTGGTCATGTTTAAATGAAATTGATGGATTGTTTGAATCTAGATGACCAAGGCCAGATTAGTCCGGTGGATTTACGAGGATAGGATACGAACCAATTGACAGCTAAAATATAAATTAGAAAGTTTAGCAAAGTTCGACTGAGTTAGATTCTTAATAAAACGTGAGTTGATTTTCAAACTACTGTATATTACTTTGTTTTCCCAATAACAATTAAAATAATGTATTTATTGAAAAATGCGATCTTAAAAATGTGAACTTAATGAGGTTCGTCAAATAGAACCGCAGTAATTCTTTTCCAAAGGATCTACAGTATTTATAAGACGTTAAAATATATCCCACATTTACAATTTATATAACTAAAATACGATGTTTCTGGTAATAAATGGCGATCAGCTGGAGACAATCGACAATAATTGATAACCAAATATTTCTCTCTAATTGTGATGTTCTGGAAATAAGGAAGGTCATCTGTCATATTTTTAGATATGTAAGTTTAAGAAAAAAAGAATAACAATTTGTCTAGAACTATTACGTTTTCAATTTCTGTAATTGGAGACAATTCTTTGATGAATATTCAATTAAGTTTTCTTATAGTAGAATCTCTTGAAATCATATTTATAGAATACTTTCTAGACGATGTTCCATGTCATTCTATATAAAGTGGCCAGAAGGCAGTTGGATGTTTCTGGAATTCACGGCAATTAATATGGTGTTTCCAGGAAGCTAAGGAGTTTGGAAATCGGAAGCCAGTGTGTCGCTTTAAATAATGCAAGCGTGAAATGGAAATTTTTCTTTTTGGCCAGGATTTTCAGCGTAATTTATGCAGCGAATTATTCATTCGACTTCTGCTTTAATTAGTGGAGGATAGTATTCAGGATAATATTTCAGGCAATCAACCATGGAAATGCGGCACGAAAATTTTAATCTTTGGAGACTCAGAGGAGGTAAATTATTACTTGTTGTAGGACTGTGACAAATGCGAAAATAGTTGGTGAAAATTAGTCTGAATGCTGACGGATTAATGGGAGCAAATGATTCCGAGGCTGTTTGCTCGGATTAAACAAAAGTATTTGCAGTTTGGGTTCTTGAAACACGACAGTAATAATTCTTCTATGTCGAGTGATTTTGAAAAGAAACGAATAGTAACTTAGCTTCCACGAAACTAGGCAAAAGCATTTCTGGGTTTAATGAAAAGGCAAAAGAGGATAATTAAAAGAAACGATTAAATAGTGAAAAGAAAATGGTAAAAAGATACTAAAACAAAGGCACAATCGTCAACAGTAAGCATTTCGTCACTTAAAGTCTGTGTCAAGAATTTTGTAGTTCATATGTTTTTATTCCCATTTTGAACACTAGCTGAAATTTCCAATTACAGAAAACGGTGTTGTTCAATTAGCGTATTTTTATAAACTAGAAGTACACGTTTACAAAATAAAATAATAAAAATATTATTATTACATATTTTATCACACTTCTCTTTAAATTATCGATAAAAAAATCAAAATTACATTCTTTAATAAATATTATTATTCTATAATAGTGAAGAAAATGTAGGAGAAATTCGCTTTCGATCAGTTATTAAATACTGTCAGACTGATGAGAAATCCTATTCAGATGTTTAATGAACTTTTTTAATTCGTTTTTACTTAAATTGGTGAATACAAATAATATTCAGTATTATTTTTTTTAAATCTCAGAAGCTTATTTTTATTATCCAATATATAATTCCGTCATTTTTGCTTTCCGTTTCTAACAGCTATTTTTTTCATTCTACTTTACGATATCTGTTGTACAAATGTTGTTGCTGTCTTACAAACATTCTAATTTTTTTCCAGTTATTTGCTTAGAGGAAATTGGTCGGAAATGACCAATAGCTTTTACATTTCTTATCACGACATTAAAATACGATACTCTCAGATTTAAAATAGATGTCTTCTTACCTATAGCTTCTACGATTACGAAGAAGTTAGCGAAAATTCCGAATAGCTCTTTATAACTGCATGATATATCCTCGAAAGTTTTTAAATACATTGCTTATTAACTGGTATCGAAAGTTACAAAACATTACAGAAAGAATTCATTTTCTCTCCAGAGCTCCAGAAGAATAGAAATTTGGAAAAGATGCTTCAGTTTCACTAAATTTTACAATCTTACTTGTGTAGAAAGAAGCAGATTGTTCCAAACTTTTATAGCTACACTGCTCCTACGATGACAACACTGTTATTTGTCATTACAGTAGCGGAAGATATTCTTTTGTTGCAGGATTTTGACGGCAATCGATTGTACGGTTGTAATAATTCATGTGAAATGTGGTTTATACCAATTCACAGTGAGTTGAGTTACACTTATTGCATCCCAAGCTTTCTTATTTATGCCTGCCATTTTATTGAAGGCAGATATTCTCTACTTGGATGTCCTAACCTCCCGCCAAACAATCCTCAATCGAAATAACGGTGAATTACAGATGGTACCTAATGATTCAGAAGAAGAAGGAAAAAAACAACAGCTCACAAATAGAGAAAAGAAAGAAAAAGAACAGTGGAACGATTCTACGGAGACTGGGCTCTCCCCGGTGGGATAAACATTTAGGGGTTTTATAGGCGATAAAATCGTAAAAAAAAGCAGTACTTTTGTATCGGCTTGAGCATTTGGTTAGTCCATTTGAAAGAGACCTTTCCCCAAGACCTAATCTTGAAAAGAAGAAATAAAACGATCATTTGAACTAAGCACTTGAACCACAACAAACAGAATGGAAGATATCCCTAAAGGCCCCAAATTATCCCCACAAACACCGGAGGAATAACAGCAAAGCCCCAACTATCCACAGGGGACCAGAAATGATTACGAATAAGATCTGGGAAATACCATCACTACGGTAGATTCACATCAAAGTACTATAAAACCATAAATAATAATCAGAAACAATCTTATATCAAGTTTATTGGAAAATTTTAATAATAAAATTATCAATAAACTGCATAAAAAATCTTTAAATAAAACGCTACAGATGCGTTTTGCTGTCTTTTATTTTTTACTTTATATTTGATATTTCTATTTCAAGAAGCCTTCAAAAACAGTGCAAAAATTCTTCTCGTAAACAATATACTAATAAATTGATTACAATACTGTTAAGAAATTAAATTCAAGGATGTTATTAAACTGATAATGAAAAAATTTTAATGAAAAATAAGTAAAATCACTTACTTACTGTAATGCATAATTTCTCGTAATACACTTGAGAGCAGAAAAATCTCACAGTTGCTTTTTTTTTTACTTTCCTCGCGATTCGCAATTTTTTAATCAAAATAATGTTATTTTAAAGATCGTTTCATCACCTATCCAATGATACCATTTAAGTGTGTATTGTCCCTTCAAAACCAAGACAATAACAAAATTGAACAACACCCCAAATTGATAAAATCGATGAAAAATCGAATGAGGGCCGTAATTAAGGCTAGAGGAGGGAATGCCGTTCATTAATGAAGATTGTTTTTTAAATGTTTGTACTGAATTTTGTTTTAATCACTATTTCCCAGGCTGTACGAAAACGAGAATTTCTGGTAGGCTATGAGATTCCTCCAAAAACACTCTGCTGACATGCAATACACACTTAAGTGGTAATCATTGGATAGGTGATGAAATGATCTTTAAATTGACAGCATTTTGATTAAAAAAAAATGCGAATCGCGAGGAAAATAAAACAAAAAGTAAAAAAACTGTGCGATTTTTCTGCTCTCAAGTGTATTACGAGAAATTATGCATTACAGTAAAGCAAGAATAATTCCAAAAAAATATTATTTCCAAAATCTTATTTATAAAGAAATAGTTTTTGTATTACTGTTATTTGTTGGGATATGACGGACCTCTAACAAATGATGAATTCTGTTGTCAATCTGATTTTGCTTTGATAGTTTAAAAGTATTTCTAATTTACTATCTGCCTTTTTTGTTGATGATCTTAAGATTGTTTTGTAATGGTTAGAAGTTTTAATATTATTGTTGGACTATCGAGTGATCCATGCCTATTAAATCCAACAACACCATTAGTATGAATGTATTTAGGAAGAATAAGCTACTGCAGTCCATTTCAGAATTCCGAAGACAACGGTTAGTATATCGATGTATGCTCATTTTAACCATTATAAATGAATTGCAATTAACACAATTCATAGTAGTGATCATCTAAGAAAGAAATCACATCTCAATATCATAGGCCACCTAATAATGGTACACGTTAATCTAAGAAGGCTACATTTACATTTTATCATCTCAGAATTCCAATAAACGAAAGTCTCAACTATAAAAGAGCTTGATAATAATGCATGTTGTTCCTCAATCATTTGTGACTTATTGTTTGATTTTTTCAAAAGAAAAGCTAAAAGTTTAAGAAAGTTGAAGAAAAGATTAAAAAAAAAAGTTTCTTATCTATTTCTGGCTACAAATATTCATTAAACAAAGCTTTTATTTTTATAAAACATTCACCTCAAAAATTACAGAAATCACTGAAATCGGTCGTTCGGAAGATTTCTTTTTCTGTACTCCATGAAAGCGGAAAAATGCTTACTGAAAGACACGACCGATTATCCATTTGATTTTTTAAAACAGTTACAGCAATGCAATGGGTCAAAAAAAAAAGTCCCTGATTGCCCTTGGAGTGTTAGAATTATTCTTGTGTTTATCCTTTTATTCAGAGGTCGATGGTCAAACGCTTCTCTTGAGGATTTGAAATGACAAATATTTATTACAATACAAAGATTTATTTTTCACTTAGTAGGTTTAGAAATGAATATCGATTGCAATACTTTATATGTATTAGGCATTTTACTATAAAATTTACGATCTTGTAACTTATAATTTCGGTTTTACTTTGGATAATTAAAGAAAAAATTCAAATTACGAATTATTGGAATGCCTGCACAAATGTCTGAAATAATCGCAGTAACCAATCTAGCATTTTGTACAAGAATAGATATCTAGAATTGAAGGTGATTTCTCTGATGACTTATTCACCGGTGGGTGGCAGAGGAATAGATTATCTCTTCTACTCTTCAATCTCATCTTTGAAAAAAAAAGATAAACGGAGTTATCAACTCCAATCTCTGCCACAAATCCTGAGGATCCCATAACGCCCGGAGATGCACAGCTGATATTGTCCTAATGACTGAAACCGCCACAAGGAAGTTTGGAAAGCATGGATCAATGAAGAAGAGACTAAAATATTTATAAACGATGGAAGGAATCACATCTTGCGGTGATGCACGTCATCATTTATTACAAAAAAATTTAAAACTGTAATTTATCTTAAAGTACACTAAGGGCCTGCAACAATCAGATAAAAATCTTCTTACGGCTGGTTTCTCCAAATAGAATTAATATTATCTCATGTCGCTGTTTGACTGGATTCAATTGGACCAGGAGTGCTTATGACTATTTAGAGAAGCAGTTAAACACTGACATTCGTTAAAATTTAATATTCCATTCTGCTAATTTGAAAACCAAAAATTTTTACAAAAAAAGTAAAAAAGAATGAACTGCAAAAAAAGTAGAATTTTACAAATTGCTCGTCCGTAGAATGGAATGGATGAGGAGAAGACAATAAAGAAATCTATAAGTTCAATATTGCAATGGAAGACGGTGAAAGATTGACTTTTCAGATAAAAAAAAAAAGCACAAGACCGAGACTCTAAGTGAAACTGAAACGAAGTTTTAATGTAACAAAATAATATCAATAAATATTACTAGGAAAAAAAATTAGCAATTTATAAATTTTAATTGAATGTAAAACTTAATTCAAAATATGAAGCTTTTAATACTCTCAACCTACTGGAACACTGCTGTTATTGATTGCAGGCAACGTAATTTGTAAATAAGTAAGGGCTACAGGTTCTTCTAATATAGCCAAATTTGATCTACTGTAGAGATTAAAAAAAAGTTACAATGATGTCCATAGGCAAAAGCAGAAGAGAGAAACTTGAGAAGCTATGAAAACAGAACGACAGATAACATTTGAAAAGAGCTTAAATAAGACATCAACTAAGTTAGTAGAAGACCAGACTTTTTTTGTTTCTTTTAAAGGATTAAAAACTTTATTTCAAAGTTGAAGAATTATTTTGTTGTTTGTTTGCTTCTTATGGATGCTTAGTCCTTGCTTACCATAACAGAGATTAAAGTTACTTGGTTATTTATACCAAAATCCTTTTAGACCATTTAAAAAGATTCCTAAAAAATTTTTCCAACGTAAAAGCGATTGAAATGAAACTCCAATAACATTTCTACCTATATTAGAGTTTTTTTGGGGTGTGTTGTGTGTGGATAAACTGCTTTCTGTATTTGATGGTATAGAGAGTAAACATCCTAACCATAAAATTGAAAACTAAATTGAGTTACCAATAGGATGCTTTCCATCTTTTATGTATCTAGTGAGATGCCCAAACTGAATAATTTATCGAACAGATGGCGTATTTTTAATCAATATAGTTTAATCTCGACTAAAAATTTGGCGTGGAATATTAAGTTATTAATCGCGAAGTTTCAATTTTTTTGTCCATGTTTTAAAGATTTGTTCCAAATGTATTGAGGTGTGTGGTAAAACTTAAGGAAAACTTTAGTAAAACTTATATTTAGGCACAAATCCATATACAAATCACAATGCGATGGTCGTCTGCAATGGTTTGCTCATCAAATATTATTTATGAACCGTTGGAGAGACGAAGATTAATTGTTAGAATAGATTTAATGGAATTTTTTCTAATTTATTTGTGATTTTTGTTTTGAGTTAGACTATGCATTTCTGCCTAGAAATAAATTTCTTGTGAGACCAGTTTATCTAAAAATCAATTGATACAGATATTGTAGAAACAGATGCCACTAATAAACAGATAAGACATCTGATACAGAATCTGCCAGATCAAATAACTTAAAATTCTTTGTACTTATAAACTTACAAGCTTTAACCTACAAATATATAACTTTATAAAGTTACATCCTTAATAACTAATGGAAGCGTTTTCGAGAGAATTTTTTCTAAAAATCATAATGTATTTTCATTTCTAACAATGTAACATTCAATGATAGGGAAAAAATGAATGAACGTTTTTAAGTTAGATCTTAATTCCTTTTTTTATTAGGCTATTAACGAAATAGAGATTAACATAGTTTTTAAAAAGTGATGATTGATTTTATTTCCTTAAGTTATTTATTGTTTTACATTAATTTCTATAAATTACATCTCTTAAAAGGAGAATGAGTTAGGGCTGTGTTGAAAGTGCAGATCTTGGCACAAGAGGGTAGTACCAGTAGCCATTTTCGTCTTTTTCTCTCTTGCAAGAAAGCAGAGTTTTATGGGAAGTCGCTTGCTGCTCGCAATCTGTGCGCTTTTTAAATTAGACCGCCCGCAGAATGTCAACGAAGGCAAAATAGGGGGCGAAGTGGCGCAGCGAGCGTGGTCCAACGTCCAAGGCGTTTCCTTGTGAGTCTCGGGAGGCAGCGAAGAGACTGATGAGACAGGCCAGGCTGACAAGGAGCAATCATCCGACTCGTGGCCAGTTGGTAGACGATGAAGGGGAATTGGAATGGGACTGAGGGGAGATTCAAAGGCAGAGTAGGTAAAGACGGAAATGGGGCGAAGAAGAGGAAAAGACGGACGACATGAATACGATAGGATGTAAAGGCTCAGAGAGGATCAGAAATGGACAGGATGAACGAATGGGAAGAAATGAGAATGGTATATTGCGATGTCGAATTTCAACAAATAAGCAAACGAAAGAGAGGTTAAAGAATGCTTAAGAAAAGGGAAGAAAATACGGAACCGTCAACAAGAAGAGTCTATTCATGCTAGAATTGGATGCTACTCAGCTTCTTAGAACTGGATATCTGTTGACTTTACTGATTTGCTAAAACCATCTGTTTTGCAAACGTAATCAATATGCTTTAGAATTCAAACTGTGTAAATATAGACAGTAAATATTGCATGGTAAATTACAACAATTTTCAGCGAGTGCTTACTTTGTAGATATTTCTGAAGAATTCAGTACTTCCCAATCTGTTTTTATTTCATATTACTAAAGTGGGCTGCACTTTCTTAAGTGAATCTATTAATGAATTACATTGTATACACATTATGTACAATTTTAGGCTTGATGGAATCATGTTTATGAGAAATTAGAAAACTGAGAAACGAAGGTTCTTAACAAAGATCTCCTCAAAAGAATTTCAAAACATACAGATATGTTTTATTTTGTTAATGAAATATATCAACAATTTAAAAATTAAACTTTTCATATTTTTCATTAACAAAATAAAACATATCTGTAATATTAAAAAACAACAACTTTGGGTGTTGTCACGATGGAATTTCGCAACAATCGCTTGCGCATTTCCAGGCAACAGTATTGTGGCAAGTCAACTGCGCAAATTTCCAACTGTTACAAATGGATTTCATTACTGTATTCCTTTACAATTTAAACTTTAATTTATTGTTCGTTTAAATTGTAAGTTTTTTAGTTTTAGTTTATTTGATGTAATTTTGTTGTTTGAATACTTGTTTTTGTTTCCTTTACACTGCGAGGCTTCTGGAACAAAGCGAAGGGCAGCCTAGTACTGTATTATAAATACACCTGAAGTACAACAAAATTCTGAAAAGTTATTATATTTTTTAAAGTGACGTTACAGCTAAAACACGATAGAATGTAAAGAGAACTATCTAAACAGGAAAAGTACTTATACTTTTGGAAAGAGGAATTATTAAAATATTTCTGATCGAATATTTCGGAATAATATTATTACATCTTAATAATAATGTTAGGATAAAATAGACAATTTCGTTAGATGATAAGAGATAAGGCAAGAAACTTTTTAAGAAACATTAAGTTCATTTAGGCTAAATATCTTCATTAAGATTGTTAATACTATTCCATTAAAATCGTTTCAACTAATACTTTCTTATAACTGTATTAGAACGTTTGGATCGTCTCTAAGTAATTAATTTGAGGCAATGATTCAGTAACTCTTTGATGTAAGAGATCGACAACTGTAATTTTAAATATATTAGTCGACTTTACCTGTCGCATCTCCACTGGATACGATTTTCCTAAATTACGCTATTTTTCAGAAGCCATTTTTTTATCAGCGAAAGGTTATTTTATGAATGATTAGAATATATTTGGAATTTCACTTATTTTTATTTTTTTCTGTTTTTCATCTCTCAAAAGAAAGAGAAATAATTAGGCCACTTTGAAATTTATGGATGATAATACTGATTTGGATAAATCACATAAGACATATTTAATATTTTTAAAATTAAGATAAAAATATAAAAAAGTTTGATATTTCTGAATGACATCTAGTGTTTTTTGCTCGTTGTCAGTTTCAAATATGTTTAGTAAATGTGGCTTGTCTGACATATTCTATCCAATATTCAAATTAACAAAATAATCGTGTTTTGAATTTAATCGAAATCAGTTGAATTCCAGTTGAAAGACCACCAGTAAGCAACAGTCGATGTAGCTCAATGTGCTTTTATTTTCACTGATGAAAAGTTGAAGAGATAACAAGGTTTATGATAGTAAATTAAAGCCGCCAAATTGGCTACAGGTTTCCACAATGGTGGTTTCAAGACTGTGCAGACGTTCGGATGATGTAACCAGAAGGTCTCTTCGTGGTCGTTTCAAGCTTCATCATTAGCATTTGATCACTGCTTAGTTCTGACAGCTGTTTCCCTACGTTCCTTAGATAATTGCCCACCAAATCAGCAGTGCATCTTAGGATGATTACAGATGGTTTAACACTCACATTACTTCATTTCTGCAAAACCAAAATGAAACAAAATACTCTTCAGAAAATCTGAAAATCAATTTCATGTCATATATTTCCAAAATCTCGAATAATGTTTTTTTTTTACCAATACGGCATCGATCCGCTCTTTCTTCAACAATGCTCAAGCTTTGCAGGAAAACAAATTAAAAATTAATTACAATTATGATGGATGCGAGCCGTTCCATCAAAATAATAACTGTAGATATCATTCTAAATATGTTTCAGTTTTTGGAATAATGTGCATAGTACGTGCAGTGGAACTAGAGGATATCAATCATTTTTCACGAGGAAAAAATAGTCGAGGAAATAAAATGATTGAAAAATAGGGAAGTTATAAATTGAACTTAAACAGCGACTAAATAGAATCACGTGAGTTGAGTTCTAATAAATGACAATCAAGCTGGTTACAATAAGAAAAATCCATGCAAACATTCCTATCGGTGACAAAGACTTAGGTCACGACTAACAGCAATGTGGAAGATTATGAAATGTAGCTTAACTCCGACGAATATTGGTAAACCCCTAGCATCTCTAACATCGGTGTACTCCTACAACCTTCCATCTTATGAGTTAAACATTTCCAGATGTAGAACTATCGTTAACTTCACAGAAATTGTTTGATCTTAGAGCAAATACAGTTTCTACCGCTTAACTAAAACTGATTTTGAATTTAACTCCTTGTGTCACTCTCTGCAATTCTTCATGGATTCAATATATCTACATTATCATGTTTTCTACATCACTCCAAAGAAAATGAAGTGGCTATGCTTAGGCCTAATTATTAAGTACTTATACACGATTTGCATTTTAACCATATTCTAATACTATGGATAAAAAATGTGGAATTTCTAAATATTTTTGCAGAGTTATACTAGTAGTCCGCGTATGGACGAATAAACAGTTTTAATAATTTATGTGCAATGTAATATGTATTTATAATTTGTATTCTTATCCTATGTTAGGTAAGTAAGGTTCTTGAGCTCTTGTTGTGGTAACAACGATTCACTTATACAGTATATTACTTAAATTGATTACATACAGTACGTAATTAGAAAAATTAATGTGGTATAATTACTTCGATTTTTTATTTACTTATGTCAATTGCATTAATTTATAAACAAATCAAAAACATCGTTTCTTACAGTATTAAACATCTTTATGGTTTCTCAATATTTCTACACCCTGAACGGGTATTTTCTTCACTTATATCAAATGCATTAGTTTCCTTTTATATTTGACTTACTTAAGTCAATTGCATTACTTTACTTTAATATTTGACTTACTTATGTCAATTGCATTAATTTCCTTTAATATTTGACTTACTTATGTCAATTGCATTAATTTACTTTAATA
>JAFIDM010014012.1:18684595-18697297 GCA_023159025.1 Thereuonema tuberculata | reverse complement strand
CTTTAATATTTGACTTACTTATGTCAATTGCATTAATTTACTTTAATACTTGACTTACTTATGTCAATTGCATTAATTTACTTTAATATTTGACTTACTTATGTCAATTGCATTAATTTACTTTAATACTTGACTTACTTATGTCAATTGCATTAATTTACTTTAATATTTGACTAATCTATGTAATAGCATTAAATCAGAAAAAAAGGGATTATTGTGATTTGAGACATGAAATTTCTCAAAATATTTTTCATTTGCAGTTCAATTCCTTCTGTTAAAGTACAGGAAAACTGGCCAATTGCATCGACTGTCCTTTCGCGAAGCTTAATTCCTCTTTTTGGACAGTAATTTCCGTATTCCGAATTGGTAATTTCCCATCCTACTCCTGCTACAGATTTTTAATGGCCTCGATATGACTTTCGAACCAAGGACTGCAACCATTTGTGTTGGAACCAGGAATTACTGTCGTTGTAATATCCGGTTGTAGAGGTTAGTTGTTGGTCTCCGATTTAATATTAATTAATAAGGATCATCATTATGTTTCACGGATAATTTATAATTGCTACTATTTATGTTATTATTTTTAATATTTATTATAAATAACGATATTTCAATACACGTACAAGAAAATATGCAATTATTAAGTAAATTAATTAAAAAAGGATGTTTTCAGATCAGAATTTGTTATGAATAATTCTCTTTTTGTTGTTGTTGGTTATTTTTTGTTATTCTGTATTATTGATTTTTCTGTTGGAGTTGCTAATTTCTGGATTGCGGTTTATTCTTTTTGTTTTCTTAGATTTATTGAAATTCAGATTTTATAGATTTTTTATATTATTTATATTTTGATAAGTTCCTGTCTTTTGTTTTCTTTTCTACACTCACTTCTAGAAGAAGAGGAAAAATGTTAATTTCCGTAAGAGATCTGAATTAAAGAAGTTGAAATTTGCTGCAAAGGTAGAAGGAAGTATGCAAATTATATAGATAACAGCCAATCACGGTTTCGCGTCGAGAAATATGCAAAACAGGCAGTCGCATAAGAAGCCGGCATTACAGCATGAAGGGTTACAGGAGTTGCATGTAAGTGCTTTTGAAAGGTGTTTAGAACGTTCGTACGATTTGTTTTCAAGCTAGACGTGTTTCTATGGCTTCCAGAAGACGAATGGAAGATTCTGAGCGCTGGCGGGCTGTCGGACGCATTGGAACAGGACAGTCTATAACAGATGTTGCTCGTTTCTTCGGTGTTCATCATTCCGTCATTTCACGATTATGGAAACAATTCCAAACCAGCCAAACAGTTGTCCGAAGACCTATAGCCGATCGTCCAAGGGTTGCGACCCTCGCGGAAGATCGATATATTGCTATTGTAGCCAAGCGGAATCAAAGATCGACCTCCACACGTGTGACATCTATGGTTGTAGCGGCCATTGATAAGACGATATCTGCCACTACTGTTCGTCGAAGGATACACATGAATGGTCTGTACGCCCGAATACCACTAGTTTGTGTTCCTTTATCCGTCCAATCCAGAGAGGCACGATTACAGTGCTTCCGCCAGCATCTGAATTGGACTATGTCTGATTGGGATAACGTTATGATCACAGATGAGTCCAGATTTGCCCTACAACCAGATGATAAGCGTGTAAGGGTCTGGAGGGAACAAGACACACGCAATCGGCCCCAGAACATCACCGAACATCACGCATTCCGCGGTGTAAGCATCATGGTCTGGGCAGGAATTTCATTGGGATATCGCACCGACCTGCACATCTACAGGCGAGGTTCTGTGACGGCTGTACGGTATCGAGATGAAGTCCTAACCCCATTGTGAAATTGTACGCTGCAGCAGTTGGGCCTTCTTTCGTTTTAATGGACGATAATGCGCGTCTCCATAGAGCTGGCATCATTGGCGACTTTCTGGAGAGTGAGGGGATTGCGCGTATGAAGTGGCCAGCTTACTCGCCGGACCTTCATCCAATTGAAAATCTTTGGGATGCCCTCGACGTATGTCGACGTTTCCCAGCTCCAGCCACTCTCAGAGCTTTAGAAACTGCCCTACAGGAAGAATGGCGATTACTGGACTCTGCGGTGGTTGATCATCTCGTAACAAACACGCTGTTAACTTTGTATGCAGATGAGGGGTGCTCACGTACCCTATTAATGTCGGTTTTTATTGTTTGTTTTGAATTGAAACATCATTTTGTTAATGATGCAAATCTGACGTCATCTTATAATTTACGGAAATTCAATATTTTGTTTATCTCTGTATGTAATTCTTTGTTTTGTTTCATGAATAAACATAGAGCTACTTACTTGCAGCATTTCATGTCAATCAAAGCAGTACTTGTCCATTTTTTCGCATTTCACCGCTACGTGCTTAACTTTTGGAAGTGATGGTATATTTTATTTTTTAACTTTGATATTTATTTTCACTTTTTTTTGTTTAATTATTATTTTTGTGGGTTCAGGGTTTTATTTTAATTAACAAAAATGTAAAACTAATTATTAAAATTACTGATACAATCTATAAAGTCTTCAAAATAATAAAAAATGATTAATTCCAATTGGCAATATTTAAACTTTTTTTAAAAAAATATCTTTTTCATCTTTGCTTCAGCAATTACGTTTTAATTCTCAAAATAATTTAAAATTAAAATATTTTATGAAAAAACAAAATCCCAAAATCAAAACAACATTTAAAGATATTGAAGGCAAAACTTGTTTACAAAATAGATTAAGAAGAATTCGCTGCAGGCTTACATTTAATCTAATCTCAGAATATTTTTCCCAAAAGAAATGCAGTAATATTGCAAGATTTTAATAATGAAAGTTTTCTTCCGAAAAATTATTCTGAAAAAAAATATTCAATTTCCTGTTTTCTCTTCTTCTTTCTTTCTTTTCTTGTTATTTATTTGATATAGAATTACTCGGAAATGGAATCCCTACTTTCCTCAATAAAAAAGAGTTTGTACTTTTTTCTACGACTTGGCGGATATAAAAATACAGAGAAAAATGTACTAATGATTTTTCGAGACCTGTTCTGTCAACGGTCAACAGAATTTTTCAATAAATGAAGAAACTGGAGATCAATATTCTTCTGAACTGTGAAAATATTTTACAAAGGCTAATGATTTGAAGTGATACAATTTTATGTGAAAATCTATGTTCTCTTAATACATAATTATTTTCATTTTGCAAAACATTCCTTTGAATTATTGAAGGGAATTAATATACTAGACCTTAAAAGTAAATTTCTATCAATTCAATGTAAGAGAAAGCAAAGAACATTTATTTAAACGTTAAGTACATAAATATTTTTTTTATTCAAAATTGTTTTGACTAACAATGTGTGTTCAGTTTCGATCGTCCACAAGATTTCTTTGGTTTTAAATCTCTAATTAGTTTATTTTCCGAGAGAAAGAAAACATTGGAAAATGCGTTGTATTTGCATGAGTCTATGTAAACTAGTAAATGCATCTTCTTGAAACATGATATGCAAATCATAAGCAAAAAAAGCCGTCTATCCTTCGCTTTTAAACATGTTTTCCAAACCCTGACTTATAGAATGTCCCCTCCAGGTCATTTGAATTTCCGAATATTCCATGTACTCACTTCCTTCAAATATTAAAATTAAAGGAATGATGGCCTCAACAGTAAAATAATAATGATTACGTAATGACAGTTATATGCCAAATTCTTCCAGGGACGTCTAGTATATAACAGCTTTCCATTAAAGCTCTGGAAGTTAAACCGATTTCATTTTCAGTTAATAATCAATAAGATTTTTGAATTAATTGTCGACATATCAGTTTAATGTCTACTAAGGTAAATAAACCTCTCTTATAAACTGCGATATATTTAAATTCAAATTTAATATTTCTTTATGCATAACACAGTTACTTAAATAGGCATCTTTAGGAAGGAGCCTTGACTCACTATCTGAAAATTGTTTACTCACTGAAAAATGTTTCTCGCTTTTAAGAAAACAAACACGCCTGAGATGAACTAAATAACAACATTCACGATCGACCCAGTAGCAAATTCGTGCAATCTTTTATAGATCAACAATTATATAAGAATTCGATTAAGTTTCAAGTAATTTTTTTTTTACTAAAATTGTAAGAAAGTTTCCAAACTATAACATTAGTACAATGAAACAGAGATTTTATTTAATGACTTAGCTGCTATTCTGAATGCAATTAATAAAGTCAAGTGTTATTAACGACTACTTCGAAGTTTTTTAAAAAATTTATATAAAAATTTTAAAAAAAATTAAAAAAAAAATTTTTCCCGACAACAGTAACAAAAGATTGGTGTTGATTATATTTATCTATTTCAATGTGAAAGCTATAATAAATATTATTTTACCTCTACCTTTCTGAATTAGAAATTTTTTTGTACAACCCGCAGAAAATAATCTAAAAAACCTACTTTCTTTTCTTGGTTAAAGTTATGGAGACATTCCAACAATGTGATAGGTATAAATATCAAAATAACTACTCACAACTTCGAACTTGGACAAATATTTCATCTTTTATGATCTCAAAAATTTTTCAAGATTTTACGTAAAATAAAATTTAAAAAAATAATTTTATTTTATTTTATTTTATTTATTTCATGTAAAACCTTGAAAAAGTCTTGAGATCATAAAAGACGAAATATTGGTTCAAGTTCGAAGTTGTGAGTAGTTATTTTGATATCTGTATGAAGACCGTTAGAAGTTATGTGGTGTAATTTCATTAAAGATACTAAAAGTTTAGAACAAATTCTAGAATCTTTTCAGAAATCTTTAACAAATTCAGCATAGATGATAAATCTCAGACACTGGGAAAAAATGCCTTAAACTCACTACATTCATCCAAAATGCTACCAAGCATTGTCTTTATAGTTCAAGGAAAAGTACATATTTCGATTCAAACAGCCTTCCATGAAACATGAAGTTGTTTATATCTCATTATTCTTTTTTAGATGGTAACTGACGTGATCTAAAATATCCTTTAACCTTCTGCTTTAGCATAACAGAATATATTCTGTGCTAAAATTTTTATGTATACTGCTCACAAAATTTAGGGAATATTGCGAAATGAATATAATATATCCAAACACAGAAGCATTTGAGTTTATTTATTAAAGAAAATGCCTCTGTTTTTTTGGTGTATTATATTCATTTCGCAATATCCCCTAAATTTTGTGAGCAGTGTAATTAAATAACAGTACTTATTATGAAACAGTAATACTTAAGTAATCTGATTTAGTACTCAAATAATATTAAATATAGATTGGTAAAAGTATGGCCCAAACCTGCAACTAGGAAAGATGTTCAGACATTCAAGGTGTACTGAATGAGAATAAACGTCAATCACAGCAGCGCAACGTTAAGGAATTTATCAAGATTTCGTTGACGGGTGATGGAAAGAATAAAATAAAAGTAATCAATGAATGTGAAGTATTAAGAGCGTCAGCCCAGTTAGTTTCGTATTACTGAAGAAGTACCCTATGTAATACTTTCCTCCTTTCGTTTTCCTAACTATTTCGTTTTACTCAAAGAATCCTTCCCTGAAAAATGAGACACAAGAGATTTTGATAAATTTTTTAACATTCCATCGTATTTTCACTTTAGGAAAGACTTTCCTAAGTCTGAGGTCTGCCAGGAAATCTTGCTTATCAGCCTGTATAGATCTGCAGATAACAAATTGCCGAACTTACTTTCTTCAAGCAAAAGAAGGCATTTTGTTTTTTTGTTTTTTTTGCTTGAATTTTTGCCTTAGTTTCAATTAGAAATCTGTTCCACCCGTTCGCACATCAATCGAATCAAAACCGTAATTAGAGCAGGTGAAAACAGAAGACAAAAGAACATAAGAATTCGCCTGGCCTTTTTTATTTTTTGGGGTTATTTCTTTTTCATGGAAAAAGCGAAAGATCTCCACAACTCATCGTTTATTCAGTACGTCCTCGAGTAATGTGATTACGGTACGAGGGTCTGGAATCCTTTTGTCCGTGTAGGAGGATCGAAGAATTGTGTGGAAAAGCAATCGACTGGACCCGCAACGAAGAACAAAAAACTGGTCGTATCATTACGTCTTTCTCCCTTGAAAGAAATTCCGCTTGCTTGTTTGTATGCAAGCGAAATAAAGAAAATGCTCTTCCGACCCTAATATAGCTTTGGCGCCCTTCGAAACCTATCCGTACAGAAAGGACAGAATTAATTTGTGTTTGCGCTTGTTTTCTTTTACTGCTTATTTACTTCGTTCTTTTGGACGGAAATCAGCTTTAATCCCACCTGATAAGAGAAGTAAAAACCATTCACATGATAAGAACAAACTGATGTATATGGTAAGCTAGATGAAAAACAAGACGAGGAATCTCTTTACAAGGAACACAGATCGATATTTATTACTTTAAAAATTATGGAAATTTAAAAGTACTTCAAAAAGCAATTTTTTTAAAATTTTCTATAAAATCTTCTAAGACCGTTTCCAAAGATACAAAAACTGAACTACCGAAACAAAATTAGAGGGTTCACGGAGCTACCATAGGGATTACAATTCCTAATTGGAGTCATTTTTGTCTGCAAACTAGTTATCCGATTCATCCAGCCACTGATCGTTTGAGACCAACACTTCTTCCTGATTTCGCGGATCACTTTGTCCTTTCCTTCCTGTGCTGCTCTAATATATTCTGTCTAATGTATTGTGATTAAAGTTGGTCAAGTTCCATTCGACATTTTTGGCTTGTCTCTCCTGCAGAAGGAAATCAAGTACAAGCTAAAATAATAAAAAAAACCGTAAAGACTTAAGTTCTTCTCACACCTTTTTCCAAATGTTTTCAATATTTGGTGTAACATAGAATGTTCAGTTTAGAAAAGTTCAAAAGAATGATTTGCTTGCACACATAGACCAGAAGGTTCTTTTTCTGAAATGTGTCGGTCATTTCACTAAGCTTTTTTTTCTCTTTCTTTGGTTGATTGCTGTAAATTCCTTAGAATTGATTCACGTATCTTGTGATAGGAAGATGTTCTTCCTGGGGAAATGACTTGAGAAGAAACTCTCCCAAAGGAGACCCACGCCTAGAGACAAGCCAAGAGTTCGAGACAGACTTCGCGGATTGACTTCACTTTAAGTCCACTGTCCCTGCAGCGCGGTTTATCATCTGAGTCGCTTCACGTGGATTCGTTGTCTGGTCGCTTCTACTGGGACTATTTGTCTCCTTAATAGCCACATCTACCATTCTACCCGCAGTAGCTTTCTTCTTTAAATGGCGTGGATTTCTTCCCATTGGACAGGATTCACGGCTGACGGACTTGAAGTTCCGGAGATATTCGGTCTTTCATCATTTCTGGTGTGTTTTCTTTATATTAATTATGATTTGATTTCGCTGCTTTGTTATGGATAATAATAAAGAGATCTTCACTCACCATTTTATAAAGAAACGTTAGTTTCTACAAGAAACGAGTAAATAAAGTTGCTTGGTACCGCTACCAATTTTTAACACATTACATTTTAAGCAATCATTTCTGAAATGTCACTCCTGTTTTATAAATTATATATACAATTATATATAAGATTGATATATTATAAGAATCTATTAAATTCCATAATAACAATCGTTTAAATATGAAATACTGTATTAATCTACGTAATTAAAAAGATCTCTAAGAATATTTTTCGCTGCATTCTCTACATTGTGCATGCTCATTAGTAATGTCACGTGGAAGTTATAAATGGTGATTCTGATTCCGATGGGTCCAAAAACAATCAGAAGAGAGATGCAAAGAATATAATGGCACACGATAAAAAAATTGTCAAATAATTTATGAAATAGATAACAGGTAAAACCTTGATTCTAAATACAATAAACAAGTTTTAAGCCGTTCCGCCATGGCCGAGTGGTCTAGATGGCGATCTGCCGTATGGTTGATGTGTCGGAACCTGGGTTCGAATCCCGGCCTGGACATGGCTGTTTCTTTCTTCTTCTGTGTTTCATCCGTTTCACCCTGGGAAATAAATGAATCTCGCCCCCTTCTTCAATTTCCTTCTTCAATCACCCTGACGTTGTCAGGTAGGGCTAGCTCATGGTCCAAAGTTGACCGTTGTCGATAAAAGAAGAAGAAACAAGTTTAATAAAAGGATTAACTTATAAAGATAATGATGAGTAACTTAAAAAGGAATAAAATAGGAGATAGTGTGGAATCATAAGCCTTGGCGCAAAACTACTGAAAAACGACCGTTTTGTAGCAGGATGGCGCAGGAAATCGTATTTGTAGCATCCTGGCGCAATTGGCGCAGGCGCAACATCACTGCACACAATAAGATAATTAAAAAAATACAACTAGCTCAAGAGAAATGCATGGTAAAATGATCGGCTGAGTTCTTTAATAAAAAAATAAAATACGATTTAATATAAGAATTACAATCCTGTAGAAATACAGTTGACGGAATGTGATCGAGAGCCTAGACGAAGCTGATATCCACTAGTTGCAGTCTCGCCCATCTCATCAGCAGGAAAATGAAGAGAAACTTACTTACAGTATTGTTCTAGTCTTACGGTCACTAGTTACTTGCTGGTGGCCAGATAAGATGATTTCATGAAGCACAAACACGCCACAAAGAAGTTTCACAAATTCCTGAGTTCGCAGAACACATTCACATGGCGATGAAACTAAGTACGGATAAAATGAGCCGGTCCGCTCATTGTCCGTCAAACTGTCTACTAATTATTGCATTAACTGACACTCATAGGAGTCTCCTGCCTAGACGATAGCGATATCGTCCTGTTAGGTAGGAGACTATATTTTTCGCGGCTTGACATGAGTGAAGCCGAGACGATCTTTGAGCTAAACTCAGATTGTAAAACCGAGTAAAACTTAAGATGAAAGGGGAGGGGGCGGGTTCCACAGAAAACAAAAGCCTGAAATAAATGATTAAAGATGATAGAAGACAGTAAGAATTAACCAAATAGTAACGAGCGCAAAAAGGAAAGAGAAGAGTCAAGTTCCTACAGGAAAATAGTTGCGCAATAAATGCAAAGTAAGGTTGTCGTAGTAACTGGGCAAAAAACAAGTAGAAACGACAGAAAAATAGGCTGAAAATAATTAAACAAGAAAAAATACTTTTTCAAGTTAAAATAATAAATAAGGAAGAGAATAAAATAAATGAGTTAAAAATAGAGGTAATATAATAATGTGAGTTAAAACAATATAAATAATGAGTTAAAAACAATAAAAGAAAATGGCACG
Source organism: Thereuonema tuberculata (assembly GCA_023159025.1). NCBI lineage: Eukaryota > Metazoa > Arthropoda > Chilopoda > Scutigeromorpha > Scutigeridae > Thereuonema > Thereuonema tuberculata. The sequence goes on along the minus strand of JAFIDM010014012.1, from coordinate 18,688,062 downwards.
ACAAAATGTACGGGACAGTAATTTCTAAAGTAGTTTATATACAGGGTGTATCTGAAATGGGCTGCCATTCGTTGTATTCAATCATGCAAAACAACGAATAAATTTTAGGCGCTTTTATTTAATTGCAAAGAAAATTCATCAAGGCTGGCGGAAGCCAGCACATGAATTTTCTTTATTTTATTTTTTATGTGTTTTTTTTTTTTTTAGTTTAATTTTTGCAGGTGACACATTCCCATTTGACTATTGAGACCTTGTGGTTAACTGATGACTATTCCCAGCTGATGAACGCTAATGAGCGTGAAGTAGCTATCCTGGGATGTCACTAGTAAAACACTGGGTCTCAACCTTTTAATGTCTTCTAATTATAAATGCAGCTCTTTATTGTATGTTATTGTGTGTACACTCTATGTATCTAATTATGTTATTTTAAAATACATAAAATATATATCGATATATTAAAAATACTCCGAATGAAATTATACACAAATCATTTTCTGTACCTTAGAAAATTAATATTAACAAATAAAAGATTTCAATTTCAATTTCAATTTCATCATATTCCAATTCATGTAGATAATAATTTTTATTATTTTAATTCATAATCCAAGTTTGCAGAGATTCTAATTAGGTCAATATTTAAATATCTGTTGACATAAATTAAACTATCAACTGTTTTAAGTAATTCTCGATTCTCCTGCCACACAGACTAAACAATCAACAGTGAAATAGACATTTGTTTTAAATATAAAAACTCACCAACTTCATCTTCAGTATCAACATCTTTATCTCAATATTTCAATCTCCTGAGCGGAGATTTTCTTCAGGAGTAAAATAGAAATAGAGAAAAACAAGCTTTTCTTTCTATTTCCAAAAACAGAATTAAAATAATAACAATCATAAATAAGGATATTACTCGTTACAAACATGATCATTCTTAAAAACAAAGTAATAACAATCATAATATATTGAAATATTGAGATAAAGATGTTGATACTGACGATGAAGTTCATGAGTTTTTATATTTATAATGTTTAAAAGAAATTTGAAGTTTTTAAGACATTTGTTTTTATTTTTTTGTGGATATAGACATCAATTAGACAACTCATTACTGTATTGCAACATATTAAACTTACGAAGTTTATCTCTGTTTTCATCAAGCTTGAAATTTTTCAAATGTTAAGGAGAGAACCCTATTCAGTTGAAAATGCGAGATATGCATTGGATTTTTTTTAGCTTTTCTATAATTTCATAATTCTTTCCAATAAGTATAGCTTTGAATTTTTATTCTGAGACACTTATAATTCAAGGATCTATTTCACTCCTTGAGACATCCCCCGCTCACCTTTGCTAACAAATTGATATCTCTGCATTCAGAAGGGCAAATAGAAACACTTAAATCGAAGAAGCCAGCAAATCCTTAAAGGAATGTGTGTCTCCGTTGCTCGCTTCAGGAAGTCCAACTCAATTTCCATAGGCAGTGCTCAGCACGAGATCCGTTTGACCAAGTGATCCTTAGAATATCCGCTGTCGAAGAATTGATTCAGTGCGGAAAGCCGCAGTCCAATTGCTGTAACATTCATGGGGTTCGCGTCAAGAATCAGCTCCGCTGGGGGAGACGATGCAAAAGAAAAAAAAATCCACTGTATCCATAAAAGCTTCTCGGCTATGACAAAGTGCTCTCGATCCAACGTTTCCCCGGTTATGGCACAGCTGAAAGACTCAGAGGATTTAGTAAAAGCCCCCGAGAAGCACTCGAAAACTCTTGTTCCCTGAACTTCCTTACGTAAATAACCCTAGATGGTCCTCGGAACAATACACAATGGGAGAGAAAAGGGTTGAAGGAAGGAAGAAGATATTTCCCAATAATTTCTGTTCATGTTCAATAGAAATTTTTACAGAAAATAAATGAATAACAGAATCAATTCATTACATTCGAAGTTTAGACCATTCTTTAGATCTCGTACAATTACTATGTGATTACTTCAATACAACGTTATCATTGTATAAAGCATCATTGTTGAATAGATATAAAAAGTACAGTGAAATTCCGTAGCATTTAATAAAAACTAACACAAAATATAACTATTTTAATTATCAGTAAATTAAGAACTTTTACATTTGTTAAATTTTATTGTAGTATTTTAATGCATTTTCTTAAGAGTAGGTTAAATTAAATAAAGACAATTTTATAACTCCAATTAACTATATTTTTTATACACGAATGAGTTAATGTCAATTCCAGAATAAGAAAGTATTAATAGAATTATGTCAATTTTTAATAAAGAATTAAAGAATTCCTAAATGGGAACTATAAAAGATTTATAGCACTTTTATTCGAAAAATATAAAAATATTTTACGATATTCTATTATTGGAGAATAGATTTATTTGTTTAAAAAGTGCGATTTGTTTTTCAATCTATACTTCACGACCTCTGCCTCAGGGCAGCGCCTATAACTGCAAAGGAGACTGCGTTGTTATGAAAAGGGAAGAATTGTTTTGGCAATATCTTTAAGACCATGATGTATGGACGTAATGAATTCGGCTTTCCCATAAAAATACACGAAAATAATGATTTTCTCGCAGATTTTTTTGGGAATAAGAAAAAAACAAAAGAAGCTTATCCATCTTCGATGTTACTTTTAAGAATTAAAAATAAGTTTTAAACTTCCAGTCGGAGATAAAGTTCAAAATGGTGCAGTATGGTCAACAAATTGAAAGTAAAAAAACATTTTTTAAATTTATTTTTAAATTTTTAAAATAACTAACTCACGTTAAAATCAATTTCATCAAATCTTTTAATAATATATTTTTCAGTATAATATCATTTCGCTATTAAGAGAATTCTTTACTTATTAAGTTTATCAGTGAATTGATGTTTAATATTTCTAATCTATTGAACATGTTTAAATAAGATTTTAAATAAATTAAATTTCAATTTTAAATTGCAAGAGAATAACGGATTTGAAAGAAGACAAAAGCTCTACATTTAGGAAGTAACTGTTGTTCATAATTTAAAATTGATCCGATCTAAGACTTCGTACAATGATTCGAATTCAAACGAAAATGTTCGACACCAGATACTTTAAATCTTTCCCAACTTTAATTTTTAACAAACAATCGTTTATTACATAATCACTTTTACTTTTATGTAATCGTTTATTACATAATATTCATCAGAATAAATGTGAGGGAGATTGTCTCAATTGCGACTCGAGTACATTTTGTATGTATGTATGTATGTATGTATGTATGTAATGAAGGTGGGTGGCAGAAGCCAAGCACTGCGACCAGAGGTCTATTTATAAGCTCGGGACATTACCTCTGAGCAGATCTGCCATTTAGTTATGATTTCTCATTTAATAACATCTTGTATTTCTCATTTAGTAACATTTTGTATTTATCATTTAATAATATTTTGTATTTCTCATTTAGTAACATTTTATAGTTATCATTTAATAACATTTT
>JAFIDM010014012.1:18669124-18684585 GCA_023159025.1 Thereuonema tuberculata | reverse complement strand
GTATTTCTCATTTAATAACATTTTGTATTTCTCATTTAATAACATTTGGTATTTCTCATTTAATAACATTTTGTATTTCTCCTTCAAGAAAATGTGTGATTTCAACAAACTATTAAGAAAGAGAATGAGAATGAATTATAACTTTTGGAAATTATAATTTAAAACTTTCAATGAAATTGAAGATGTTGTATTTTCTTTTAAATGGTAATATAGAGTGATCAATGAATTAGGCTTTTGGCTGAGAAGTTTGTCAGCTTTCATCTGGGTTCAATTCCCGGAGGTTTTGATTGTTTCACTATTTTTCTATGCTAGTCTTTCTCTGTAAAATCTACATAGCAATTCTTTCTTTGTCTAAGTATTCTATAAAAAAGTTTCTTCGCTGAAACAGAAGCTTCAACTAATGAAGATGTAAGTTTTGAATTAAAAAAAAAAGACATATTTTTGGAATTGAATTTCATACTTTTTGCATAATTCCATTCTTTAGCAGCGCTGTTGATTTCTGATATCTATAAGTTTTCGTTAAAAAAGAAGTCTTAATTTAGTGGAAGAGAAGAATAGAAGAGATTCCCATTCATCCAAGTTGAAGATCTCATCGTCTGCTCCAAACTTCTTCTCGCAGCAGTTGTGAAACTGTCTGTTCCCATAACTAGGCAATTCGTCTTGGGTTCATCGCGTGGGAGACGACGTGTCGGCCGATTCGTCTCTCAGCGACCGACAGACCAACCTTAACCAGAAGCCATTCTTTGTAGGATTACGACCAACTACTGCCTCACTATTCATTTCGGCAACGGATTCCCTCCTTCCTCCCACGCGTCATAAAAATCGGAGCAAAGACAAGAGATAGCGAACGATGTTATGCCCGAGAAGATTGTCAACATCTCTGGATGCCTTGGGAATGTCTTTACGAAAACCCGGAAAAAAGATCTGGCAAAGATTTAAATTCTAACCAGAGTTTCGACAACTTTGACAAAGCGTTCTTCTTTAGGTAAAGAGCCTTTAAAATAAAACAAGGAAATTACTTACCAACGATCGCATAAAAAAAGCACTTTAAAATTAAAAGATTTTAATCATTTATAAAATTTTGAGTATATATTTTTTCAGTAAATTCTTTTGTTCATTTATTTACTGGGAAATAGTTTATTATATTATATAATAATAATAATAATAATATAATATAATATATAATTTATTTACTATCTGTCAATCTGTGACTTACATCAAAATTACAATAGTTACGACCACGAACTTAAATTACTTTAAATTATTATAAAAATTTGAATCACTATGAAACTTTTTTTTTTACATATTATCAACATTTAATAAATATTAAATTTCTCTAGTTATTATAAGTATTTAATATATGTAATAAACTTAGATGGGTTTTATAAAAATTAGATAAATTATAAAAAAAGTCGACTTCGATATAAATAAATATAGCAATAAAAAGCAAATACCAAAGCTATTAAGATATTTCAAACAAATCGGCAAAGTACATTCTAAATCTAACGCTCTGATTATATGTACCACTCTAATGATAAACAGAAAATAATCAATCTATTATTTTTGTTTATTGTTGAAAAGAACTCTGTACTGGTAGAAGAGTTCTTTACTTTCCTGGCAAACTGAAGAGAAGAGATGATTGTTGCAAGTAAGGTTTTCGATTAATATTGATCAGAAAAGGATCGATTTTTTTTTTATTTTCTTATGTTATTATTATTATAATTGTTTAAAAGTTTCAAACATTGGGTTTCCCCAGCAAAGACAATATGGAGATCAAGGACCAAAGCACATATTGTCAAGTGTAAAGAATTGTGCAAGGAGCATTAGGGATGTGTGGTTGGGTCCATAAATTTCCGAACTATGCATGTTGTGTTGAGTACCACAGCATTCTGGAGTTGTGCAGAAGTGTTTTTGTGAAGTCGTAGTGTGCTGAGGCTGTGGTGCAATATGTGAGGCACCAGACCAGTGGCAGACAGAACGATTGGTACAACACGTACTTGATCCTGCCTCCACTGCTTCTGGAGCTCGTGTGCTAGATCGGTGTTTTTACTGATCTTGTCTGCGTGAGTTTTCTGCATGTTCTTGCTGACAGGCAATGAATATCAATGAGATAGGTCTGTTAGTTGGCCTTATCAACAAGTGTGATGTCTTGTTATTATTATTATTATTATTATTACAAATGGTCAATTGGTCGAAGAGTCAACCTCTATTGAATGACGTGACAGTGTTTTTCCTTAAGCCTATTCCTTACGAACTATTCTCGATCTTATTTTTTAGCGACTCCATAGGAAGGAACTGTTAGGATTCCGGTATCTATGAATTACACCCTCTACAGTCCAAATGGGGAATCGGAGCCCTATGAGTCAAACCTAGTTGGACTCCCCATGGCTTGGAAGTCTGGGAAAAAATTCAACTTCCGGTCCAACCCATTTCCGATTTTAGGTATCTGTTGACCTGGTTCTGAAAGTTATGGCCAAAACTGAGTTCTATCTACACTGAATTGACTATGCTGAGAATGAATACGAGACCCCATTCTCAATGTGACCACTTACGGTTCTAGACTGCCTCTGCCCACTTACTACGGTCGCCAAATGATAGAAAATGGGGTCTAGACATACTATTTAGATCACCATGCGGGCATCGCTTAAAAGTGTGCTTTACGCTTGAATTACAACGGCTTAAATGAATGAATTTTACGTCAACAGTAGTATTCCTTTTAACAATGCGCGCCTTGGATAGATTGTAAATTGAGTCTGACTGTATTTGTACAAAATTGTGAATTGACTTTTTAAAATAGATGTCCTATTTAAATCAAACCATTCTTTTAGTATAAGAATTGCTGCACTACAACATAATTTTTTAAACATTTTAAGCATTTATTATAGTAATAAAAATAATAAATAAAATCATGTTGAAATACACAAAAAAAAATCTTTACTTGTAAAGAAAAAAAGCCTATTTCTTTATTTTTATAGCCATTTAGAAATTTCTTAAAAATATTTTGTTATAACTAAACGAAAACAAGCCAATTCAGACATTTATTGAATTCAGATATTTATTGAATTTTTTTTTATTAAATTTACCATTGAAATCCCTGAGTCAAAACAAAAAGAAAACTTGTCGCCAAAATAAGTAGAAAGGCAAACTACAGGAAAAATAGCAAATAAACTGTGCTGCTGCCTGGTGGACAATCATGAAATTAGGGCAGCTTTAAACAGGACAAATTAAATGATATTTCAGAACTAGGAAACTGGAGAGAAATCTAATTTCTTGATAACAATTTAACAATTGATAATGAATGTGAGTTATTTGGAAATTAAAATTACGAGAAACATAGAAAACCGTCAACAATTCTGTTGCGAGTCTAAAATCTCTTGAATTCTGTTGGTTATTTCTCAAAAGTTAATGGACTACGAAACATTTAACCGTGTAATGTTTTAATTTTTAAATATTGTTATTTCAAAGTTTGCTGTCTTTCATATTTTAAGTTCAACATTTCCACACACGTTAATACACAGCATTAATGGAATATTTTCGTGTTTTCCATTTTCTTGTAATTAATTCGAGAAAATTATGTTTCTAGCTTTTTTATTATCACTTAAAAACAATAGCTGTAACTTCTCAACATTGAGAAGATGCAATAATTTGTTGCAAATCAATGTCAGATTGCATTGTTGTGATCCCATGCAATGATGAAGAATTGTTGAAGTCCTTTCCGTAGATCTGTAGATTACACTGTGGGTTTCATATCTATGAAGTGAGATTCTGACCAGCAGCAGTAAACAGTCAGAGACGACCGCTGTTTTATAACTGGATCGCAACTATATCATTTCCTTTGCTTCTTTTCATCTCCCATTGGCAATAAATCGATCACGTCCGAGATCACTGGGCATTTGATGGCGTCACGTTGGGCTCGCAGCTCCCTCCACTTACCTTTTATTTGAGCCAGGATTTATTTATCTCTTTCCGTTATTTACTTTAATAACTTTCAATTTTTTTTGTCCGAAGCGGAAACTTATTTGATTTTTTACGTATATTATAGAAATGTCTTTGCGTATTCATAAAGGGTTTCAAGAAAATGTATTTACAATCCACACATCCAAGAAAAACTCTATGGAACAGGGAAAAGGAAAAATACTGAGAGGTTGTTAAGGAACAAAAGTGCAAAAAACACGGAGAAGGAATTAAATACTGTTAGTATGAAGTTAATCGATTAAAATGAATATATCACATCCATTGAAGACGAACCTAACTATTGAAGAAGATCTAACTATTTCTATTCCTCAACTATGACTAGACGCCTCTTTCCATCATTTGGTCTAACAGTCTTCTAATTCTGATAAAACTTATTCTGATGATTAATTTGTGTTCGATTTTCAAGGCATGTCGTAAAGTTACCTAAAAACGATGGTAATAAGTACGAAATCGATTAATCCAGCAATAAGGGGCAGAAGATGGTGTCTTATTCATCTCCATAATTAATTTTTTTTAATACGCTTTTTTAAGATACTTTTTTTTAAAAAAATTCCCTAAATTTTTACAAATGCTAGTCATTCAAAACGAAACAATTCAGGTTGAAATGGAGAAGTCTTCGGCAGCGGCCTTAATAAAATCCTTATATTAAAAAATATAGTTTACTTTTAACAAAATACATGTCTATCAATTTCAATTGTTTAAAGATCTAATAACATGTCTCTTTTGGGTACGTTAAATGTTACCATAGAATACTGAATACTACAATATAGAACCCACATGTTAATATATATTTCATATTTGACTCCTATATACTATTAATATCACAGCCACAAATCAGCTAATTTATGTTTCAGACATAACGTTCTGTGAGAAATAGTGGATTGCTCTCGTTAGCCGCGATGTAATATTTTCATGGTATAAATATTAATTAACATCTGTTTATCATATTAGTTAGATTAATATGGAATAATCCTATTTATGCAGATGATGATTAAAATGCCTGCAAGTCTAAGCTGAGTTATCACGATTGTAGGAAAGTTTTAGATACTAAATTATTTATTTCAAATTAGCTTATTTTAATAAATTAACAATAATTTAATAAGCTAAATACTAATAAGCTAATTTGAATAAATAATTTAGTAACTAAAACTTTTCTACAATCATGATAACTCACTTTAGACTTGCAGGCATTTTAATCCATATCAAATATTCCTTTCAATCCATATCAAATTAAAAGTTAATTCTTAATTTTAAATAAAATCTAAAAGGAATATCTTTTAAAATTTATGATTTTATAATGATCTTTTTATCAACATTTCTTTATAAAGGAATTTTTCACCATTTTTTAAAATTTATTAATATTTTTGTTTCTAAGGACAATTACAGTCTGTCTCAGATTTCTGTATCTCATTGTTAGTTTGCTAACAATAAAAATGAATCGTATTTTTATTAAACGATAGTTAAATTCATTGTTACGGTGATCTAACGGAAAAAAAACAACTGTAGGACTAGTCTTTTTCTGTATTATTTAGCTCAGTTCTGATGTAATCTTTGTAATCTTCTAAAACTCTCATGTAAGCGTGACCGCATTGTAATTATATTTTATTAAAAATACTAAATATCAATACACATTTTAGTGTATCACTGTTAAGACAGAATTTTCTAGAGCCACAACATGCTCTTGTTTTGTCGTTAAACAATCACTGACTTTTCTTAGATCATGAGTAATGAGATTATGTTTTCCCCTGCTAGTATTTGCATATTTTATTTATGATGTTCGACAAAAACACACTATGTAATACACACTATGCAAGCAGCATATATTAAATGTTTCCAAATGGCATAGAAACGCATTTTATGCATTCATACATTGAAATTCCAATAGTAATGTAAACTGACAGCTAGATGTATATTGAGTAAGAGCAGATTGAAAACTTCTTCCATCCCATAACCTCTTCCATTATCTCTCCCCTTTTTTTTCCTCCCTCCCAACATAATCGTTCAAATTGCAAGTGTAAATGAACATTAACAGATAAAAAACAATTTCTTAATATCGACATGTACTGCAGCAGTCTAAATAGATTTAAATACTTTAAATTCTTTAATGTTCAGAATTATTGTTATTATTTAACATATGACATATTATTATTATTAACATATTATTATTATTATTATTATTATTATTATTATTACTTCGTATGCCTGGGTCTTGATACTTTTTTACCTATGGCCATTAGTCGAAGAATCGTTGTCCAGGATCAGTCACAATTTAACCTCAGAAACAGACAAAACACAGAAGAAGAAAGTGACATTCAAGCACCACGGCGGGATTCGAACACGTTTGCCTCGCAAAACGCCACCGCCTTGACAACAGGCTATGCTGGAATAGCTTTATTATCCTGAAAACTAGCGAGAAAACAAATGCGAGAAGACTGAGCTATCGCATGTACGGCCGTTTGATCACAATACGTAATTAACGAGTAATTTTTACGTAATATAATCGCGCATGTTTTGCAATGTTACGAGGCATATTTTTTAAGTAAGTACCGTTTTGCAATAAACCAAAACTAATAAAGATAGTGTCAAATTTTTTTTTGTATTTTATTCCTGAAGCATTAAGCTATTTTTCAACATAATTTCCTTGTTTGTGTAAACACGCATTACAGCGTTATATCAGTTTTTGTATATCGATGTCATAGCAATCACCCGCCGGTGAAGACAACCAGGATTCAACCGCTGTTTTCCCTTCTTCTCGGTTGTTGCCAACCGTTTACCACCGAGAAACTCTGTCAGGAAGCACAGTTGTGAACTTCCAATGACAAAATGGAAATCCTGCATCGCCTGTCTGCAGGAATTTTGATATCAACTGCGCGTACCAAATCATCTGTGATTACAGAAGGTCGCCCCGACCTTGTTTCATCATGAACATTGCCATACCCATCTTTGAACAATCTCACCCTTTTACGCACTTTGCTGGCTCTCATTGCATTAGGGCCCATACACAGGAAGAGTTTCTCGGTGGTAAACGGTTGGAAACAGACGAAGAAGGGAAAATAGCGGTTGATTCCTGGTTGCCTTCACCGGCGGGTGATTGCTATGACATCGATATACAAAAACTGATATAACGCTGTGATGCGTGTTTACACAAACAAGGAAATTATGTTGAAAAATAGCTTAGTGTTTGAGGAATACAATAGAAAAAAAATTTTGACACTATCTTTATTAGTTTTGATTTTATTGCAAAACGGTACTTACTTAAAAAACATGCCTCGTATTAACATATCAAGTATACATCTATAAATGTAGAAATATATTTCTCTTATAAGGTTCTCTATATGGTATGATGGGACTTAAGGAGGTGATAAGTGGAACTCAAGAGAAAAGAGGTTGAGAAGCACTGATCTAATATATTCGATTTAGTATAAAAGACTAATACTACAGAATTGAGACAACGACCGCCTCCTTTCTTACAACTTTATACTCAATAAAAAAAGAAAAACAGAAAAAGAAAATCTCATTTTCACAGAATTAGCTAAGTTTCCGGTAAAAAAAAAATTAATATCCTTTAACATACACTTTCCAAATATTATAGTTATTATTATTAGCTTCTATATAAAAAGCTTCTCTATATGAGGTACAAAAGTGATTTTAAAGATTCAAGATATGTTTCTTTAATCTGGAACAATATAAAAATTCTAAAACTATTAAGAGATATTGGAAAGCTCCGCCTATCTCAGATTGTTCTGTTTGAGATTCATTATTGATATTTTGAGATTAAACTGGACAAATTCCGCTGAGATTTGCAGAGAGTTAAGTACAAAAGAGGAGTTAAGACACTATTGTTGATTTGGTGGCGTTTTTTCCTCCTTAATCCCGTTCTATGGTTCTTTTATCAGGCTTGTTTGAATAGACCAAGTCACGATCTTTCGAATGAAGTCACGTCAATAGGAGAATAAAGACTTAAGGGAAACATAAGAGGAAAATCAATAACGCCGATGGCTTTAGGAAAAGGGTCAGCGCTCCTCGCCTGCCAAAATAAACTGGTCTTGGAGGTAAACAGTTCGCACAAGCTATGTTAACATATGTTACGCAAGAATGCTCGAGTACAAGAATGAATGTTGTCATGCGTACTAAAGGAAAAATTTTGTAAAGAGATGCATTTTTAACAAAAGAAAAATAGATCGATTAAAAGAAAGAAAAAAAATCCAAATCGATCAACCGAATTTCGAAAATGATTATTTTTTTTCCCCTTTTCTAAAAAAAAACCAAAAGAAAAAAACAACACAATAACACCGACTTACTCAAGCGGTAAGAGAGTATTTTTTTTTCCTTTACCAATATTTATCGTATTTTGTGGAACGATGAATTGAATTGTCGGATACGTTACTGGAGAATTCAGGTCTGAGCATCAGAATCAGATACTTACTAATGGAAAAATCATTTTGTTTCAACAAAATTAGAAGAAAAAACTTACAGCCTGAAATTTAATGTACAGTAATAATAATTATTATTATTCGTAATTTAAAAAAAATGAATTTGGGTGAAATGTAGGAAATATAGATAGGATAATATAATTTAAGCACGTTTGATCTACAAGTATGATATTATCTTAGAGAAGATAGAGGGAACTCTCAACAAAAATAAAAACCCTTAATTTTACATTTTGGAATTCTACTACGCTGCAAAATTTTCAATAAGAATTAATTTCAAAATCTGAAGTTAAGTTCAAAATTCAAATTTTTTTCATTAGAGGCAATAACAAAATTGACTGTTGGAATCAAACTTTAAAGTTTATTTTTGAAATTTTTCAGAATTTCTGTATTCTTTTAAATAAAAAATTTTACCAATTCTAACTGCCAAGAAACTTTTTTGTTGAAAATAAGTAGATAGATATATTTGAAAATATTATAAAAATTCCTTTATGGACGAAGAACATTAATTTGTACATTTAAAATTTTATGCTTTACGTTTTGAAAAGTAATATGTATGTTATTATTATGTTATTAATTAGTTATTAGTTGGCCGAAGACTCTGATCTGGTAATATCCTTTGAAGGTATTGCCTCATCTACAATTCTTACATTGATCTCTTAACATACCATTGTGTTCATCGCTTATTTATTTCCCTTTGCCATTCATCGAATCTCATTCATTTTCAGTCTCTTCTCAAAACTTCGCTCAAAAACATAAAAGGAATTAATTAGCTTCACTTAAATGGCAAAGGAAGGCACATTTCTGTGTTGGTATTGATCTGGTAGCTGTCCAAAAGAGTCTAATTGCTTACGTACGTTAATTTAATATTTTTCCCGTGACATCTCCTGTCAAATGATTTCATGGTGTCATCGTCTCTCACCAGGTGGCGTTTGCAAAGACCGCGTAATCCCTCTCTGCCAAAGAAATGTCGTCCGATCATTACAAGTTTGAGTAATTACAGTGGGACTTTAGATCCTTGGAGATTTTCGTTGCCCTTCTATGCTGTTAATGACATAATAGCGACAATAATAACCTTGAATTACACTGTAGTTAGATGAAATTTCGTATTTATGACTCTATCCAATAATCACTTTTAACAATATCGTAAGGAAACATTTTCACAAAGTTGAACATACATTAAAGTTGATCTATTTCATAAGGACTACTGGTTGCTAAGAAAATTTGCAATATTAAATTTTTCTGACGAAGAGATGTCCATTTCAGATTAAATTCCAAAAATCCCTTACAATAGGACCTCTGGCGTCTGTGTCCATTAGAGTAAGAGACTACAAAGGGAGATAATTTTGAGATGAATTAATTGAGAGTCCTAATTATACAATTACTTGCAGGAAAGTGAATATCTGAACTATACATCGATCACCGAAATGGTATTTTTCTTTATCAATAGGTTCAAGGCAAAAACTCGATTTAAAGGCCAGTTCGTGGACACTCTGACTTATTGGAAAATTACATCAGAAACTCCCTTTATTAACAACGATATTAAATAGCAAGTCTAAATCCAGTCTGATTTCCGTTGAATCCTAAGACTTTTGGTGTCTCCTTTCTGCTTGATTTGTCATACGCTACAATGGAAAATGATAGAAGTAATAGGGAACGAAGACTTCCACTTCGTTATATGAAAATATTGGATTATATTAATAGCGCACTGTTCGTCTGAAGATGACGTGAGGAACTATTTATTATTATTATTATTATTATTATATCGAAAAAGTTTAAAACCATGGGTTTCCCCAGCTAAGACAATATGGCGGGTCAAGGACCAAAACACATATTGCCATATTATTATTATTATTACCTCATATTTGGGCTAATACAACAGATACTGAATTAAAAAATATAAATACACTACAAAATAAAATAATAAAATTAGTTTTTTCTAATAGAATTAGTAAAAATAAAGAAACTAGAAAAGAATTAATGTTGAAATATGGAATCTTATCGCCAAAACAAAAGTGTCTATATAATTTATTAATAAAACACTATCCAGAAATTAAAACTGCAATAACTGCTAAAGGAAAAAATTACAATCTCAGAAAAAAAAATAAAATCAAATTAGACTATCCACACATTTTTAATAGCTATGGGAAAAGAAATGCTTATTATCTAATAGAAGAAATTTATAATAGTATACCTGATTGTAAACTTTTAAAAGACAAAAGAAATTTCTGAAATAAAAAAATTAGTAAAAAAATGGCTTATTATAAATAATGAAAATAGGTAATTCAAAAATTCTAAATATAGTCAATCTCCTTTGAAGTTAATTAAAACCATAATCTTGATTTCAATTGATCATCTCTGCAACTCACTTGTATGTGCAGAGAATAACTGTGTATATAGTACTTGTGTAAATAGTAACATAGTATAGTTCTTGTGTGTATGGTAATATAGTATAGTAATTGCATATGTGATTGTGATTATCTGTATATATACTACTTGTAAATACTGATATGCTTTTATACATACATCATTAAATAATCTTATAAATTATGTATTACATTATCTTAAAAATTGTCACATGTTTAGCTTTGTATGTATATGTATATGGGTGTGTATGTGTTTGTACGTATGGGGGTATATGTGTATATGTATGAATATTTGTAATTGTATGTTTGTGTATGTATGCATTTTATGTATTCATGTATGTATGTGCATATGTATATTTATATACGATTTTTACGGTTTTTAAACATTAATCATAGATTAATATGAAGGACCAAACACACAAAGACAAAATAGATATAAATAAATAATTTCATAATAAATCACATCATATGTTGCGAAGGTTCTATCCTTCGTCGTCAGATGATCATAAATAAATATGGAAAAGAGAAACAGGCTCGGAATTGAATTTAAATATAACAATAATTTAGGATAATAATAACAAATATGACAACAAATAATCACCGTGTAATTGTATTACAGCCGCATTAATTGTATTACTGTGTAATTGTATTATTAGATAAACAATTATCTTGATATAAACATAACAATAATTTAGAATAACAAAAATTTTCACATGTAATAACAAATAATCGCCGTAAATTGTACTGCAGCGCGTTTTTAATTGAAACATCAGTATTGTAACATGGTGTAGACTTAATTAACAATGATTCGTGGAATTTTCGTAAGTACCAATCTTTCTCAATCCCATAAATGATGGGATTGTTTACCATTGGTGTGTGGCCGGAATTTTTGTGATGCAATGCTGTTAAATATTGCAGGTTATTCTTCTCTATCGCTGTTTCGTGTTCTTTCATTCGTTTTTTTACCTTACGTCCAGTCTCCCCAAAATACGTGCAATTAACACTGCCTCCTTCACATTTAATACCATAGATAGCTCCCATTTTTTCTTCATTCTTAATTTTATTAATATTCCCATTAAAGATGTGCTTTAAAGTGTTATGAGCTTTGTGCGCTAATTTTATACTGGCCTGATTTAAAATGGGATCAAGCATATGTTTAAGGTTAGTATCATATGGAATAGAAACAAATTTCTTATTTTCTTTATCTTTAGTACTAGGTTTAGAAAATTTATTTCTTTGTATGGTTTTATTAATAGTTGTATCAATGAAACTTATAGGAAAATCATTTTCCATAAAGATATGTCTGATTAATCTTAATTCATTAGATAATAATAATTGATTGGAGCAAATTTTAATAGCTCTATTGACTGCCAAAGAAATTGCATTAGCTTTATAAATTACTGGTCCTGCTGAATTATAATTTATAGTAATATTTGCATTAACTTCCTTTCTATATACTGTTGTGTGAAATTGACCCTTAGATCTAATTATTAGGACATCAAACTTAGGACCTATATTATTTATAATCTTTCTAAATGACCTTTTTCCTCTAATAAAAGACTGCAGTATATATATTTATGCGGATGACATTATAATATATACAGTAGGTCCTGACTTAGAAGATGCAAACAAAACTCTTCAGGAAAACTTTAATACATTGCAAAAATGGTTTCATGATAACAAACTAGTTGTTAATAATGAGAAAACTAAAGGAATACTGATTAAACCCAAAAAAAACAAGCAAATAATAATATAAATATCACTATACACACACACGACTGTTTACATGGACATAGTATAGATTGTAAACTCTGCAACAGGATTGATATAATAAAAAATTTTAAATATTTAGGTATAATCATAAACGATTTCTTTACATGGGATAACCATCTAAATGCTCTACATAAAAAGCTATATACGACTACCTATATTTTCTACCACATTAGAAATATTCTTCCACTAAAAACAAAAATTTTAATTTATTTTGCACTTTTTGATTCTTTATTAAACTACGGTGTAAACATATGGGCAAACGTAGGCAGTAGTCATTTACAAAATTTAAAAAATCTACAAAATAAGGTCCTAAAGTTGATCTTTTCAAAAAAGATATGGAACAATATAAACAAGAGAAAACAATTTTTACTAAAATATAATATACTTAATCCAAAACAAAAATTTTTATATAATGTAATAATAAAAAATTTCTACAATATAATTAACAAAAAAGATGAAAATAAAAGAAAACATAATACGAGACACTGCAACAGACTAAAACTCGACTATCCTTGCATCAATAACGAATATGGTGAAAGAAATGTAAATTATGTAATAGAAAAAACTCTAAACGAAATGAATGAGATTATTGATAAAGATTATAAAAAAATTTCACTTGTTAAAAAACAGGTAAAAAGATGGATTGTGGACAATATTGACTAACAATGAAGAAAAAAAAGAAAAAAAGAAAGAAAAAAAAGAAAAAAAGAAACATCAAAACATGTTTGTAAATCATTTGACGTAACAAATTCTAGTAATTCCTGTGTACCATTTTGATGGAAAATGTTATATACATATATTATAATTGTGAAAAAAATAAATAAAAAAATAATGTAATTATGTAACCCACAGCACCCGTTGATAGGGACTTTCTTTATCCCTAACGGGACTGAACTATGTAACTAAAGTAGATAAGTGAATAAAAAAAAAAAATAAAAAAAAATTATTATTATTATTATTATACACATTTTGAAACACAGTCAAAAATTCGCTGACTGGAGCCTTCAGTTGATACAAGTTTCAGCCAGAAACCTAAGTATCCACCAGGTATCTGCGCAATATTATTATTATTATGTTTGTATGTTTCAAACCTTGGGTTTCCCCAGCAAAAAATAATATGGCGGGTCAAGGACCAAAGCACATACTGCCAAGTGTAAAGACGTGTGCGAGAATGATTAGGGATGTGTGGTTGTGTCCATAAATTTCCTAACTATGCGTGTAGTGTTGAGTACCACAGCCTTCTGCAGTTGTGCATAAGTGTTTTTGTGAAGTCCTAGTGTGCTGAGACTGTGGTGCAATGTGTGAGGCACCAGACCAGTGGCAGACAGAACGATGGGTACCACACGTACTCGATCCTGCCTCCACTGCTTCTGGAGCTCGTGTGCGAGATCAGTGTATTTACTGATCTTGTCTGCGTGAGTTTTCTGCATGTTCTTGCTGATAGGCACTGCAATATCAATTAGATAGGTCTGTTTGTTGACCTTATCAACAAGTGTGATGTCTGGTTTGTTGTGATGTATGGATTTGTCTGTGTGAATGGGGCGGTCCCAGTATAGTTTATATGAGGGTGACTCTAATACGCTTTGTGGTATGTACTTGTAGTATGGGACCGTGCTCTTAATAAGTGAATGTTTGTGTGCTAGTTGTTGATGAACGATCGACGCTACCTGATTGTGTCGGTGGAGGTAGTCTCTTTGAGAGAGAAGGGGACAGCCTGATATTACGTGGTCGATCGTCTCATGCGTAGTGTGGCATTTCCTGCATTTATCGTCATGTGTGTTTGCATCGTGTAGAATGTGTTTCTTGTAGTTGCGTGTGGAGATGACTTGGTCCTGTATTGCGATCATGAGCCCTTCGGTCTCCCCAAACAGCTCACCACTCGTCAGCCATCTGTTAGACGCTTCCATGTCGACATGAGGCTGGCTCAGTTCGTGATGATGTCTGCCATGGAGTTCCTTACGAGCCCATGTTTCACGCAGCTGCTGAGTGTGGGTGTCAGGGGTGGTGAGTGTTGGAGAAGAGTTTTCGAGGTTCAGGGGTGTGAGGTGTGTGTCAGCCTTGACAATGGCTGAGTGAAGTGAGGAGTCTTCTGCTCTTTGGTAGAAATGTTACCTAAGTATATGTACTTGTTTTTCGGGTAGGGTGATGAGGTTGATGAGTCCTCGGCCTCCCTCCTTGCGGGGAAGAGTCATCCTTTCCGTAGCGGACTTGGGGTGGTGCATGTTGTGTTTCGTGAATGTAGTGCGTGTTGCGCGTTGTAGTGCTTCGAGTTCGGTGTTTGTCCATGGAATTATGCCGAACGAATATGTTAGTGTGGGAACGGCAAAAGTGTTGATAGCTTTAATTTTATTTCTGGCGTTGAGTTGTGTTTTGAGGATTTTGTGAACTCGAGCAAGGTATGTGTTCTTCAGTGCATTTTTGATGTTTGCGTTGTTAATGACGCACGCTTGCTGGAAGCCCAGGTACTTGTAGGTCTCTCCCTGTTCCTTGGATTTGATGGCCAAACCATGGTCCAGTTCAAAATCCTCCAAATTCGAAGTCTTCCCACGTATTATGTGTAACTTGCGGCATTTGTCAATTCCAAATTCCATCCCAATGTCTTTGGTGAACTGGGTGGTGGCTTGTAGTAAATTAGTAAGTTGTGCATTGTTTGTGGCATAGAGTTTAATGTCATCCATGTAGAGTAAGTGTGTGATTTTATATGGTGTCACAGAGCCTGTGGTAAGCCTATAACCGTGTTTTGTGTTATCTAGTATATGGCTCAGTGGATTCAAGGCGAGTCAGAACCAAAGAGGACTCAAGGAGAAAATCCTGGAAAATACCTCTCCTTATGGGAATGGGATCTGTAGTGATGGAGGTGTTGGAGGTGAGTAGGTGTAATGTTGTGT
Organism: Thereuonema tuberculata; assembly: GCA_023159025.1. Classification (NCBI taxonomy): domain Eukaryota; kingdom Metazoa; phylum Arthropoda; class Chilopoda; order Scutigeromorpha; family Scutigeridae; genus Thereuonema; species Thereuonema tuberculata. The sequence continues at coordinate 18,669,153 of JAFIDM010014012.1, read as the reverse complement.
TCCAACTCTTCATCGTGGCAGCTAAGAAT
>JAFIDM010014012.1:18657670-18668724 GCA_023159025.1 Thereuonema tuberculata | reverse complement strand
GAACTGCGGACTCGCATCTGCAATACTTTTGCTGGAATTGACAGGGACTGCTACATCGAGTGTGGGACGAACATGATTACAGAATTGATGTGTGCAGAGTCTCTAGCGCTGCACATATAGAGCATCTTTAAAACTTGGAGAGTTTTTTTCTTTGTCTCTATACAATTTTTTGGATGATATGTTAAATAATACACCCGCAGTGCAATCATGAAACCACTCCAATCTTTTGTAGACACCCTGTGTATTTTACTAAACTTTTTAATTTATTCCAGACTAACGTTATTAGAAAAGGAAAAGGGCAGACATTTTGTTTTGATAATAATAAGTTAGTTATTCCATTAAATAAAGTTAAGGATGTTATTATCAAGAGACCGCTAATATAAGATAGACTGCTTATTAATATAATATATAGTCTTCGGTAAGTATCACTTAAACGGATTTCATGAAATTCACAGAATAGCACCACCAGTAGCACCATCTGAGATGCAGGCGTCAACAGCAAATCCACTTCCTTTTATTAAGTCGCTTCAAGTATTGACATGGAAGGCTTGTGCAATCCCATCTGATTTCGCCATATTGGAGCCTTTACTCCTTTTATGGAATTAATTGAGTCGGGTTTTATTGCTTTGGCTCAACAGGGAGTAGCCTAATAGGGAACAGCAGCGTTTTATAGGCCGACTTCGAGAAACTCTGGTCAGTTAACGGAAGCCGTTCATAACGCCATCGAAATCTCAGACACTTTCATTCTTGCAGAAACATTTCTGCGAGGCTCTAGCAAATCCCCCCTGACTTCTCGACTCTTCCGAAGCAACGGGAAAATTCGAACAATAACGAAAGATATCTTTACCAATAGATAAGGCACTTCCTTTCGTTAAGCCTAATTATGATTACAAAGCTAATGCAGCTTTATTTGGGATTAAAAATTTCCAGTTACCTAATGGTTAACGTGAACTCTTAATCTTCTTCTTAATCTTCTTCTGAGATGAGAAGTACAATGATTCCGTGAAACTTATTTTTAAAGAAAAAAACAAGAACAAATTATAATAATATTGGAAAAAGTCAAAATTCTTTCTTTTCAACTTAAATTTTCATGATTGTAAATAGAAACAAAATACACTCAGAATAAAACTCAACGTCTGATACTAAAAACATTTACCTATAATCTTTCAATGTTTTATCTTTTATTTAAAAAAGATTACTAATAAATACCAATAAAAGAAATACTAAAAAGAACTATTCATATATTTTTTTATGAACTCTAGATCTTGAAGAGAAATTTGCCTTCATATATATTACTCGTACAATGCAAAGAAAATTAGAAAAATAATTTTTTTTTTTCCCTTCAACCTTTCCACCAACAATTCACACATCTTTCTATTTATTAAAGTAAAGGAACGAAATAAATAAATAATAAATAAATCATGACTGTTTGCTATAATAATGAATACTAAAATAGCAGATTTGTAACTTACATAACTATTATATTGTAATAATGTAGGCAGGAGATTTATTATTTTTCGAAATATTCTATATTGAGTCTTTAGCTATCAAATAGGCTTCGTAACTACTTCCAAAATGTTTCCAACAGAACTACAGTAAAACCCCGTTATACGCTCCCGCTTATAGCACTATCCCGTTCTTTATGCTCCTTTCATTCGGTCCCTGGAATTTTCTATGTAACTCTGTATAGTTTTACCCTCTTATAACGCTTCAAATCCCGCTTGTAGCGCTGTTTTTATATCGGAAGTTTTATATCGAAAAGAAATGTAACACTGTAAAGATTCTTTTCTTTCCCTGATAGGAGAGAATCTTTGAACTCTTTGAAGTGCGGGTCTGTGATACAGTAAGTTAGCCCGCAGGAAGCGGAAATCCCTTTCTATAAGTGAAAAATTGCAAATTCTCCGAAAGTACGGCGAGAATTCTACACTAAGTCAGAAGGATTTCGCAGAATCTCTAGGAATTCCATAATCCAGTCTGAGAACAATAATAAAAAATAAGAATGGAATTACCAATGCAGCGAAGGGTGGTTGCAAACGTAAAAAAGTAAAGTATGGAAAATATGAAGATGCTGAGGAAATTCTAATTGAATGAATTCATCAGTCCCGTGATGCATCAGCGCCATTAAGTGGCCCAATCATTCAAGAAAAAGCGCGTAAAATAGCGGGCAGTGCACTAAATCTGCTCCGAAAATATATTAGTGTTGCTCCTAGTGGTGTATCAATTGATGTTAATAGTTACTTGAACTGCATTGAAAATGTCATAATTCGTAACAGTAGCACACACGGCAAACCACAATCAAAGATTTTTTTTAATAGGAAATAAGCTCACATTTGCACTATATCTATTGCAGAATCAAGTATCTTTCCTGTAAAATGGTGTCTAAATGTTTCCCCATCTCATAAATCATTTCCCGTCTATAGCGCTATCCCGCTTATGACGCTTGTAGGTCATGGTCCCTTGACGAGCGTAATAACGGGGTTTTACTGTATTATTTTTTTTCATCAATATATCTTTAGTTGACAGACAGACTTTATCAAATAATAACTAATTTCACTTTACATCACTTTTAAACTTGTAACTATTTAAGACAAATACATTTACAAATTCATGAATAGACTTAAAAATTTAAAAGCTGCCATTTTAAATACCGTTTTTTTTACTGTAATCAACCTGTAAGTTATACTTTTTTAGGTATACTATTTTACGTTGAATGGTATCAATAGTACCGCATACGTAAAGGCAGCAAGAAAGAAGCTTTGTCAACTGTTAATATCTGCTTTACACTTTATAGTAATTCATCGTGTGTAGACTGTAATATATAAGGGACCATAACACACAAATCTTATTAAACAAAATTATACTTCTTTCACATAACATGTTTCGAGAATTTCTCGTCTTCAGATGTGTACATAAGTAAAAACATAAAGTAACCAGAACTACATCATAAAATACAAAGAATATTCTTAATAATAACATCAAGTTTAAATAGTATCATTTTAAATCATATAACAATGCATTCCGGATTGACACTTCTGTGTTGTAGCATCTAATTAATATTAGCATATTAATTATTGACGATTCGTGAAACTTTCTGAGGTAACAATCCTTTTCTGTAGCAAAAATTATTGGATTATCATGCATTATGGTCCCTTATATATCGATGGCTTAGCGCAAAAGTAGCGAATATCCAGTAAAACATAAAATTATGTTTTGTGGCGAATGGGTGTCTTGAAGAGCCTTTTTGTAGGGCAAAACTAGCAAATCCTTCAAAATGACATATTTCCTGTGATTTTAGGACCTACACTAGCGAAAAAGTACCCATTTTTCCTACTAATTCAGCTTTTTCTCAAAACTTGCATCTTGGATATTCGCTACTTTTGCTCTAGCCATCGATATATCTGCTTTACACGTTCTCAAAAACTTGCCTAATTGTACTGGAAAACTTGCCCTTGTAACTATTGCACTTGGCGAAACGACGTCGCTTTATATACGCCAGTAGGAAATCTCGTTTTGCTCTCGTTCAAATCACGATTATTTTCGGCAAAGTGATAAAGAAGTTAATTTTCAAACTTTAATTTTGCTATAATTCTCAACTCATTCCACAGCCGAGTTAAAGAAAAAGAAGATCCTGGCAGAAGAAAAGATGGTGGATGAAGCCGTGGATGGAAACCACGAATAAAGAACATCCAGATTTCAGCGTGAAGTTACCACTATCGTAGTTTTTCAAATAGACTAGTCTCGTGTAATGTTGTATTTAAAATTGTTTTTCGAACAATATGAGTTTTCGAACAAGTTGCCGGTTTGAGACAAGTTTTCGAGAACTTGGAAAGCAACTGTTAAATTACTGAGTAATGAGGGTTACTTTTAAAACAACATCTTGTTTCGTTAAAAACATACTCTTCTTCTTCTTTGGGGCATAGCTCCATGGGTTACGTCATAACACGAATTGCCCATGGTATGCCGTAGCCGCGTCCAGAATGATGTGTTTCCACCCAGTCCTAACTTGTGCGTGTAGTGTTGCTGTTGGAATGTCGTAATCGATATAACGGAGATCTTCTGAAATATTGTCTATCCATTTTTTTCGTGGTCGTCCTCGTGATCTGAATCCACTGCCTTGTCGATTATATATTTGATGGACTATACGGGCGTTATCCATGCGTGTAATGTGTCCAAACCATCTGAGCCTGGATTTCAAAATTATGTCTGAGGGTGGTTTTTCTTCTGCTGCTTTCCACACATCTTTGTTTGTCCAAAATAGCCACCACTTTATTTTCATGATTTTTCTTAGGCATCTAGAGGCAAAGCTGTTTAATTTCACTTGGTCTTGCTTTTTTATAGTCCACGTTTCACAGGCATATAACAGTGTTGGTATTACTGTAGCTCTGAAAACTTTGAATTTAGTCTCTCTTGATAGGTTGTTGTTATTCCACACTGTTTTCTGTAGATTTCCATATGCAGCTGCTGCTAGGCTTATGCGACGAGTTATTTCATCACTGCAGGTAGTATCATTCTTAATTAGGCTGCCGAGATATATGAAATCCTTAGTTTCTTGGATGGGTTTTCCATCTATTGTAATTTGGCTGCTGATGATAGGCGATTTTTTATTCGCTTTTTGTAAGGCCATTGTCATTGTTTTTTCTGTGTTGATCGTAGCCCAATGTATTTTGCTTCTATGTTAATTTGTTCTACTAATTGTTGTAAGGCTTGTGCATCCTGTGCGAAAACCACAATGTCATCTGCGTATTCTAAACTTTTAATATGAAAATCTTGTAAATTTATTCCACCAATTTTTGATTGATTCACTTTTCTGATAAGAAAATCAATGGCAATGTTGAATAGGGTTGGTGAGAGTGTACATCCTTGGCGAACACCGCTGTTGATAGCAAAAAAGTCACTAAGGTAGTTGCCAATTCGGACAGCACTTTTGGAGCCACTGTACATATTTTTAATTATTCGGATGAGTTTTTCTTGGACACCATAGTGACTTAGCAGTATCCATAGATTTTCGTGTGCTACAGAGTCAAAGGCTTGTTTGAAATCAATGAAAGCCATGACACAATTCTGATTACAATGGTACATCTTTTCTATAATTTGTCGTAGGGCAAAGATGTTATCTGTTGTAGATCGTTCTGGTCGAAAACCATTTTGCGTATCATTCCAGGTATGTTTCAATGTCTCATTAATTCTTCTCAGTAGTATGGAAGCAAATACCTTCCCTACAACTGTAAGGAGTGTTATACCCCGGTAGTTAGCACAGTCTGATGGATCACCTTTTTTATAAAACGGTATGATGATGCCTTGCTTCCACTCCTCTGGGATTTCTTCGTTTTCCCAAATGATGTTAAATAATCTTGTGAGCCATCTACTAGTTGTTTCAGCATCCTCTTTTAAAAATTTTGACACAATGCTGCAAACCCCTGGTGCTCTATTGTTCTTTAGTTTTGCAATGGCTTTTCTGACTTCTGGATGTGAGAACTTATTAAAGGTAGTTTGTGAATGAGTGGTTCGGAGTTGTAGTTTTGTTAAATTTTGCACTGGGTTTAGTAATTTCTGGAAATGATCTTTCCAGACTGCTAGCTGTGTCTCTTTATCTTGTATTACAGGAATAGAAAATTCTGGTTAATGTCGCAAACAAAATAGTTCCTAATAAAGTCTTACACCACAGCAGTTACCCTTTAATTTATTGCATTCCTGAAATGTTTTCTTTGCGTTTTTATTCTTCAGTCAAGTTCGGATTAATTTTTTCAAATATGTAACGGAGTTTGTCTTCCACCAATCATTTTAGAATAGCTAAAAGTTGGGAGGCGAAACGACATGATATCATTTAACTCATCTTCAAAGGAGTAAATCAAACGATGTGAAATAATTGAACTATGACGTCATTTTAAGATCTTTCAAAGATTGTATTTGCTTAATCTTGTTTCAATATTTTCGAAATCATTGCGTGAACAGAACATCTACAGCACATCAACGTTACATCTACAGAATGTTATCATTTTTTTTTATATAACCGTAATCTGATCAATACTCTAATTACGAGGATGTAATTTGCCAACATTGAATTTTCAGTAGTTATCCTATTAAACATGTTTTGATTTGATATTTTCGAATTAAAAAAAAAAGTTGTAATTAGTACATATTCTACGCAATTAGCAATGCATGGGCTAACCAATACCAAACAATTATAATTGAATTTTTTTATTTTGAAAAATCCCAAACAATCTTCATTCACTTCGAATTAGTGTACTAACTTGTCAATTTGTCCTGTTCACAAATTAATCTTCAGGCGTGGATAATAAATTAATATGAAAATCATCTCCATGAACTTTAAATAAGCTTAGTTACCGTAGCTATTGCATCCCATTAATACAGGTCAGTGCTCAAATCACTGATATGTTATGACTGAACTCTCAGCACCTACCTACTAATTTCTGATCAACCTAAATGTTATATGGGCGAATTAACAAATGATTACGATTTAACGGTGTCCAATCAAATAGTGGAAAGTCTCGTGGGTGGTAATTAAGCATGGATGAGCTTTCATTATCCAAGCATCTCTACTTACAGTGTATTCCAATACACGAAATTCAAAGTAAATAGTCACAGTATGTAAAATTTCGCCACAAGAAGGAAATAATGGACAATCTAGGTTTTCCACAGACGAATTATGAGACTCGGAATATGAGCACATGACAATATAAGGAAAAAGAGAAATAAAAAGAAATTTCGCAAATCATTATGGATGAATAGCAACAATATCTCATAACTTAGTAATATTTATTTTTATTTTCTTTTATAGATTATAGGGGTCATCACTTGTAAAGCTATTCCCCCATAGAATGCCATTATTTCACCATAGGGATCTCAGGTTCAAATGTGAAATAATTAAATAATCTAAGCCGCACTATAACACATTTTCCGTCAGTCGCAGTACAACACGTAACACGCATGCAGATGTAATAACATAAACTGAATGTAACCAATGATGCCTTAAAACTTTACCAGTTTTCTTAACTAATGAAAGAATCTCCTTCAAGAACGAAACTGAAGCAATCTACTGATTGATAAGAATGTAAATTAGATAGAATCTTCCATTTATTTGTGAATCTGACTGTTGTACATTACAAAATTGTACATTTCGATAACGGAATTTGAAAATAATAACAGATTGTTTAATAACCATATTGTATAATTTATACGATGCTATTTCAAAAGAAGGTAAAGTAAATTATGTTATAGTTTTCCGAAAAGAAAAAAAAATACCAAATTAAAAAAAAAAAAAATTGGCCACGGAGAACTTTTTGTTATTAACTTCTATTGCTATAATGCTTTAAGATGGAAAGTGTGGTAGCAGTGATATCTATTATCGAAGCAATTTCTTTAAAAATTGAATGTTTCTTATAAAAAAAGGGAAAAGAAGTAAATTAAAAAAAAATAAGCATAAGTAATCAGTTTGTGGTCCATTTGGAGGTATTTCGACTTCTAAAGTTCTAGCTTTTAAGTTTTAAGTTGACATTTCAAATTTGACATGAAATAGATGAATATTTTTTTTAAATGAGAAAATTCTAGTTGATATAGCTTCAAAAAGCACATAACTTTAATTTCTCAATTTATTTTTGAAATTTTTATCAAAAACACAAGGAAAAATTCAACTGTTAACCACTAAAAAGCATTCCTTAGTGGGAAAGAGGGATTCATAAACGAATTCGTGTTTCGTGTTTATAAACTAAATATCATCTGTTTATAGATCTGACATTTCAGTTGTTGTTTCGCAGCAGAACGATGACATCATCGCTCTGAAACTCGACGACAATTGGTCGTTTCCCTTTTGTCTGTGTCCAATGGCCGTAAAACTGCAAATTTTTCAAAGGGCGCTTGTTGTCGAGGACGTCCTATTGAAAACTCTGGAGTTCACGAACTCGTTACAGCAGAATTAATTCTGCTGTTGTTTCCTCCCTCTTTATCGCACTGGCATTGGCAGTGCTAAATGTATTGGCATTGGAAAGTGAATGGTATGCGGCATATGCTGGACCAGGGCAGCATACATACGTATGGTATACATAAATTTCCCTTAATTAAAATGCGCAGTCCAAACGGTGCATCTTGTGCGTTCGGCCAGACGGAGCGTGAAATTGTAGAGCTCCCCTGTGATTTGCTGGATTGTCTTTCCTTTGGTAAAACTTTCCTCCATTGATTAATACTTTTCGAAGAAGGGACTTGTTGTTGGCTCTGACAATCGGGATGGCTGCCAAACAAAGAACAGAAAAAGAAGAAGTATATTGATTGAATATTCCCTTTACCGGAGTTTTAAACGCTCAAAATTAATTGAATAGCTTTTCCATTATGTAAATCGAACGGAACGAATGGTTTTTAAGTTTTCATCTCTTCTTTAAGCTCCAATTAAGAAGGGAAACTTTTGATATTCTTACGACATTTATTTTTCCCAATCTGTTAGAAGTCAGCACCATATATCGTTTCCAAATGGAGTTCTTTAAAGTAGAGAAGCTTTAGGGGAAAAAAGAGTCTTTTAATTTACCTATTTACATTTCAATAAAAAAGAAACTGATGTAAAATCAAAAAGGAAAAAGGAAAAGTGTTTGAAAAGGAAAAGTTAAAATTTAATACTATCTATCAGATTTCATATATATTTTCTTTTATGTTTAGAAAATATTTTTATTTTTGATACTATTTAATGAAATTAGTAATCAATTAATGTAAAAAGAAGTAGATTACAAAAGAAATGTGTATCCTCACGTTAGAAGTCACTGGATAAATTAACCATGAAATTTCACTTATTTCGTAAGTTAATCTATTGATTTTCCATTTGTTCTGAGTAAATTAATAAAGTTTTGCCCTGTGTTGCTACACAAGGATCTGTAAGCGCTTGAGTTCAAATATCCGATAAAGCATGGATGTTTCTTTCATTCCTCTTGTTGGTTCAAAGGTATTCTCTTCTTCAGTCTTCTGACGAAACTCATTCCGACTTTCCAGGAACTTGTGGAGAGCAGCTGAAAATCACCTCCATATCTTCTCTAGTTCGCCACGGACACTGGAGGAGTCAGCGACACTTAAAGAAGGGAAAATAACTTTTAATATAACAGAATTACGCATAAGTCCATTTCCTTAAGTTGCTTGGTAAATTAATGTACATATTAACGTAAAGTTGAATTCTGACTTTTATTTTCTACAACATTGCTGTTAAAATTCTCACTGCAGGTCATACTTTTACGATCACCAAGCAATCTAATCAGTTAGACTCTGCAGAATTTTCTGATGTTCTATAAACTGCTTTGAAAATTATTTGTTTGAACACATTTTGTTGAATTCGGAATGAAGGAGGAGGAGAAGAAGGAGAAAACTGATACTTGGTTATTTACAAAGAAAACCATCATTCCCTACTTCCTTATTAACAACTAGTCGGCTACCCGTCGCTTCGCTCCGGAAGCCTCCCTTATGTAATGGAAAATAATTTTTTATTTATTAAAAAAACACACACACACACACACACACAAATTACATCAAAGGAAACTAAAACTAAAATTTTTTAAAAGCTTTTTTTTTAATTTAATTTTTGATGTCTATATTCTCTCAATCTACGACTGCTTTTAGAACCACCTTGTAAATCATATATCTATGATATATTTTTATTTTTTACAGAGATTAGAATGTAGGCCTAGTGGTCTAATGGCTAAGACGTCTAACTTCTGAGCAGTATTCTACCTAATAGAAATAGTGCATCTTTCTTTCTTGACTATCTTTTTTTTTTATTCCTATTGATACTTTTCAGTGGTTTTCGAGTTAGAAATAGTGATGGTTTGTGAGTTACAAATAGTGATTTTTCCGTATTCTACCTGATGAAATACTGCTTCTTATTTCTTGACTCTTTTTTTTTTTTATTCCAAATGATACTTTTCAGTGGTTTCTGAGTTACAATAGTGTTCAGTATTCTATCTAATAGAAATACTGCTTCTTTCTTTTTTGAGTCTCTTTTTTTATTCTAAGTGGCACTTTTCAGTGGCTTTTGTGTTCCAAACATTGATGGTTTCTGAGTTACAGATAGTGATTTTTCAGTATTCTATCTAATAGAAGTATCGCTTCATTCTTTTTTGACTCTCGTTTTAATTATAATTGTCACTTTTCAGTGACGTTTGATTTACATTTATTGATGGTTTTTGAGTTGCAGATAGTGATTTTTTCGGTTTTCCACCTCAAAAAAACAATGCTTCTCTCTTTCTGGACTCTGTTTTCTTTACTCCAACATCTGGCGTGTACACCCACATATTTTTCAATATCACATAGGATTTGGTTGGGTAAGAATATTTAACATATTGCAACGTTTCGGCAATTATCGTTCTAATTGTCAGTTTCGAATTACAAATAAACTGACTGATGTGAAATAAATAAACAATCTTGAGATTCAAAAAAAAGATTGAATACATTCCTTATTGATGGGGGAGAGGAAAGGAGATATAAGTCAAAAAACCATATGAAGAGAGTTGTAGTCCCTATGGCCTAATGGATAAGGCATCTGACTTCGGATCAGAAAGTTGCAGGTTCGATTCCTTTCGCGGATATTTCATTGTAAAAATTATTTCTATTTTCCATTCTCTCAGAAAATTGCGCCGGACAGACACACAGAAAGACAGACAGAGAAATAAAAGATTTTAGTAATATACATTGTCACTTTTCAGTGACGTTTGATTTACATTTATTGATGGTTTTTGAGTTGCAAATAGTGATTTTTTTCGGTATTCCACCTCAAAAAAACAGTGCTTCTCTCTTTCTTGGCTCTGTTTTCATTACTCCAACATCTGGCGTGTACACCCACATATTTTTCAATATCACATAGGATTTGGTTGGGTAAGAATATTTAACATATTGCAACGTTTCGGCAATTATCGTTCTAATTGTCAGTTTCGAATTACAAATAAACTGACTGATGTGAAATAAATAAACAATCTTGAGATTCAAAAAAAAGATTGAATACATTCCTTATTGATGGGGGAAAGGAAAGGAGATATAAGTCAAAAAACCATATGAAGAGAGTTGTAGTC
>JAFIDM010014012.1:18643732-18657660 GCA_023159025.1 Thereuonema tuberculata | reverse complement strand
ATCTGACTTCGGATCAGAAAGTTGCAGGTTCGATTCCTTTCGCGGATGTTTCATTGTAAAAATTATTTCTATTTTCCATTCTCTCAGAAAATTGCGCCGGACAGACACACAGACAGACAGACAGACAGAGAAATAAAAGATTTTAGTAATATAGATTGATAACAGAAGTTGCCAGATGTATAATGCATGTCATAAAAGTAAACAGTGTTTTTTTTACTAAGGTCAGTTTTCATTGCTGATTGCTGGAAAGCTTGTATATCCCACTAAATTGTACGGATACCTATATAGTTTTTGGTTGGTTAGTTTTCTATTCTATTGATTAAACAACTGTGGTTGATTAGTTATTATAAACAGTAACGCAGCAACATAAACAAGATATAGTTAAATAGTGTGTTACTACTTAAAATTGTAAATATTTGCTTTAGGATAAAAATCATTCTATATCTCGTGGGACTGCACGTTAATTTTACGTTGCAATTCAAGAACGATCTGATAAAGTAGCATCCACATTATTATTTTTAATTAGAGAATATCACACATTATAAATTGATAAATACGTGACAAATACAGAAACCGTTATTTCTAAAGTTAGTTTTTAAAAGGAATTTTTTACTACCTTTCAAACGAATAAAAATTATTTTCAATCTAAAACAACTCTAAAAGAAATTTAAAAGTTTATTAAAATAATTTTAAAATTTTTCCAGATGAAATAATTGTATCTTTTTATTTCTGAAACCATTTTTGTAGCTAATTTTACTATTAATATTAATAAGGGATAATATGTGATTAAAGGTAAGGATTACTAAAATTCATATTAAAAACGAATAAATAGAATCGTTTCTCAGGTTTGCTCTAATAAATATAACTTTTTTAGGGATGTAGATTTCGTTTAGACACTTATATAGAAATTTTAAGATTTTTTTTTTTTCATTTCAGTGTTCGAATGTGAAGTACACAACTATAGAAATCGCTCCTTGATGCATCTGCATCAAGAATTTTTTTATTAAATTATAAGGTACGTACTCAATATGGCCTAATCACGTTATCTCCGTTAGTACGCGATGAATCGAAAAGATGGTGCCAGAAATGTGAGTCCAACTTGGCTGATGCAATCCCACGCCACTACTAATGCGCGAATATCTTTTAAAAGAGGTGGTTGCGCGCTTGTGTTTACTTGGCGGGCGGGCGGGCGGGCGTCAGGCTGACCTCCCGACCTCAATATAGTGCCGTTGGTCATGAAACGCTGGGAGCCTTACCTCCCGCGCGCCCGTGGGCCTGTAAGGCCTATTTGTGGGTTGCTTTAACTTTCAAGTGTTAGTTTTTAATAATTTGTTGGAGTTGGTCGGAAAAATTGAAAGTGTGCTGTAGATAGCATGTTTAGCCTGATTTTGAATGACTCAACCAAGTTTTATTATTTTAATCCTTTCTTTTAGTTTTAAGAAGAAATGTATTCTAGTGTTAGGGAGTTATACGTGTGATTTATTTTCTGTTTTTACAATCAGGATTCAGAGCGCAGGTTTAAATCTCTACGATCCGAATGCAATTGCCGAAGAAGTCTTCAAACCAAGTACAGCCTGCCAGTTCCTGCCAGTTCCTGCCTGCCAGTTCCTGAACAACAAAAACCTAAGGTTACAGCTTCTCCACAGCCTTATTGATCTTATTGAAGATGCCTTGATTAATTCTGATGAAGACGATTCATCTAAGATGAGAAGTTGCATGCTAATATCTTGTGAATTTCAATTAGAATCTTAGATGTAATTCTCCAATAAATAAACATATGGAACATGTAATCATTATAAATAAAATACTTGAACAACAAATTCTTCGTCACTCATTACTATATTTTTCAGGAAATTTCTTATCCTGATTCCTCAGGCTTAAATACAGAGAAACATAGAATAATATAACAAACAGAAAAACAGGGAAAGTTTTAAACCACATAAATTGTAAAAATCATGAAATCTTTCAATGATTGTTGTCCATTGACAATTATAAGCATTGTAATCTTTGCCATATTTAGATTGTTTAAAACTTTACCTATTTCAATGATTGTTATCCGTTGACAATTGTAAGTATATGAAATCTTTCATTAATTATCGTCCACGACCATCTTTATTTTAAATTATAAACATTGTAATCTTTGTGATATTGTTTAAAACTTTGCCTGTTATTCTGTTTATTATTCTATGTTTCTCTGTATTTAAGCCTGAGGCCCGAAAGCAGAATGTTTTTTATCTTTCTGCAACTATTGATGCTAAGACGAAAAACTTTCTGCAGGTGCAGAAAAAAATTAAAAAAATTTTTCGTTTACGTCCCGCAAAAAACGAATCTTCAAATCGACAACCAAAAAAAAAAAATAAAAAAAAAGACCCCTGTTCTATACGATATCTTTCTGCAGCCCTCAGTTTCGTTCAGTGACATTGTCGCGCCGTCGCTTGATATTCTGCTTTGGGAGCCTGAGGAAGCAGGATAAGAAATTTCCTTCGAAATATAGTAATGAGAAATGAAGAATTTGTTGTTCAAGTATTTTATTCATAATTAGAATCTTACTTAAATGATTATTTTTAAAACGTGCGACTATATTTGAATCAAAATTTGAGACCAATATATCGTAAGCATAATATATCCTACTAAACGATAGTTCTTATCATTTTGGCTCTTTCCTACTACTTACTTTATTTCCAGATTCATGAGAATGCTAATGGAAAACTGAAACACGAATGATAAGTTCAATTCGAAACCATCAGTGATACGCAGTAACTAGAGAACTACTGGACTAATGATAGTTTATTATCTGCAAGGATAAAAGAATATCATACATAAAATGAAATATACGAAAAAGTAGATTTTTTTTCCTGTCTTAGTTATTTGAGGTATGATTCATTTAATGGATACTTTCAATAGATGCTTAGAATATCAACGAAATCGTCAGTAAATTCGAAAATCTCGCTTGTTTTCTATTCAAGTGGAATAAACCTGACCACTGCTGTCTGTTATTGAAACAAAACCCAGTACTCTTAATATGCTTATTTTAATTGTCGCTTGATTGCTATTAATACCACAAATAGATTCAGAGCTACAGAGTTATTAAACTAAAATGGATTGCGATGCATTGTTAGGTAGCGATATAAATACATTGTTTGCCTTATTTCGATTATAATGATTTTCTATGCAAAATTCTGTAAATCTCACTCCAAATGCCTCGAAGAGATTTTCTTTAGATAATATTGGAATCAGTGAATTGCCTTCTTGAAATTTTGTCTTGTCCGTAAATATGAATGACAAAATTTCAAGAAGACAATTCCCTGGTTCAAATATTATCTATACTGACACAGACAGACGGAGACACAGAAAATACACAATATTTATCGTTATAAGATAATGACAATTAAAGATCTCATCTTCATCTATGAGGGTTTGCTACAATGTAATCTGTGTTGTGATTTGGTAATGAAACAGAATAAAAATGGAATTCTAACCATAGTCAACAACGAAGAAGAGAAAAATTACAATGAACATATTTGAAATCAAAAATTAATGCAGCTAATAAAGATTCAAACATTTATCTGAAAAAAATAGAGTAGATACATAATGCTATGAAACAAATATGGAAATATTCATTTTATAAATATGAAGAAATGTGTTGCTTCTTTCTCTTACATGAAAAAAGGTGCGCTGATTGTTTCAAGTATTTTAGACTGTTGTCGAGGATGGAAACAACATACAAACAGCGCTTCCGCCATCAGCTCTCTTGATGAATTTAATTACCTCTCAGGAACGTTTATTCAATTGGAAAATTCCATTGGCAGTTACTGTGTTGCCTGGAATTCTGGAAACAGACTGTTTCTAGGGAGGAGCCAAAAAAGGAAAAAGGTGGAATTTTCGATAGCACTGAGTTTAAAAAGAGACACAGAAAATCTTGCAGATCAGCGATGCGAGGAAATTGTAGGTGGCGCGGGGTATTTCTTGTTCGTGTAATGTGTGGGAGGGGGAAAGAGGTTGTCGCAGAAGATTGACGCTTTTGGAATGGCTGCTAGAGCCGGTCTCGTGTTCCTGGGCTCTATGAAACTTAAGGGGATTATCTGGGACAAGTAAATCGAAGTATGGTCACGTGATCAAGACATTTCATTTAGTCTTCGACAGTGGGAGAGAAGAAAACTCAATAACTGAGACTCAAGTTGCCTATAAGTTCCAATCTTCCGTTACTTCCTCTCACAATTTTGCACAGATACCGAAATTAACAGCCAAAACTCACATAGAAACTTCAATCACTATTATTAACTAAGGGATAATATCTTACATTTCCTGTAACCAAGCGAATTAATATCAAATATTAATAAAACCTATATGACATTGTCTAATCTTATTCATCCTAAATTTCTATAAATATTTCAACTCTAATGATAACTGCATTGGTTATTTTTACATTGCGATAAAAAAAAATCAGATAACTGTACAGTCTACTGCAAACATAGTGATTATTTTTAGTTCCTCTGTCTGAAATTCTATTTCTTTAATTTTTTTTTTCTCAAGAAATATAACCTTTTTAGCTGTGAATTGAAGACATTTCTGATAATAGTTCAGCATTTTTCAGTCAGCTTTACGTCTACTAAGTCCTTAGATATATCTCTCTATCAAACTGAAACATAGTCTTTTAGTGTACAATCGTCAATTCATTGCTCTGAAAAAAACATTTTCCAGTTTCCACCAATGTCAAAGATTACCTTATTGAATTGTTTTCCCCTTTGTTTCGAATATATTTTTACTATTTAAGCAATTAACTTATTTATTTACAATAGGCTCCAATAATTATTACATTATTTTACTTTTGTTTACCCATGTCTTTTTGTAAATAACATTGTTGTTCTGTATATCTTGAATTTAGAACTGCCTCTTTCATGTTTAAAATTTAAAATAATAATATAAGATGTATATGTAAGGAATATTTATCTAATGTATCTTGGACATATGCGAGGAATAAATTAACTAGAACAGCTTTAAAATGTAACGAATTTCATTAGGAAAATATTACAGATTTGCATTCTACAGCAATTCGTGTTATACTGTCAGAAATGTAGTAAATTCGTTATTGTAATCTTATAATAGACGTAAAACTTTAATAACATTTGCAGCATTATTTATTATTAGTATTTCTTTTACAGTTGTTGTAATCTAAGGTTTATTATCGGAAAATTCAATATGTTATATTTTTACTTGATTTCTTTCATTGCCGATAATTCATTAGGAAATTTGTATTCATGGTAAACATGACAAATTTACTGATAGAAGAGTCGTAAATTTCACAGCAAACCAAAAGCCAATCCAAGACGACTTCTGCCAATAGCTGGCATGAATGCTTTGGACCATTGCGATGTTAATCTTATCGTCGTTAATATTCCAAACATTATTGTAAATAAATTGGTTACATAACTTTCTCTTAAACGCTTTATTTATTTGCAGCTGCCTCCTGATATCTCTATTTACGACTAATGACGCAGAAGAGATTTATGTCCAATGCAACTGATTCTTCCTAATCAAATTATATTCCAATATTCAGCTACTGGGAATTCATTAATCTTTATTTCAATTTAACTCTGCGGATCATCATAAACAATGTCAGGAAGGGAAATGAATTGTTATTTAAAGATGCGTTCGTTTATAGTTCGAAAAATTAATAAAATATGAATGAATGCTACTGTCGTTACTTCCCTATAAGCATTACGTTAGCATCATTGGATTTGCTATTGGGAAATACAGTAGATGAAACAAAAAGATTATCTTCCTTATTAAATAATTTCGAAAATACATTTTTAATTTAAAAAATAATTAATAAACGGAAGTGAGATTTTTGGATCCTTCAATATGTAAGTTTAGATCTACCCTTCTCATCAGTAGTTCTATTTTTAAAATCTTATATGAATGCATGTGTGTTTAATATATACATACGTTTCGAAATCACTAACAATTTAATTACACTCGTTAACCTTCTCTCAAGATGTAACAAAAGCATACTGGTCAACAAAATAAGCATCTTTTTCAATCAATAATAGAGGTTTCAGCAATATCGGAAACAATATAAAATTAATTCACTAGTATGATTTATAATATCGTGATTATTAATTTCCATAAAAGAATGTAATGACATCAGATTGCTAAATAATTTGTTAATGTATTATCTATAGGGATTTAATTATTCTTATTTAAGATTTAAAAGCCTTCATCGTTGCAATGATTCTAAAAGATCTGAAACAGGAAAAATACTCAGATAATTACATATGTCAAGGCAGGGAATATACGTATATATATATATAGACCGGGACTAGATGAGGTCGGATGGTCAGCCCCACGCCCATTCTCATTTAACTCTCGAGTAAGAAACTCGGTACCCATTTGACAGAGGGTTGGATGAACCCTACTGCCTGCCTGAATGAGAAATAACCGTGGAAAAAGTACCTGACCATGGTCGGGAATTGAACCTGTGATCCTCTAGTCCGCAGTCCAGCGTCTCCGTGCTGGCGTGGTCGTGCGGTCTCGGCGGCGGCCAGCCGTGGCGTCCAATGCGCCAGTACCTGGGTTCGAATCCCGGTCGTGGCATGGTTGTTTCTTTCGTCTTCTTCTGTGTGTTGTGTCCGCTGGGGACCCGAAATCTGCTCTGTAGGTAGTGGTCCCCATTTGTCTTCTATATGTTACAGGCTATAGTCCAGCGTCTATATCACTGAACTACCGTATCCACTATTTATTTATTTACATTTATTTAATTCCTGTTCTTCTTCAAACATTTCAGTCTAACATCAAAAAACAATAAAAAATAAATTATAATAAAATAAAATATTTCGCCGACGATGAATAGCGTTGGTTTTTTCTTACTTTTGCAATTAGTAACTTGTCGGTGATTTCACGTTTTTAAAAGTAACTGATATATTTGTCAATATAATCTGAACCAGAAGAGTTTGTTAAAGATTCATGTATGTTAAAGACAAACTAGCTGATATTGCAGTATTGGTTTGGAATTACGGAGAAATAGAATAATAAGCTCCAGCTTGTAATAATAAGCTGGAGCTTATTATTAGAATGTTGTTTTATTTCTGAATAGTTAAAATTTTTAATTAAAAAAGTAAAAATACTGATTGCTGATTATCATTATTTTAACATTTAATTATTATTTTCAGTAATCTTTTTATTTAATAATAATAAAAATTCCTATACACACATTCTTTTCTTAGGAGGGTTATTCGAAACACAATATTCTTGATATTTTAATGTTGTAAAAATAAAATGAGGAAATATTTAATTTATCAGAATATCTTAAAACTATCTACGATCTTGTAGAAATTCTAAGCAATAAGTCGACAGTTTATTAGAATTAATCGTAGGCTGTAGGCAACGTACATCGGCTACAGCTGTGGTAACCGACAGATCTCATGAAATTCGGGGGAACCGTAGAAATTGCACAGACAGATCATTACCGGATTTTTTGAAAAGACGTTCCTTTCTTTCCCTTAGAAATCGGAAAATCTCTTTCACTTCCTCCAGAAGCGCATTTCCTTCAACAGTTATCTACTTTATCTTTTTATAAAACTTTCTCATCATGAAACCCTGTCAAATAAGTAACAAGGAAATCAGATGGGAATAAACTGCTTATGAAATTCTTTGCAATGGAGGATTTGTTTGTCAATATTAAGTTTGAACATTTTATTCAAGAATCTTTCTTTGCTTGTGGACAAACAGATTTGAGGTAGATAAAAATAGGAGATATTTAATAGATGCGAAAACAATGGAAGTCCGTTCATTCATTCATAGTCTTCCATACATTCCAATATCTGCATTAGAACTATATTAAGCCAATTTTGTTTTTGTTGCCCCATTAATATCTCGCTGATCATTTAATCTTAATTGGAGGATTTTATGTTAGTCACAGTGCATTATTTATATACTACCTAGTAAATTTCCTGGCTTTATTCTAGTACTTTCTTTATATTTCAGAAGAATTTTTGATCAAGTGAATATTACTACTGTTCGTTTTGGTTTACGAGAGCCTTCAGCGCTTTTGCGCATGCGTCAGGTCTCCTTCGATTTCATCAAAATAGGGGTGAGGAGAAGTAAAGAGGGGATGTTTACTTTCTATCAGTCTTAGTTTACCAGTAGTCGTGTTTTATTTGCGCTTTACGAGAAAGAATTATAGAAAGAATAAATACTATTGCAAAAATGCTCCTCGTTATTTCTTTCTTAAAAGCGAAAATGTCCAAAAGAATTTCTTAGGAAAGTATCCATCTCAGCGTATCACCCCTCTGCGGAGTAAAATCGTCCCGAAGTTGTATCTCTGCCATTCATAAACGGACTGTAATTTAATAATGAGTAATGAGTAAAAATGAGAAACAAAGTCTATTCTGATCTTGCACTGAACATATAACAAAATATTTTGTTAAATTTTATATAAATAATAATATTTCAGTAATTCATTACAAAAACTCAGCACACACCATAATTAGTATTTAAAATTGTTTTATTAAATACTATGCAAATTTTCGGGAAGTATTTTTCGTCTTCCCTTTCTCAAGCGAAAATTAAAAATATTTTGGAATAAATATAACAAGTTTACATTACTATAGTTTCCTTTGGATCTAACTTGTAACAAAGCGACTGGAATGTTACTAGATACAAAAGCTATCATCAAATTCTGTTTTCTTACATAAATGTAAGTTAACTTACTGAGGATATATATATATTTTGAGGCAACTTTAATTCAAATATATATATATATATTTGAATTAAAGTCATCTCAAAATTTTCTGAAAAAAAAGGATAAAATAATTTAGAGTCACGGTACATAATATAGGACTAAGCTTAGCGTTTAGAGGATGTAAGTGTTGAAAGCAAATTATTTTTGGTAGAACAAAAAAAAAAAAAATAGAAATTTCCTTAAATTTTCAAAAATTTAATTTGACTTAAAAAAGAATTGCTGTCAATTAGTTTTTTGTTAGTTAATTTAATTAAAATCTGAAGTCAAAAGAGACTAATGCCATGTTTAAATATTGAAGCAGAAAAGAGGGTGTATAATTTGAAAGGGGTTCTTTAATGATTGTGTGGAGCTGCGCTATTATACTCATGCAAAACCCTGCAATCTCGCGGTTTATAACCGACCAAGGTTATCAGGTTGTTTGACTGACAGTAAGCCCCTTGGTAGCCTCATTGAAAGTAAAGCTAAGGCTTTGGTGTTGGGGGAAAATCTTACAGCATCAGCATTTTATGATGGCTAAAAAAAAATGGCGATGCAGTGGTGGGAAGAATAAGAACAGTCGAATACCAGGAAAGTAAACACAACTTGAAATATTATTATTTTCTCTTTTTAATTTGCAAAAAAAAGCAAAACATTAACTGATTGTTTATTTTTCTGTATAATTGGATCAGTAAAATACAAAAGGCAAAATAATAAAATGTATTAAAAACTTGAGACATCAACATCAATAGTCAGCGAATTTTTGACTGTGTTTTAAAATATGTATAATAATTCTCTTATGTAAATTTCATCTTGATTTAATGAACGGTAATTTATATATTTACATTTGATTTTTTTACTTAGTATTATGGTTAAATATTTAATGAATAATATTTAACTGCTATGAGTATATGTATAAATATTACACAGTTTTTCTGATACAGTTTTTAAATTTAATTACATATCATACATTAATAAACTAAATATATTTCTTCAAATTCCATCAATTTCAAATTCCCTACAACAATATTTCACAGAAGCTATCGTTCTGCTTTTTCAAGTTTCTCAAATTCAAATAACAAAATTAAAATTTTAATTTTAATTTGCGAAACTTAAAAAAGCAGAATGATAGCTTCTGTGAAATATCGTTGTAGAGAATTTGAAAGTGATGGAGTTTGAAGAAATATATTTAGTTTATTAATACTGTATATAACGAAGAGGTTTCTTATAATATCTATCATATAGCTAAATAAATATATGTCTGTAAAAATGAACGTCAAATCCGATATCTAAAATAATGGAATTGTACAGAGTACGCTTTTCCCCATTGTCTTTTTTCAGACAAATGTCTGAATCAGTAATTAGTATCTATAAAATGTACTGGATTAAAACAACTGTATTACAAAAATAACAGTTGGCTGCAGAGAAACTTATTTTACCTTTGCAATTCTTTCTAAAAATCGAAATCTTTCTAATCTTGATATCCACAAGACTCAGAAATAGCCTAAGATTTGTATTAGAATATTGTCTTCTAATGTATTTTTCTTTTATTTACATTTAGCTTGCGTATTTATGTTTAAAGACTAATATGATAAGAGTAATGTAACCAAACGAGAGACTTTTCTTTAAAAGCAAGATTGCTTTTAAAGATACTTGCTTTAGATTCCTTAGCAAGTTGAAGCATTAAATAAAAAAAATGCTATCAACTTCTGAAGCTATGCGAATGGTCAACTGTCTGAAATTAAAAACATAAGTATTAAATCTCAACAAATACTCACCAAGTGGATCTTGGAATGCGAGATTTTACTATAAACTGACACTTACCTAAGAACGAAAAAAAAAAAAAGAATTCGAATAAGTTATTGTAAAATTTAAATTTTAAATGACAAAGTTAAGCAATACTTTTTAAATTTATTGTACAAAAAATATGGAACATCGTAAGGGTTTTATTTAATACTTTTGTGTGTGTCTATCATTTATCTCTTTAATAACTGTACGTAATTTTCTTTGTTTCTCCCCTTAAGTGCATTTCATTTTTATGATTTTTTTTCCTACTTGTAAAACACTCCAATGTTTAATCCCTCACCATCTCCAAATCGATCTGAAAATAAATAATGAGTGTTTTGTATGTAAATCCGCTTAGCCTATTTCCCTGTCACAATTTCCAACAGCTTAATAATCGAAGCGTCATTACCTAATCACGTTCTCCTGTGAATCTGTTCCTTTATAACTGGAAGACGTCGTCAATATGCATCGCAGCAGCAACGGATTTTTTTTTTTCTCAGAGTTTAAATTCCATCCGTCCATGGCGTGACGATTATTGCATTCGGAAGTTCTACATAGAACGACACACATCGGATTTAGGCCTATAAAGTGTGGAACAACTCGAGCATTTTTTTTATCTAAGTTGACAATAAAGATCATCTGTCAACTGATTGAATTCATGAAATTGACGGTAAGAAGTCAAAGTTAAGATTTAGGTGATATGTAAGTAAAATATTTATTCTTTTGTTTTGCTATGTCGTCATTAACAAACGATATGTTTTTGTTGTTGTTGCTATTCTGTAAAATACTGGACTGGAGCTGTTATGGAAAATAAACTTGATAGTGAAAAACAAAATCATTCTAAATTCCAATTTGACATCCAAAACATGAAGTTAATTTGTTTTTTTAAGTAAAACCCTTACTTAATAAGTTGTTATTTGTGAAAAAAATAGTATCAGAACAAACAATAAAAGAATATAAGTAAAACAATAAAAGGATACACACATATACACACACACATTGCATATACAGTAAAACCTCGTTAAGTCGTCGTTTTCCTTTGGTCCCGACAAGGTCTCATAGACAATAATGTAAAATAACCCTCTTTTACTCGTCACCAAATTTAATTCTACTCCGGATAACTCGTCACCCTCAAAAATGACGAAAAGCATCTTTATTCTCAATTTTGACTTATCTTTTCAGCCCCGCCCCTTCACTCTAAGAAAGCCTAGCTTTTATGGGGAATTTTCACGTGGGAAATTCACTTGGGAAATTACATACTTCTCGCTGCGACTCTTGTCAAGAGTAGACGTTTTTCTTGACCGCTGCTTAGTGTGATTTTATTTCATATCGAGTAAGCCCCGAAAATTTAAAAGCGATCGAAATTGTTTTTCTTCCTCCAAATGTAACTGCACTTCTTCAGCCTTTAGATCAAGGGGTAATTCTTGACTTTAAACGAAACTACAAAAAAAAAAATGCTTGTAAAGGACATGATAAAAGCCTTGGATAGGAACGAAAAGCTAGAAGTTTCGGTTTTAGATACGATTAACTATGTGCACAAAAGTTGGAGTTCCATTCATTACAAAGTGTTTCGAATTGTTACCAGTAATCAGCACCTTCATCAATCAACACTGTTGGATTATTTTAATGCCAGTAGAAGAAAATAAAATGTGGTAAGTATAAAATGTGGTTTTTTTATTTTTATTTTCCACTCTTTCATTTGCATGTATTGATTTCTGAAAATCTTGTTTTTCTCACCGAATCCTATCGCAATTCGTAAAAATATTGTATTTTAGTGGGGTTTTTTTTTGTTTGTGTTTTCAAAAATGCCCACTCCGCTTAAGTCGTCAAAAATGTTCGGTCCCTTGAGTGACGACTTAACGAGGTTTTACTGTATATACATAATCAATAATGTATTCAATACGAAAACAACAGATTTTAAAATAACTTTTGTCCAGAGAGTTTAATAATAATGTAAACTGGCCGAAACTGTCCGGAACACAATGCATGTTTCAGTGTTCTTGATTCATTTTGAACCACAACAAAAATTATTTGCTTTGTAAAAAAAAGTACTTTTAACGAAGACTGAAGCGTAGAAGATTGAAGGGAAAAAAACATTTTTTATTTAGATGTTTTTTGTTTCTTCAACTATATTGAAGAGTTGTTTTTTTTATTTCCGTTTGACACTCATATTTTTTATTTAGATATCAGCGTCAACTGAAAATAAAAAAGCAACTCTTCAATGTAGTAGACATCGTAAAAGGACAAGATTAGATCATGATCTACAGAGAGCTGCAGGTGAATTAAAGGGAGATTCCTCTGTTAATTTCGTAAACAATCTCACTCAATTTATAAATAAAATGAACGTCATCAACACTTGTGTGATGCTACTCAGGGAAGTTCATTTCGTAGTTTACAATAAAGTGAATGAATAAATAAACAAACATTATAAATTTGCCTGTTTTCCAACTAACAAATTAACTACGGAACGTTCTTATGTCGGTTTATTGAGTAATTAATTCGTTGTAATCACCGTAGTCAGTTTTAAAAGAGCCCAGAATTGGTTTGAGATATTTGATGCTCCCATATTCTTTACTCAAAAGCTTTGTTTAGAGTTTCTGTGAATAACATCAGTAATGCAGCAAAGGATTAGTTTTCTCTCATGTTATCTCATAACTTGTCAGACAGTCAGTAATCTTATCTTGTGTGAAGCAAAGTGCATGCAAAACTTCTTTGAGAACAGAAACACTTTCTGCTAAAACTGCAGAGCTTTTTACTGATATATCCAAGATAAAGTTTCCCCGGCCAATACTTCAGTATCTAAAAAGCTTCACTGATATATTATGCACTGGATATGATTTCTTCAGGAATAAAAAGAATAAGAAGAACAACTGTATTAGACTCAATCTTTCCTTTTTAATTCATCAGAAATATTCACAGAATAACATTCTGTTTAAATTATAACAATAAAGGCATCTAAATTACAGAAGTATGAGTTACATAATTCGGAAAACATACTTAATTTTTGGTTAATAATATAAGCATGGATTTGTTTTTTTACCACGCTTTTATTTACCTCACACTGTCTGGTCAAATCAGGATCAAATCTTGTAATCAATTTTCAAGTTATTTCCCATCGGTCAATCACCTACAAATTTTGCACACTTGCTTATGTCTGATGACAATACAATAATATACTGATATTTTATATTAATATATTTCGCCAAGGCAACACATCCTTCCGTGCACAGTTACTACCGAGACCAGCCGCTAGGCGGCGGCATTTATATGTATACTATGTATATATATTACATATTACATTTGCATCTGCCCTTTGGATTTTTCTTAGAGGAGAAAAACTTGGAAATTTTTACTGGAAAGTAAATTGAGGAGGGATAGATTAATAATAATAATAATAATAATAATAATAATAATAATAATAATAATA
>JAFIDM010014012.1:18578758-18612637 GCA_023159025.1 Thereuonema tuberculata | reverse complement strand
GTTGCAGAAATTATTAATCGAATTACACTTAACTTCTTTAACGATTAAAAAAAAAAAACCGATTGAGATTCAGGAAAAAAACACTCATTTCATTTATTGAAAAAAATGAATAAATTTGTATCCAAACCAAATCTATGTATCTTAAGCTGTATCTAAAGCTAATTTTCACTGTGTAAGCTCAACAATTCGAACCTCCGAAGTTCAATTTTGTTAATCAAAAGGCATTTCCTTTTTCTTTATTTTTACCTTCAAAAGGACTTTAACCATAAATGTACTAACTCCTTTTTTTTTTATTCTTATAATTAGGCTTACGCTTGGAATACAGTGGTTTTCAAACAAATCCACTTCTTGATTAGCGGCACTTATATGTGGTCCCAGGTTCGTTTCATTCTTAGTTGATGCATCTTGAAAGCTGCTTGTGGAAATGGCATATTTGCTTCGCTCTCAAAAAATGCTACTATAAAAGATTATTTTGGTTGTCGTCTGCCCTCGTCGAAGGCGGCAGAATTAACGTTTTCTCGGTCTGATCTTTCGCCCAGAGTTAAGGGTAAATATTTCTCCTTCTGATTATGACAGCTCGACAGCCGCAGATTGAAATGTAAGCATTGTAGGGAATTCGCCAGAGTGCTCTCTGACTCCGAGCAACACTTGAAACCACTCAGACACACCAATGATTGAGAAGAGTAAAATCACGGAACAGAGGGGATGAAGGACGGAAGAAGGAGGAAAAAAAAAAGAAGCTCTCGTTCCTCGGGAAAAGAAGATCTCCTAATTAGCAGTTGCCCTGAAAGACAAATTTTTGAAAGTTTGCACAGCCTAAGAAGGGGGAGGCAGTGACTGGTGGGAAAAGTTTCAGACGAAGATGCTTGTGATTCTGCAGAACACTTTATCAAATGAGTCATCTCGGGTTTTCCTTTTATCGTGAAACATATGAACCGAAGATAAAAGGAAAAAAAAGAAAAGAAATCGTCAAACCCAAAGAGAAGAACAACAAACAATTTCGATTGGTTGGACAAATCACAGGATTCATCATTTTGAACCCACTCTACAAAACAAATTACGAAAATTGCATAATGTTTTATGCAAACAAGAAAATGTACCAGAACGATTTTGTAGCAAGCATTATTTGATTTCAAGTTTGAATGGTTACAAAATCCCAGCATTTGTAAAGCATCAAGAATTCAGTCATGAAAAAGCTATTTCCTTCTTATTTCAACTGATGAACTCTAAAGTCTCACACAGAAACCCAAACCTACTTCTTTGCTAAATTATCCAAAAAGAATAGAGGAAGTTGTCGAAAAGCTTTAGAAAATTATTGAAAAGTAGCTGTAGTTACTCGATAAATCTTTGAAAGCAAATTGAGACTTAAAGAGACCTTTTTAACCAGATTTAAAATTAATGTCATCTTCAAAAATTCTGACGATAAAAATCCAATAACACCGAAATTGGGATAGTTTTAAATCCTAGTGAGGAAGACCCTTGCTCGGAACCTTCGTACAAAACAAAAAGTAGAATTAATAAAGTATAAGGATTTAAAGAAAACTCATTTGTTAATCATTTTAGTCAAAGCAAAAATAATTGAAAAGAATTCTTAAAAAATTTGGATTTTAGAAAGGAGTTACAACGTGCAGTACATAAGGGTTTCAAAATATTCTTACCTGCGCCCAAACCAAGTAACAGGTTAGCCTTTATTCGAAGACAGATGAATAAACAATCATTACTAAGAATTTCATTAAAGCTTCAATAGTCAACTCAAAGCTTTGCAAATACTTAATTTTTGTACCACTTGAAAGATAAAAATACCATTTTTTATAAACTGAAACTTGAAATTAAATTGAGATGACCACAACTTATTTGGAAGCAACTGTTTTTGAGATATTTTAGAATCAAGATCATATAATTGATTTCTCGATTTTAAGATCATATACACTGCTAACGATATTTTCAGATAAACTGAAATAATGTTAAATCAATGTATTTTGATTTGCAACTTTTCAAATTTAAAGCTACAATTTGAATAAATTTTTATTTCTTTTCTTTTCCAGTGGAATTTCTACATCCACAGTGACTTTGAAGAACGCGAAAGAGGAAAAAAATTAGAAAAAAGCAAATAAACAGGAAAGATCTCTGGTATCTATTGGGTTTGAAGATACAAAGAAATATAAAAAAAGTAAATAATCTTCAATAAGAAAAAAACAATTTCATAAATTTTTCTTTTCCAAGCAAAATGAAGATCAAGATGTATCGAATTCGATGTTTAACTTTCTAAGAATAAAACTTATTTTTTCGTTCTTTTTTTTTACTGACTGTTTTGCAAAGCAAAGAAGACAGTTTTAGAGATTTCGATTTTATCTTTAGACAACCGAAGGAAATGCTGTTTAAGGGAATTCAACAGTTCTCTTTTTTTTTTCTTTTTCTTTTTTCTTCTTTCTTTACGACTTCATTCGAAGAAAACAAAAGTAAAAATTACAAATGTTCTTTAGTAGATTTAAAACTTCGAAAAATTTAAACATTTTCTTTTACTTATCTTTGCCTTTGAAACACTGATTTTTTCTAAACAATAACTTTTTATATTATTCACATATATTCGAATCACGTTTGTTTTCTGAAAATAACGAAAATTGAAAGAATCTTTTTAATTGTTGTTCAAAGCATTTGAAATAAATCATTAATTGTCCTAATTTATTCAATCCAGTCATTTTTTACCTTTCATTATGTAAGTTTCCTTACAAATAACAGAGTTCTTGCAAATCTTACAAAAATCTAACAAAATCCATAATTTCTTGGCTGATATTTTTGAATGTTATATGAAAATATTCGAATCTAAGATTCCATAAGATCAAACATTAAATGGTCTTCTTTAGTCAACATGAGCTATGTTTAAATTCAGCAAACTTTTATTTATTAAGAATTTCCAATTTCTCATTTTTCTATTTCGCAAAAACAAATTTCTTTATTTTAATGAGAGGTAAACATTAAATATTTTAAAATTTTGTTTGTTTTTAATGTAAATTTGAATTTATTGGTTTTCCATCTACAATAAATAAATAAATGTTTGCAGTCGAATGAAGGAAGAAACGAAGATAATTAAATTTAGGATTCATTGTGTCATCAGGCTGGAACTAAAGCATACACAGCCGATTATGCCACAAGTTTAACAAAACGATAAGTATTAATTGTCCGGAAGACAAACCTCGTCTTAGAATTGCCGGGATACTAAAATATGTAAACAAACCAAGATCTTCAAGTAAAATGGAATACATTATCGCTTTGAGTAGTGTTTAGCGATGGATCTCACAAGTTAACCTTCTCTCCTCTGATACCGGTTTTCCGGAAACCCATATATTTTCTGAAAGCTTATGTCACAAGCAGAAAAACTGTGAAATCTTAGGGGCAAAGGGCCAAGCGTTTAGGAGCTATAAGACCCACAAACTATCAGTAAAGTGTTGGAAACATGACACCAAAAGTCGCTAAAATGCTCGTTTCACGTACTGATATGAATTAATAATATGTGAGAAGGTGGAGATCAGGTGGAGAAATAAGTATTTTCTAAAAGAATCAATATGTATTGTTAGACATTGTCTCACAAGTCAGAATATTTGTTTGTATGAAATACATCATTTAAATGACAGAATGAAAAGTGGGGGGTAGAGGCTGCTTTGCAGCAACACAACCCGTCTTTGTAAGGAAGTTGCACGAGGGGGTCAATTTCTAGTTTGCCTTTATCTTATTTTCACAAGTGAGACAATGTCTAACAATACATATTAATTCTTTTAGAAAACACTTATTTACACATTTGATCGTTGAAATTTTAATCTGATTAGCTAATCTGATTTTGAACAACGGAAGAAAGTCAGGTGGATTTAATCCGATTTCTTTTTTCAGGAAATGGAAAAATTTATATTTCAGCAACTTAAAAATAAATATAGTCTTTTCGTTTGTATGGTATTTTGCGACTTTAAAGAAAGAAAAACAAAAGTATTAACAAAAAGAATTAGAAATTAAAAATTATAGACAATTTTTAAGAAAGAAACTTTTTTCATGAACTTCTTGTTTGTTTAGGCATACATTATATTTCAATTTCACAGTAATCCAAAAACAACAACACTTCTTAAACTTTAAAATAAAAAATTGTTATTTCTTTCCAACGAGTTGTTTCTTCCTTTATATTGAGATCTCCACCTTCTTACCATATTATTAATTTATATAAGTATGTTAAACGAGCATTTTAGCGACTTTTGGTGTCATGTTTCCAACACTTTACTGATACTTTGTGGGTCCTATAGCTCCTAAACGCTTGGCCCTTTCGCCTTAAGATTTCACAGTTTTTCTACTTGTGACATAAGCTTTCAGAAAATATATCGGTTTCCGGAAAACCGATGTCAAAGGAGAGAAGGTTTACTTGTCAGTAAGGTTAGATGGTCTCCAGATTCATGAATGCAGAGAATACGCATAAGATACAAGAGAAATTCTCCAGCAAAATTAGCCCAATGGCAGATGCTATAGTCTGTGGAGCAGTCAGTAATCACAATCGAACACCTATTGTTTCATCTCAAACGTTGCAGTAGCCTGGTGGTTCATGGAGGCTAAATCCATTTCGTAAAAGAATTAGCCGAAATATTTTCTTAATGCATAGCAAACATACATAGATGACATCGTCAGTCAAGAGTTTGTGCAGTGAAGATGGTGCAGTTATGTCAAATCCCCTGAGTTGTCCCTAACAGGTCCCTTCACATCTATTTCAAGGTCCAGACAGACTGCTGACAGACTCTCTTTTATTATAAATTCTTATTCTACATTATTGCTCAGTACTTAATTATTTACGAACAAATTTAGTTTATAAACTTTTGATTCGGAAAAAGAGTGCATAGATTAGAAGATATTTACACTAAAGTCGGTATCAATCTGTGAAGCATTGGGACTGTTAGAGACCATTTGAATTTAACCCAAGATTTAGTTCCAAAATTTTGAAACCGTTCACTGGAATACGGCGAACCTCTATCCTTGCACCACAGAGTGATTTATTATCAACATTGCAGGGCGTTAAGAGATGAAAAGTGTAAAATTCTTCGTTATATTTGTAAACATCTGCCTGAATTTTTAATGTTTTCCTAACTAAGAACTTTATCACAAATATTCAAAATTTGAGTTTAATTTTAAATTAAGTGAAGGTTTAATCAGTGTATTTGTAAATATTTAATTTAATTTTTTAGGTTAGATTTGATTACTTTTATTATTAATGGATAATTAAAAGTGAATAAATTCTGTTATGATGAATGTTTTAAATATATTTAGGTTTTAACATTTTCAAATATTAGCTTTTTTTTAATTTTTCTAAATCACTAGAAAAAAGAGAACAGAAAACAATGAAATGCTATTGATGTAATTTTATTACTATAAACCGTATGGAAGAACGAATTGATTACTGCTTCTCATTATTTGATAACCTGACAAGGACTACCACTCCTTATTCTCAATTCACTCCTGGTCACTGATTTGTCAATGCCGTCATCAATGGAGTGAGTGCGGGAAAGTCAATGGCATCGTTGTGACATTAGATTGGAGAATGCATCCTGCTATTTTTCATTCCTGCCTGAAAACTATTGACACGCTAACTCCAGTAAAATCACTCGGAAAACGGCAGAAACTGATTGAGAAGCATTATCTCTGCGGAGTTTGCTTTAAACATTTGATCAATTTGTATCGATATTAACGGTCTACGTAAAGTTTTAGCAAAAGACGGCGAAACAGAAGAGAATGAAGGCATATTGAACCAATCAACGAATTATTCTCAGCATTGTCTAAACTACATTAAATTATATTATAAATTACATTAAATGCAAGGTGATGTTGCAATTTCCACTTTTGTTTCCAATTCGTAATAAAAAGCCTTAGCATGTATGGTAATATTTATTGATGTATTGTCCTCCAAATGAAAGTTGGCCGGCGGAAGTTTGAACTGCGCAGCCTTTCCGGTAGCTGATCAATTATGTTTTCCTGTCAAAATGACGATGGCGCGGCGTCTGTTCTCACTGAGAAAGTATAGTTAACTTATAATAGGCTAACGTTTAATTATCGGAGAAGTTGTAATTTAGAAAAATACTTGTTTATTTAGAGAATTTCATTTATAAATTATGTCTCTCAGATTTTAGGTTTTGAAAGTATCCCTTCACAGAGGCAAGTATTTCTCTTGCTTGACAACGAAGAGTCCGTCCAGGCTATTTTTCTCCGCTGACATGCTGATAACGCAAAATAAAACTTCTCTCTAACATTTAGCATTATTTCAATACTAATCGCCAATAATAAATGTTTTAATGATTTATAAATTTTTGATAAGTAACCAGCGATTAGCAGAAGGGCAGATTCCTGTCAGAAGATCAGACGGAAGTGCCTGACCAGACTAATCGATGCTACATGCGCAGATCTCACAAAAACAGGGCGGCCAACTCTCATTTGGAGGAGAATAAGTGTTTACTTAAGGATTCTTTCTTCTGCAAGATGGCAACTTCTGTAATAAGGCTTTATTTGTTAAGAGATGTTAAATGTTTTTGGAGGCCTTGGGTATTTTTGTTCGAAATCGGCGAAATTGTTGATAGTTCCATTGAAGAGTTGGATTTTAACTATAAATTCAGGCAATGATTGGAAGGGTCTACAGCAAAATTGAGATTGTTAGGTATTGAAATAGATGACGGAAGTGATTTTAAACAATGATTACCAAACATTTTTTATAATGTTGACACTCATCTTTAGTCTGTACATCTTAGACAGTATATCTTTAGACTGTACATCTTTAGACTGTACATCTTTGATTATAATCTTTGTCTGAATTTAAAGGAAATGGAAAGGTGCACAAACAGACGGACAATAATTTTTTTAACCTTTAGACATACCCTAAAGAACTTTTTAGTAAAAGAAGTTTCAAAAGTAAACATGTTTTCAGATATTCTTTTCTGAGAATCCATTAAATAAGTCGATAATTCGCTTCAGGGAATAGTTAGTTCGCGACGCATTTGTTAGAATCAAGTTTCAACCTCAGGAAATCCGATCTTAACTTCCGAAATCTTAAAGCCAGCTTCATAGAATTCGCTTTTGTTCATCTAAACTAATCATCCAAAAGAAATTTCCAGGACCAAATTACAGACGTTCGATATCTTTAAAAGCGACAAGAGAACTTGTCTGATAAACATAAGTTTAGATCAGCGGAGCACAAACTTAGAAAGTCTGAGGGCCAACATTTTCATAAAAGTTCTGATGGAGTGCCGCAGGGTCCCATCCTCGAACTCCCTAACTCCCTAACTGTGTCCTAATAATTAATGATTTGATAATGTCATTTATAATAATAGTAATATTAATTAATAATACATGGAACTTACATAAATGTCTTACTAATTAATTATTTGACAGTGCTATTATAATAATAATGATAACAATAATAAAAAGTATAAATAAATGTAATTTACATAAATTTCAAATTATCAAATAATGCACTAGTTGCGTTTCATATCAACACTCCAATAGTAAAGTCTGAGATAATTGATATTGCAAGTTATGACATTTTTCAATGTATCTGTTGGCAGCAATATAAAGCATCAAATTCAATTTTAAGTTTGACACTATTGGGTCGCAGCAAATGTACTGGCTGGCCGCCGGTTATGCTCCCTTGGTTTAGATAATAAGTGATTCACCAAGCCCTCTGTCATGTGGTTACCGGATTTGTTATTCGGGGGTTAAAGGCGGTCGCGCGTCGGACTGACCACCCGACTTCAACTACTCTCATTGGTCGAGAGTCGCTGGGAGCCTAAACCTCCCGCGCACCCTAGGGGCTGCATGGCCTGTTGCGGTACAGTTATCCTTTGCATCTCCCTGTATTATCATCAATATATTACTTACATACATTCCTTTGTTACTTAGCATCACAACTGATGACAATGAAATATAAATTATATTGCTAAAACAATACAATAGGTCAGACAAAAAAATTGGAGGATTTAAATTAATATTAATTAAACATCCATGCCGGCCCCGGATTCAAACCCAAATCAGGCATATCAGAGTTCAGCTACGCCTTAACGGCTTGAAGATGATTTCGAACAGGAACACTGCTTTGACTGCACTCCATTTATGTCAAATTCTGATCATCAGATACGACTTCAATACTGTCAAATTACATATCCATCTACTTAATTTTCATCTATTTAAATAAAGATAATATTTTTTAAGTAAAGCCTAAAAACTGAGTTTTAATTGAGATTTAATTTCAAACCTTTATCGGAACCTTAGAATTGACAAACTTTCTTGATAAAAGTTGGTCTCTCTCTTTGGCGGCGAGGCTCTTACTCGCTGCATTCCAAGTGTAATTTAATCGCTTGAGTGGTCACCCCAAGATGACGCCATAAAATTCGATGGAAGAATAGTATGTTATCAACACAACGCGAAGTTTTGACAGCTATTGCCCATCGCCGATACTATGTTCCGAGCGTCCCGAACGGTGGGGGGCGAATATTTCGCTGACAGACCCTTTTTACACGCGGCTTGAGCTTCTTGACTGAAGATCGGTGCACGAATTAATGTCGATGGTCCCAGAATGAGGGGGTGGCACCTTTGAAGTAAGCAGCCGCTAAATGAAGCACATCTGCTGACTGCAAAGGAAGGAGAGAAGAGAAAAGAAAAAAAAAACGATAAAAACAAATAAATTCATCAGACAGCGAAAATTAGAAATGTCCACAATGTCTTCAAGAAGAAACAGCAAAACGTGATATTTTTATTCAATGTCATTAGATCAGAAGTAGAATTCAATTTCACAATTGAGAATTGATCACAATTACATCAAAACTTCGACAATTTCTTGTGTTAATAAACTAAGATATATTGAAATAATATGTATACTTTCCAGCAATTATCAAATATAGATTGTTATCCAATTTAAAAGGTTAAGACTATTTATTGAAATTTTAGTTGTTGTTTTCTTTTTCTTTAGTTTTTCTTTCTCTTATGTTTTTTTTTTTTATAAAAATGGTTCTATTTTGTTATTCTGTTCTTTCTTAGCTGTTAAATTCGTCAATACCTAACTTGATTCCAGCATTTTGCTAAATGATCAAAACAAATTTTAATTACCGGTAAGCAATAAAGTTACTTCACATAACAAAACTTCGTTTAAATGAAATAAAAAGTTTAAAATGGATTCCAAATACCAAATTATTCTGTTTTTCCTGCAAGTTTACGTCTTAAATCTATGAAACAAATGATATTGCAACTTCAGACATTTAATTTAATGCAAGAAAGAAGAAACAGAATTTCAAGATATCTTTACAGAATGATAAAATGAATTATTCTTCTTCAATATTAAAACAGCAATTATTCATGATTATTATAAAAGAAAATAAAAGATGGATTTTTTTGCTTATATCTATTAATACAATTTCCTGTTTAGCCGCTGACTGAAAAACATTAGCTTCAAATAAAAAAACTTTAATTTTTTTCATTTAATTTTAAATAAATGATTTGGCAAATTATATAAAATGCATGCTGTGCTGAGTTTCATATAATAAGGAAATATGTGTTTATCTGACTGTTTGTGGTTAACGTTATTATTATTGAAAAGCAACAAACCTAAAAACCGTAAACTAGACATAAGTATTTAGCAGAGCTTGATGATCTGTATTTCAGTTACATTTTATTTTTATTTTTCTATTAAGGAGTTACTTACAACCGTCTTTTTTCGTAAATAAGCATCAGAAAATAAACATCTCCATTCGGAGTAGAGTTTATAAGAATTCATTTTTAAATTACTTAAAACAAACTTAGGATTTGAATGTTTTCCTCATAAAAAGTTAAATAAAAAAATCGATTGTTAACTATTGTTTTTACCTGTGTCGCTATTTATAATTGTGTTCGCATGCATCTGTAACAAAAATCTACAAGAACGCAGTTGAAGGCCCTCGTAACCTATATTTTTGTTTCTAAAAACAAAACTGACTTGGATCATTAATCAATCAACTCCGAACGACAATTCAAATGTTTAATCTTTGACTCAGTGCAGTATCATGCTGTTAACAAAAAAAGTGAACTCTGCTGTATGTGCCTAATAAGCAGCACCTCGTGGATACGTTTTATTTTGTGGAATTGCTATATTCTACCAAGGAAATAGCAACACCACAGAAGTCACTGAGCTTCCCCAAATGTTCTTTCTAGACAAGTGCTGTGGACATCTGTATCTTTAGGCTGTTATTCAGCTTTAGATGTTTAATTGGAATAAAATGTTCTGTGTAATTTATTAAACATTATGTGGTGAAGCAGATTGACTCAGAGTAACGGATCAACCACGACAAGGCATTATTGAAAATCTTTCATTTCAAATTGAGGTAATTTCACATTACATAAAGGTCGATAGACATTGAAGCAGAGACCTTTTATCAGATATCAAACCATTTGCATATTTATTGTCTGTGCGCAGAACAGAAAGAGACCAATTGCAATTATGTTTCCAAACTCAATAAATGCAAATAATGAAGTGGCATTAAAATTGCTTTAAACTTCACTACAAAACGTTCAAAGATAATAAAGATGTTCAAACTACCATTAAAACAATAATAAAAAAAAGGACTAGTGTCTTCGAAATTTCATGTTATTATTAATCAAAATACTCCAATTAATAATATCCTCAATCATAATTTCTTAAAAGTTCTATCACGAAACCCTAATTGGTTTCAGTTAAAAGAAAAAATTATAATGCCTCAGTGAATGTCTCTGCTTCATTATATAATATGACACTTTTAAAGGTATAAATGATCAAGTGATGTACAATAACCATAAATATGTTAAATGCCAAGCTTTCTAATAAGTAAATAAGATTACTTTATCGTATTTTATTTTAACCGAACTAAAAAGCTCAATGATGAAAAGTTTCGTCAATGTACAGTATTGGACAAAACAAACAGTTGGAAAAGATAGAAACCAGGAGGGGGAGCAGTAAATGTAATTAAATATCGGTTGCATAGAAAATCCTAATTTAGCATTATCCATCCAAGAGTCTTCTAAATGTTGTAAATTTTCTATATGTTCTAAATGTTGGCCGTTACGACAGATACACGATTCATACCGTTTCTGCAAATTTTCTGTTATATCTCGGAATAATCGTTGCCTCATCGTTTGGGCAGTAATGTGTAACTTGATCTTTGTGTTTCTGAATAGTCTTCGGTGGGTTAATGTGGAATAGCCTGTGCTTCAACATCCCCCAAAGAAACGTACCAGATGGCGTAAGATCGGGGGAATGGTAAGGATATGGAAATATAAATATGGATACGGCCAGGAAAGTTTTCATGAAGAAACTGCCTGCACGCCACAACTGTAAAAGAGGTATTCCCATCCTGTTGCTACTTTCATCTTTTTCTTTTATTCAAATCTATTAAGACCATGAAACTATTACAGTATTCTGCTGGTGAATTACTTAAAACAACGCATGTTTCAACTCAATCTGAATTTCAATTCTGAGTTATATTCTGGTTTGAGTTGTAGGAAAGGGCAATTTTTTTTTATTTTTCTGTGTTGCATACAACCCTGCATTGATGATTATCTACAAACGCTTTAAGTTGCAAGTAAAATTAACAAAAAAGAACAAAATTCGACACCTGATGTAATGTTTGATGCTTTAATCGTATGTCATATGGACGCCATTGATATTTGAAATATATATATATACCGTATTCCTTCGAATCTAAACCGCCATCGATTCTAAGCCGCACCCGAAATTCTCAACACGTTTAATGCAGCATTTTGTAAAAGAATGTATTATAGAAAATCTTCGATTCTAAGCCGCACCCGATTTTCGATAGCATTTATATTGGAAAAAAAGTGCGGCTTAGATTGGTATATGAGAATAATTTGTGAATTTACAAACCTCTTTTAAGATTTTATTACTCAAAAGCATATATACTGCTATATATCCTAAAAAAATAATTCATAAGACCTGACTGAAAAGTCATTGATTTCCCGTAATTTACCACCCAGCATCTTAAAGGCGCCATCTATCAAGGCGTAATACCCAATAAATTTCTTAATTTAAGGACGGAATTGGAATTCGTGTCTTAGCGAGAATTAGGAGGTATTTCGCGGAATCTTGAAGCATAATTCACAGCAAATTGACACTAAAGTGCATTTACGAATTGAATTTCAATGGGAAATTTAAAAAAAAAAGCTTGATTTATGACTTCCAATTATCGTTTACATTAATATAAAACGCTTAAATCAGTCGAATCATTGATTTAGGTTTTTATTGCTATTATAAATTATCCAAATAAAAATCTGGGAATACCTATAAATACGACGTTAATTATATGTTACCAAATTCAAATGACTAGGCGAATATAACTCTTGAAATGTGAAAAATTCGATGATTGGTGGTTTATGTTTCTAATCTTTTGTAATTTCTAATTTCATGAAATAAAGCATTGAGCTCAATACAATGGCGTTTTATTATTAAAAATAAATGTGGATACTGAGGACGGCTAACTCCCGAAACATGTGTATCTTTTACTGCAATTGACAAGTTTTATTTTTAATAATAAAACGCTATTGTATTGAGCTTAATGCTATATTTTTAATAGAAAATTTTTAATATAGTATTTTTATAATTTCAGGAATTTCCTCGCTTCTCTTTTTTTATTTATTGTTTTCTCCATTCTCCGAAATTTTATTTTCGTGCTTTATTTTTGTGCTTTCTATGAGGCTCCAATTTTATCTTTTTTTAGTGCTGCATATAGATTATATCTTTTTTCATTGACTCAGCATGGTAAGGTTATAGTATTTTATGGATTTAAGGGAATTAAAATTCGTGAATATTTATTATTATTTCTTCATTGGATACCTTTAAATATTTTAGTCTTAAAAATTGATTTTATTTTATGGTGCTTAAATAGTTTAAAAAAAATTTCAATTTGTGGAATTGAAGATGTTGGATAACTTTGAGCATTAATAGACAAATAAATTGTAAGTTCTTCATTAACAATGAAGCGTCCAGATGACTCCTATTAAAAGATTTTCATTCTAAAGCTCCTTTTACTCACTCGTAATATAAACCTAAAATTAAAACAATAATGAAGATAGATGAGGTAAGAAAAGTAGAGATTGATTGGGAAAACTTTCACAAGTACAAAAGAATAGGAAATAATATTATGTATTGTGAAACTTCAGCAGAGATTCTCAACTTCTATTTTTAAATTTTCATGTAGAAATTCTACTTAGGTTCTGGGATTTGCTGAAACTGCAGATTTTACCTTTAGTTCTGGATGGATCATAGACAAATATGTTAATTTGCTCTATTCGTCTTAATCACTATTTTAACAATTTTACTTGTCAACTTTTGTAACCCCGTTCTTGTGAGGTTTGAAGAACATTAAATATTACAGGGATCCTTCTATTAAACCTTGCTTTATTGCTACACTGTCTTCTTCTAAATATTTGTGACTGAATTATCAAAAAAATACAAAGCGAAATTATCGAGGAGTAAATGAAAAGTATGTATGTTAGATCTTAAGGTATTATAGAATATTTACTCCGCGAGACATTTTAACACTCCCGTAATGCTAATGACTCTCGGATTATTTTAACCACGAATTAAGACCGGGGCTTCTGGAGATGTATCGCCAAGAGAGGGAGGAGCGGTTTTAACGAAGGCTAAAGAAGATAACGCAAAGAAAACCGTGGTGGTTTTTTTTTTCCTTACAAAATGCTTGCGGCATGCAAGTTAATATCCAGTTAAAAACTCAAAGTTAAAGAGATTAAATTTACGTGAACGATGAAACAGACAAATTGAGTTTTTCTTATCTCGAGAACTGCCCATCTTGTATTATCATACATTACATTTACATTTTCAATTTCTTTATTTAGTTATTTGGATTTTTTTTCCAATCGCTATTCCTTCATTTAGCTCTAAATAACTACTGAAGTTTAATTCCGTTCTTCAAGACTTTCCTGTAGTTCTCTAAGGTTTTACGAGTGGCTTCAGTGGCGCACCCACGGGGGTGAGAGAGGCTAAGGGGGCTGAAGCCCCACCCCCGACCTCAAAGATAAAGAAAGAAAGAACATTATCAATAAATCATCATTAATCACTCATTAAAACCATGATCATATTGCTTAAAATTAAATCAAAATCATGTTAATTTCGTGGTATAGTCTATCGTTTATTTTAAAGTTGTATTATTTTATATTTATTATTTGTGTTCTTTTAAAAAATTGAATTTAAAACACATACATTTAAGATATTTTTAAAAACACCAATACATACACGGGAAGCTTTTCGGCTCCAACACGGAACCTTTGTCAACCTATTATTTGTGCACAAGAAAGTTGTAGTAAAAATGTAGCAAGGAATAAAAACGAAGTCAGATATTTTCCTTCCTCTTTATATTTTTTTTCTGGAATCCTATTTACAAATAATTAGTATTTTTTTTTCTAAAAGTAATCGTAATGTATTGGGTTTTTTTTTTTCACTTTTTTTATTTTTTTGATTATTTTGCTTTTAGGCATTCTTCCAGAATGTTCTACATTTTCAGAAGACTATCCTAATGACTGAAGCTTAAGATCATTTCAATCTGAAGTCCTTTGTGATTTTTTGTTTGTTTAATGCCCCAGAAGACAGCCTTTGTGCTAACTTTAGACTAGACGTGGATTTCTGTCCCTGTTCTATTTTTTTTCCTTCTTATTTGTTTTATTTCACATTCTCTATCAAACTTAGTTTTAACGAGCTTGCCTATTAACGGCCTTATCACCAGAAATGTCGAACAAGCTTCTGAAGGAGAAGAAGAAAGAAAAAAAAAAATACGTAACACTGCGGAAACGCTCAACTCTGGCGCTGCAATTGGCTAAGGGAAGAGCATCCGTGCTTGTTGTCCGGGGTATTGAGTGTACTTATTTTCGGAAAAGAGACGAAACAGAGCACAGAGTTCTAGAGAAGTCCTTGCTACTCGTTTTCCTTTTCTTCAATTTCTTTCTTTTTTTTTCTCTTTTCTTTAGGGCAGGGTTCCGTCTCCCGCTGAAAGAGAGCGAAGGAAAGAAGAGAAAAGAGGATGTATTGGACGTCTGTCAGCACTTCCACGATTCGTTAACGGCCGCGTTCTGACGACCTAGCAACCGTAGAAGAAAGCTGACATTCCGAATAATGGACGGCGGGAAGGTACTCTTCACGTTCCGCTGTCTCGTTTAGGGGGAAACGAAATGGCAATTACATCAATTGGATTGAAATCCCACTGACTAAATAGTCGACAGAGGGAGAGAAAATCTTCATCAGCGGAAGTTAAATAATTTAACGGTGAATAAACATCGACTCAAAGACGAGCAGTGGAGTTCACCAAATGGCTTTTCGATCGACACTTCAATAAAGAGAAGTTGAGCCAAGGAAGCATTCTTCTTCTGTCTCACAAGATAAGACAGTTGTCTGTGTAGAAAAACTTCACATGATTTGGAAAGTGTTAATAATAATACAGCAAGTAATAGCAATTATAATGCCTGACAAATACTGAACTAAGGAAATATGCTGCAACTTTTGAGTTGTGAGGAAAGTTAAGCCAAAAACCTCAAAAACTATCTTTTTCTTATTAAATTAATGATTCTTTACGTACACTGTACGTAAATAGCCTTTTTCATTTTTAGATCGAAACCTTGGTCGTGTAATTCTTAATTATATTGTGTCAATTAAATTTGTTATTTAGTCAGGCTTTGTGTCTGAACTCATTATCTTTTTCTTATATATATTATTGAACTCGATTATATTAAAATTAAAATTATTACTTAATTGAACGAATGCAAGTTCTTTAAAACAGATTTGTTTTGCATATTCACTGCTTCATCAAAACATAGAAAAAAGTTTCACCAATCAATAATTACCAAGTTCCATAATTAGCAATTCACATATAACATCTTTGCTATTTACAACTGCTAAATTCAATTCAATTTAAGAAACAACTGACGTCTTGAACTTCCGTTACAACGAGTTCGTATTGCTGTCATAAAAAATCAATTACTAGTTAATTTACAATAAATTCGTAGACTCCTTAAGAATAATTTCAAAGCGATAAAATATTTGTGAGGAAATTAAACTTCATTGTAAGAAATCTGAGCAGAAACTACATTAGATCATAATTTAGCGTCATTTGGTCACAATTAGTAGTTAATGTACTTTCATGACTGACTTAAATCCTTTCATATGCAATGATATTTAAGGAATGTAGCGATTATTCTTCAGTCATCAAGCTGTGCTAGATGACATTTCAAAATACAAGAACTCTATAGGGAAATTACTCCAGATTCTTTGAAAGATGAGACAAATTAAAGTTGTAGCTATGTCTACTTCCCTTGAGTCCATTCATCCATCAAAAGATATCCTCATACATCCTCAGTTTGTTTCTCTTAAGTTATTTGAAAGGACTTGACAGCAGGGAGCAAAGTTGGTTTCGTATTTCGTAGCAAGGGGATGCTTGACAGGGTTTTAGACATTACCATCCCGAAAATCATCTTAAATTTACTTCTTTCTAAATAAGGCTAATGCTGGCAGCCACGCGCATATATTTACATACTTAAATATATAATAAAGTGTTTCATCAGGTATCAAATTTATACATCTACAGTATATTAATTGTACTTATCTAAACATTATCCAGAGAAGTTTACGAGCTACACAGCAGGCCTTTCGATTGCTTCTTTATAGATTCATTAAAAATCTGACCTCTCGACTTATCTACCTGTAGACTTCTAAAAATAAACTTATTATTTATTAAACTTTTTATCTAATTATTTATTTAAAATACTTATAGATGATTGTCGATGTTACACAAAGCTCTATCTGGAGTACATTTTCAATTAGTCCTTTGAAAACATTCCTTAAATAATCCTTTTGTAAAAATCTGTAAAGCTTGGTCTTACGAAGTAACATGAAATCGTAAGATATCCAACGACAGATCGAAATAAAATCAAAATTATAATCAAAGTCTATTCATCAGAGACTGTCTAAAAGTTTCACAAACTAAGCCTTCGTAATTTGGAAACGACAGATCTAAAGTAAATATTAGATACATATAGGTAAGTAAGTATTTCCCATATGAACTTTGGTGGTTCAAGGAGTGCTGAAGATATAGGCACATACGCTTCAGTGACCATCGGGACTAGTTGAGATTGGGTGATGAGGCCAATAGTAGATGTGCACAAACATACAATGATATAGACTTATTTTATTTATATTAATTGTACTCAACTAAATATTATTTACAGAAATTTACGATATATAACAATAGGCGATTCAAATGATTCTTTACAAAATCATTGAAAATCTGACCTCTTGACCTGCCTATCTGTAAACTTTTCAAAATTAATTTAACATTTATTAAACTTTTTAAAAGGTCATTATTGTGACGATATTCTTTATATTTACTATCAATATATAAAGAATTTCGTCTTAATGATGACCTTCTTTTATTATAATCGAGACAACTTATTATTCCTTTACTTAAAAGCTATATAACACTTTCTTCCCTTAGCAACTACGATTTAAAAATAAAAGTCTGAAATTGCTCATTTAACTGAAGGTACGAATCAAATCAATAAATAGAAACTACCAAAATTATTCTTGGGAAGTTACATTTAGGGGGAATAAAAACAATTTTTGGTTTTTTAATCTGTTGATGAAACATCATGTAAGTTGTTGATGTTTTCTTGTTTTTCAATTTTGTCGTTCATTATATTTTTCATTACGAGGTTTACCGTTTTAAATTCGAAAATACCGTTGAATACACAAACTAAAATAAACAAATTACATGTAAACAAAATGTATTTCAGATGCAGTTTTTTGTTAGGTTTGCTGCTTTTCCACTGTAAAACCTTATTACGTATTTCCATTTTCTATTTGTACTAAACTTATAGATTCCATACAATTTTTATATTCTAAATTTGAAATAAACTGCAAAATAACGCCAAGCTATGTTAACACCCTTCTACAACACATATTAAGTTTACCATATTAACTTCTCAACAGCAATTTTGTGAACTTTAATTTTAATTGAATATAACTCAACATTTTGAAAAAAAAAAAAAACTTCGCGTTTTTGAAGTTGGGTAATAGCATCATTCATCAGCATAGCTATTTCTTGAATATTCTATCAATTTCAAATTCCTCCAACGCTATTT
Source organism: Thereuonema tuberculata (assembly GCA_023159025.1). Classification (NCBI taxonomy): domain Eukaryota; kingdom Metazoa; phylum Arthropoda; class Chilopoda; order Scutigeromorpha; family Scutigeridae; genus Thereuonema; species Thereuonema tuberculata. Next base: position 18,594,466 of record JAFIDM010014012.1, on the reverse strand, counting down.
CGCGGAAGCTATGTTCCGCTTTGTGAAGTTTCGCAAATAAAATAACAATAATATTGCGAGACTTGACAAAGCGGAACGATAGTTTCCGCGAAATATCATTATAGGAATTTAAAATTGATAGAATTCAAAGAAATACATTTTGTTTATTAATATAACGAAGAATTTTCTTATAATAATGAATATTCGGTGTTTATTTTGTTTGTGTCCAATTTTCTACCAAATTAATCGGATTTTTATCTAATAGTCGATTCTAGTGCATATAAAATGAACGTTTCAAAGCGAAGCCTATTATTTCAGTGCTTCCAGAATTTTCTGCATGAAAGATCCTTTTGATGGCAAGCAAAAAACTTAAAGCAAACACAATTTTCTATAATTTAAGGTTCCCCTTGAGTCTTTGCTGGTGATATTAAAGTGCTATTTTTATCGAAATGCTCATGTGACATAAACACTTTTCTTAAAATCTTGTAATATAAAAATGTAAAAAAAGATGTAATTTTACATTATAGTATATTAACCTAAATGCTATTATAGAGATGTAATTTTTTCTTAAAAAAATTGTCAGTTAAACTGTCACTAATCTTCAGTAACAATTTTCATTACTTAAGTTATTTTTTAGTACTTCAGAATATGTCCAGAATATTTGTGCTTATCAAAGTACCAATATTTGTGCTTATCAAAGTACCAATATTTGTGCTTATCAAAGTACCAATATTTGTGCTTATCAAAGTACCAATATTTGTGCTTATCAAAGTACCAATATTTGTGCTAATCAAAGTACCAATGTTGCACATCAGTAATTTTCGGAAATATTTATAGATCACGAAGCTGTCGAATTTGGTTTCACTTCTGAAATTTCGTCCAAAGTTTTGGGTAGAGTATCTTTCAAATGGAATTATAATGTTTCTGAGAACAAAACAATTCTTTGTCCCTACATATCAAATAAAGATTAATAAACTGATACAGATTTGTTTTTTCCTCCTTCAGATCTACTAATGACAGAATGCCTGAAATCCTAAATAGGAAAACTTATCAAGAAGTGTAGTTAGGTTTGTATTAGAAAATGGTTCATTTATCCGATCGTTATTTTTACTTATTATAAAAACAGGTGATTTGATAGCATTAGAATATAAAGTAGTATTAAATCAAAACGCTATCTTAATGGAATTTATTTTCTTTGTATATGACATTATCGTTCAGAAGTGAATAGTATTGATATCCATAATAACACAAAAATTTCTTCTGCAGTCCACTCTTGCAAAAGACCATTCAGCACTAGTTCGTTATTTTCCATGTATTCTTCGATGCTAGTACGTTATTTTTCTAATTTCTGACAATGAATTAGAACATAGAAGTTAATAATGTTATATTCTTCTTTCACTGTAATATAATTATTAATTTATAGCAAACATATAATAGAATTAATACACATGATCACATTATTAAGTAGGTACAGGGGGGTGGGGGTGGAGTGGAAGGAAGAAACAGAGACAGAAATAGAGAACCAAAAGCTTTAGGTTATATACGAGCAGAAACCAATAGAAATGGTGTGAGGGGGTGACATTGTGATGCCGGAAGCGTCAGATTTTTTTTAATCCCTTTTGATTTCATGACTTTAAGAAATAAAAAAATTTGCAACAAAACATGAGGAAAATGAAGGATAAAAATATTTGTACCTATCAAAGAGATATTTTTTAGGTACAAATATTTTTATTCTTCATTTTGCCCATGTTTTGTTGCAAGTTAAATTTCACCCTTTCTACAGCATCACGAAACCCCAAAATTTACAGCCCAGCAAGCTAAAATCCGGTGATCGTGGTGCCTCCTGCATTGCTATAGAAAATCATTTTGTTGTCATTGGTTCCAAACTTACCGGATACTCTGTAATTCAGAACCATTCCCAGAGCTTTCGGCATCTTTCATTAAGGTATATAATAATAACTTTAATCGATTTCTATTGCTTGATTCATATTATAATAAATAAATAAATTTATGAAAAATACTCTCGGCATATGCTACTTTTATTAGATATCATATACTGATTTCGTAAGAGTTAACCTAGAATATACTGGAAGTGATTTTCTTAACTAGTGGCTTATAATTTTTATATAACATTAAACGAAATTTCGTAGCGGTTGATGAAGCAATAATTAATTAGAACTTATCATGTACAAGAAAGAAATAATATTTATTCAATAAAACAAACAACTCATGAAACTTTCTCTTTTATTTCTAATCGAATTCTTCAAGAATTCTTCAAGAGCTTCACAAGCACTTTGTAAATTTGTGATTCCAATATAATCTAAGTAGACCGTGGATGCTAGAAAAGCTTTTGGAGCATGAAAGATAGTTGAGCTCATTCAACCGTTTTTAATTTCAACATTTATGACTCTTCAAAATCTAGCGGTAAGCAAAGAAGACCACTTGAGAAAATGTGTTGCCCTATATTACCATAACAATGAAATTTGTATTAGACGTAACGTTGTCAGTAGAAAGAGTTGGTTTAATATCATTCATGGATAAAAGCAATTAAAAAAAAGTAGTTAAGCTGATTTTCTAGATATCTTGATGAAACACTATTTTTTAATAAATTAATAAACAAAAAAATATGAACTTCCAATTCTAGCTTTATTTTTTACTTTTAACTGAGAAAAAAAAGTTTCAGTCGATACTCATGAAATACAATTACATCCTAAATCAAAAAAAATTATTAAATATTACTTTAAAATAATAATTCTCTCATAATAATAAGCAAATTATCTTAAGTTCTTTAACAAATTTTGAATAACTTTAATTATTAATTCCTAATGACATTATACTTTTTAAGTTCGTTACGTTTTGAGTGGTTATTAAATTTGAATTTCCTAGATAATCCTAAAATTTAATAGTATATCTAACATTGCTAAAAAATGACTAAAAATACGAAAAAAATTAATTATTCGAATTCTTCTATTAATTGTTCTAACAATTATATCATTATTTTAATAAAAATGATTATTAAAATTCTAGAATTCCACTTTAGTAATTTAAAAATCTCTATCAAAAATTAAGCATAAATTCAATAAATGTTAGAATAATCTTAACAGTTGTTTTGTTATTCTACTTTGCACGTAAGTCCACTATCTGTTGAAGAGTGCTTCTGTTTTCTGTGTTGAGAAAAGAAGCAATTGCAGACGTTTCAAGATAACAGATGGTCGTAGGTCAAAGGATAGTCCAAAGCCAATCTGGAATTCCAAAGTAGACTCCGCAATTCGTCCAGTAAAAGCGAACAATCTGCTCCGAATCGAATTTAACTTCACGAAGGTTTTCTACTTGCTTAAAAATGTGGTTCATTTCATTTATCTCAAATTTACAATACTTTGTTCCTCGACATCTTTGTTTTCTCTATTTGCTATTTCTAGAATTCCCACAATACATACCGCATTCGTTTGATGTATTTCAAAATTCGCTTTAAAATGACATTAAACATTGACACAGAGCAAATTGAACTCTCGCTAACATTAATCTCCTAAAGCTATGGTCTGCGAGTCAGTTATTAATTAGGTAATTGAAACTAATCTAAAAAGAGAAATCGAAATAGGTCTTTTGTTTATTAATATTTATTATACAGGTTGTCTTTAAATTACGTCTGATGGCCCTTGAAGTTCAGCAGTTTACCAAGAGTTTATTGATGATTAAAAGACATTAAAAATGGTGAACTAATATTGAAATTAGTAATTAACGACTAAATGGATGAAGAATTGGAGAATTTTATTACAGGGAAATCTGATCTGAGCGAAAACATGCACGTTCGCCATCTTGCTGTTTGCTTTCATTCACATAAAGCTAATTCCATAAATGGTTCCTACACCTTCACAGAAAGCGACAGTCACTTATATAAATCTCAAGAGCCGACGAATCTGTGGCATGCAGATTTTACAACCGTGCAATTTGTCTGACAGTGTAAATGGAATGTAAATAACTCAGTTCGGTGCTCGCTAATGTAACGTGTCAACATGAGACACTTGTATTTGAGAGAGGCGCCCTCTATCGTATTTCAAGCAACGGGATAGAGAGAGACGCAGCCGGCGGCAATTTGGCCGGAACAGCGGGCATTCCCGGACAATCTGGGAGAGAACGGTCCTCCACGGCATAGAAGCGCTGATTTACCGCCCACCGAAGGCTCGTGGTCATTCCTCATCGGTAGTGAGGCCGTGACGGTCGTACCTTAGGGGTCCCATGAGTGGTCGCAGAATATGAAGGCCGAGACCCGCACACGGCAGCTGTCCAACTCGTTATTATCGAGTGAGGGTGGAAGGAAAGAAGAAACGATGAAAGAAGAAAAGGTCGGGAAAAACTAGAAGAATGAGAATAGGGTAGAATCATTCCCTCTCAAGAGGGATTGTAACATCTCCGTTTGCAAGAAATAGACAAGCAAAGAGAATCAAGTCTAGTTGCAATAAAATATAATTGGTAGAGAAAGCAACGCAGGGAGTCGCATATTGAGATTAATTTTGTCTGTTCAGAACTTGCTAAAAAAATAAGATTAAGATTTAAGTGCTAATGGAAAAGATTCAAACAAAATTAAGTTAGCTTTAAATTAATTAAGATTTAATAAAGGCTACAGTCCATAAGAAATATATTGATTAATATTAATTTCAAGTCATTTCAATTATTAATAAATAATTTTGGTGTCATTTGAAATACCATTAATCTTTTGTCAAATGATGATGATCTAGTTTTAATTTATAAAACTGATTTTTGAATCTTGGTCTTTTTACGGTGTGGTAGAATACAGTTCTTTTCGAAGACAGTAATTTGCAATGTTAAAATGACTCATGTTAAAAGAAAAGTTTTCAGTTAAGAGAAACGATACGGTTTCAGAAGAAAGGTTTTCAGATTTACTGAAACAATGCTAATATATCTTCGTATGTTCCCAAACACTATAGGGTAATTAATAATGAAGATGGTTAAAGTGGTATGGTAGGTTGTCATTTTCATTAAATGTTTCAAACATGGAGAAGCTGAAACCTATACAATACGAATATTGTAAAAGTAATGCACTATAGCAATTAAAATATTTATTGAATTTCTTCCTCCGCGTATGGAATTTGCATTATCGCTGGATGGATACGAAATTTGGTAGATGGGAAAAAATTCCACGATTTGGTATTAGTATAACCGATATCTACGTATGGATAATTTGACCCTGTCACCTCTCTCCTGCTGCACTTTTCTTGCGTAATCTGGCAGTTGGAACCTCTGCAACTAATTTCTGACACTTTTTATGGGACTTGCCGTTCCTAGAACACAGCCACCTGCCCCACATAACATCAACAATATACGTTTGCTAAGCCTGTATTCATACAGTACAATGTACAATGTACTGCCTTCAAAGAACAACACATCTTGAAGATCTATCATTCTGATTATGATAAAATAAATTGTCTTTGGTCATTCCGGCAAAAGTATGGAGTAGCTTTCATGACGACTCAAACTGCAAAATTCTCCAGTAATCCACAATTTTCCTTAAGCATGAGTGTAATTTGATTAGAGTTTTATAGATAACTTACGATGATGTAATATTGGGATGAGATATTTTGTAGAAATTAGTATGAATTAGTATTTGACACTTTTGGAATTAAACATTGTTATAAAGCTACGGGTATAAACTTTAGATTAAATGGTGACTTTTCAAATAGGATTTCCACAACTTGTGTTCTACTTTAATTTCTCCTCGTTCGTTCCTTTTTTTGGATACTAAATGATCTTCGGCAGCATTGTATGAGATCTAGATTGATCCAGCCCTTCCATTCTCCAGAAAAACAGTTTTAACATATTTAGACGATTCCAGACTCCAACTTAAGAAAACTTATTCTCTATTTTGTAGTATTTTGATAACCCTACTTGAAGAGCGGTAAATCTTAATATTTTAATTTATAATTAATTTCTAATGATAATTATCTTTGGAATATGAGCGGAGACTGGGCAGTCGCTTTCAAAACTTTCGGCTCTGTTTAGATGTCAGACCAAATTAGTTCATTTTTAACAGAGCATTTTCAATGAAAGTAGCGAAACCCTAGCTGGAATGGATGTTTTTATCAAGGTCTTCACTTTCAAAGTCTTTTGCCTTTACTTTTTCAAATTGAGGTATAGAAACAGCCAAACCGTCGAGGAAAAAAGAAAAGATTACAATTTTTTTTTTATTAAGATTACAATAATGTCGAAGCCAAAAGTAATTACAATGTAAATAGCACAACATAAAAGAGTTTGAATGATAAGAATGAGAACTCAGTTTTAAAATTCTTTCTAAACTTCTACATCACCTTTTCCGGAAAGCCTTTACCTTTTCCGACAACTTTTACTTTGGTTGGAAATGGGGAAATTCGCAATCTGCGACGTATCAGAGTCGATTGAGCTGAAGGCATTATCTGTTAGACCCTTTTACCTCGCGTTTTTGGAGGGAGGGATAGGACAACGAACGTGCAGTTTGTTCGCGCCACTTGAACATGTGATACGAGACGATGGGTGGTGAGCCACGTGCTGAGATGATGGACCGGAAATCGATTTCCTTTTCATCATTCCACCCGCACACCTTGTCTTAATAGGACCACCCAGGCCGTCAGTAATCGGTAATCACTATGATAAGGCTTAACTGAGATGAAAATTCCCGTCTTTAGCTACGGCACCAACATTCGCTTCAACATCACCACGGTTTTTTTTTAAAAATTGTCTGAGATATAAATAAAAAAAAAAAAATAGAGTAATGCAAAATTTCTGAATTTTTATAAAGTAATTAGTTACGGACCTCGTAATATCTTTATATGGTATGGGTAATGCTTAAATCATCATGTTTCAAGCTTTTAGTAAACCTTACAAATTGTTTTAAAAATGCCAATGATCTAAAAACTTTATGCTCGACAATGAATCAATTTTAAGTCAAACTTAGGTTTTCAATTCCTAATTTCAATTTAGCTTAAAAACAATTATCGTTACTTAGATTCAACATTTTTTTAAACAAAGCAGATGCCTAGTATGCGTAATTGATTAACGACAAATACTTCCTCTATGTAAAGAAGTAAGGAAATATTTTCTGAAATACAGAAAAGGATATAGTAAAATTCAAACCTCAAAAGAAGAGTCTTACTAACAATTAATTAATATTAACAATTCTCTGTTAAATTTGTGCAGTATATTAATGTTCACAAATTTGTTTTGTATAAGAAATAACTAAGCCCTTATTGCTGATTTTAGAAACTTTGTACAAAATTTATTTGATGATCAAAAGATTTCACAGCAATCAAGACAATTTAGGTGTTTAAATAGACAGACTTTAATTTCTTACAACAATCTAAAAGTTTGTTACTATTATTTTAGAGAAAAGAATATAATGTGACACCACTCATTCTTTAAGCAAATTCCATGTTTTAGTAACATACTCGTTTATTAAATATCTTTTCACATTCTATATAAACACCAAATTAAATGATAAATTACAATAATGAAACTAAATAACTGCTAAAATTTGAAAATTTATATTAAGAATAAAAAGACTAGTGTTTTTCTTATAAAATTTTGAGTTTTTTTCGAAAATTTAAAATCCCTAAAGAGAAAGTTAAAGAGTTAAAGGAATAATGAAGAGGACATTTCATTTCAAAATTGATACATTAGTTTGTTTTATTTATTGATGTACAATAAACATCAGAAATGATTAATTATTATAATTAATGCCGAGTCTAGAAATCGTTTATTGAATGTATTGGATTATTATTACCATTCTAACTGTAATAATGATTTATTACTATAATTGCACTAGAATAGTTCATTTGGAATGCTTTTATTCATAAATTTATTAAAGGTTGAACAAACATCTTTGAATGCATTGATATTTTTAAGGCTATCACCTATATATCGCCAAACTCATAAAAGTTTCTTTTGCAAATTATTAATAATAATCCGGGAAAAAAAAGTGCAAGCATATTTTAACGATTTGGATTTTCTATATTTGGGGATCACATTCACACATATATACTGATGAACTAGCATTGAATTATTCATGGATGAAAGGAATTTTCTTATTTGCTCTAGAAAATGCTGATTTTTTTTTCTGATTTCTCAAACATCTTACAGCATCTCTGAACATAAGCCTTAGTCAAAAAGTTTTCCGAAACTCTATCCTCTATAAAACAAAAACTCTATAAAAAAAAATGATCTAATATGTATATCTTATAAATGTGGTCGGGTTAAAAGAGAAAGAGAAAATAATTAACTTCGAAATAATGCAAATATATCGAAACGAATTTCCAAAATAAAATTACGATTTGAGATTATAATAAATTGTGAATACGATAACCAAAAGTAATTTTTTTGATTTACAATTTCTCTACAATTTTTTGAGGAAATCATCTAATTATAGATAATAAAAAATAAAATTGCATAGAATAATGTAATTCAGTAATATAATAACAATTGAATATTAAAAATCATTTAAGGTAAATAAAGATTTTTTGAAAAACTTCGGCAAAAAACTTCTCTCTGTGTTTTGTTTTCACATAATCTAGAGATTTACATATATTAGTTTATAGTAAGAATTAATTATTAATTGATTATTTTCCATTTATGATTATTTCCTTTATAAAATATTGTGTAAGATTTTTGATGGTTTTTACCATGATAATTTGGATAAGCCATTTTCTGTGTTCTGTTTTAAATTTGTTTTTTCTTCCTAGCTAGAGTCGCTAGCATTTTTACTGCTTGAATATTATCATAAATTTTCCATATTTAGACTTTTATTAATAAATATTAATAATATTAATATTAAATAAGCGTTATTATCTTTGTTATTATTATTATGATTTTTGTATCCGTTTCTCTTTAATTGTTTTCTACTGAAGAAAAGCGGAATATTTCTTTCGCCCGAGGTTATTATGTAAGAATTTTTAAGATTTGCGATTGAGATCTCTTGCTGATAAAATCTCCCCTCTAGCTTTCATCATAAAGTTTTGTCAATGCAGTAAAATGTTATTGAGTTTATGTAGTTTCTGCATTTAATAATAAAGATTATAAGTTTTCTATTCTTTTGTTTTGTTTTGTTTCTTGAGGGTTATTTTGACTTCAAGGCTTAATCGAATTTTAATCAAAGTTTGTATTATTCAATTAAGTGAAAATAATAATAATTGCATTTAAATTAATTAAGCAATAGCAATGCTACGGAAAAAGAAATAACAGATAGATTACCGTGGTCACGTAAATCATTCAGACTAGAGTTAAAATATGAGTGTTAAAATTTGCAGGAGTTAAAATAAGCCGACGGATCCTAAAAGGAATTTAGCTAATTAGGAATACAATATAACACTAATCAATTAACTAAAACTTTCTTAAAATTAAAATTTCAGATATTTCTTAAAGCTTTATCTAAATCGTCTTTAGAAAAAAATCTTAAAAAATTTACTTGTTATAATATATTTTTTCGGTATAATGAAATAAAAATCGTTTTATTTTAGTAAAAGTTTGTTATTCAAGAAACGAAAAAAAAAGAATAAGATTTATGTTTTTTTTCTTTTAAATTTGAAGATGTAAGTCCTAAAGACAACTAGGGCCGCCTGAAACTTAGAATATTCAAAGTAATTAATATTTTTTTTTCTTTTTCGATAATTAATTCGATTTCAGCTTATTCTGAAATTTTATTTTCTTTACATGCATTTCTCTGAAAAAAGCTATTTATATTATTTTTATAACTTATTTATACCTTTTATTTCAAATAAAACATTACGTGTATTGAATTTTCTCTAAATTTTAAATTAATTAATTAAGTAAATAAGATTATTATAGAGATCCGTGAAATTCGCGAGATGTGATAACTCAAATTGTTCTCAATTTGCTATTTTTTTTTTTGCACCATTTCTTTGTGATTCTTCCCGTAACCTCAAAGTACACAATTTGAATCGCGAATAACAGGAGTTCGTATAATAACGCAAACCCCCCCCCCACATAATTCAAGTTTTCAAACGAATTCCAGCAATACTTGCTGTTTTCAGTGGCGTGCCAACGCCTTTGGGGGCCCGGGGCGGGAGTTGTAGGTGGGGCCCCCTAGTCTTGCTTTTACAAGCAAAAAAAAAAGTAAAAGTGTTGCTGATGGGGCCCCTCCCAGGTGGGGGCCCGGGGCGGACCGCCCCCCCCTTCCCCTTGGTACGCTACTGGCTGTTTTATTCGCGAAATCTTAACAATGACGTATTTTTAAAGTCTTTTCATAATTTCCGTCTTTTTTTTTCGATGGCACATTTCGTTCCGCCATTTGGACAACAAATAATGCAGCCTTTTTTTTCACTCGAAAACAAACCGCTATTAAGCGATAATGACATAATAAATGATTTAATAATCTTAGCCCAAATTTAATTAAAAAAGAAATTAATCGCATAATAGACTATTATTAATAGCATAATTAAATACTTCAATTTTCTTCTATTGTCTTCTAAACCTGTGATATGTATTTTGAGCAAATTTTAAAACCGAATAATGACGGTTAAAGCAACAATTGTCACGCTCCGTTGTAATTCTTTTTCTCTTGGTTGGTCATGGTTGAGTGAGTCAGGATGAGTGTTACTAAAGATAGGTTTTCAATTTCCTTTGTCACCTTACTATTGCTTTTCTGCTTTTGTCATGCCGAAACTAAGTGTGTCAGTCAGTAGTAGGGCAAACGAATTCAGCAGTGAACGGTTTTATGTAAATGATAAAAAGATATTGATGCGACAGCATTATGACAAAGACTTGAACATGAAAGAAAGGACACGTTGACACACAGCCAGCGATACACACAAATGGGTAAAAATAAAAACACAGCTTCTATTGAATGCCAATAATCTGCAGGAGAGTCTTTTACGCAGGCTAAAAAAGCAAACGATGATAAGACACTAAGGAGGCATTCTTGAGTGCAGGAATTTCGGTAGAAAAGCGGGACCATCCCAAAATGAGAGAGTGGTTGGCCAAGTATGTAAAGGGCAGTGGTGACTTGCCTTGTGCGGATCGAATTCGGCACCATTATATGGAGTGCTTAGAAGCCAATCAGTGTAAACAATAAAATGAAATAGGTTTTTTAAAATTATGTTCCACAAAACAACAACGTTTGTAAATTTGAAGAATAAATTTTTTATTGAAAGATAACATAACTATACACTGGAGGAGTGATTTGGGCACTTTGTCAACCGAAAGTATAAACATTAGAGTATGACTTCCAAAAAAATTTCAATTTTAAAAAAAATGACTTACACTGATTGGCTTCTGAGCACTCCATATAACAATCATTGGATTGAAAAAAAGTTAAGAGTTGAAGAATAAAAAAAAAATCATCAATGGGTGCGATGAAACAACTGACAAGTCTGGCAATTGATAGTTAACATTCTGTTTCGTCTTTCGGAGGCAACAGATAATCAAGGGATGTTTGACAAAGCCCAACACACTCAACATACACTCATACACTACATACAACATAAAGTATTGTGGACACTTTTAAATAAATATGAAATCGAATACCACAATATGTTAGGGATTTGGCACGGTAAGATATTGTGCGCCAGTACTCTTAAAGGTAGAGTGGAGAACACCCTGGTTCATATCCAGTGTTGGGCCCACGAAGTCAACTTGGTGGTCCAAATTTGGCAATGCAGTCTGGATGAACTGAACACTACTGTTGCTAAAACGAAAGCTGCATTCTTAACACAAGAAAAAACAAACATCTGTACATAGTTATTCTTCGGGAAAAGTATGATGACCCTATAAAAGTTAGACATTTTCTTATACCAGTACAAACTAGGTGGAACATATGGTTTAAAGCTGCAACGTACATACATGAATACTTTGACGGCATTTTAGAATTCATGGAGGAACTTGGTGAAGAAAACAACGGAGTTAAGTTTTTAAAGACATAAGTCCCCGCTTCTAGGCCATCACAAAAGTTCAAGCTAAGTTTGTTGCAGCCGATTTGTCAATTTAATTCCATTTCTAGAAGATAACAGTTATTCTGCAGCTCATGTTCTTCTTTCCAAGTTGAAGGTTTTGAGAACATGCTTGATTTGTTAACTAAAGAGGTGTACTGGCTCACTGCTTTTATTGCAAGGAATGATAGCAGTCAAGAAGGCTGAAGCAGTGAACCAGTTGTAGACAATTGCACGGAAGACTCTTACCAAGCTGAACAACTTGATCGTGGAAGACCCATGAAAATTGATGTTTGCAGCAGTTGGTAAAATAATTTATCGTAGGACAGTATGAAATGCAATCCCAAGTGTTGATAGAGCAATGGTGGAGTTTAAAAAAATTGTCGTATGTAAGTGCAATTGATTCTATAACATTCTATGAATGCTATGTTGTTATATGGAGTTTAATAAAAGAAGAGATCAGACATGTGGGCATTTGAAAGATTATTTGTTCCTTGAGGAAAGAATATATAGAGTTCGTCAAAGCTTCTCTCGAAGTCATCTGGTATCAAATATCAAATAAAGACTCTGAACGTTCTATCTCTCGATACAGCATTGTTCTGAGCAATCGAAGGCGAAGATTGAAGTCAGAGAATGCAGAGATACTAACCATGGTTGCTTTTTTTCCTAAGAGGTCGCTTGAAAATTAGTAGGCTAGCTAAATCTTACTGTATTAAAATCTATATAAATTGGAAAAACTGAAAATTGATGCTGAAAATGCAGCATATACCACTGTTATCGTGTTTATTACCTTAAGCCTGGATTATGAAACTTGCATATATAATTTTAAAATAACACCACCAAATTGGCAATAACACCGAAATCTTGAAATTTTAAAACGTATTTTCCTTTAAAATAAAACCACTTTCATGGATCTCTGATTATTAGTGGAAATAAATAATAACTTTCTACTACTAACTTTATTTATTGAATTGAAAATGTATCCTCTTTTTCTATTAAGTGAAAGTCAAAGTAGCTTTATTTCGAGGTTATTATTTTAAAATGTTGTAAGAAACTGTGACATTAAAATAATAGCCTGGAAATAAAACTAAAAGAAAATAGCTTTTCTTTAATTTTATTTAAAGAAAATATTTTTTTTTTTATTTTACTAAAATAAATAGTTTTTTTAAGATTTCCTTTATTCATTATAATTCAATATTTTTAAATAAAGTAAAGAATAGTAAAAAATGTTGGTAAATCTACTTATTGATATTAATAAAAAAATTTTGATATCAATATATCAATATCAATATCAATAAATTTAACTTCTGATGTGAATTTTAACTTGCGTTGCCAATTCTAAGAAAGATTATATTGTTACATGTGTTGAAATAAATTCTTTCCTATATTTAATTTCTATTCTTTAGAAATCCTAACCAACAGCAATAGAATATTTCAAATTAAAAAAAAAAAACCTAAAGGCAAAAATCTTTCACATTAAGAGATCAAAACTCTTGGGACTTGAAAAGAAAAATATCCAATAACAGAAAAGGCCGACTCCTTAGACTAATGATTGCTTAGAGAAAGGTTGAGGGAAAACAATTAGAGATCAAAGAAATTATAATTACATAACTAAATATTTACAAATGTTTTTCGCAAAAATTTATTAAGTCCAAGATACAAGAAGAAGATTATAAAAGAAGGAGAAGAACAATTACAAAACTTAGTGGCAGTTGTTAAGCAGTTCTAGTTGTCAACCGTTGTTGTATATTAGACATTTACGATGCATGTACAGTTGAGCAGAACGTTTTCAATGATAATCATTAAAAAAAACCTTATTCGAAATTAAAACTGATGATTCTGGCTCTGTCTTTTTTTTTTTTTTTTAGATACTAAAAATATATTTTATTTGAATGGAGTCGTGCCTGATACAACACCTTGATACATATCCTTGATACAACACCAATTCTCCATTTGCCATGAAACTTTGCTCTGTAGAATAAACAACAAATGAATGCGAAATATTCTCCAAAACCACAGCAGTGGAAAATTTAGTAGTTTAGGTTGACCTCATCTGTATCTCCTAATTTTAGCTGTACAAATGGCCATTTCGTAGAGTTTTGTTCTATGCTACAGTTATTATTCGAATCCGATTTTTCAAGTGGACACTTATAGTCCAGATTTGACTATAATGGGAGCTAAATCTTAAGACAACAGAAAGGACGTAATTATAACATTTGCAATGGAAGTGCAGTTCTGTATGGTCGATCAGAATCGTGCTGGAAATTGCCACCGAGAAGACATTTGTCAAAAGGCACAGACAAACGGATATGGTTAGCAAAAGTACTGCACATCATAAATCCGCCTCTTACGGCAAACCTCCATATGAAAATTTGATGATCACGTGCTAATAAGACAAAAGCCTTTTTATCATTGAGGACATTTCAATAATACTAGACAATTAATAGAAAGGGGATCTCATGTAATGTAGTCCTAGAAGAGAGAGCTTTCTATTATGCCATCCATACAAATTTTACAATAGAAACAATGATACATACATTGAACCCACTCTAGCTTATCTCACGCTCTTCTCTCAGTCAGACAGTCACATATACACAATCGATATGATATCAAGCTAAGATATATAAGCTTGTGCAGCCAGGCTTAGGAACTTAGTCTTCTGTAGTTCTGCCTACTACCATAGAAGCATCACAGTATTTTCGACTTAGTAGTGAGCAAAGACAATCATCCAAACTTCACTACATGATACCGACCGCCCAACTCTTTTTATGTGGAGAAGATGCAACGACTATAGCTCGACTGTCTGTTTAACTTATCTGCAAACGAAATCCAATGATTTTTTACATAAAGTTCACACTGATTGGATGACAGTGACTTTTTTCAGTCAGAATATTCAAAAACATAATTCCTATTACCAGATAGAGATGAAATTACTTAAAAATGATAAAGATTGAATTAAAAATATTAAATAAAAAAAGCGAAGTGTAGAGTTGTTCAAAAACTCTAAAAGAATTTTTCTACTCAACCAGCGAACAAATCTTAGAAAATTGTGAAATTTTTATTAATTCAATGTAATTTTATATATAATTTTTTAATGATTTCATTATTAGGCAACAAATACCGGTAATTTCAAAATATTCAGACAATGGACACTAAATTTACTTTGTTGGTTATTCGAAAATATTCAGCAACATCGAGTTCCTTCACGACTTCAAGAACAAGAATATATTTTTATTCTATTTATCTTCACAGTTTTCCATCACTCAACGAATGCCTGAAAATATCGCTTAAATAGCATTAATCTTGAATATTTTGAAAAATATGATTTTTGTTTATTTGAGAACCAGTTTTGTTCAATACGTCCAAAACCTAATTAAGCTCAGGCTTCAGGGAAGAAAGCGGGGTCTCAACGGAGCATTTAATTTTTAATGAGGTATCGTTGTTAAGCCATTAAAATTGACAATCACTTTGTTTTTCAATCGACCTGAATCGCAGTAGGAATATTATCATGCGATTTGCTTGATTTTCGAGAGCAACCGTTCAACATGAAGATCTAACAATACAAAACTGCATTTCTACTGAATGGGGAAAATTTTTGTCGACCGTAGCTATAACATTCAACGACTATAGGTTATACTTTCAGGTTTTTAGGAGTAACTTTCAAAGCAAACAAAAGTACATTTAATTACACAGTGCGTAAGATATACGCAAGATAGATTCGGCGATTAGACTTGTGTTCAGCAACGATTACAGCATGTATACAGAAGAATCCAACAAGTTCATCGGTTGCCCTAGGACTAAT
>JAFIDM010014012.1:18475542-18568412 GCA_023159025.1 Thereuonema tuberculata | reverse complement strand
AAAAAAAAAAATTGGAGTAAACAAATGATACAAAGTATAAAAAAATATTTTTTGAGGGAATAACATTCTATTGTTTTTTTATTGTTGGCCTTAAGCAAGTTAAAAATTCTCTTTAAAAGTGACTGTTTTTAAGACCTTCTGAGTAAACTAAAACAATTACTGTTGTCAAGAAGTGTATCTTGACAACAATAGCAATAATCTATCTATCTATCTATATAAATATAGATATATATATAAAAAGCCGGACAGTGATATGAAATTTGAAAACCCAATTACAAAGAACAAATCACTGCCCAATATATAACAAGTTTTTATTCTTTCAAAAAGATACAGAGTGTAAACATTCAAACGAACAACAGAAAAAAAATCACATTTTATCACTGGATGTTCTTAGGCATACGGGCCTCAACCAGAGGTCTAGGTATTGCTTAAGTATCGACGAATTATTGCTGCAGTCCAATGACTGTAGTTTTTTTGTAACTCAACTGGTGTTATTGCTGTAATTTCTAGTCGGGTGAAATAGTCCATAAACTTTGGTGAAATAAGCACCGATAATAATAAGCACTATTTTAGTTTGTTTTGTTTTTTTCAAAATTCGGGTAGTTTCCAATGCCAAAGTCCTATATTTTTCCATCTTTTCTTTTTCTTTATCCTATATTTTGCAATCTCCAGGGATGGCTAGGTCAATTAAAGTTGCTTGTTGATGTTCAATCACAGGTATATCAGGTTTTTTTATATATAATTATTCATAATAATACTAAAGAAATTATTAAACTTGACTATTTTAAAAATTTCTGAAATCAATAAATATTCAGTTGATGATTAAATAATGTAAGGTAAGGTAACAGCAACCAACGATTGTCAGGATGAGCTCACACAGTTTCTTAGGTTTAATTTCACTTTGACATTACAAATGCCTGCAAATTGTATTTTTTAACATTGTATTAAACAGGGACGACGTTTTCGGCCATGGGATGGAACAGGTTCACACCTCCATCCAAAGAGTTAAGTCCCAGAAGCTCATTATTTTATTCTATTGTGAAGTTATTTAGGAAATTACACAATTCAATAGAATCAATAAAAAGTATATAATATACTAAATAATAGATTTCAAGAAGTAACATAAGTGTAGCTGTCAAATGGGATTAATTTTCATTTTCACTGATTTCTTGGAAAAAAAAAAAGAAACAAACAAAAAAGAGGTCTCGAAAACCTCAATGTTAAAATCATATACACACACACACACACACACACACACACGCACACAAAAGTTCATCAAAAAAAGAGAAAGGAGATTGAATTATATTAAATTTAATGCCATTTTCAACGGACAAGGCCATTAAAATAAATTCTCATCTTGAAAATCAGACTCAAAGGAAATCGTGCAGAAAGAAGGGAATGGATGTAATAGACTTTTTTGTACGAATCAATTAAAACATGTTGTAGGAAAAAGAAAGTTCTTTGGATAAAAATTTCTTTCCAAGACTCGCTACCATCTCCGAATTTTTTGCCTCATTTAAATTTTTATTGCTTTCTTGTATATTTCCTGTTTGATCAGTGTCTGTAAGATTAAATCATGTTGGGGTTTTTTTGTGTCCAACTTTCGTAAGTTCTCTTAGAAATTATCATGCTAATTAAGATTGAATCCTGATTTTCTTTTTTTTTTGACCATTTGATTTCGTTTTTTTTTTTTTTTTTTGTCTTTGAAACTGAAATAAGAACTGAATAATGGAAAGAGCACTCTGTTAAAACTCATATAAATCTGTTGATGAACCTAGAATTGACAATTTTAGTTATTCAAAATTTAGAACCCGGAAGTCCTGGGTAATACTTACCGGATAATTGAACCAGTTTGTAGCTGAAGTTATTGTGAGATAATGATAATGCAATCAACCCACGATTTCTCTTCCAACCAGCTTCGATACCCACTACCGATATCGGTTTAGTGTCTAGATAGTAAAATTTCTGGGTAGCAAGACACCCAGTCCATCATTAACATAAGATTAAGATTGTTTTCTCCAAACGATGGTGAAACAATGAAGTTAAGATTATAAGATTTTCAACATCTTCTCTCCAACATCAGTAAAACGCCTTGTGGTCAATGCGACGCGACGTCCTGCCACTAGTTGAAACGTCTAGACGTAGGTTCAAATCCCGAATGTGCCTTGCATGTCTGATTTTTTTTTGTTTACTTCCCCTTTCGCGAACTGTATCTTGGGAATAAATTTTCGACTGAATAAATTGACTGAAATTTTCCTTTACTGGGACTAAAGGAAAAAAAAAAGCTATGGATAATATGGATCAACATTTTTTTAAATTTAAATTCCTTAAAAATTCAGAGTAAAATAAGAAAATAACTCTCAAACTTCAAATATTGTTGAAATTTTAAACAAGTCAATTGTAAGTAAAGTGTCATGCGTAATATTCAATTTTCTATTGTTAAAGAAAGCCCAATGAAGGATTTTCAATTAACTGAATTCTTCAGAAAATAATTAATGAGAATGTAAAGCAAGAGTATTTTGCTGCTTTCGAAATAATTTCACATTTCTTACTATGAAGAAAATTAATGTGAAGTGGAAGTGGAAGGAGAAAAATATAAAAAAAAATATTCTGATATTTTTAGAAGCACTCAAAAAAATGAAAATCGTTTAAATCATTCATAAAAAGGAGAACAAAAAAGTGTAGATGAACTTTCAGTGAGGATTACTTCCCTTCTTGGATGTTTTTATCTTCACTTTATTTTCCTTTTCTTAAAGTAATTCTTATTTATTCGAAGTGACTAATGTGAACAAAGTAGGAATTAGTGTTCAATGAGAAGCTACTGTATTGAAATTCAAATCTGCCATTGAAGTGGAAAGCAAAGCAATTTTACATTTTATTGCAGTAGCATAATTTTAGATCTGTAAATCGAAAGTTTCCAGTAACAGTTATTTCCTTATTAATAAAATAACCTGGAATATTGTAGTTAGGAAATTCTTTGAATCCTGCTTCAGGAAATAATTGTTTCGGTTTAATTGTCATTTTATTCGAGTTATGTTTTCTCCCCGTAACAATCTTCCAATCAGTGGATGATCTTAAAAGTTGGCTTGTATATTTACGGTCACGAGACGATCCATCTTTTCTATTTTCTACAAGTACTTTTCCTGAATGCGAAACAAATGATTACTAACTTCATGGCGTGACTTTCAATTTTACCTTTAAATTAAAAAAAAAATAAAAACTGGTTATGTTATCCTAAGCATTGCAGAAAAGTCAGATTGACATTCGTACTTCCCCAAAATATATGCGTAAAAAAAGAGTAAAGTTCTGTTTTAATACTAAAAAAAATCCCTTGAGAATTGTGGGTGACTTTGAAAAAAGTCGTTGGTTAAGTTTCTTCCGAGACTGCTTTATTAGCAAGGAAAAGTGTTATTTAGCGAAAAGAAAGTTCTTCAAGCGAAAATCTCTTATTTCGATCACATTGTAGCCAAGCAGAATTAAAAAGATTGGAAGAACCACTTAGACCCTATCTCTTGAATCTAGTTCCAACGTGATCTCTTATTGGCTTCCACTTTCCCGAATCAGAACGATTGAAGATGAAATCTTCGAAAACCGGAAGATACCTTGTTAATTGGATAATTTCTCCTTCCCCGGACGAATTGAATAGAGTCATTCCCTGGATGAGTTTGGCATCGTTCGGAATTTGGACAGACTTCAGCAAATTCCTCTGCCGACCCTTTTTGTCTCCGTCACCAGTGTCCTTGTCACGAACTGAACAGAAAGTTCCGCAATTTAATGAACGAACAAGTGAACTCTGGACTGCGGAGAAAGAAGTGCCAAGGCTACGGATAAGAACGACTTTTCTAAGCATTAAAATGCGGATCGTAAAAGTGAGCATTTTCATTGGAATTTGATGGTGATTGGTTGGAGAGAGAGAGACAGAAAAAAAAGGGTTTGTTCTACGAGATTGGAAATTTCGGTTCAAGATTTATTGTTAGATGAGATTTTTTTTAATAGATTCGTTTCAACTTGATTGCAAAGATAGTTAAATAATTAAAACTTTTACGTGAAAGGGTTGAGATTGATGTGCAAATAAAAAAATAGTAGAAATAATTTTATTAGTAAATCGTTTATTCTTTGATGGGAGGTATTTAGTTGTTAATGTGTTGTGGCATTTGGTTTTCTAATTTAAGCTTAGATTAATAAATATATTAAAAACATATAAAAAAATTGGTCACATTATTAAAGGGACAATTGGCAAAAAGATTCTGAAAACTTTCAGATTTGTATTAGGTTTAAATGCTTATTCAAATTCTACAATAGAAAAAAAAAATAAAACAAGTAAAGTGATCTTTTATGGACGATTACAGTTCAAAAGCATGTAGCTGTTACAGAAACATCATCTCAAGTCCTTTGTTGTTGTTTTATTAATAGACAACATCATGTTTCATATTGTACACGACACCATTGCTATCCCGTACATGTCTCATTTTCGGTCACTTCCTGCGAGAGAACACAGACCGGAACTCGTAATTTACCCACCTCTACAAATATAAGGGTTCCATTAAGGTATAACTTTTGTCTGTCCGACTTTTAGTTTTGGTCGTAGAGGTGGTGATAAACGAATAGACAAAATGAACATATGAGCCTCGCCCCCTCCTCCTTCTCTTCCTTTACATTTTCGAGAACGGGTAGCTAAAATGTTAAATAAATTTCATTTCATTATATATAAACATATACAGAAAATAAATGTTAATTTGGAAGAATCTGGGCTTTTTTTTTCTTTTCTTATAAATAAAATTCCTTCTTTTTTTTTTTTTTTTTGGCATGATGCTTAGATTGAAGTAATTTCGTGATCAATTTTTATTCTTCTAGTCCATTATTTAAATGCATATTTGCAACTAAAAATATACTTGAACATAATGTTATAGATAAGATATTAATACTAGGTGCAACCTGTGAAATTTTCACGGAAGTAAAACAAATACCACATTTTTGAAATACTATGAAATTTTTCAAAAATACAAGATTGAAAAAGATGTTCTAAGCTCATTTTTTAAAAGGAATAAAATGTATAAACCCTGCTGCATTCGATCTGTTTGCTTGCTGTTTTCACTTGCGGAGAAAGTCAAATTATCTTTTTTCTTGAAAGAAAAGAATGGGTAAAAGAGACAGAAATAAAAAATATCTTTTCTCTTGCCTTGCATGGGATTCAAACCGAGGACATCCCAGTCCTCGCAGTCAGGAACTCTAACCACTAGACTATTGCTGGTCTTTAAAATATTCTCTCTCCGACTGTCTACACTCTCTCCACTGTGATGACAAACAAACATCCTTACGTTTTTTGCCTATTAATAGTAGGATCTCCTAATTAACATCCTAATTTCCTAATTAATTAATTTCCTAATTAATATCTTTCCGCAGATTTTTAGTTATTTCTTATCTCCAAAATACGAGTTTCACAATTATACGTTTTTACAACTGATATTTTTAGATTATAATAAAATAAAAAAAAATAAAAAACTAAGCCATCATCTAACAAAGAAAAAAAAAAGACCTCAATCACTTGAAAATCTATTTGAACCTGCATATTGGTTCAGCCACAAGAATGGAAAGCAATTACTGTGGCACAATTTAAGCTGATGAATCTATTACTCATAGACAGCTTTCATACAACAGCGTTGCGCAGGTGGAGGTCGTCAGCAATTTATTTTTTAATTACAGATCTAAGCCTGTCTTAGATCCGCTTCTTAAAGAAGGCTTTCTGTAACTTAGTGGGAAAATCCATTCATGTCGCAGGAACCACAGACAGTGTTCGTTAGACAGGAATAGTGTTCGTCCTAAATTACAAAAATTAATAAAGTTCTGATGGAAAAAATAAGTTAACTTTTCAAACTCAAATTATTTTCTGTGTTTGTGTGAGAGATAATATTTAATACGGTTGTAATGATTGTTGTTTAATGACTGAAATTACTATCTCTACTGGAAAGTTCTCTTTCTTCATTTGTTATTTCTTCTTTTCTGATGACTTAGTGGTTCTGATGACTTAGTGGTTCTGATGACTTAGTGGTGCGTAACTTGATGAGAATTTAAACCGGATTGTGAGACTACAGAATGAAATGAATTCATACTCCCAAAAGAAATGTACGATATCAAAAACCAATGTTGATTAAGTCTCGAATATGATTTGGTTTTACCTATAAATTCATAAAAAGAACAATGTTTATGAATTTTCTAATTGCCTTCAATCGAGAGACTTTTGTTGACAGCCTCTCTTATAAGGCTGTTCAGTCAACATTCCTGAATTACCGATGCCGACCTGTTGCTGATCATTGATAGACTTGTATGATGCCTCTCAATTACTCCATCATTGGCTGAGTTAAGCTACAGCCTTGTTTTAGGTTTGCTTTATTAATTCTCCTGTCAAAACTACAACAAGTCTAATCGTGTTTTCAAAGCCTCAAGAAATCACTTTTTCATTTTTGCTTAAAAGTAATTACAATAAATGGTTCATTATTTATTGCACTTAATATAAATGTCGCTACTTTACTAGACCACACTGCAGCTCATATATTTAAAATTATGTCATCGTTTTACACTATGATAATTTATTGTTCGAAGTAATAACTTTCCAGCTGCCGGAATTCGAGGTACAAGACTTGAAAGGTGGATTAATAAAACTTATATTAAATACATTTCATACAAGAAACGTTGTATCCGTGCTAGCTGAAATATCATCCAAATGGTTCCTTTGCACGTGAAGTCTATAAATTTCCACTGAAAGGTTTTAGAAGGAAAAGTATCATTGATGCGAAACAACTTTAACTTGACAGAAATTATGCATTAAATTTAGGATTTAAAGATGTTCCATACAGTTATCAACGCGGCAGAGGACGCAATAGAGTTAAGCTCTATTTACAAGAATATTCTTTCTTGATATTAGTAAATTTTTAGAAATAAAGGGACAAAATATATCAAAGAAAGTATATGACATTAAAAATTTGGTCCACTATCTCATAAGGCTGTTCAACTGCTCATGTTCCAATACATGTAAGAATTAGAATAGAATTTGAGTGAGAGGATAGTGAACAATACTTTTAAATTTGTTTGTTTGTGAAAATGGAAGTATTATGTGAATTAAAATAGATATTAGTAGGGCAATTACTCCTCCTAATTTATTAGGAATAGATCGTAAAATAGCCTAAGCAAATAGAAAGTATCATTTGGGTTGAATAAGTATTTGGGTTGCCAGGGGATTAGCTGGAGAAATTTTCTGTGTCAGCTAAGCAATACGGAAAGAGAGAGGAAATTAATTCTCAGCAATCATTGGATAATCATGGAAAACAGCAAATTATCGTAATGTAAAATGACGAAATAATTGTTTGCCTGAACTAAGCTTTGCAAAAATCAAAGATCTTGAAAGCATCTAAAAATTTTAAGATTTAACCAATTTTCTGTAAACATTTAAAGTTTACGACAGTTGTGTTTGGTATTCACAGATACAAAGATTTTTTTCTCTTTATATTGTTTTCACTATTTTAAAACAAAAATTAAATTGCAAAATAAAATAAATAACGAAAGTGAGTTTTAGATCCTTTAAGAAATCTCTTGTTTAATTCAAAGTTTTCATTTACTTGCAGACATTTTTCACTGAGAAGTTTTCTTGTCTCCCATGGGAAAGTTATTACCATAAGTGAAAACTTATACGAAAAACTGATAAATTATATTAGACACTTTGCCGATAAATTTCTGGACTTAGGATGGGAAGGAAAAGAAAAAAAAAACCGCGTAGATTATCTTTGCCCAAGAGACCAGTTTATCCTTCATGCAAATTGCTCAATATCTAAGAGAATTCTATTAAAATAACTTAAACATGTATTAAAACTATCCCTGTAGTAATTAATATATTAAGATTGAAAGAAGAAACTTAAAAGAAGTTATGTTTTGAAAAGGATGTGAAGTAATTATTTCACTCAAATAATCAAAAAAGTCTTATTTGTCGGTTTTTTTGTACTTTCTTTTTCTTTTTCCAAGATCTTCTCTTTCAGGTAATGTTGATTAGTTTAGCTGTGACTTATGTTTTCCTTTGAGGACAATTAAATAAGGTATTAAAGAGATATTTGATCATAAAAGGTTAATGATAAAAGATGCATTCTTATTAGACAAAAACTCTAGGTAGTTAAAATAAAATAATAATAATAATAAAAACTCTTACGAACAAATAACTTGAATTATTAAAAAAATCTTGATATTCAATCTTTCTTTGTTATAATCATTACTTTTCTTATATTTTAAATAAAAAAAAAGGCCGACACACAAAATTAACTATATTTAATAATAAAAATATTATTTTATTTAATAAAATAATATTAAAATAGGCTTTAAAATAATTTTATTTTAATAAAAACGTTTAACACTTTAAAAATACAAATTTGACTATTTTTGGATCGCTGACGGTTTGTGAACGGTTCGTCAGCGACCTAAAACTAGTCAAATTTGTATTTTTAATGTGTTAAAAGTTTTTATGAATTTTAATTTTGTGTTTGTCGACCTTTTGTTATTTAAAATATAATCGAACGTTATATTACTTTTCTTTTACTTAAGGAAAAGTACCTTAATTAAATTTAAAATAGGCTATCTTTGAAAAGTAAATATCTAGTTTTAAAATATCTAGTTGAAAGTAAAATGTTTGTACATATAATATATCAATATATCTGAAACGGTAAAAAAAAAAAATAGAAACTGGCTTTATTTAGAATATTGTTAGGAAAAATTCAGCTGGGCCAAAATGAATTGGAAACATGTCATAATTTGACTATTACTTGAAATTAATCATTGTGGATTTAAAAGTCGTTCTGATGACTCTAAATATGAATTCGTCATTTATGGCGCAAATTTGTTTCAAAATTAGTAGAGAGCTCATAGTGTGCAGCAATCCATCTACAATGCAGTT
Source organism: Thereuonema tuberculata (assembly GCA_023159025.1). Lineage (NCBI taxonomy): Eukaryota > Metazoa > Arthropoda > Chilopoda > Scutigeromorpha > Scutigeridae > Thereuonema > Thereuonema tuberculata. The sequence goes on along the minus strand of JAFIDM010014012.1, from coordinate 18,559,480 downwards.
TCTGTTTTAGTAGATATTTAGTATTTTGTGTGTTATTATGGAGTTTTAATCATCTTGAGTATCCGAATTCTCGTTCTTTACGGTTCCATCTTTACTAAAAAAAATCATTAAAGAATTTTACGTTAAAGTTTCAGTCTCTTAGGAAACATGTTTCTTTAAACGTGCTTTTGATGCCTAACCGCTATCGTAAAAATAAACAAAACAGCGGTTGGTTTGTTCTCTGACTTCGGCTCAAATCTAAACAAAGAAGATTTTTTTTCTTTTTTGATTTCGCATTTGATGCTACGATCTTTTGAATTAGAAAAATCTTTATAAAAAAGACAAAATTGAAGAGATGAATGCATCGATTAAAAAAGTACATTCGAATGCCTTTGATATTTGAATCTCTTTTTAATTCTAAATCATTTGATAATACAGACTATTGAGTAAATGATTATTTATATATATGTTGTATTCAAGACCTAGTAAGTCTTGAGATGATGAAAATGATAAGAATGAATTATATAAATCTAAATAAACTGAACGGAAAAATTAAAATAAAGCAAGAACACTAAATTTAAACATTCCTTATTAGCTTTCGTCTGTTTAATTTGTAAGGGACCTAAAGAAGAAATTAACTGTAAAGCCGAAAAATTCGTATTTTAATGTTTCTTCATAAAGTTCTAAAATGTACATGGGAATTGGTATCACTTGATATTTTAATCCATATTTTGCCGTCGTACGTTTGGAAATTTTATTACGAAAACCTAAAAATCTTTTCTTTTTTATTGATTTCACATCTACTAAAAACTTTTTTTTTGAAAATCTTGTAAGTTTTATAATATGTAATATTTCTTTTTTTTTAGTGTCTTTCCTTATGTAACTTTATTGGCTCAAAAAGTTGGCCAATGCACCATGTTTTTCACTTATTGGAATGATTCCTAAAAACATTTTCCAAGTTTTTCAATGTTCAACAAACAAATGGTTTAGCGGTTGCCAGAAATATTCACTTACAGTCGCTGAGTTAAAGTTGTTGCGCAATAACTGAGCCAACGAAGTTTTTACAGTTGCGACACACAATCAACACTCTCTTAAACTACCAGACATTCGGAAGAAAGTGTCTTAATTCGTAGCTAACGACGACGAAGAACAATAATAATTGCTGTTCATTGAAGACTTCCAAGTTTTCTCCTTCGTATTGATCAGAAACTTTGGAATGGTAAGAACAATAACAAAGAACTGTTTTTGGAGGGGGTTGAGGATTTTATAAATTTAGAAACTTTACTGATGTACTTTACTGTCGCCGTTGAAGGCTGTTTTTCTGTCACTGTATTCAACGGCAAAAGTATATTGGTAAAGTTATGAGTTATCAAATAATCCGTATTGAGAACAAATCTTCGAAATTATAAGGGTAAATTAGGAGATATAAGTTTAAATGAGAATTTTGACTAATTTAAGAATGCTTTCTGACATTTTTGGTCCAAATTAATTTTATACGTTTGGATTCTGTCATATAAAAGACGTGAGTTTCACTCTACTAAAATAAGATGTTGAGATTTTTGTCGCGTTTATGATCGATGAACATTATATCTTTTGGTATATTAAGTTAGTGTCGGAATGCTAAGTGACTGTGCTAAGATCATATCCACAAAGTATGAAGTCTGACACACGTATCTCAGAGACATTCTTCTAATTGTATTCTTCTGCTGCTAACATCATGTACTGCAATGGCAGCTGCTTTTACTGCCATTATTTAGTGAATTAGAATTTTTCTCGATTTTCTTAAGACTCAGTCGAAGCAGTGGCTTTGCTTTCTCCTTCCCAACACGCCTTTCCAACATTTCAACTGCATTTTCTTAAATCATAATTAAACGTGAGACGTGAAGTGTGGTCTAATGTTAATAAGACAAAAGATACATTTTTGTTTCATGTCAATCTACTTAAAATTGAAATTAATCAATGCTAAAAATCCAAATCTTTTGAAATAAGAAAATCCTTACTTGCAGGAAATCACTTCTTTAGATAATGCCAAAAACTAGTTTATGATTCCATTGCACCATTGCATTAGAGCATTGCATTGTTAGATTTTATAGAGCAAGCGTTAGTTTAGGTTTTTCCATAAAATGACTATAAAATTATTTTCTTATTTTTAATTATCTGACAATTTTTTATATACATCTGACTTCTTTTACAATCGATGTTTTTATAGATTATATTACTCTTCTTTGTGATTAACAAAATATTAGCATCATTTGTTAACTATTTTTTTTTTTAAGAGGTAGAAAAAATAATATTTATATTCGCTTCTTTTTATTTCTTTTCTCATTTTTTATCCCACTATTTACAAACAACATTAAGATTGTCAAAAATTATTGAATTTTAATGAGATACAAAATATTAATAACACGTAAGATAATCCTTGGCTAATGACGGCCGATCACGTCACGACGTGAGAAACGTCCATTGAACGAAAGCAATTACCTCTCAGAGGGGTAGAAACCCTTTCGAATTAGGTGAGCTGTCCTAATTATGATATAATGAATTAAAGACACATTCATTACCGTAATAACGTATACTTCGCCTGTCTTGTTGGTGCGAACTCCCATCATCGTTACGGGAAATGAATGCCGGGGCCCAACCGCTCGGCACCGGTCACGAAGCAGTCGGTACGCCGAGTAATTAGTCGTCCATAAAGTCAGGGCCTGAATTCCCGGGGTAGAAACACGGATACGCGAGACGACTGTTATCTCTGGACAATGACCGTATTTTATAGACCATGAATATGATTTAGAGGGCATCCAGGCTGACCGAACCGACAATCTCAGCCGACAGAGGCAAACATTTTAGAGGCTGTTTAGATGGCACAAAAGCATAGCCGCGAAAATATGGGAAATTGGAGAATTGAAATGGAGAATACGGGACCTATTTCAGTTTTCAACAGTGAAATATTTACTACGTGACATTTCATAGTGTTGCAGTTTGTAAAGCGAGGAAAGCAGAGAAATATGGAATAAGATAACAAATATCGAATATATCTCCATTTCCATGTTTTAATATCTTTTAATAAAATACATAAAAATGGATTATTTACACTTAAAATTTGGAATGTTTTATATAAATAGCTATTCTTAAACAAAGTAGCAAATTCTCTAATTTTGAACTTTTTTTATGTAAAATAAAGTAAAATAAAATTTTTAAGGCGAATTAAATTTTAAATAGTGTTTTACACAATGCGTGATACTAAAAAAATAACATTTAGAAAAAAAATCATTTTCACACAGTATGAACTAACTTCACACTGAAATGTATAAATTGTTCTTTAAAAAAGATTAGGCCTCTAGAAGCAATTATTAAACAACTTTCCTAGAAAAACGAAGCTCCTCAGATCACTTTGTGTGTATGTTTGTGTGTTCCTTAATAACTTTGACTCAATGTATGGATCTTCTTAAAACTTAGTATGGATACGTGACGGGATGAATTTTTATATTTGAAATCTTTTCCAAACGAGCCTTTGGTCGAGAAATGAGAAAAAGAACGCGACAAAAATACCCACAGAAAAGCATTGGAATAACAAAAATGGATTTTTATCCTTTTCCTGTTAATATTATCTTAAACAATGAGTATTAACGCTTGCATCGAGTTCTCTACTTAGCGTGTTCTTCGATATTATTAAAGTTAATCCAATTTCGAATAATTTTTTTCCAGCAATATTCGGGAAATGTTATAATTTAAAAATAAATGTCGTTTTCGTCATTTTCACGATTTAAAAAAGAAACAAGGTAATTAATGTTTTTAGACAGTGTCAAAAGCAAAGCGGCCGATAATATGCACAATTTTGTAAATACAATTTTGAGCGAGACCGTTCTTTATGCAAGCGTGAAGCTTCTCGCTTTGCATCAGCATTTCGTTTTTCCGCACGTCGCCACAATCACATTTACAATGCAGCTCTACAACCATTGCAACAATTGCGCATTTTGCATTAGCAATATTCACATTCATAATAATAAGGAAATTAAAACAATACCAGGTTTCTTGGTTTTTAGCAACCCATTATTAGCAAAACACTTAATACAGCTTGCCTGTAAAACCGGTAGGGACCGCTATTGTCTGTAGCGGCCGAACGGTTAGAGATATTCGAATGAAACCTTCACCATTGTGTTCAGCATCAAAAAGTAGGTGATCATGTGTGAAAAAGCAGACCTCTATGACCACTCCATGACACCCCAAGGCGTTATCTTTCTTTTAAAAACGCCTTTCATCAGTTGCTTTGTTGAAGTCAGGGCAATACATTACGTATGTAGGTCTGGGCTGATTTGAGGAAAGTACAATGGCAATGATTGAATGTCCTCGTTTCTGAGATCTCCATCGCCACTCTTGAATTACGAGAGCCAATGGTATACGTCTTTTTTTGATACGATTCCTTTTTCAAACCAATGTTAACCTTTCTTGACAATCTTATTCTTGTTGCTGCAGTATCCACTGATGAACACTGATGACCGATATCCTGATAATCATCTTGATCACATCAATGACTTCAGAGACAATTGAATAGCCGGGACATGATTGCCATCACTGAAGAGTTTGTATAATTTACACTACATTTCGTTTCGTAAGGGATTGCAGGAATTTATAATTTTGTGTAAAGCCGCAAACAAAATAGTTCTTAATGAAAGCTTGTAACAGAGATGTTAACCATGTTTCTACAGCAAACTGTTTTGTTTTTAATTTTTATCAACTAAGGAATGATTTTGAAATTGTTATTCTATGAAAAGACATTTGAAAACAATAAAAAGTTAGAAGGCGGAAGGATATGACATGCCAAATTTCGGTTCCTCGCCCTAGAAAGAAAGTATTTAGGTATGGGAGACTTGCCTAAATCGTACTTGAACTTAACTCGTACCTTCTTTATATTTTTTGGCGCTCTGCGGCAAACAGAGCCATTCGTAGCAGATATCGTAACTATCATTCAGTCAAATTGGCTCGCGTCGACAACGCAACTGTGCTGCAGTTACTTTAAAAAAAATAATCGAAAAGAAATTTTTTTCTGAACTTTTTACTAATATTGTGATCACATTCGTAAGGTCTTGACATGCTTAACACTTACATTGCTTGACACTTACATATTCTTGATTGATGTTCATCGTTAGGTAAGAATTTTTAATGCAATATTGATTTAAGTTTTGAAATCCCCACTTGCTGTTTTTTTCTTTCTAATGGGGTTATTTGTATTTTGATGTTATACCTAAAAGAATACCTGTATGTCTATTCTTTAATTGCACAAGTACGATTTAAGAACAAGGATTTGAATAAATTATGTCGGATTTATTTTTATGCTAATATAAATTACCTTTTCAAAAATACGATAAATAAAATACTACATATTATTACGTTTTGACGAAAGCAGTGTTAAAGAAAAGGCTTCAGCTCTTGGATAAATCTTTTGTTAAGTCTCTAAAAGCCAACTAATCAGGCTTCTTCAAACTGGATGCGCTCTAAATCTAGCGACTAATAAAACGGGGTAACATAGAACTGCTTGTAAAAGTTGTTTATCGAAAGGCAGGCAGTCTGTAAGGATACAGAATTAAATGACTCTTTGACCTCCCGAGCGAAATATGATTCGAGATGAACATTTTGTGACAATGGAAGAAAATGAGACACTGGAACTTAACAACCCAAAATTATCAGTTTCATCTACAAAAAGCCTACTTCAAGCCCAAGAAAAGGTAGTTCAGCGTCGTCTGCACCTCGAAACTCAACCACAGATAAGTTCGTCCTCGCATCGCCTACACCTTGCACATATTATCTATCAATTCAAAGTCATCTCCATTCTGCCCAGATAATAATCACGAGTCCGCGTAGAAAACGTAGAGAAAACAACAAGAAAAATTAAACTACAATTAAAATTATTAAAACAGATCATTCTCGAAAAATGATCTAAAAAAATAATAAAAAGAAAAATGCAACAGAAAATGCAACAGAAACCCGAAAAAGAAGCTAAAAACAGGAAAACAAAGATTGGATCTGCAGGGTTTCCAACAAAACCAGAAAAGAAAACATGATTGGCTGAGTACAATATAAACCTGACTTCATGATCTTCCTGCTGGAGTTGATAAGCAAGCTATAAAATTACATAGTGGCTTTTGCAAATAGTCATGAATGGTTTCGTGAAGTAGACATTTCTTAAGTACGATTAAGGAAAACAACGGTACGATTTAGAATCAATGTTTTTAAATCGTACTTTTTATTTTTTTAAAAAACAATTTGTGTAATGACAGGAAGTGTCAATAGTTTTGCTAAATTTTGTTTTGCATTATGTAAGCAGATAATAAAGTTTTTAATTTCACTAGTTTATTTTATTATAAGCAAAGATGTTTGACATTAAACACAAAAATCCTTAGGGGTACGATTTAGACAAGTCTCCCCTACAGAGCATTCCTTATTCAACTTATGGCGACGAAAATATTGGACGACTGAAATGAAAGGTGGCAAAAAAAAAAGATGATGTGCGAAACGATTGACTATCAGAAAACCTAGTCTCTATAAAAGTACTTGTTAACGTAGTCAGCCATAAATAGTCATCTGTAAATTAAACATTGTTCCTTTTTTTCCATCTGTATCATCTCATTTTATTGTAGCCATTTCCAATCTTGTGTAATTAAATGAATGGTAATCATACTCCTTGAAAATGACATTTTATAAGCTGAGAACTTTTTGAAATTTATATGCCCTTTTTAACAATAGTTTATGTCCATTTTTAAACTATGCAATTTTACAGTTGTTACAATGTTTTTTAAAGTATTACGTTAAGCATTTTAACACTGAGATGTAAACAATATCCTACAATTCTCAACCGTGCCGAATAATTCCTTAGTATCTTTCAAAACTTAATTAAATTCTTACTGATTAAGAATGGGTTTCCGTGGTTACACATTTTCTCTAGAGTTTTTTAGATAGATTCTTTATTCAATCAAACTTCTGAAATGTCCTACAAAAAAGATAAAAATAAAAAATCTCCAAAATTTTCTATTGAATATTAATAAGTAGTGATTATAATAATTTTGATGATAATAATAAATTGATAATGGTAATGAGAATTAGATAAAGAAAAAATTAATGTACGTCTTATTATGTTTTGGGCAATAAGATTATTACTAACATCGTCTATTTTCCACTTTTATTTAGAGCGTTTTATTTTGCTTAAAAAGAAGGGATTTAAGTTCACGAGGGGGTCGAAACAAACCAAGTAAATGAACAACTTTTCACAAAGAAGGATTAAGATTACTTTTGAAACTTTGCAAAAGTCTATTGCGAGTCGATATCAAGGCAGCGCTAATTTACATGAATGCAAAAAGGAATTTGCAAAAATTTGATCAAATAATGGAAGCTAAAACAAAAGCGTCATTAGCCTATTCAGGTTAACTGGAAATTTTATGAAATTATTTGATTCAATAAGAAGGCTACTTAAATTATCTAATAAGCTTTTCTTTTCTGAAACGCATCCACTTTCTTTCCGAAGGCAACCTCCAATCCAGGTGTTGTCGAAGATGCCTCCTGCGTCGCCTGACAGTGTAGATTAATAAACGGATTAAGAGCGCGCGCTCAGTCGCAGACTAAAAATGTTTTAGCGGCCGGTTGGCTGCCTGAACGGATTAAGACTTTATCGGCTAAAAGAGGGTGAGCCTCCAATTCCAGTCGCTTAAACATCACCCCAGCGACTGTGGCCATCATCATTAATTCCGTCGCGTGGTTCGCAATGAAAGCACTTCATTGAAGCTTAAGTTAGCTTCGCACTTTGTGTCAAGAAATCGCCCCAAACCCAATCACAAAAACAGCGACAGGAAGACACCGAGGGGAAGACACTTCTATGGCTTTTTCGAAGTAAGAAAGTGTCATCCTAGAGAAGTTCCCACCAATTTAACAAATGCCTTTCTCCTTAGGAGGTTCACTGAGTCAATGGTTCTCAACTAGAGAGACATGGTAGACTTATAACAAAAGCGGTCGAGGTTGATTTTTCAAGACTTCTTTCTTTTGTAATCTTGCAGTTATGTTAACATTGCTCTTAAAATGCAGCGTTACGTTAGTATGGTTTCACGAAGCGAATTTCATTAAGCGAATTCTTAAAAAGCATTACAGGTTTGATATAGTACTGCAACATAACTTAAAACCTGTGTAACAGAGTAAACTCTACTGATGATAAAATAGGATTTGTCTTTTTTTTAACCAGAAAATGCACGTATTCAGGCAACCTGTTTTGGGACGAACTATTAAGATAAAAATGTTATAGAAAACAAATTACAATGAAAATAAGAAGCGTGTTTCCTTGTTTATTTTTTGAAGCATCAGTCAGCAATTAAATAAAACTATTTTTAAACTTTCACTCTTCTCTTCCCACTTTCGTAAGATATAAATATTTTTTTGTTAAAAAGTGCTCAACATTAAATTACTACCACTCAGAATAGAAGGAATAACAAAGACATTAAAAGCGCTGTCTGAGTAACAGCATTAGAAATTGTTCGTCAAAATCCACTGCAAATCTGTCACTTTCAAAAATAATTCCTAAAGTCAAAGTTATATTATTTACAAAATTCAAATACAGGAATGCACAATATCATTTTAAGTGTTTCACTCAATTTGTTTAAAATTTTCCTAGGATTGTATTTGACATTTTTAGTTACGAATTGCTGGAGTTGTCAGATTGAATGGCAGAAAGGCGATTCTATTAAAAGGTTTGTAACATTCCAATCCATTTCTTTTATAGAACTTTAACTGACATATCCTCCATCAAATTTCTCACTGGGTTTTCTTTGGAATTGTCTGCTTCACTTCGGTCGCCATTTCTCAAATAAGTTGGGCCATAAACACAAGAATTCGTCGTCCCTCTGATTCCCTCTTTTCCTAAATGAGTTGCCCCCTCTATCCCCTCTCCCTATCCGTGGCGCCTTCGAACTTAGCGGAAATCCGAACCTATCAGAGCAGTTCTTCATCAAGAGAACTAAGGAGTGTCACTCCAATGGTACACGTCCTTGGTTCTCGAGTCTGGGCACTCGAATGACTAACTCCCATGAAAGAAAACTGGAAGGAAAAAAAGAGAAATGCTGGAAGAATTCAGTCAGTCCATTCAGATTTCTCTCCAATGCATTGGAATTGGTCGATTTGCCTTCAGGAAAGCACTTCCAGGTGAAGGACGACTCAGGAGACACAAATAAACAATTGTCCTCTGCTTGTTCCTGAGAGTAAATATTATTCTTGAACAGTTTCTTATGAATCCAAACAGATGATACCCTAATTTTCTTAAAAAACTTGTGGTTGACTAATTGATGTTAGATACATCGAGAAGCTGTTAGGAAAACATAACATTTAGAAATAACAGAAGAGTTATAAAACAGATAAACTGTAAATGCCAATTCAAAATGAGAAAGTTTAGATACTAGTTTTCTGCTTTAATTAAAGATATTTAAGAAGCAATTTTCTTCTTTAAATTGAGCTTTTAATAATTATTAATATCATTCCAATAATTATTAATATCATTGTTCAATAAGTTCATATTAATGATTACAAAAACTACATCTTTAAATGTTAATCGAAAAAAAAAACCCAGGTTATTTTTCGTAATCTTTCAGTCTTTTTGATAAATAAGGATCGCATTAAGAGAAGCTGATGACTTATCTCTCCTTTTATTAATAAGGGCAATATATTCCTGTTCCGATGATTAGATACAGTATTTGAAATACACCGTGTTTTATTTTTTAGTTCTAATTCTGATAGGGACGCCATTTGTTTAAAACGTTAATATTACTTATCCACGGCTGGAAGAGCCTGGTTCAGTGATCAAAATTTTCCTCAGATTATTGATCCTCCAATCAGATCCTGTCATTTATTTTCTCTATCCAATGATATTGAATTTGATATTGATATTAAGTGTCAGATTGATTACCGTATTTTAGTTGTTGGATTTGTAATCATAGAAGGTGCCTTTGCTGACTATGTACATACGAGAATACTTCAGCCTTTCCCCTTATATCTAATGTAAATTTCATTCTTTTATATAATTTATACGAGTTTTGTAACTACACTAAAAAAAAAAACCGAAAATCTTAATACTTCCCTACCATGACAGATCCATTGAACTTATCGATTACACTGATATGCATTTTTTACCTTTCAGTCTGCTTCACGAGAAAAAATAACTGATTATAGTAAACTCAACTATCCTGAATCCGAATATCTATTCATAATTTTTGTATCAGGTCTAGTTTTTTTGTAATTTACACCTTAAACTCAAAAAACAAGAAATTTGGCGAACTTCATACATAAAATAAAAAATAATTAATGGGATAATCTGAGTTATGAAAGTGTCAAGACAAATGAAAAACCTTAACTAACTAGTATAAAAAAACTTATATTGATTCTGCTGATATAAAATTGTTAGTTGTCTCTCGAAATCTTTCGCCGTTTTGATGCTCTGCGGTGACTCTCAGAAGACTCCCATTTTATGCACCAACAATAATCCGCCAACGTAGATTCATTCCACTTGCCCTGATATCTCGTTTCCAATGTTTTCATACCTTGATGAAACCTTTTACCCTGCTCCTCACTCACAGCACCAAGATTTTCAGGGAAATAATTGATGTGGCTGTGTAGAAAATGAAGTTTAACACTCATTTTGGAACCCAGTGTTTTGAAGTTTGTTAACATTTTATCAGCAACTTCTTCGTAATTTTCATCTTTTTTGTTTCCTAAGAAGTTTTCAGTCACGCACTTAAAAGACAACCATGAAGATTTTTCTGTTTCATTCATGACGGTCGTGAAATTTGAATCTTTCATCAGATCGCGTATCTGTGGTCTTTAGAATATACAAGCTTTAATTTTTGCCTGGTCTTTATAGGAAATTCCGTTCTAGATACGGAATTATGTTGCTTTCATTGCCAATACTTGTAACAAATTGTTTCATGATTCCAAGTTTAATATGAAGTGGGGGTAGAAGGACTTTTTAAAAGTAATAATGTCATTAATTAAAATATCAACATAAAAATATATTACTTTTACATGTTTTGAGTACTAAGTACAAAAAAGGCACATGCAATTATATGAATTGTAAATTTTGTATTTTATTATAATATTTTACAGTTCAGTAATGCCAAAAATTATAATTGTAGTTTAATTATGTACGTATATATGTAGTGAATCTTGTCATAATAAGCATTTCAAGAATTTCCGTAAAATCATAATTTCTCAAAGACTGGACCTGATGAAAGAAAAGTAAATATGATTTTTGTGTTTACCCATAGTGTGGAACTGAAAAATATAAATAGTTTATCTGAAGCAAAATGGTTGCATATCAGTGTTATCTTTGTTTGAAGAAGCTGTTATGCTCCAGATTTTCTTACGACATAACTCACTGGTCTTTGATTATTGACGCAGTAGTTTTGTAGCAGTTAGAATGATATATCTAACTACTATACTAATCTTTCAGACATCGGAATTGTAGTCTAAAGCCATTAACAAGATAAATTTACCTGAGTTGAATTATAAAAGTTATGTCTAATTTGTAAAAAAAAAATTGTGTACTTCAACTATTTCTACAGCGAAAATCAAAATACGTAGCATTTAAATTCCCACAATGGAAATGTATTAAATTTCTGTTAAAGCGTTTTCATTGCTTTCATGAAATAAATAGCTCCATATAATGTACATCTTTTATGTATATCTTAAGATAATAAAGAAGGTAGCTTTTATTTAAAGTATCTTATAAACCTTATTTATATAAAATGTTATCAATTCCTCTTAAAAAAATTAACAAGACAAACTTCCTGAAATTCTCGAAACGTATCGTATACAATGTAATGGTTGCTCGATATCTAAAAACATTCATTTCCTAAGGATTCCTTTAATTTATTACTTAATAAGAAAAAAATAGATTTATAACTTCATATTATGTTTAAATTTATTATTTTTATTAAACATATCCAAATTAAAGAATGAATGTTAAAATCATACAAAATCAGTTGTAAAACTCCTTATTAAAATCTGCCAATGTTGTTAAGACAACGATGGAGTAGTCCAGAGTACTTTTCTATGTAGGTTATTAGGAAATCAATTATATATAATTGATAAGAAATTTTACTTATAATTGATGTAAGTAATAATTTTTCTACAGGGTGGCCGGGAAGTTCCCCTACCCCTTCACTGGTAGTCATATTTTAAGAAAATATTTACAAAATTAAGTGTGCATGCGTCAATGTTTTCGCCATCATGCTGTACACATAAGTTCATACGCCGCCATGTCCTACTTGACATTTTTTGGAGCAAGTCTGGTGTGATAGTTTGAAATGCGTCCTCAACTGCATTTCGCACTTCTTCATTTGTAGCATAAAGATTTTCAGACACGTAGGCCCTGATGATTCACCACAATGAGTTGTCAGGCATCTTGAGGTCAGGATGTAATGGTGGCCATTTCAATAGCGCTGGTGATGCTGTAAAATCCAGCATCCTGAAAAATGTTCATGAAGAAATGCACGCACAGTAAAAGCGAAGTGAGCAGGTGTCTCTGCTGTATCCATACGCGCTACATGATACCCGCGTCTTCAACCTGTGGGATTAACCATTATAAATAAGTGTAAATAAGTTTCGCTGTTAACATGACTTATCAAAAAAATGGTCCAAATAAATGACGTGTTGTCATCGCAGCCCATATCATTATGTGAGGTGGATTCCTCACCAACTCCAGTGCATAATGAGGGCCCTCTTTCGCCCAAAACACAACCCAGCACTAATACCTGCATTCTAGTGTCAATAATTGAAATAACATTCAGTACTAAATATTTGCATTTATTACTATGCAAAAGAGGGTACAGGAACTTCCCGGTCACACCGTACATGTGTGGGAAATAAGAATTTATAAAAGAGAAGACAGATAGTTTTCTGATAGAGGAAATAAAGCTGTTATTCATCGAAGAGACAAAAACATGGTACAGTACAGCCTTAATGTTCGTATCTATATCATCGTTGAAATGTATTCTTGTGCTATTAACTGCATTAGCAGAGCTCTTCACCATCGTCTTCTGTAAAGGGAAGTTTTCAATATCTCTCCAGCGAAGATCTAGGACAAATCACGCCACCATTTCCGAAATGCTCCCTGCCTGCTTTATAGAGACAAACAGCCTTGGGACGCATTCAAGATTTCCACCCCCGCACTCAATAAGTAATAAGGGTCGCCTCTAGGAAGGGTCACTTGAGATTCAGAAGATGTGCGCGCCAACAAAGAGGCTCTGGAACCTTCCTCTTCTTCTTCTCTCTCTCTCTTTTTTTCCTAGTGATTTAGGGAAGCGTCGAAATGGGTCTCAACTGGAGGAGGACGAAAAATTTTACAGATTAAACAACACTCTTGTTGATGAGTAACGTCGCGAACGAAGGGATTTAAGATAGGCACAAAGTAAACGCATATTTTACTTCCAAGATGATTAGATTGCATATGTTTTAAGACATCAGCGAAGTTGATGGATGAACAGTTTATCCATAAGTTATGTCCATTGGATCATCAGACAAGAAAAGCATTTAAGAACTTGTTAGACTTTACACTTTCACATGTTTTACAGCTGTGAAATATTGCATTGTTTCGAGACCAGAAAGGATTAAAATGAGGATGTTAAATTTGGTCTGCAAAACAGATAGCAACAGAATTGAACATATACGCTCAAGAGACAATAGTTTTTTTAAAACCATTTTTTAAACTATCCTGTTCCTGCAGTTCGCGTTTAAATGTCTTGCTAAAAACAAACTAGAAACACAGTTTTATTCATATAAATGGCTTTCCATAATATTAAACGAGATAATTAGAATAGGTTCTCATTTTAGTTTATGAAAAAAAAAATCTCTCATTTACATAGCTATAACCTTTTATATAATTCTTATTTATTTATTTATTTTTTGAATTTAATGATTTCCGGCAACCTGTTTAGATGATGATCAAATGATGTTTAATTTATTTTATTTATCATTTCATCTAATCGTACAAGATACTGAAAATTGCCGTTACCAAGCTTTGGAAGTGAGATAATAAGAAATAAATAGACAAAATAAATACGAAATTGAATGAATCTGTTTAAAAATGCTCAGTTTTCAATCAAAGGGTCTCCAAAGTCATTATATAGCTGATGTATTAGAAACCCAATTGAAGAACGCTTTGGGAATGTTTACTATGATTTGATTACATTTCTACTTCATTTATTTCATTAGGATTACTGAAAAACCTACAGCTATTTATGTAAAACTTAGGAGATTTTTATGATAAAAAGTTGGGAAGTAATAAAGATGAGTACTACGAGTACAATACCTCTGAGGAAAGCAAAGTGAATGGAAAAACTCCCGGTTCTATACATTAAAAAAAACTGCACTAGTAATTACCACTAATAGGATGACTTTGGGGGGTTTTAGAGAAAGAAAGAACTACCATTGTCTGCATAAAACTCAAGTTCAGAGTTGAGTTTTATGCAGACAATGGTAATTCTTTCTTGTTTAACAAGAAATGTCAAAGTTTCAAATAAGTTCAGAGTTATTTGAAACTTTGTCTTTTCTTGTTAGACAAACAAAACATTAAACAAAACAAAAAAATGCATCAACCTGTCAAGTGATCTCATGCTGTTTTCGTCAAAGGCAGATGCTATCGGGTTTTGTTTTCTTTTTCCTGGCATATTTTTCTTTTAATTAACAAAGTATCCAAATCGTCTTAGACGTACATTATTTTCAATTTATCCTTCATTGTCCTTCAAAGTTGACTAATTACATTCATCGATTTGAAGCAGGTGTTGATGACTTTGTTTTTCTTTCTTTTACAAAGAACAATATTTACCAGCCTGACGTCTCGTGGTTTTTTTTTCCCCTCCACTTCTTTTTTATTATTGTTTTTAGATAAGTACAGAGAAAAAAAACAAACAAAAGACGCATAGTAATTAGACTGATGAATCAAACGATGTCTGCAAAGCCTTCTTGTGAGATCGTAGTTAATTGGAAAGCCCCGTGAACTTCACGGACCTCAACAAGCATTACTTTCTTTATTGCTCTGCTCTTTTGAACTCGGAGCTGGAAAAATTATTTAGCGAAGCAAGGAATTTTATTACCTTTAGAAAACTCCAATCTTCAAAGTTCGCTATCGACCCTTTAAATTTATTCTAACCAAACCTTCAAGGAAGTAATAAATTCTAATGGCAACCAAGTTTAATGAATATTCAGTTACAAAATACGATTTAAAAGTTTTATTTTCTCAATCTCGAAGAACATTACCAGTAAACCAACCAATTCATTAATTTTAAAGATAAATTCGAAAACTTTTTTATGTTCTGGTGTTAATTCACTTTCAAAGTTTCAGGTAGGAAATAGGAAGGTAAATCAGTTTCAAAAAAGATTTTAGACATTACCTAAAACTTACTGAAATAGTTGCCATTAAAGCTCTACATTCAAGATAGCAGAAGAACTTTGTTTTATTTTGGAAAATTCAGATTTCCGTAGAATTTTACCTTACGAAAAGAAGCCTATCAGGGATTTCTGTAAGAATTAAACTATTAAGTGAGTAGATTACATAGAAAAGGACCATTGCACGCTACTTCTTAACATTATCCATTCGAAGTAAACAATAATAAGTAAATACTGAACATTAACTAATTTCGGTTTGAACAACTACCGTTGAGAATATTCTAAAGTTTGTATGCCAATTACTATTCAGTAATTACAACCTAATTTTGCTAATCAAACATGAAAAACTTGTGAATCAATGTTTAAAATTAATATTTATAAAAACATTAACAAAGCAAAATTTAACTGAAAACTGCTGTTTACAAAACAAACACTTTATAATTATGGATCTTAATTAGAATAGAGTTGTTGGCACTTGGAACGCATCTGCACACTACGGGAATCTTTAAATAAAACCAATTTGTAGACGTAGCAATGAAGAGACAGAAATAGCTTCTCATATTATCTTCGTTTGAGAACCCTAAGGAAAGACTATCTGGGGAAAAAAATCTAGTAAGATGGTTACTAAACCTTATGTAGGGCGCAAATCTTTCATACAGGAAATGAAAATGTAGAAAATAGAATAGGGGATGGGCGTACGAAAATGCTTCTATATTTCTCACATAATCTAATGTAATGAGTATTTATAAAGAATTGGAAGCTTGGAAGAATTAAAACAATATTAATTTTAAATTGCATGTGTAGCTCAATGTAACATAATAAAAGATGTTGAGGAAATGCTACGAGGAACAGTTCGAATATCGTAACTGATTTTACAAATTTTAAGGACTTTTTGAAATCATTTGAAATATTCTTTAACAGATACTTTTCTGAAACTATAACATCATATAAATATTCATATTAGAATAAAATTTTGGACCTAAATTTGGAAGAATTCGGTATAAATTTTTCGAATAATTTTTATAATTTTTTCTTGAACAGATTCCGAATTCAAGCAAAACACATAATATATTTTTTTTTTGGAAAATTGTTACTATTTAGGCAGTCTATTCATTAAATTGTCATGAAAAAATATTTTTTTAATATCAAAGTTTGGTTTATTACATACACTACTTTAACGTAAAGTGAAAATGCGAAAGGCTTGCTATTTTCGTCATTATAAGAACGCCTTCTCCGTTCAACAACTGCAATTTCCCTCTTGTGTGAGGAGAATGATGAGATGATAATGACAATCATAAAAACTTATCAAGTTTATTAGCCTCTAATAGTAGATAAACGCATTTTCCGCTGACTGCCAAAAAATTTAAAAGCTTTAGATAACACAAATTTTGGAGCTAAAATTAACAGGACAGTTCGGCATCTACCTGGCCTTGTTCTTCAGATACTGTAATTATTTGGTTATTTTTATATTTATTATTTGATATTTTGAATACGGCAAGATCAGCATGCTGTTTTTAGAATCTAGCCTAAAATGTCTAGCCTAATACGTGAAGTCTATATTAATTACGTAATACGTGAAGTCTATATACTTCACGAGCTTAAGTATGTCTAGAAGGAAAAGGGAACTTTGTCTTTTGAAATTATTTCCCCCAAAAAAATTGACTTATTACTAAATTATGTTTGTATAACATGTTAACGCGTAAATGAAGGAACCAAAAATGTTGTTTTAAGAATGGATACAATATTACGACTCATTGTACAAATTTCTGATGCAGCTTATATTATTAATATATTAATTAAAAATTGATCGTATTATACACTTATATCAACATATATTTGTTTTACAGTTAATTTCTGAAGAAGAAATTTATTAACAATTTGTTTCGGAAATTCGCTTTGTCTACATTGATCATTCCATGGTTGTTACAAAGATATTCACAATTTCATCTTGGTTATTACGTTTCCAGAGTTATGTTTCTGTCAATTTCGGTTATACATCCGCGACATGAAAGAATTTGGTTCATCAAACACAAAGTGGCAAGACCACAAATGAACTATGTAATTTCCGTTTCCCTGAAGGCATCAACTTTTTTTTTTTCAAAATCTTAAGAACTCCATGAATCTCACGTGCAATGCTACTTTTTGATTAAGACTCTTGACGGAGGTAATTTGCCGAGACATTTTCCTGAAGGTTTGAGATGTGTCGTACGGGGAATGATTTAAACTTACCTGGGGGACATACATCTAATGATGGGCGATTGGAGCGACTGTGTAGGTGTCGTCTTTTCTTGATTTATGCATTCGCAAGTGTTGGCGTATTATGTGCACGCGTAATTCCTCTCTCATTTGCTTCGACATGATTTACTCCATTCTTCGGAAACACATCGGTCTTCCCTCAAACCGTTTCCAATCTGTGCTAACCCTTCCTCCTCCCCGTTGCCATCAATTCCTCTTCTCTGCGAGAGAAAAAAAAATCGTTCTGTGAACTCGCGAGAAAAGGTGAGGGCGAAGAAACCATCTCTTCCCCAACCCCCCCCCCTCAATCCTTCCTACAAAATAAGAGGGGAACGCAGGCTATTAAGCTGCGATTTCTGTTCACTGCCGCCAGTTTCTTGTCAATAAAATGGAGTCATTCGTGAGCGCACATCCCGGGAATTGCCACCTTATCTTTTTGGCCGAGGGTAGTCGAGGCAAAGCGGTCCTGATGGCAGCACCTCAGTACAAGGTAAGAAAGACGTCGTCAGAAAAGGGAGCAACTAATAGCAAGATCATCCGAAAAACCTTCCTCAACTCAATGATAAACAAATCACGTATCAATTTTCAAATTTTTCATATCGCTCTGAGAAAATGTGACTAACTTCAGGGAACTAACCTGCAGAAGTTTTTTTTAGAGAAAATATAGATATAATAGAAAATATGCCAAGCATCATTTATGAGTTGGAATTCTAAACTATGTTTACACTTTGAACATTGTGCACATTTCTACTATCAAGTTTATCTCGTTTGTCATTTGATAATCTAGGAAATCAGCAAAGTTGGTAAGTTATCTAAGAATAAAAAGAAGTACATTATGGTTATAAAACTTAAAATGCGATTCCAAGCACCCATATTGGGATTCATTTTATGGATAACAATATAGCGCCTTGCAGTAGCTTAAGATAACTTCTGCATAATGAAAGTCAGATCGTAAAATGTGAAGCTGGAGATTATGTTAGTATTATCTGAAGAAACTCTTCAACCAAATTTAGACTTCTACTAGCTCACTTTCTTCCCAGTGAAAACAAGAGACAGCTCAATGTTCAACTGCTATTTTTTGCTTTAAAAGTTAATACAGTTAATTCTCAGTTAATATAATAACCAATATTTTCATTAATAACTGGTAAAGTCATAGCAACTACAAATATTATTAATTTAATCTCAGATTTTAGTTATTTTAAACAAAAAGATTTAGGCCTTAATGGTTAGAATTGGTTTTAGCTCGAGGCATTTTATTTTGAAAGAATTAAAAGTATTATCTAAAGAAGATCAATTTGACATTTCTATATCTTCACTAAATTACAGTATCGTATCATATGGATGAGAATTATGTTCTTATCGGTGAACCGAAAATCTCGTAAGAATTGTTAAGATGCTGAAAGAAATGAATTAATATCCAGCAGAAGAAAAGCCACAAAAGAAAAGCCTTGAGAAGATATCAGAATGGATGTTTTGTTATCATTAAGATTTTATCTTTCTAACTTTTTTATGAAAGATTTCGAATCTTGTTCTTCCATTCCATTTCATATTAGAAAACAGCTTCGTCAATCTGGAATAAATTCCTATTCCATTTTATCAAACTATTTTCTATATAAGAAACGAATTCGTAAAACTTAAAAAATTAATTCCGACATAATTGACAAAGTGTTGTTACAGTAATCTTAATTCAAAATGCCCGCGAATTTCTTTCTTCAATTATTTTGTACCTTCAATTTACGTTGAATTATTTATAGATTGCTAAATGATTACTTCAATGAGAATTTACTTAGAAATAGTCTCCAGTATTTAATGAACTAAAGTAACTTTGAAACTTACGTAATATTCCCTTCTTGAAACAGAAATACTTATTACTGTAATGGAAAATGATTATTTCTAGCTGATGATCAGAAATAAGGATGAAGCAGCTGCATTAAGATATCACGTGTGTCATTCATCAATATCGTTATTATTCAACAGCTTTAAGGCTTGTAAGTTATCAAACACGGAAACAGCAGAAAATGACCTCCTTCCATTTTTCTGATAAGCAGATAAGTTTTCGATGTCAATTGATTAATCGAATTTTCTACGACTTTTTGATTGTTTCGTCGTTAATGATATTAGCATTATTGGAATTTCAATTTCAAATTAGCACAGCTTCGGCAGTACTTATCGATTCCTTAATGCCGTTTGAGATATTTAATATTGGCCAATTAGGCATAAATTACACATCTAATTTCACAAATGAAATTCTCTGTTACTAATGGCGGAGCCACGTTGAGAAGGTTACCATTCACTGCTAATAATATAATTAAGGAACGTAATTAGCATTCGTAAACAATTAATATTGTTAATTAATTGTAATGTTATTAGTTTTCACAGCTAATTACCTTGAGAACAGGAACAAAAAGTATTAGTTACTTACATAGCAATTATTTAAAATTATGTTTCCAAATGAGGTATCTTTCATTCACAAATGAAACGCATAAGTAAGGCAGAGAAAATAAATAATCAGAAAATTGTTAAAAATTCGTTTGTAGAGCGAAGGACGAATGAAATTTAAATAAGCTACGAAATTTCAAATTCAAAGCAATTAAAGAAACACACACTTTTATTTTAACAACAATGAGATATAAGAAATATTATATCTTCCCAAAATTATTTAAAAATACCATTATACGCAAATATAACGTATAAAGTTCAAATGAAATTGTCTTTTTAATTATATATCAAGTAAAACGTCTTGTCATTGAAATTTAAAATTAGCTTTTTCTAAATTGTTTTACCAAAAATCAACATTTTAGTTGGACAACTCCTTATATATGTTATATATTATATTCTTGATTGGCATTATAGCTTTTATCAAATGCCGCTATTAAATGATTATTAAAAGGAAATTTTTAAAGTATAACATATGTATTGAATAAAATCTCATTGCATTAATAATTATGAGCTCTACCGAAAATTTACAAAACTGCTTACGTAGTCTACTATAAAATAATCTAATGTAAAGTATTCGAAGTCCGCTTGGAGTTTTTTAGCTGTAATAGAACTATTTTGCTTATTTCATAAATGAATTTTACTTAATTTGATATCATAAAATCCTTCACTGATTCATTAGTTTTGACCAAACAGCTGCATGTATTGCAGCGTATTTTTAAGTACTTTTTTTTTTAAAGTATTTCAATTTCAACTTCTTCGTTGAATGGCTTCTTAAATTGTGTGTTGACTTTTGTCTTATGATAAGATTTAATAAAATCGGAGTTTAATGAAAATAAAGTTAATGACATCTTTTCCGATATTTATTTATTTTAGAATTTTATTTTACTGTTGCTTCTTTCTTTTATTTCTACACAATCTCCAATATAATTTACGTAAAATATTTTTATAAGAATTACAAATATTTATGTTTATAAGCTTTAGATGAACTCAGAGAGTTCTGTGAACTGAATAATCTTTTATAAAATTATCCTTTTTAAAACTTCGGAATTTATTTCTTTTTTTATTTTCCCACTGCTTTTCGGTAATCCTAGACAGGTATTGCAAATATAACACTTCTTTATTAAAATATATTTCAAAAGTATATTTATTTCAGCGAATTTTCGGAACGATACACTTTTTTCCTTTTTCAAGCTTATCATACGAATCATCCTGAACATAGTTACAAACAAATCTCATAACAATATAAAAACTTCAAACAAAGCTAAACCTTTCATCACATGATACCAATTCTTCACTTTTACTATCCTTATTAATAATTACATTCCATATTATTAAAAATCCAGTTCTTAAAAATTCACGATTTTCCGTTTGTTATTTACGTTTGATATCCCTCGTTAATTTCACTAATATATTATTAATTTCTGCTCCTTCATTCCGAATAAGATTTTTATCTTTACTGTTCCTTAAGAATAAACTCACAACAATTTTCCTTATTCTAGTATCCTTCTCCAAATGTAATATTTGTATCTCCTTACTTATACTGTGTAGCAATGCTCAGCTAATTCAGATTTGTTCTTGTGTTTCTTTTTTATGTAAGTAGCATATTCAAACTCCAATGTAGAAACTCCCACAATTTAAGCACTCAAAAAATTGTAAACTATATTCATTACATTTCTGGTTTCACTTCTGTTTAATTTGTAACATAGAATATTTTTCAATTTATTATGATATTCAAATACCAATTCAATTTGATACTTTTTTACAAATTCTCATTAATACGAAACTGTTTTTATTCAAATAAGGGATTAGTATCTAAACAGAATTGAAAAGAAACAGATTTAAACAGAAGTGAAAATTGATATGTAATGGATATAGTTTATAAAATGGAGCCCTTAAATTGTAGGGGTTTTTATATTGGAGAAAGTAAGCGTACTACTAAAGAGAGGATGTATGAACATGCTAATTCACTGAAATAAATATAATTTTGAAATATATTTTGATGGTGTAATATTTTATGATACGATAAGCAGAAATGATATCAGAAGGAGGTATGGTCTTAAGAAATATTACAATTGCTATTTGTTTTTTTTGTTTTTCAGTCTAAGAGAGATTTAAAAAAAAGTAGGATCTATGAAGAAAATTTAATGAATTCTATTTTGGTAATAAAACAAATGTAAAATTCACAATTTATTGACGAACAATAATTAAAATTTCCCTCTTCTCCAGAGAGAAATTCCTTAACTATCCCGTGAAAGTAGCTTTTATTCATAACTACCTTTGAAATTGTTTATTTTAATTAAATGAAGAGACCGTCTCTAACATTTTTATTCTTGTTATTTTCAAAGGAAGAAAGAGGGTTTTTGTTTCCCAGAGTTAATTAGAAAATATGCTAATGAATTTCCAAAGTTTCTTAGAAAGTGAGAAATTTTGAAGCTTTTATTTGAATATCCAAAATTTTTCATTGCACTCGAAAACGGCAGTGGCTTTCCCAACACCCCATGGCTCAGTAATACAATGCAGTAAGATTTCATTGTCAGAATTAGTAAATAACAACTAACAAGAAACTATTTAAGCCTGTAATTGCTTGTCATTGCTTAGATATTTCAATATACCAAAGATAAAATAATAAATACAGACATATACATACATTATAGCGTCCATGTTTGATCAGTCTTGTTCTTTCTTTCTTAGAGATTTTGAGTAAAAGACAGTTACAGAAATAAGCGAATATTTAAAACCTAGTGATTAAGGAAGTTTAGAAATAAACAAACATATCTTTTTAAAAGGTCAGTCATTAAGCATCAAGATAGCTGCCAAGAATGAAGGAGCAATGGGCGATATTCTAATAATATGAAAAATATCCTATACTTTGTATTCAATTCCTGTATCTTTCCAGTACTTATTTTCTGTATTTCAAAATACTGTTTGAACCGAGGACAATAGTGTGCTTACTTAAAAAACTGTACATGCTTATTGTATTATAAAATTATTCGTTATATTCAATACATAATTTCAGAAATGTATTTTCATTCAATTTTTGCATTTAAAAACTTTGCAGAAGTTACGTAAACTAAGATCTTTGTTTATTTTCTAAATGTATGGTGAAAAATAATTCATTTCAGTTCGATAACTTATGACAATACTGTTCCTTCAAAATGTCAGGCTGTGGCACCCGTTTCTGGAATTCATCAAGGAAAACATTATTCTTTTGATAACACCAACCGTCTAAGTTATTCTTCTTGTCTTTCGTGATTTCTGCTGTTATTTCGCACGCCAGTTGTTTCACATCGCCTTCTTTTTACCCTATCTTCTTGTGCTTATACTTCTCTGTGGGGGTTGGATGGTGAGGGATTCCTTATCTCGCGACAGCTAAGTCGCCCCATGGTTTTGCCTCCGACCAAAGAGGCACCATTTGGTCGTAAAACGATTGTGACGCCGTCATTTGGTGGCGGAGTTTATTTATTCAGGCCTCGGGGGTCGGGGGAGAAATCCAAATTATGGAAGCGCCATAGCATGCTTTCTCGATCTTTGTTTCCAATTGTCGCACCACATGCACCCACTTCTTCTCTCATTCGAAGCCCGTTAGCATTTTCTTCTCGCTGGCGTCGGATCCGTAAGCCTGCACTTAGGCGACATATGGTCCGAGTTCGAAACCAAAAAAAAAACTTCTACGTCTTTTTTTTTTATTATTTGAAGAATCAAAACGGAATTTGTAACACCTTCGGAATTTGTAAGAGAACGAAGGCTTTCATTAAAATTTTCAGGTTATTGTTTTGAAACGCTTTGAGTTTCTTTTGGCGATTAATTAGGATTTAATAGCTCACAACTCTACATTTTACTAAAGTCTGCTTCATTAATAAAACTGTGGATCGACGTCCTTTCAATTCAATTGCAATGGAAGTATCTCCATAGATGAAGAACAAAGATTTTCAAAAGATTCTACAAGAAGAACTGCAAATATATAGTAGCCAGTTAAAAGTTTTCTTATATATTTAAACTTAATAATTTATAATATACAGATAATAATAAATTGATTCTTTCTATTTACGTCAAAATATATAAGCCGGTTCCAAAGGTCATTTTGATTCGAAAATGTTCTATGATATTTTGTTGTATGGGCCGTAGTTTTAGAGTTAGGAAATGAATGCTTTGGGAATGGCCCCTAATCAAAGAAAGCTCAGTAAATAAGGTACAGGTTTATTAAAAAAAGCAATCCGGATAACAAATGTCATGACTGAAAACAGATATAATAATTAAAGAAAATGCTGAAAATGGCCGCCTCCATGTTCTAAACATAACTGTTCTAACATAACTTTTCTTTAATTATCATATCTGTTTTCAGTCATGACATTTGTTATCCAGATTGCTTTTTGTAATAAACCTGTACCTTATTTACTTACACTTCCTAATGTGAACTGAGCTTTCTTTAATTACGGACCATTCCCAAAGCATTCATTTCCTAACTCTAAAACTACGGCCATACAACATTTCGCAAATGTCTTAGAATATTTTCGACTTAAAATGACCTTAGGAACCCGTATCTCTTCGCTTTATCTACTATTTCTGAAATACATCCTGTATAATACATTATTATAATTAACATTATAAGTAAGCATTATACAGTGAAGTCTCACTTATACGAAACTCACTTATACGAAACATTCAGTTATACGAAACATTCAGTTATACGAAGAATTTCTCATTCCCCGGCGAAATCCCCATAGTCCTATATGTAATTCACTTACACGAAATATTCACTTATACGAATAATTTTTGGTTCCACCTCATATTCGTATAAGTGAGACTTCACTGTATTATGATATAAAGATATTATATCTAATAATTCCTCAGTTTTCAACTTCAAAATACTGTTTAATCTAAAACTGCTAAAAACTGCATTTAAGAATGCAGTAACAGACTGAAAGATCTCGAGGGTCGAAAATGGTCCGGTAGCAGTTAACGAATACTCATGGTCTGTAGTCTGAAGAACGGAGCTACTGGCAGAACCTCCGCACATTTCAGTGTTATGTTGGATAATTTAAGGATACGAAATTTCTCAGAAATAAGAGAAAGAAGAAAACAATTAAGAAAAAAAAAGAATATTCAGTAAAATTAAGTATTGGCTATTTAATCTCGGAAAATTATCAAAAAGTGGGGTTCTGGAAAGGAGATGCACCAATATTAATGGCTTTATAATTCAATTAACCGATCCGGTCTCTAGAGAGCACCTCCACTAATCGGATTAAGCTTTGGTAAAATGCATTTTCGTTTAATATAAGAATCGCAAAGAGAAGAAACTTCCCGAAAGTCTAAAGATTCCAAGCGAAGTCAACAGCTCTTTCAATCAAATGCTTCAGGTCAAAGATGGAGTCATTAATTAAAGGAATAAGCTGAAATTAAGAGAAGTGGAGGAGGAGAAAAGACTTCGCCTCTATGATTAACAACAAGAAAAAAGAATTGAGATTTGGATTTTTTTTAAATATTTGTTTCTCAAAGGAGGAAAATTTTAATTAACTTGCATGTAGAGTGTCCCATTCATTCTTGGCTAATTTTGTTTACATTAGGATCAATTAACACGGTCTATAACACACGAATAAATATTCATTGTGCTTTAATTAAAAATTTGTATCAAAAATTTTCTGACAAGCGTATCATTACCAATGTCCCTTACACGGATGAAATGGTTGTTGCTACATTTCTTGAGTAATTTGAATTCTTTTGGAAGAAATAACATAAGAAACATCTAAAAATTCCTAATTGGCTCCGGTTTAATGTGGTTGGAACTTTGATCAACGTCTTCCTCAAATAGAAATGATTTTTTGCTGTTCTTATTTACATTTACATTTCGTACTAACTGAAATTCATTTTTATTTTTAGATTACAAATTTATATTTTCGAACAATGTCAACAGAACCTTAATCTTATTAAAATTGTTCAAAGCCGCATGCTTCTTATCTAAAAATAATGGACCACTTGAGGTTTAGGTCCCCATCGACGTCACGTATGACGTGTAAATACATGCGGCGAGCGCTTGTGGGATAAACAAACATAACTTTGTGTGAATTATTTAAAAAATCGTCGATTTTTGATATTTCAAGACGTTTGGTTCAGTACTGTGCAGATCCTTATTGTAATAATTCTGTAAAAACGCTTGGAATAGCCTTCTTTAATACAATATTTCCTCTGTATGTACACCGGTTAAAACAAAGCACATGGCTTTGTTTATCCCACATGCGAAACAGTAGCCTGGTGGGATATTTTGGAACTACGATGCCCCGCCTATCCTCGAGTGGTCCTTTGAGTAATAAATGTTTCAGAGTTTAATTATGCTTCATATTGTAAATTTTTAATAAAATATACAAGAAACGGGTCATATGAATCATCAATCTTTTCTCTTCAATCATTTTCTAAAAAGACTCACATAATCACTACGTATGTTAAATGAATGAATGGATTTTCTTGGAAGTTGTATTTGAATATTTCATGTGTCAGAAGAATCCATACCTGTGGAGAAATTTGTGCGTTGAAAAAAATTCTTCAGATAAACATTAGAGGAGAAAATAATTATCTCATTAACGGGAGCAATGTCTTCAAAGCAATGCATCGTAATTGGTTCTAATTTGAGCTCGATTTGATTTGCTGAAAAGTAATAATTAGTAATTGCGAGGCAATCAAATTGCACTAATGGAAATTTAGAAATTTAGATTCATTTATTTAACTGCTACTAAAATATACAACACACTTATTTTGTATTATTATTATTATTCTGTATCATTCTTCATTCTTTCCGTAACATAAAGAGCAATAAAATTTAAGAAAAGCGGACTTAAACTTTTAGTTTTGAACTTCTAAAATTAAAGAGTAGAGAAAATTAGGTAGGTTTTTTTTGTTTTGTTTTGCTTTTGTTTTTTTATAAATCTATAATACTATCTTATTCCCATGAAAAAATATTCGTTTAAGTTATTTTTTTAAGAAAATTTTTGATATATTGAATATTATTTTGTCAAATTTCTAGAAGAAGAGGGGAGAAGGAAGAAATTTTCACCCTAGAAATCGAAGTAGAATCTTAGTTGCAAAAGTAAATACGTAATATCCAAGTCAC
The DNA here is from genome assembly GCA_023159025.1 of Thereuonema tuberculata. Taxonomy (NCBI): domain Eukaryota; kingdom Metazoa; phylum Arthropoda; class Chilopoda; order Scutigeromorpha; family Scutigeridae; genus Thereuonema; species Thereuonema tuberculata. The sequence continues at coordinate 18,532,317 of JAFIDM010014012.1, read as the reverse complement.
AAGAGAATAGTTTTTGTCATTGTTTTGATCCTTCACATAATCATTGATTATGCGATTTGCTTTTGTCATCATCTTCATTACCAGTTTCATCATGGAAGAAGGTTTGAAACTTGCTCTAAAAGCCTCTTCAGTGACTCGGAGCTGAAAGAGGATTAGGCCATGATAATCAAATGTACAAATAATAATAACCTTTGATGCGGGATTTTCCAACTCTGGGGGAAATTAGGTCTATGTTTCGGCTCTGTCCCTTCAGCCTCTTTAGAATACTTTTGGGAATTGCATAACAAGGATTTCTGAATTGTTACCGATGAAACTGGTGATGGAAAGGATGGCAGAAGCTACTCACACGAGAAAAAAGCTTCAAGGATTGTGTCAAAACAATAACAAAAACAAGGATCGTGTGATTTGGGCGTAATAAAGAAAAACAAATGAATAAAATGATGCCTATTGCTTTGTTTGTTCAACAATCCGAAGTTACGGGTTCCGCAAATTTCAAATGTTATGAAAACTTTCAAAGTTTAAGTAACTTTTCTTGAATTTTTTTATAAAACTTAGAATGATTTGGTAACATTTAACTGAGATCTTCAAATAATAGATTGCACTCAGATTCAATCAGTCGTTCTCGAGTTGCAACTGAGATGATCGCAGTAAAAGTCAACGGATTAATACGAGAAGAAACTTATTTGACTTCTTATGAATGCTTACAAAGATAATAAAGTTTTGCAATCAACAGAATTCCCTAACATTCTTTAATCTTCTATTTTTTTTTTCAGGACGCACAAAGAATTATATGAATGTCTTAAATTGTTTAATTATTTGCGAATTGTACGAAAGGGTTTCTAAATTAGCTTTATTAATTTAACAGCGGGTCAGGATTTGGCAACGACAATTGTTTGGATGGCATTAGGGAATAACAAAAGCCTTAAATTTAAAAGTTTCCTGACTTTTTGCCAGAGGGAAACTCCTAACGCAAAGTCATTAGCGCATTAAGGAGCAAAAAGCAGAAGTAAAGAAAATAACTTTAAAATTTAGAATATCTGCATAAGAAGACATTAGAGAACAAGGGAACAACTTTCTTCTAATAAATCACCAAAAAAAAAAAAAGAAAAAAGAAAAGAAAGAGATAATAACATACAACAAAAAACTAAAATTTCAACTTGATGAATAGAGACAAAAGATTAAAAAAGGAATAATACCTAAAACCGTTTGTTGGTTTGTTTTTTGTGCTTAATTGAATGCATTCAAACCAGTGTAAGTAGATGAGAGATGGATGCGTAAGTCCATTCCTCCCATACTTAAGGAACAGTAGCAAAATCTCTAACGTCCTTCTAATGTTTCGCGTTGCTTTCGGACTTAATGATGGATGAATCTTTATTAATATTAGATCAAACTCCAGTATTCAGAAAAAATACAATGAGTGAATCTCTTGTTAAAATTCAGGTAAACAGATAAATAACTTTTCATAATTTTAAGAATAATTTTTAATAATTCTAAGCATTAAAAAAAATATAAATATGAAAATTGTTGATTGATTTTGTTTATCTCATTTCATTAAAAAATCTTCGATTTTAAAAATAATAATATGATCCTTACAGTTTTAATTTCTCACCATTTATTTTAAATTTAGAAAAAAAATTGAAATATTAATAAAGAAAATTCAGCATTTAATCTAAGTTTTAAACAATGTATATTAAAATTATTGGAATTATAATCAATTCGTCCCTGACATAACCAAAATACTAAGAAAATAGCTGAAGAGGAAAAATTTACATACCTATTTTAATAACTTATATATAAATGAACAGTAAAATAAAATAAAGAACGCACATAATTAAACAAAACACAAATTCACTGAGCTATTTTTGATATTTGTGCTGGAAATCGGGGACAGTGCTGTTTCAAGGCTTATTGGCCTCTCATCAGCCCGACCCAGCCAGCATACCTAGCTCAGTGAAATGGGACGAATAGACAAAACGGACAAACATACAAATCAATGACCCCTGAACTACAAAAACATCAAAAATAAAATCAAGAATAATAGGCCTATTACTAATCTTGTTATGAATTAATCCCTTGAAGCTAAGCTAAACGCTAGCGGGGATTAATTTATTTTATTTTAGGCTAGCGTTCTTTATTTTATTTTACTGTAAAAATGTACTAACGCACGTTAAGTCTTTTGTCATATATAAATGAATAATACATATATAGAAATAACTTATTTATATTTTATAATAAATATTTTCTTACATAGTATTTATTTTCTAAAAAATATTAAAATATAATTAAAAACAATATCTGCAACAGACAAAATAATTGATTAATTGTTTATTTTTATGTATTTGTTTATATATTTTTCTGTATTCTAAGTCATATATCGTTAGAGTAATTAGCGGAAAGAAGGAGTTAAAAAAATTATAACGGGCTTAAATAATGCTATTTAATTGTTGTCTTCTTCGTCACTGGATCTTTAGAAATCCTCTCAAACTCTGATTTTAGTCTCTGAAGCTAATGTAATGGCTATCGCTATCAGTTTACAACTGATTCATGTTAAGGTTAAGACAAAACCTGAACTTGGTGCGAATTTATTTTCAATTTAGGAAAAATATCAACGAATAATTGGCTTCATTTAATTCAATCTTTGGCGAACACAAACTGTTCGAACTCTTACATTAAGAAGTCATATCCAATTTCGTAATAATTTCCTAAATAAGAGATGATAAAAGAGATAAAGTTGTTAATGAAAATAGTTTTCCGCAAAAGTAAACAAAAACCTAAATTTCAACTGTAAACAATTTCAATAACATATTTTCCAAATGTCTATTTGATAAAAAAGTAATTTTATTTATCAATATAGCTGAAAAAAAAAAGAAATGCAAATGTTCAAATAGATGTTTGAGCCACAAATAAATCAACCATTGAAAAATGGTTAGCAGAGCAGAATTTTAAAGATTGAGTCATCATTTCTTTATTGTTTCCCATAGATCCTACGTCTATATGAACCTGTCAATATAGAATATTTGTCATGTAGAGTTTTCTTCAAACTTGGGTAACAATATAATATGACGATTGGATAAGGACCTAGTACAATCGATACAAGCCTCAGAAGAAAAACTCATTACTCAAACTGTAAAGAGACTCATGAGAGAAGGTGATTTCGAAATCCTAAGTTAGCACAAAGTCTATGAGTCTCAATCGGCATGAAGAATATCAATAAGCGACTGATTGAAGTAAAGTCAATGCAATGAAAACACTGGAATTTAAAATAACATGTACATAGTTGTTCTCTTAATTCAGGCCAGTCTCAAAGTAGACATAGAAAAGACATAAAAAGCAGTTTTTTTGACAGTTAATTATGCGTTATTGTGATTTCTTTCCCCATAGACTCCGCCTTAATTTCCCAAATATTGTTTCCCCTTAGTCTGTGGTTATATTCTGTTGGTCATGGTGCTTTGATCTGGTGATGTTCAATTGCGTAAATCTCTTCAAAAGGCTTTTTTAAACCTCCCAAAATATCCTTGTTATACTATATTATATTATTTCTACTAAGTTAATCTTAATAATTTGAAATTCGCGTTTCGAAAACAAGTTAAAGATAGTTTCCTCAATTTTCTGAAAACAACAAGTAGCACACAAAAGTTGCATTATTAAATTGTTATTAAAAATTTTAAGTATTCTTATAAAAGATCAGAAAAAAAAATTAAAAAAATGAAAGAGTAAAAAGAATGAAATTACTTACAAAGAAAAAAAAATGTAATGATGAATCAAAATACAATAATAACGTAGTTTTTTTTATGTTATTTGTATTGAAATTATTTGAAATGTAATTGAGTGTTTGCATTCTTCTTCAACCCCTCCAGGTCTTTCTCTCTGTCCGTTCCCTCCTCTTTTGATTAACTGAGGTTCATTCCTTTGAGAGTAGTTCATTAATTGGTTTGTCAATTAATAATTCCCGAAAAAAAACAAAAAAAAAAAAACCTGGTAAAAGATAATGTTTCTCTAGTGGTTGGCAGATTGAAGAGAGCAAATAATCGTAATGAGAATCTATCAAAATTAATGAAGGAATTCATTAAAAAAACATAAAGAATAAGTTTTTTACTCCTTTGAATCCATAGGAGCTCTGACTGCAGTTTCAGAAATAAGTTAAACTACACATTTGTAATTTATCTTCAAAGCCTTGATATCATGGACATAATAATAGTGGAAGTTTTAAGTAGGCTGTTAGAAACTGAACCAATCTGTTCTTGGTTGTCTTGTCTGCATTATTTGATTGTCTGCATTATTCTTGTCTGCATTATTTGATTGTCTGCATTATTCTTGTCTGCATTATTTGATTTAATTCATTCACAAAAATATATTGTATGTAAAATACCTCAGAATTTTATCTAACTTCGGCCATCTCTGAAATCTAAAGCAAAAAAAGGCGGCAGAGTTCTTTTTAATATATGTTACTGATTTTTTTTTTTTTAAATGTTTTTTAAAAAGATTGTAGTCTGTCAAAGTATTTTTTTTTTCTTTTTCCTAAACATAAATTTGAATTTTTACTCGGATGGAGAGGTCTTATTCCTGTTTTTTTTTTATTGAGGTACTTCTTAGTGCTTAGAAATTTCAAACAAACATAACAAAGTACATTTATATTTATTGTTATTTATTGTTAAAAAATAAGAAGTTTATGAAAGAGCGAAGTTTATACATTGCATTTATTCACATTCTTTTAATTATAAATTTTGATGAAATAGTTCAAACTAAAGCTAAATGATTGTAAGGAATGTACTTTTTCAATGGTTCAAAAGTTTAACACAAGACACATATCTACTTACCACTACTTTTTTGGATAAGCTGATTGAATTATTAGAAAAATGGAATCAAATATGTTACATTTCATTCACTTATAGAATCGAAATATTGAAAATATTACGAAATATCTCTTGCAAAACATCATTAATGTCTTCTTGTAGGAAGACAAACAATTATTGTTAAATTCTGCTTGGATGAAAGCTTCAAACTTTATAATTTTTACCATTTTTATTTTTCTAGTTGATAAATTTGAATTTATTGGAATTTTTTAACTTAAGATTATTTGTTCAGAAAATAGGCTCACAAGTCAGTTTAAAAATCTGAATTATGTTTTTAATTTTCTAATTATTTCAATTTAAATTATGAAAAAAAATTATCATTTTTTAATTAAGAGTAAATAATATTGATTTGTAGTATTTTTATAGTTCTGAATTTAAAATTGAGAAAATAAATACATTTTTTAATAATAGTTTTAAATACTACTTTTAACCTTACAAATAGATATGTGAAATCTATTTAAAATTTTTTTTAAATAATTATAATTAAATATTCTTGAAGATCCAACTGTGTCTCAACTTTTTATATACAATTCGCTTAATTTATCTTGTTATTTTTACTGACAGGTAAAGACTGATGCTGGATTTTTCTCACTGTTTTGGACAGCACAAAACAAACAACTCATCTTCTCATTCAGAAAAGATAAAAAAACACATTTTCACAGTCTGCAACTGCCAAACACATAAAATGAAAGAAAGAAAACAGTAAAAAAAAAAACAAATTTAAATTTTCCAAAGGAATAAAAACGTTAACAAAGATAAGATCAAGATAGAAAAGTCATGCAGAAATTACAATGTCAAGATAAACACTGTAGCCGCCGCTCATATTTTCAAGACAGCAAATTGGAAAGGAAAAAAAGATCTAAAAGTGTGTAATATCCTGTCATAAACATATAAGACGGATCAACAATAGCTGTTTTGATTTCTTATTTTCCAAATGTATTGCAGTCAATGAAATATTTTCTTCTGCAGATTTCAAACTGTAAACAGCTACGTAATTTTCATTATTGAGTTTAGCTTTCGAGAATATACTGTATAAACAGCTCTTGGAAAATGACAAGGTTTTTAAAAGAAGAAAATAATAAGTTTTTTGCATTTCGAAATAGACATTGCATTTTTATTGGGGTTGTTGTGACTTATTCCCAGATATACTTTCTGATATGAGTCACAGAGTTACTCGCTATGATGGGGTAATCATCACTGTCGTTTGGATAACTATCCAAAACTCACCTGTAAAGGTGACAGTCATTGCCTACTATGAAGAGAAATAAAAACAGAAGAAGAAAGAAATATTCAAGCTCCACTCGGGATTCGAATCCAGGTTCAGACATATCAGTCTCTTGCACACTGCATTTTCAAAAAAACTTATGGTAATACTTATACCATATTCAATTGGTTTCGGTTCATAAAGCAATTACATCCAGTAATATCCTATTGCTGTATTTCTTTATAAAAATGAAATACATCAACGGAATATTGGACTTTCCGAACTTTGGTCTTGTTTATTCATAACACACGCACTTAATCCAGATTTCAAGACTGCAATTAATTAAAATTTTTCGAGTCTTTGCAACTCAAAGGTAACTATACAGCCCATTCATTTATTTCTGTTGTTTAATTACAAACCGATAGAAAAATAGATAAAGGACATTGGTTTCAAAGTGTTGAATTTCCAACTTCAATGAAGGAGTGCAGCAATAACTTGAAAAATTCGAAGTGTTGTTTAAATGATAAATATCGTTGCAGCGCTGACTGCGGGGAGAAATAACAGCCGTTTGGTGAATTAACGACAATTGTGCTGAAGATCATGGCTGCCATTTGGAGAAAACCGCAGTGTCGCCGCTGATAATTTACTCCAAAGTCTTTTCTTCCTCTGCTAACGAGCAAACTTTATCAGAAACAACGTGGAATTCTCTGTAATTGTCTTGCGAATCTTAACTGTGGGCGAACCGAAACATGCAGAGTAAAATTAATCTCGAAGTAAATGTAATTTGCACTATCTGCCTCCATGGCGAACCCGTGGGAGAACGCGAACTGTCTTTGCTAATGGAGATATCGCCTGGCATTTGCTATCATTTCTGTTATTCGCAACGACGCAGCATTTCTCACGTTTAATGCCACGATCAGTCCATATCATTGGCTATTTAAATCATTTCCACTCAAGAAATATGTCTCGGCCTAAAAATGAATAACTTATGACGAACATTTAGGAAGGTTTTTGAAAAGAATGGGAATGGAGCAAGCTGAAGAAACATGAAGCTAATGCTTCAGTGCACGTGAAGCAAGATGAGTTTAAGTTCTTATTGTTTAGAAAATTATTACATGCCGACTGACTGAGTGCGTGGGAAATTAGTTGGAGTTGTTGACTGAAAAATATTCCAATAAAAAACAAGTTTACAGGGCATTTCAAATATGTTCGACACATAAAATAGTTTTCATTCTGGTTTCTGCTATGTTTTGGTTCAGATAACCGGAATAATGAATAGTTATTTATAAAGCAAATAAGATATTGATATAAGACTAAACCTAAGATAAGATTGTTCTGCTGTAAGATAAACGTTCAGAGATATCAGAAATGGATTTAAGGATATTTTAATTCAAATTTAATTGAAAAGGAGAGTGAAAACAAATTTATTGAAGACAAGAACTTTTTATCATAATGAATGTTATGAAGATATTAAAGATCAATAAATCAGACCAATTGTGTATTAGATGATATCCTTGAACAACTGTTTAAACAGCGAGAACTCAAGATGAAGGTCAACTGGAACAATTGTGAGAATAACATTTTTTGGTGCTTACTACTAGGTATTCACGATTACTAAATTGCATTTTAATTTTTTTTATTAATTTCAGCTTTTTGTGTTTTATTGGCAACTTTGAACCTTTTTCCGAAGTTTACTGTATTATAAAGTTGATACTATTGTAACATCCATTTCAATATTTTTAATAAAGGATTAAAATAGGATTTAATAGAATAAAAAGCAGTTTCAGCAGAATAAAACTTAAAACTTAATAAAGGATTAAGTTTTAAGTTTTATTCCGCTGAAACAGCTTTTTATTTATTTTTTCCAATCAGCAAATGATTTTTATTTGGACCATTAAGACATAAACAGGAGCCAAGAAGGTTAAAGTTGCAGAAAATCCCTAAAATAAGGCTGTTTAGTTTTTTATAGATATTAATACAAGCACGATCCCCGAGGGACACCAAATAATTGATCTTAAATTGAAACATAAATTTCCCAAGGGGAAAAATATATCTTTTTCGGTGTTATTAAGTTGCACGAGGTCGAAATTGGTTCCATCTCACAATCTATAGTGAAAATAGGAGGAAAGCAAAAAAAAAAAAAGAAAACTATAACGGAGAAAGAAAAAAAAGGGTCGTGATGAAGTAGCTACCACGTTTTCGATTAAACGTCTTGTCTTCCAAACCCAATTTCAATTTACTTTCCAAACAGAAGCGTATTGACTTTGAGGAGAGCAACATAGTAGATCATCGTCGAAAACCAAAGGAGAGAAAAAAATATTCGCCAAGAAAGAAAGACGAATCGACCTATAAAGGGCATTGGAATCTTGTACAAATAATCCAGATACAAACAGATTTAAGGTAATGATGGAAGTACGCCGACTTTTTTAAGCGATTCTTTACACTATAGTAAAAACAAAGCCCCCTGGATGTAGTAATTTCTGTTGAAGCAATGGTGGAAGAGAATATTTGTTTTTATTTTTGGCAGCTTAAAGATCTGAAATTTGGTTTTACAGACCGATTACGAAAATCCCAACAAAGTAATAAATAAAAGAAATCATACTAAGTGAAGGAGAAAGGAGAAGTTGTAGAAAGTGATTACGAAAAAGTAAATGGAAGAAATCGTAAATAAAAGAGAACGAATGGAAGAAAATAGAAGAATGTTGACGCTAAAGGATACTTACAGTGAAAAGACTAGGAAATCTTTCACGAGAAACATTTTAAGTTTATCACTTAGGTGCTTGGATTTCATCTAAGAATAGCTTCAGGAGAAGACTGATTAATGAGTTTTATTAAACAAAATAACTTCTAATATATTGATTAACAAAAAGACTCCGTCGTCATTTCTATAGTTCATTAAATTTGTCTTTACTTTGTAAAGATACTAAAATACTTTTATTAGTCAGGTTTTTTCATTCTTGACTCTAATTCGTTTCCGTGATCTAAGATAATTTCATGTAAATAATTTTTACTGTCTTCCATATTAATGGATAGTATAAACATACATAAAATCAAAAGTTTTAAGTATTAGAAAGTATACGGCACTATAAGGTAACAAAGATAAGATGAATTCTACTGGCCAATTTATTTTATTTCAATTTTATTAATGAAACTACTGAACAAATATCAGTACTTGAAAACATTTATTTATTTCTATATTTATAAAATATGCTTGATTTAATTATTTATTGCAAATTGTGCGATTTCATCTGAGAAAAAAAAACAGGAAGCCAGTAGATACTACACTGTAAAGAAGGTGCATGACTAAAAAAAACTGAATAAAAATTAAATTAATTAGAATTAATTAATTAGTTACCTCATGAAATTTTAAAGCTTTTGCTATTAAGATAAATATCTAAATTTATCATCTTGCATTGAAATTAAGTTTGTATTATTTGTAAACTTTTCATTCTAAGTTCACAAAAGCACGTACAGCAGTGATGTCGCAACCTTAAAATTCTTCATGAACTTCTACAGTCAATTCCTGTTTTAAACATTTAGGTGATGATTGAATGGTGAAATTATATATTCGGACTAATTATGTAAATACAGGGTAACTTGTAACTTGTCACGCCTTTCAGTGCGCGATAATAGCTCATTTGTAATTGATTTAATTTAATTTAATTGTTTTTCATATCCATTATGCAAAACTCAATAGTTTTTGAGATATATTAATTTGTTTAGAAATTTACTTCCAAGTAGTATAATGGCAAAAAAAAAAGAAAAAAAAGAATCAAACCTCTTTTTGTAAAGTTTTCGTTTCCCTCGTTAGTTTACACAGTAATACAGTTAATGTAGCAAATAGTATGTTAAAAACTTCAATATGATAAAAATACAAGAGCTAAGTACCTACACTTGCTGTTAGAACCTTTAATACAATGTATATTCAAGTGGATTTATTTCTGAAATTTGATAATACTGTAAATGTACAAACGAGTTTAAAATCTTCCCTTGTTTTATTATCTTTCGAATGAGATACAAAGGTTTAAGAAATATCTTTTACTTCCTTAAATAATAGTTCAAGGGAAATGGGAGTACATTTCTAGAAAAACGCAAAAATTAACGTGTTTTAAAAATATTGAGTTTTGCGTAATTATGTAAAATTATGGTTAAATCAATTGTAAATGACCTCTTCTATCAGAGCTCTGAAAGAAACACGTCGACTTACCAGTCATCTATATATATATATATATATATATATATATATATATATATATATATTTATATACAGGGAGGATATGAAGTTGGTAAAAAAAAAAACTTTAGCATATTTCACATTAGCTAAAGACCTTTTTTTATGAAACACCGCCTTTATTAAGAGTTTTTAAAGATTAAAAATAAGATGTACAAATTAAATCCAATTACCTAAACCTACTCTTTCCCTTGAAATTCTATAAACTTTTCTAGAGGTTCGCCATGTTGGAACACTAAAAATCCCAGTATCTATTTCTTTTATTTTTTTCTTTTAAAGCTCTTCTATGTCCCTTCAGGTCTTGAAAAAAAGGAGTTGAGGGAAGCAACACGTCTCCCGAAAGCATCCCAAAGATAATTGATATGGTTATAGTAAGTTAATCCAATGATTATATGATGGTCCTCTCTTAAAGATACTAATCTATCAGTCTTGCATTATCGTTTTCTAGAAATGAATCATCTGTTTCATCTGCGTAAGGGTGAATATAGAGAACAATAATATCATCTGCTATCTTCTATCATTCTTGTTTCCTTTGAAAAGTACATACAGGCCCATCTAACCACATGCACATGACAGTTCTTCATCTAAGTTCATCTGTCAAATGATTTCTCGAAGTCATTGCAACACATCTCTTATCTCATACTCCTTTCTTCGCAAACCGTACACGAACTGATGAACACCACCCAAAGCCCCTTTTATGCTGCAGCTCATTTGCATCAACCAATGACGGCACTACTCTTTTGCATATGACATTAACTTCTCAGTATTTTTCATATCAAGTTTCATCCATCCAAGTTCCATAGATTGTCAACTCTTTTGTGCAACGTAATCATGATTTCTATTTTTTCCTTAATTATGTAACAATTTCAAAAATAATAATAATTAAAAAAATTAAATAATTCCAAAAATATGAAAATATTAAAAAATGAAATTCACTAACGAAAGCAGTTGATGTGAAGAATTTTTGAAAGATTTGGTAACTTATTTATTGGATTTTTCTAGCTGAATAAAGTGAGAATGGTCAACATTTCCCTACAGAGCAATAAATTTCTATAATTTGAGTCCCTCGGTGATAAGTATAGTGAGCTTAGCACATCTGGAAACAATTTGCAATACCATTAAGTTGTGAGCTTTGCCTAAGAATACATTTCATTTGTTGTAGATATTTTAGGACTCTTAAAATGATTCAGTCACTTCAATTAATTTATAATTGTTAATTTAGAAATAGATAGAAAACCTCAGCGAGAGGTAACGCTTTTAGGTTCATTGAAACTCCCCTACTGATTGATCTCAAGGTTTAACTATTACCATTTCCCCTTGTGGCTAAATACCTGCCTAATTAAATGTTTCTGCTACGTCATGGTAGGACAGATGAACTGGAAAGGGACTGGAAAACTCAAAGCCTTGAAGCACACACTGTAGAGTTACGTTTACAAAAGCAACCGAGTCATCAATCATCCATTTCAAATAGACCTACTCTTCAGTCGACAGAGCCAACTTTCTCCATTTTCCCCATGGCTGCAGGCCATGAAGAAAAGAGCAGAATTCATTGTCTTTAAGAACAAAAAAAGAAAAAAAAAGGACCTCAAATCGATCTTTCAAATTGAATGCGTTTTTTATTTTGTTCCGTTTCTTAACGTCTTGAAGCAAAATTTCAGGAATAAAACTTAAACAATAAGCTACTTATTCACAGGTGCTGATCTATTCTGGGAACTTATTGAAGACTTATGAATATTATAAGAAAGACGTTTGAAAGACTTAATTAAACATCAAAGACCAGATCAACTGAATCTGCACATGTTATCCGATACAATGCAAGAATAACAAATAATAAAATGTAGGAAATTAACTAAAGCCACAAAGAAAAAAAAATAACATCAAAATAAATGGAGAGTAAAGAGAGAGATAAAAGAGGAGGGAGTGGAGTCCGAAGAAAAACAAAGAATTCTTTGGGAGAAACAAAGAATTGCAAACAACCCAAAAGAAAACAAACGAAATATAGAAAAATTGAAAAGAATATTAGTAAAAATATAAGGACAAAAACGACCTACAGGTGTGAGAAAGAAGAAGACGATTTTTAAATTTTTTACAGATTCGAAAAAGTGATTTTCAATTTTTACATCCAACATTCTTCAACAATAAACTGTAGCTGCTAAAAGTACTGCGAAGGTGACAAAAATTTTTGCTTGCAATTACAAAAATTTATAAGTATTTTTCGTAAAACACTTTAAATAATCTCCTTTCTTTCTTAATTTTATCTTTTGTTGTTCAGCAATCATTAAAGCGTATGAAAATTGAAAGCGTATGTTTAAAAATAAAACATCGTTCAGACTTAGCTTTGCCTCGTAACTAAACCAACCCAAACCAAACGCACCTGATAAAAATCTTGGCTTCCCAGCAATGTTTCGCAATAGACGAACATGGATGAATCGATCGTAGGCGCAAGAGTTCGGTCATTTTATCGCCCATCTGGTAACTATCCTAGGGTTTTCGAAGGCAAAAGTATGAAAGTCTACTGGGAGTATGCTATCGACGGACGTATCAGCGTCCAGAGAGAAAGAGATGATCGCCCACGCGCCATTGATGATCGGGGTCGGTATGGACTATCCAGGCTCAGACATAAAGGCAACGGCGGAGCATATCATATGTAGTTTCAAGTCGAACATCCAGCGAACAATACGGTGCACGCTGTACACACTAGGTTATGGTGGCAGACAACTTACTCGAGTTTTAACAGCTCGTCATCTGACATTCTACCTCGCCCTGTACTGGTAACATTTAAACTGGACCTCTGCAGTGGCGGCGAGTCTTGTGGTCAGATGAATCGTAGTCAGAGCCAGGTCGGCTCTATTCACGGAAGTTCAAGTTCTGAAAGGTCCTTAAACGCTGCGAGCTACAAGAACGTGATGGCTTACCTTCACCGTATCGTAATCTTCCCACATTCCGCAGCCGATGGTGTGTTTCGGCAGAACAAGGCCCAAAACAACCAGCACCTACCACGCAGGCATGACTCGAAGAACACTCATCTGAGTTTGGGATCATCCAGTGGCCTGCAAGGTCTGCAGATTTAAAGCCTATCGAAGATCTCTGGGATGCTGTTTAGCAAGATATCTGATAATGAATCCGGCACTGATGTCTAGGGCGGAATTATGGACAAGGATAGAAAAGGCTGGATGGCGCTCCTTCGGGCAACCCTCCAGCATCTGATGGAGTCGATATCGGCGCCAGCGGAGGTCCGCTCGCTGTTAGTTAGGTGTCTCTAAGGTCTGTTCAGTATATATGAAAAACAAATTCAAGATTTTCTAAAAAAAAAATAATTAAAATAAGATGAAAAATCATATTTGGAAACATAACAGAAGTTGAGGTTTTTGAATTTACTGTTTTTTTGCATGAACCTTCACTTAGCATATAGTTGAAGAAAATACTCATTTAAACCCATACTTTTAAAAATGGATTCCATCAAGGCAATCTAATACATTGTCAACGATTGTTAGCAATGTTTCTAGCTACTGGTGTTTCTTTTATTACAATGTTTTGTAATAGCACTTGTAAACCTACAGAAATTTGTTATCGTAATAATCCTATATAATAAGTAAATAATAATCTTATGTAATTTCTTAAAGAAAAGGATAAGTGCAAGATTCGAATTGGCACTGCTTAACGTCACGAGAATGATCTTAAATCTAGTGAAGCTCACAGAAGAACTGTAATGATTAAGAACTTTATTTATTTTAAGGTTTTCGTTAAGATAGGTTAAATTTTTAATTCGTTTAAAATTCGGGAAAAAAGGCAATAGGTAACAATCGATTGCTAAATTTTTATTTTCACTTGTGAAATTGATTTCAAAATATTCGGTTATTAATAGAAGTAGTTTAATCTTCACACAAGTAAAGGATTGTAAATATTTCAAGTGCCTACGATGTCATTAGTTCCTTAAAAATATTTAAAGTTCTGATCTGTTCTTCTTTGATACTTTTTTGTTGCAGAAATGAATTAGCATTCAGTACATAGATTTCGAAAAAGGATTCAATGGGGGCAAAGCAAACGTCCTGACTGAATTCCTTCGTGACATTCGACGATTTTTAAGACGAATTTCGGTTGTCTTAACAGCCTTTTTCAATGTGCGGAAGGGACGAGGGGGCTGAGAAGGTGGAAGCTTTCGATCTTATCCTTAGCGCAATTACCTTGTTTTCTACCACACAACTAATTTTCACCTCAGTTCGACAATTAGCCAGAGTGACAGCCATGAATTATCCATTAGATCAGGCGTTACGCGTTTCGGCCAAGGTCTGAGCCTGGCACTGTGTGCGGGGCCTCTCTCGTGTTTAATTCATGCTCGAGGCCCCGCCGCTTGTTTACTGATTCTACGGCGACGGCGTTTTCCGAAGAGTTAGATCGGCGCAGCCCTTTTCTACAAGGAAGTAATCTAGTGTTAATGAGGGAAGCGAGTTAATTAGGACAAGGCCTCCTTTCCTCGGGACCGGGTAATATTCAGAATATTAATGAAGTGCTCACGGCAAAGAGGATTTCCGGGGCCTCTGACGGCCGCTTAGACACGTCGTTTTTCCGGACCTCAATTCAAAACCTTTTCCATTTCTAACCCGACCCTTAACAAAACTCTGCTCCGGGGGAAAATTCCGTCTGCAAGTAAAATGATAGAAGAAGAAAAGAAGGAGTTATCCATCACTCCATACTAAACAAAACATTGTGCACAATTTTTGTTTTAGCTTTAAACTTAACGAGTGGTGAAACCCTATCAACGACTACCTTTAAAAAGGAAAAACAGCGTTGGATTAGATTTAGAAATATCAGACGTTTACAGATGTTTGAGGTCTCTTTCTATGGATAACATTATTAAATATTCTGTATTTCCTGATTGAATTTCTATTTCACAGAATTTCAAATCATTAAGTTCTTATTTCCATCAGTTTAAGTAAATTCAATAAACTGAAGCTATTTTTATCTGAAGGATTTCTAAGACTACTAATGCGATTAAGTTTAACTTTAGTCTGAACTTGTAGAAACGAATGACAGATAGCCTTAGAGTAAACAATGTTTATTTTATTTATGAAACTTTACGCGATTAAGTTCATATGAGATTAAGTTTAACTTAACTTAATCGCGTTTCAAAAGTAAAAATAAACATTGTTTACTCTGAGGAAATTTTTCATTCCTTTCTACGGAGTCATTTGATTACGATTCTGACAAGTTATCTAACGAGAGACGAAGTTAAAGGAGTGTTATAGTAATAAATAAAATGATGGTCATCAAAAGTTTAATTCAGAATCAGCTTTTAACCATAAAAACAGAAGTAAAATAAACAAGTCAATAATAAACTGAAGAAAACAACATTACATTGTTACATTATAAAAACTAAAAAAAACCTTGATAATTAGTTTCCTAGTGCAAGTTCTGATTCACCTTTCATGAATATCCTTTAACTATCATTAAAATTTAAGCTTATCATAATTACGATTCTGTGTTGCCAAAAAGGAAAAGCATAACTCCAAAGCAATAAAACCAGAAAATATTCAACCTACAATAATTCACTTTATTATTATCCAGATGCAAAAAATTAAATTTAATACAAATAAAAAAAAAATCATAGAAAACTTTCAAATTCCAAATTATAAGAAGTAAAAAAACTGTCCTTAATACATATTACAGTAACAGACCCAGGAAGAACTCATATCATTTTCATCATTCAAGAATTTTATGACATTCAATGTAATTATAAAATTGCAATAAACACACACTTCAACAATACATATTTGCTTTCTACGTGTCTTTTTTTTGTGAAATAAATATTATAAGTTATAATTCTTATTTCTTGTCGGTGGGAATGAATCTCAATATCTTATCTAAGTTATCAAAAAGGTAATCATTTTTACTTAATTATTTTGTTGTTTTTTTTTCTAATCATCTGCAAGTTTAATTTTCTGTACAAATGTAATGTTAAAAGCTTTTCTTAAATCCTTGGCCAGAGTTAATAGAAATCACTGTAGTCGTATCACAGAAATATCATACCTACATCGGTAATAGGTCATTTGATTCAACTGTCAACAATTCTCCTTAAAAAGAATATAAAGAATTTTGTTTTGTTTTTTTAATTTTTGTTTTGTTGAGAGAGATCCCACAATCGATAGCGACAGCAGTTTCCCTTATCACTGTTGTACTGTCTGGTGAGTGGGTCTGACTGATGAGTCAACAAAAAAGGACGAAACGGCCGTCCCAGATTTTCACCGATGAAATCTCAGATATTTTTTATGTTTTGTGTCATATCTTTTTATATTAATTTGGTGGCATGTTAATTTTTTTTATTTAATTCTCCTTATGTTTTACAAAATGCCGTTCCGGCATGGCCGAGCGGTCTAGACGGCGGTCTGCCGTGAGGCCGATGTGTCGGAACCTGGGTTCAAATCACTCCTTTGGCGTACCCTGGGCAACGTTTCGTCGGCTAAATGCTCACATTTCTCGCCCCTTGTTGAGGCCATTAGTTCTAGGAGCGCGGGCGTTGGCGAAAAAAAAAAATGTTTTACAAACTTAATGTAACATACTGCTTGGACTAATAAAATTGCAGATTTCAAATGTTACCGATATCAGGGGTCGGCAATCTTTTGTTGTAAGAGGGCCAAATATTTTATGTAGGGATTACTGCGGGCCGCACTTGGGCCAAAAAGGGCCAAAATCTTATTTTAACAACCAAAAAAAAAAAAAAAAAAAAAGAAAATCTTAAGACGCCCCGCGGGCCGCACCAAAACGCTTCGCGGGCCGCGGGTTGCCGACCCCTGTTCTAGGATATTGTAATTAGCAGCAAAGCCTGTCGGACGACAGGCATAAACAAATCTGAAAAATCATTTTATTATCACTATCAAATATAAAGTAAATGTAATCTAAATACTGTGCTAACTTGTGAACGAAGCTTCTACGGAAAAAATGGTTTTATTGTTTCGAAATCAGCGTAAACAACTGAGTAAGTATGCCAAATTTCATTGAAATGGATGCAGTGGTAACAAACTTATTTGGTTTTGAACGCAAGTTTTGTTAGAATTTCAGTTGTCGAGGTCAGTTCCCAAGAATAAAATTTTATGGAAACAACATGGAAAGACACGATGAACTAATATTTTCATCCAATTTGAGTACTTTCAATTTCATCCAATTTGATTCATTTGAGTACTTTTGATTTTTGATTCCATTGAGAACCGTTGGATCTATCTTTTAATAGCTTAATTATATCGAGTTACAGACAGACAGACGAACTTAGCCAATTTATATGTATATATGTATATGATTCGATTGATGATTTGATTTCAATCTTTTTTTTAATGTTTATCAGACCTATTTTGGTGTACTTCTTACCTGTACACCTGTAATATAGGTTCTGAGAGTTTAATCTAAAGGATCATTTTCAACCCAAAAAGAAAAACGAAATACCAACCATATCTAAAGTTTAATTTATCTAAAGAATAATTATTATTTTTGACTCATAACGCCGAAAGGCATTTAAAACTCATCTTTATATAATCTAAATACTGCGCTAGCTTGTGAACGAAGCTTCAACGGCAAAAATGGTTTTGAGTTTCAATATCAGCGTAAAAAACTGAGTAAGTATGCCAAATTTCATTAAAATCGGTGCAGTGGTAACAAAATTATTTGGTTTTGAACGTATGTTTTGTTAGAATTTCAGTTAAAATTTCATGGAACCAACATGGAATGACAAAATGAACTAATATTTCATCCAATTTGAGTACCCTTAATTCAATGGTACCAATGAGAACCTTGGATCTATCTTAATAGCTTAATTATATCGAGTTACAGACAGACAGACGAAATTAGCAAATTATATAAGTTGATTGCTGCTTACTCCATTGATTTTTCTTTTATTCAGTAGTATCTGTATTGACCTCAAAAAGTAATTATGCAATGAGAAATCTCGGATAAATGAATGTACGAAGTTATTTTTCCCGAAAGGTCTTCAAGAATTTCATCAGAAAAGCTGTATATTTTTATGAGCTTGTCTGCTGTTTAAGACACTCAGTCTATTGTGCATAGTAGACTTTAAATGAATTCCTTATTTTTACAGTCTTATTTTCACATAAACTTGTCGAATTAGGGGAAAGGTGTTTTATTCAAAGTTGACCCTCATCGTTTCCTGAAATATTGATCGCAATTCTGAGAAGCATAAAAAAAAATCATGAAAAACCGTAAATTTTCACCCAATTATAGGAATCCATAAATTTTTGATAGAATCATGCATCCGAGTCAAATTGAGATTTTGTGGGGGGGAACTTTATTGTTATGCTTTTGCGTTTCCCCCTGCCGAAACAAAGAGGTTCACGAAATATAAAACGCGTATTTGTGTTTATCAAGAGGTCCTGTTCTTTCAGCCGCAAATGACAATGTTTTATCGAAACAATCTATTAACATCTTCTGAAAATGTTTACAGAAAGGCAATTATTAAGTTATGCAAATCACAACCTGTTGGGGAATTAAAATTTAATTAATCTAAATTACAGCTTATTAAAAGAGATGCAATACTTCATATCAAGAAATAAATGAGCACTCAATGATATTTTGTAATTCTATAAAGAAATTTAGATCTATGGAAATTATTTCTAAGCTTTAAGAAATTTTCTTGCAGATCTTGTTTTATTTATATGATGATTCTTTTGCGAGCTTCAATTTTATAATATTAAATCTCTGTTTCTCTTAGATAAATAAATTAAAACTGTCTTTAAAAATAAAATTAAAAGCGAAAATCAATTAAATAAATTAAAATGAAAACAAAATAAAATAAAAATTTGCAGTCTTTGCTATATGAGATATTTTACCATTGAAACTGCTTTTATTATTTTTATTTTTTTTATTTTGTTTTACTTTTAATTCTATTTTAGTTGACTGTCATTTTAAT
The DNA here is from genome assembly GCA_023159025.1 of Thereuonema tuberculata. Classification (NCBI taxonomy): domain Eukaryota; kingdom Metazoa; phylum Arthropoda; class Chilopoda; order Scutigeromorpha; family Scutigeridae; genus Thereuonema; species Thereuonema tuberculata. Next base: position 18,513,118 of record JAFIDM010014012.1, on the reverse strand, counting down.
TTATTTTTATGTGAGGTTTTAATTTATTTATCTAAGTATTACACATTTCTATTTTCAATATTTTAAATTAAACTTTTGATTTCTGAGAATTCTAATGAAATTCGAGCATCTTAGACCTTTCTATGATTTTTTTAATCTCAAAATGGAAATTTTTTTATTACAGTTCTAAATATGTTTGACAAATGAAGTTATGAAAAATTTAAGAACTGCTGCTTTCCATTTGTACTACTGTACTACCATAGATGTTACTAATGAATTTTTGTAACATCTGGCATTAACGTGAATGTTAGATAAATTCATGTAAAATCTATATATTAAGTGTTTAGTAAAATGATTCGTCGAGAGTAATGTATTTATTAATGTAATTTCTTATTCTTTATTGATGGTTAAACTGTATTGCAACAGGCCATGCAAGTCCTGAGGTGCGCGAGAAGTTTATACTCCCAGTGATTTGGAGGTTTGTGCTATCAATGGGACTAGTTGAGGTTGGATGGTGAACCCGACGTCCGATCGCCTGTAATCACCGAGTAAGAAACCTAAGCTCCTAAGGCACTGGACTATTGATATAGTATTCTTAAAACAGAAAAGGAAATCACCCCATCCGAAAGTAGTAAACACTTTGAAAAATTGTTTGAGCTTGAGATGATTTATTTCATTTCAGTATATTATAATAATGAACTCTAAAAAAAAATTTATCATAGTTTAGAAACGATAATAGATTGCTTTACATTGTAAGCGTGAAAAATTTTATTGCTGATTTATAAAAATGGTCACAAGTACTACTGAAACGTGAACTGTTGAGGATAAACCTGAAATGTGTTCAAATTTGAACCAAACATGCTCAGCTATCTAAAACCTTTAAATAGGACATGGAAACTGTAAATATCTTTTACAGTGAAGTATATTTATATCAGACATTGCAGTGAAACAGACCTTTTCCCATTTTAGAGATGTAGTTCAGATGAAACTAACTGTTATATGTAGAAGTGACCTGCTGTCGAAATTAATGAAGACGTTAGGATTGCGGTCTGAATCCAGTATCCTCTCGTGGGTCTCCAGATACCAGGCGAACAATCTGCGTCTGCAAATCTCTTGGCAATGGTTTTGGTCGTAAAGAGACATCAGTTAACTTCTTCGAATAATAAGTTAGTTAAAGTTGAAGTTAGCTCGATTATCCTTTGCCGAAGAAATATCCGCTTAAAGAGCTTCAATTTTTCATACTTTGATCAGAAGTATTCTCACTATTCAGGGCAACTATGAAAATCTGGTGCCATGATCGTCCCCATATTCACTGAATAAGAGAATAACGAAATACTAACTCCTTTGCTATTACACGCTCTATCTGGACACTTCATAACGCAATAGAAGACTCTGAGGGAACTATTGATGCTCGTCTCTTCTACTTCCCTGTTCCTTACAACTTCTTCTTCACTTTCTCTTCGTTACTAGACTATACTGACTTCCTGAGGAAGGCAACGGGAACCACCCCAGTATCTTTCCCCCAGATGATTCTATGGTAATTCTCGCGAATTTCATAGAATGTTAACATGTTTAAGGAGTGAAATACTTAAAAAAATATCTTAGAAGATAAAACTTGTTTTTTTTTTTCCAAAACAATCATTTTAAATACCGGTAATTGAATTGTAGTTTAAATAAAGTTAGGCAAAAGTGATTTTAAATATAGATTAAAGTGTTAAACCTTGTGTGGGGAACCTGATTCCTTTTGTAATACTCAGTACGGCCTTTCGAATGCAACTTCAGATTTATATGTGGTTTCAGTAGGAAACTTACAAATTGTATTATGAGTAAATTTAAAAATCACAAAGGGATAATAGTCAGAGCTGAAAATTGAAAAGCTTCTTGAGTTAGAGAAAATCTATTGAAATAAAGTCTCCCAAATATTTCTATTTCAGTAGTCGTATGTCGCAGTAACAATGGTTTCTTGAAAACCATCGAGTTAGAGTTAGGCTCCTTGAAAACATTTCTTGAAACTCATTTTTCGTTAAACCAAAAGCAAGTTATACGTTCTTAGAAAAATAATGTTTGTTACTTTAAAGCTAAATACAAGATCCATCAGGAATATTTTAAAAGCATATAAATACACAATGCTCTAAGATATTGATGTTGACCAAAGTGAAATTATATAACTTCGGCATATGGAGGGCAGGGTTGATAGTAACCCTCCCCTCATTCCATCCTAGCACTTTGGATCCTTATTTTTATGGTTGGAAAGTTATTGTTTTGTTTGAACTCCTTCCCGCACCCACCCTATACTAAAAAGGAGTCAACCTATTTTTTGGTTGAATGAATTTGATTTCGTTTGGTTTGATTTTGATCATCAAAAGTCCTCTCATTCCAAATTCCTGGATAGATTATAAAATGCAATTTGCGGCCTGAAGAAGTCTCTGGTAAGTAATATGTAGCCTTCCAATAATAAAAATTTCCCTATCCTTGTGGTTAAACCTATTCAAATACAATGGCTTGATATTTTACAGTAAAGGAATGTGAAAACTGAAGAAATGCATCCGAAAAAAGAAATGAATTTTAGTTTAGTTTTGTTTTTTGTGTTTTTAATCTCTCCTAATTTTCAAATAACTGATCTTATTTCTTTTTAGCTGTGGGCTCGGTAGCAATGTGATGTGGCTCTGGACTGCTGGTTGGAGGAATACGGTTAAATCCGCTTTGGTGTTCGGGAGTTTTTCGACGCTGAATTCTCCTCCAGACCGGTCCTCGGAGAACCATCCACCCTCTGAACAATGATTTCTTCCTCGAATGTTAAAGGAAGACATAGGGCTGACCATCTGATATCAACTTAGTCCCTTTAGTCGGAAAACGCCGGGAGCCTTACAATTTGGATACTTACAAAAATATTTGTGCTAGCCAATAAATGTCTCAATATTAACAAGATAATATCTGCATATAATAACGGTTTTGTTTTAATGATAAAGAAATACTGTAGTTGCAGGAAATACCAAACTGCGAGACGCAGCAGTTCGAGAACTTTATCAATAATAGTATAAAAAAAGGGAAATAACAATTAAGAGAAATTATATTATAAAATAATAGTAAGTTTGTCAGATTTGGTAGGGAAAAAGTAATTTTGATCTAACACTACTTGCAGTGCTATTGATGACAACAAATCAAATATGCAACACAGTTAATGGATCCATCATTATTTTACAGTAATGTGAGCAACTTCATTATTCTTCTAAGTGAGAAAAATTACTTTCAAAGTTACAGAAATAGACTGTAATGTGACCTTTGTAACTTATCTATTATCAAAACTTTTCTGTTATCAAAATAGTTGCCCAAATGTGAGTATTGACAAAACAAACATAAATTTCCCTCGAATACTCCTCCAATATTCTATAGGATGTAGAATTTTTTTATATATCAGAATAAGAATGCATAATATTGTAATTCAGAAAGATCGTCGTTATGATGGCAAAGTAAGTTATTTCTCGAATCATAAATTAAAGAAATAATCTAATAGATTTTGGATGCATAATACTTTTCTATTTAGCAAAGATGATATACTTACTTTTTATCTATTCCGCATTATTCGTGGGGAATCGTATCTGGTAAAAGTATTACTGTATTAAATCTAGTTGAATTCGGTAGTCTGACCCAATCCAAATAGGCGTTCAGCCTCCGCATTCCTCACGATCCATTTCCTCCACTCTTGACACCTTTATTGATTGAAACTGAAGACCGATGTGCTGGTGATAGTCGTTGTGGCCACCACTCGAGTCCGACAATTATGCAGCGTTAGTGCTGCGATCAGGCGTTGGCTGAAGTGACCGCTGCTAATGAGCTGTGGGCCGAGTGGTTGGCCTACGGCGGCAGTGATTGTACCCGCATTGTGAAAATTTCAAGAACTTGTGATGGTAAATTAATAACAACTGCTACTATATTTTCCTATGTGGCGAAAATGATTGTAAAAGTTTAATGGCCTAAATGCTCAGCTATGTAGAGTAATTTCAAACGCATTTAGTAACCAGCAGAGATATCGCCCAGAACACAAATAGTTAAATAAACAACAAAAACAAAAACAAACAAAAACAAAAGGTAGTCATCGAGGAATTTAATTATGAAGTCACTCAAAAAAGAAAGTTGGAACACTTGGAGTAGCAAACTTGTCAACAAAAATACCTGAAGTAATTACTATCTGCGTTAGTTTTGATTGAATGGTCACGTGAAACCTAGTTACAAGTAATCAACATTTGAAAATATTCAATTCTTTTTTAATCATCCTAAATATTGAACTAATATTTAATACTTAAATATTTCAATCTCAAAAAGGCTAGAGTAAGTTGAAAAAAAAAAGCAAAAAAATATAAGAAAAATAAAGTTGGACCGATTACCAATATATTAAGACGTAAACAATTGTGATATAGAATAAAGCGATATCATATGCAGAAACCAAAATATTAAGTAATATCTGATGAGTTAAAGTATTCCCACTTCAGGTCTACGTGGCTCTTATGTTGCAGGATGTAAGGTTTACGGCGTTTTCCTGACTAACAGAACTAAGTTGAAGTTGGTGGTTAGCCAACGCCCAGCCGCCTTTAACCCTCCGGTACTCTCATTCTTCAGAGGATTGGTTGTACACCAGAACCCATCTGCACTGACTTCCGCCGGGAATTGAACTTTGCTACTGTAGGCCTCAGTCATGCAAGTTACCATTTGGTTACAGGGCAGTACTTCTATAATGTAGACATACGCTGAGAAGTACGATGAATAAACGAAATACATAGGTTAGAAAGTGAACAGGGTGCTTGTCTCTAATATTCAACACTATATTAAATTGAAATTGGAGGAGATACACAACAACTAGGAATGCTTATAGATAGAAGCAAAGAAACTAATTAACATCTTCGCAGTCAGATGCCTTATTCCAAAACTTGCAGTATATGTTTAGAGTTTAATAATTAATACATGGTGTATCCTCATTTATTTTTAAATAGAGAGTGTAATCAGTTGTGCGCAGAAGATTCAATAGGGTACAGAGTCAGTCAAATGGTTACATGACATACTAAAAGATTTTATTCTACTCAATAAAAAATTGCAGCAACTCTTGCTTATTAGTTGGTTTCGAGCAAATGGGATTGGAGGACCTGTGGAGAACAACTCGAAGAACAGATTTTGCAAATCCCTAGTGGAATTTCTATGACAGTGTGTCGTGCGTTGCGTCTTAGAGAAAGATCTGTTTAATCAAAGACTGATAACTCCAGGAAACACAAGATTACTCACTACAACTCCCACGTATCCAGATAGGTCCTGAAACTGAGCAGCCCATGCCTTAAGGAGGAAAAATGTTCATTCGAAAACAACAACGCCTGAATGTATTATATGGATCCAAGAATTCCCCAATATGAAACTATAGGAAATGCAATCTCAATGCACAAAAGGGCTCGACCACCAGACATAAGAATTGATTCATATTCATGAATAGAATTGTATCCAGATTTAAATTTCCCAGAGAAGATATAATTATTAGGAATTCGCAAGACTTAGTCAGTAAATTGTCACATTTATATAACAATAAGAGAAAGTTTCATTTGTTTTACTTAGATGTTGAAAGCATGTATACAAACGTCCCTGTAGATGAAACATTGTTAATTTTAGAGAAAATGGCTTTTGCAAACAACGACTTACTTGCATTTTACAAATTAAACAATAATGATTTTATGGATATAATTAGAATGATAACCGATAACACGTATTTTATCCATAAAGGCAAAATTTTTAGACAAGTTAAAGGTTTTCCGATGGGTTCCCCTATCTCGGGAACTCTATGCAACATCTTTATGAATTGTTTGGAACAAAAATTGTTAAAGAATCCCAAATTTGAATTTGAATACTATAGATATGCAGATGACATTCTCATTATTTGGTATGGCACAGCTAGACAATTCGATAGTTTTTACAAATTGTTAAATGTAAATAAAAATTTAAATTTTAAGAAAGAAATGGAATCTGATAATAAACTAAATTTTTTAGACATGACATTAACTAAAGTTGGTAATAGTCTTCGTTTAAAACATTATAAGAAAAATTTCAGAAGTGATTATGTGTTAAATTTCAATTCGGGCCATAGTAAACAAATTAAAAGGAATATTATTGAAAATTGCATTAGGAGAATTGATGTGACAACGAATTCTCAGGAAGACTATGATAATATCATGACTGATATGAGAAATGTTTTGAGGAAGAACGGTTACAGTGATTCCTTTATTGACAGTTCGATAAGGAATTACAATAAATTTAATATTAGAGAGATAAGTGAACATAAGTCTAATAGGATCATGATACCATATTCAAACAGCAACAGTGTAGAGTTAAAAAGAATCTGTAATAAATATGGTATTGAATTAGGTTTTTCATATAATAACAAATTGAAGAACATATTATGTGAAAAGTTTAATCAGATTGTCAAGGAAAATCAAATGGGTTTAGTATATAGAATAAATTGTGGTTCTTGCCCCAATTTTTATGTTGGAGAGACAAAAAGAACAATCCATGAATGTGTTCGAGAACACGCGGGTTACATCAGAAACAAAAAAACTGACATTTCAGAAATAGCGGAACATTCTATAAACTTCGGCCACCGGATTAGCTCAATAGTGAATATTCTGCACACAGAAAAGGAATCCAAAGTCCGGAAAATTGTCGAAAGCATTATCATTCGAAACACTAGAGGGAGGAATCTTAACCGCAGTGATGGAGCAAAATTAGATAATAGATTTATTTCGTTAATTGGGGATTTATCAAATTTTGATTGTTCAGACAATTATGCTTCGTTTAATGAATTAGCTTTATGTTGATTTTTTTCATTATTACCACGTGATTTATGTGTTTATAATTTATTTCCTTTGTTTTTATATTCTCGCTTGTTATTTGTTATCAACAATCTTTAATATTTAATCATGTATATTATTCAAACGATTATGTTTTCTTTTGATGAAATTGGCTTTGTATTTATTATTCAATCTATGTGATACTTTTGTTCCTTTTCTTTGTTTTGTATTCATGAATTGGCTTTGTATTTATTATTTCAATCTATGTGATACATTTATTCCTTTACTTTGTTTTGCATTCATGCACATCCTTTGTTTTCCAGTTTTGTCATTAGGCTAGAGAAAGGAATTAACGAATAAATTCCGAAAATTCGCCATATCTGTATGAATATCGTATTTATTTCTTTTGAGTTGAGGAGGTGAGTGTAAGTTTACTAAAATAAATTATGTCAATTTTGTGATGTAAAAATTACAGTTTTGTAAACTTCCTTTTAGAAAAATCACGCTGTCTACTACACTCTCACCTAGTATACAATCTATTATTAAAAGAGTTTAGAAATTAAAAAAATAACTTAATAAGAAAAAAGAAAAAGTCATATCAATGAAATAGTGATCAATTTATCTTAGATAACTAATATTTGATGACCGAAATAATATCTGCAAAGTTTAAGTATGTATTACATAAAACAAAATCAATTAATTTATTTTATTAAAAAGTTAACAATACAATATTTGAAATATTACAGTTATTGGTAGTTTAATTTAAGTGATCCAGAAAATATTCTATCTACTACCAAGATATAACATTTATATCATTAATTAATATTATAATTTGCGATATAAGGCTATCAATGCGATATCACAAGTTTTCATCCTGTCAGTGATTTGGTAATAATTTGAATTTATATTAGAATTAGAAAAGATCACTTTTATTTTTCAATGTTCACATAAAGAATATTGTAAAACAAAAGATGAGTTAAAAGTGAATAGTTTGCGTATACCGTTAAACGTCTCACAGTTTAAAGGAAATTTACGTTTTATTTTAAACATATCTTTTACAAAAGCTTGTCATTCTTTGAGCTGATATCTTTGATTAATAGAAAATGGCCTAAAAATGTTGCATTTGTTTAAGGAAATTTATTGTCAAAGTCTCGTTTTTCAATCATCTGTTAAATGTTAGAATGAATTCATATCATTTTGTATTTTATATACTTTTTTTAAATCATTAAGTCCTTTTCTTTTTCGTAGGATCTGAACTTAAGTGGTGAGTTGTCTTCCTCTCTTTAAGTAAAACACTTTTCGGAAAATTCAAGTTCGTTTCTTGGTATCTAATTCGGTTTACGGGACCGGTAACGTCCCTGCCTGAACAAGAAACGAGCCTCTAAGGCAATAAAGCCAGCTATAATAGAATTGTGCATCTCCTTGATTGACGACGAGGTACTTTTCAAACCTTTCCTTACAAAACGTAAAGCGATATCCCTCGGGCCGAGATTTCTTTCTCGGTTTCAGTAAACAACTTGGGAATAAAAAAGTTACAAAAACACTGAATGCAGAACGTACACTTGGACAAGCTAAGAACGCGATTTCTCCTGCATTTCTATGGACAAGAAAGAGCGTGTTTTGGAACCATAACACCCTCTACTCTTCCCTTTTTATCTCTACTTCAGTCAGACGAGAAGATCATCTTGAGATTGAAGTTTGCCACCGAAATTTGACTCAATTCACTGACTTCAAATGGATTTCGTATAAAAAATTTTTTTTGATAGGTATGACTTAATTGCTTGAGTAAACACGATCCTCTTACGAAAGTCAAATTAATTTGAATTTAAGCTCAAAAGTTTGTAGTAAACAATATTTTTTTAGATCAATTTCTCAAAATAAAAATGTGACGATTAATTAGCTTAAGGCTTTTAATGAAACATGTCTTCAGTGATGTTGTGATGTGAGAAACTCTACCATAAGAGAAAAGAATATAAAAAATAATGATTTCTTATACAGTACGTTATGAAAAACTGTACTATATTATAAAAGAAATCATTATTTTTTATGGTATAAATTCCATAAGCTTTACGAAGAGTATTTCCTAAATCCAGAACTATCTACCGAAATCGTAATTAAAATAATACAATCACAAATCAATGATTAAAAAGGTTATTTCATATATTTACTATTAAATTAAAACACACATTCGAGAGCTGTACTTTCTTTCCAATAAACGTCTGTTTTAATGAATACGTATGAAGATAGTTGAAAAATGCAAGGAAGAAGATATAAAAATTTATTACAAGAGCAAAGAAAATTTTAATATACTCAAAAACTTCTACATAAAAAATATGACAATCGAGATTGAATTTTTTTTTGAATTTCCAATGACCTATTTAGAACAAGGTGCTATGTACGTTCCCAATTCCTAATCTAAAGCTAACATCTTAAGTTTTACAGATTATTTAGCTAATAATAATAGTAAATATGAAATAACTATCCTAGAGTTGCAGACTTTTAATTATCTTTATTTAAGCACAGATCATTTCTATTATAGAATGAACTATTATAGAATTATAAAATGATTATTGTTTAGTTCTTTTACAACATGTCTGGACGTTTTTTTATTGTAAATACATTTTTTTTTTTATTTTTATCTTTTAAATGTGTGTAGGCTTAAAACAAAGCAACTTTTATTATAAAATGATCCTATGGAAAAAAAAAATTCATCCTTTTTCTAGATTGGATAGCGCGACTTATTTCACAATACCTAACGAGATCTTAAACAAGCATAGAGTTCCAGAAAAGAACTATCTGGAAATACTAATAACAGCAACAAAACAAAACGACAATCTTCAAGAATCATGAAAATTCTTTATTTCATTGAGTGCTTTCTTAATTCGAAATTTTCGTTATTTATGGTACATTAACATGAATATTGCTCACAATGTATGACGAATATTCGCAAAAATCCCTCTGTTCAATTGCAGTTTCAAAAAAGAAAAATAATAATTCTCAGAATGTAGATGTGATTGTACAATTGGCTCAAGAAAGTTACAGGTTTCTTGTAGTGATAGCAGCGAAGAGTACTTAAAACTTGGTCGCAGATTGTCTCTATCCAAGCCGTCATGCGGGTCATAAAATCTGACGCAGGCGTACGGCAGTGAATGGGTTGCATTACATGTCCTCTAATGGTCGATTAGTTTTCACGTAGAAAGGACATCTTGTACGTTAACGATTGCTCACACATGTGCCTGAGATGCTCCCATTGTGAACGTGTCAGGTAGACGTAGGACGACACAAGGAAAAAAAAAAACATGAAAGTTTTCCTTTTTATTGACTCAATTTGGGATTGTTTGCGCGCGAATCGTGACTCGTAATGGGACCTAGAGGTGTGGCAGAAGAGATTCACATTTTCTCCGTCTTTTCCCCGACTTACAGTTTCCCTGCACTGCCTCGTAATAACTCTGGCTCCTGTTTACGTGGGATTAAGTGGTCTTCGACGCCTCTTTCCAGCGCTGAAACAGCCAAATGATATCCCAAAAGTGTGTGATTATAATCCCAAACAGAAAATTCGTCTGCGCATCGTTGTAACAGTAAACCCTATGAAATCAGCACCTGAAAGCCCTTTCTAGCCTAATTTAGGACGACCTTAAAGTTACAAATGTTCTTTATTCTTTTTCAAACAAAAAAAAACAAAAACAAAAAAGAAAAGCAATTTTTGTTTTATTTCAAAATAGATGTCCAATTGATCAACAATACAACAGTACTTCGTGTATGAAAACTGTAGTACCACAGTTCAATTCAACATTTTTATTCCTTCAATTTGTCATTAGAATTAAGTATTTTTTTTTAAATTTAAGGTAATAAAGATGCCTACAATTTTATTAAAAGTTTTAAAATTACTTATAATATAATATAATATAATATAATATAATATAAAAAGCAAAAACAACTTAGAAAAAAATTATACCTGTTTTTTCAATCAAGTAGAAATACATATACATTGCGGACATTTGCTTAAGAAAAAGCATGTTTTTTAAATAGCGGATGGCGACACTTTTGCAACTAAATCTAGTGAATTTTAAAATGATCATTTTTTTATATGTAAATATTCAGTTACAGATTTGGTTTCAATATTTGGCAACACCTAAAGTGACAAATAAATGTATTCATCTCTCGACTAACGTCCGTTCGAAGATACGTCCGTGAGCCCATAACATTTTCGACCACACTTCCGAATAAGACGCAAGCGAGTGTAAAGTAAAAAGGTTTCTACTTAGCAACAATGTACCGTGCGCAGTGGCAACAACGCATTTCAATGGCAACTTCCCTCGATAGTCGGCAATTGCCACGTCTTTTCAACAACTCCTCTGTTGATTTCTGTTTGAGAAATACGTTATTTGTCTATTTATCGTTAAACATTTCGTGATATTTTGTGCAACATGGCCCTTACACGCCCAATCATAAAACTTAGTGAAGAATCACAGAAAAAGCGGGGAGGACTTGATCTTGGTACGAAGTTGCAAATTGTAAAGCAACAAGAAGTCCATGAATGTGATCGCACATGATTTCGGATGGTCTCATTCTACAATGACGACCATATCCTTAAAAATAAGGATAAAACTATAGATGCTATGAAAGGATATGCTTCCATTAAATCGTCGATAATGACGAAGCAACGACAAGGTCCTTTTCTAATCTAAAGCTACAGATTTCAGCAGCAGTCTTGGTGAATCTGACGATCTCTTCTCTCTTTCATCATTACTAATTTATTTTTATCAATAAAATTAATTCTTAATAATCCAATATCAGTGAAATATACAGTGTTTGGAACAGTATATTAATAAAACTATAAGTCATTAATAAAGCCGCGCACCTGAATAGTTATGCAAAATGATTTATACAAAAATTAATTTTACAATATTCCGACTAGTTTCTCCGTCGAGAGACGGTATTATATTATAATAGTCGGAATAATGTAAAAAATAAAATAATGTTTGTATAAATCATTTTGCATAACTATTCAGATGTATGGCTTTATTAATGACTTCAATGAATATCGGTACTGGTAAAATACTTCAAATCTTAATAATACTATAACTCTGAAAGATTCGCTCTGAAAAATTCTGTTTTTTAATGTATCGATTTACGTCCGTTCGACTTACGACCTGCCGGATGGAACGGAACCTGGACGTAAGTAGAAGGATGACTGTATTGTAATTACAGTGAAGTCTGATACTTAAATAATTAAACTGAAGGCCATTAGTTGTTCAACTAATCTGTCAGTTTCTGACTAAGGAAATCTAAACTAATCTGGTTACATTCTCTTCAAACAGCCGTAACTTTCAGTACAAACAATCCGTATCTTCAATGTGCTTCGCTACATCCTTTGCCTTCTCATAACTGTCCGTCAAACACAAGGCGATAATTGAAAGAAACTTAGAATTTTCCAAACAGTTTTTCTACTCTTGGACGAGACAAACGCAATGTCCTTGTCCCTGCTTTAATTTCAATATCACAAACTAATTTTTGTTTTCTCGACGATTGTCTTAGTTAATAGGCTAATTTGGATTAACAGCTCCTTTAAGAATAAAATAAGACCAACTTCAATCAACGACAGCTGACCTGAAATTTATTAAAGCTAAAGTAAAAGAAGAAATTAAATACTGATAATTTCAATATATTACAGTTGAAATCAACAGTATAAGAAAATCAAGTATGAGAAAATCTTTGATAATCTTTGCCAGATTAACTTCTAATCTCTATAATTTATTGAAGTTATAAATATTTAATAAATTAAACAGCTAAAACTTTTTAACTAAAATTCTCCCTAAAAAAAAGTGAAAGTAAAAATAATAATAAAAAAAAAAAAAGAACTTAAAAGTTAATATTGAAGAATTTTTTTTTTTAAGTGGATAAAATAATGTAATTTTAAAGGCATAAATTCAATTTTACACTTAGCTTTTTTATTTTAATTATTACAAAATTCATTACATGGAAGCTCTTATATTACTTCTACTTCCTCGAGCAAATTCTTAACAATTCTCTCTGGATTTTTTTTTTTTATATTTCCAATTCCATGTGACAAACATGCCTTGCTGTACATTCTGGAAATGGTCTGGTCCAAAATGAAGTGAACATGGCACTGGGGGCAGACTCATTCCGAGGGTGGATGGGAGGACCGTCAAAGGAAGATTATGAAGAGTCTGGAATGCGCTGTTTCAGGGGCATCATCCCAATCATCCGAAAGACACGAGAACCCGATATAAATTAGACGAAGCCCGTCCCAAAATTCATTAATATCACCGCAAAGCAGAGCCGTTCTACTTTAATTACTCGCAGAGAAGAAAGCAGCAGTACAGGGCAAATATTTCTAGTATAGACAACAACTCAAAGCTGAAGCAATAGCAGTTAATATAAGTTTTCTCTCCCATTTCAGCCTTTTATATGTAAGAGATACAAAATACATCAAGGGGTTTATTTTTTAATATTTTGTTGCCAGAAAGTATTTTTAAACTGTAATTGACTTTACAACATAATTGACTGACACTACTCTAATTAATAGGAACTCTATTTCCAAAACAGAGAAAGAGTTGTGTAGGACTATCACATTCATCCAAAAAAAATGCAGGATATGACTTTTGCTTCAAAGACTTGACGGTGAAATTAACATTAGTATCTGAATTAAAGTTATAAGACTGCATCAATGATAAGTTTGCATGACAGCAACGTAATTCATCATAGCAATGGCAAATTTACATTCTTACATTAAAAAAATAGATGGTGCAATAATTTATAAATTGGAATTTTAGGATTATTGTTTGGAAATAAGAAAATTCGAGTCTCTATAAAATAATTGATTCTTCATCATAAGCTATGTAACGACTTAACATTTATAAATGTTTCACAATAAGAAGGTAATAGAATTTAGGTATTCAGATTAGGACAATTTACTTTTTTTTTATTTTACGTTTTGTTTGAACTTAGAACTTCCAGAAGTTTTGAAAGAAATAATTTTCAAATTGATTCTGATTTTTTCTGATTAGTTCTTCATCTATTGTAGACACAGAATCGGTAGTATTACACGGTAGTAATATAGTTTTCACACACAAAGTACTGTTGTATTGTTTAATTAGCTGAATACAAAGGCCGATTAATATAGAACGAAGTTTTACAGAAAACTTCTCTGTATAGTGGTCTCCTTTGTCTTTTATGTGTAGGCTAAAGTAGCATTAGCAACAGAATTTAATAGCAATCTTAGTGCAAAATTAATAATTAGTACTTTAATAGTAATCTAACTGTAATCTTGGAATTCAATTCAAAATTTCAAAGAGAAAATGATTACTGAAATAAAAATACTAAAAAGAAGAAATTTGAGAAAAGAATAAAATTAACTAAATTTGAAAACACATAAGAAAATATTCAAAAATACCACAGGAAATTAAGAAAGAGAACGTGCTGACAATATTCCGTGAAAATGTAATGTACCGTGAAAATGTAATGTACCGTGAAAATGTACGTAAAGCCTAGCACAGAATAAACAAAAACAAAATTGCCTTTTTCTGATTCATTTTATGGGGAGGATTAGGGAACAGCTGTTTCACCCTTCAACGGGATCTTCAGCCCTAACCCGCCTCCCTCGATAAAAGAACCAGAAAAGGCGCAAACCTATGAGAAAGTCACCGGCCATCCTGGCAGTGACCCCCCCCCCCCAAAGGCAAAAAAGCAAGAAACAAAATTTTTGAAAAGCCGAGAGGCATTATCAAAAACAGGAACTCAATGGAATATTTTCTTACATCTTATAACTTTTTCTTATTATAATCTTATCACTTTTTCTTATAATAGTGCATTTATAACAATAGTATATGGAAAAATAGAAGAAACTGTAACATAAGATAAAATCAAAACATTAGTAGTAGTAGTTAAATACATTAAATGAGCATCAATGAATAGAAGAAACAATTCCAGCTCTTTCCAAATACGACCGATGAAGGTTTTGCTCTAATTCTGATGCTGTAATAATCATAAGGACGCTTTAAAATTCATTATAATGAAAGGTAAATAAGGATAGAAATCTGAAATGGATTTTAAGTTAATGAATGTAGATACCTATTTACTCTACTTAAGAGAAAGAATAGACATCGTAAAGAGATCGAGTATAATGATGCTTATTATTTATAGAGTAAAGATCCTGAAGTTCGAAGAAAAAGAAATTTGTTTAAAATAAAAATTTAAATTAATTAATTACCTTAAGTAATGAAGAAAAGAAGATTACGATTTTGATTCAATGATTGTAAAACTTAATTGGTACTGCATGGCATTAATAAATAATTTATTCAAATTTTTAAAACTTTATTCATAGTTTTACAAGTGATTTCTTCACAATTTATCTATTATATTAAATCCTACTAAAGATTATCATTAAACAGATCTGCTTCAACCATATGTATCTGCTGCTTTCTTCCATTAGCATCTCTTTTATGTTAGTTTATAAAAAACTTCAACATAATAATATCTCTGCCTTGGGTTTTGCTTCCAACGAAGGTCAGAGTACTTCTGCAAATGATAATATCTTGTGGACTTCCCACTGCAGATATAAATATGACAAAGTGAATAGCCGGATGAAAACATAGATTCCCTTCAAAGTAATCTATGGCAAGACATGTTTTTTCAATTGAGTTTCCAGAGGCGAAACAAGATAGAGGTTATTAATCTTAAAGGAACGAAAACACACTCACAATTTATGAATTCAAACTGACAAGTTGTAGTACCTTGTAAAAGAAAATGTTGATTTGTGTTTATTTCCTACTGTGCGCTCATCGGATGAGATGAGTTTTGATGAAATTGCGTTTTCCTAACTTTCAGTAATGTTAAAAACATGTTGTAGTTTTTATTCAATATCCAGTACGTGAATGAATCAATAATTAAATTGGAATTCGTACAATTTTCATTTTTAAATACTAAACTAGTCAAGAATATACATAAGGAAGGAAAATTATAGAAATAAAACTATGAATGGAAATATGACAATATTTAACATAATGAACTTGAAAAAAATAACTTGAAAGAAAAGCCCCGGCCAAGAAAAACCTTATGTTGATCAAAGAAATACGCTCAAAAAAATAGAGTTTTTTGATAAAAAAATGATTATATTTTCTTTCTTGTATAGCTATCCTATAGAAGGATGATATCAAGTGCAATTTGAGTGTCATTGGTTCTTGAAATTTAAGATAATTTGGAATTTAATATTAATCGCTGTAAAAGAGACTACTTAAGTAGTAGCTAAACTGAGGATGCATTAGGGCAAAATCAGGAAAATCAAATCTTTTTTTGTCTCTTCAAGGATTTTTTTAAGTTTTTATCCAAGAAAAAGTATTATATTTTTTTTATCTCAAAACCGATATTTATAATGATGTCCCAGTATTTATAAGATTCAATCAAAATTGAATTTCTTACGGTGTACTTTTACCAGATGGGTACGGTATCTATTGTCAACAAGAATACGAATTCGAAGAATTCTTCAATGTCATTAGTGTGGGCTTGTATAGCGCTGGAAGATGCTTTTTAATTTACAAATATTATTCCAGGAATCTTCATCACCAAGTTTACTTCCGATGACAGACCGTCCTTAACAATAATCTCTCAAATAGAATTTTTTATCTCCATTTTTATCTCGAACATAAAAAGAAACTCTGGTAAGTAGGGTACTATAGAAACTGTTCGAAGAGAATGTTAATCTGGTATGTTAATCTGGTTTTAAGAATTTGTATCTCTTGAAAGACTCGAGCTTCAAGGACTTTGCAAGTTATTTTCTTTTGTTTTTTTTGTTTGTTTTTTGTTGTTTCAAGTAGTTCTTCAGAAATTTAAAAACTTATTTTTTAAACTGTTGGTACGAAATCAGAGTCTGTAAAACCCTAACCTTCTTTACGATGTAAAGACAATTCGTACGTAATGACCTCAGAGAAAGACACAGACATCTGTTTTAAAATAGCTAATAAATCTACTTAAACCTTAGTAGATATTTTAAGGTATTTTATATATTAAGATATTTTAGATAATCAAGTTTATTAGCTTGATTTATTAAAATACTTGAAAGTATTTTATTACTATTATCAACTAAATTTAATATTAACGAAAGGAAATTTCTTTTAAATTGAATAATGTTCATAGTAATTTACAGTATTAATTTTAAATAAATAATTTTATTATTTAGTTGTATATTTTTTTAAATATTTTAAAGACCAAAATAACTGATTTCGGAATAATGTATTTTGGCTCTTCTCCTTTCTCATTGCATGGATGGAAACTGTAGAACGTTTTGTCGAATAAATACACCAAGACGGCAGCCTACGTTACCCCCCTGGAAAGAAACGAACACCGAAAGAAAATGAAACAACCAAGCAAGTTCTGAGATACTAAACAGGTTCAAGCAAGCATAGATACGAATTCTGGTATATTGAGTCCCAAATGATAACTAAACTTCTTTATTGAGAAGCAGTTTATCAAATCAAATAAAACGTCTAGCATAAAAGAAATCTGCATATTTTCCGTTATTGTAATCTATGAATTGATTGCTCTCTCTCTTAAATTATTCTTGCTTTTACCTATTTTTTTTCCTCTATATTTGCCTTTGCTTTGATTGAGGTTCTCCAATAAAAGGCTTTAGTAGCTAGAAACGCAATCATCTAAAAATCTTTTCAGGGCTGAGTAAATAAAGAGACGAAGGTGAAAACAGGATGTGGGGGTAGGAATGAGAGGGAATATCGATGGTGTTAAGCAGGTAGAGGGATTCAATCGTTCGTCCGGTTCAGGGGGTCTGCGTGCCAACGAGGAGGAAAAAAAGAAGAAGGCAATTTTATTGCGCCTGCTCGTTTCGGGTAAAATAAAATACCACTTTGTCTCTCAGAGGAATCCTGTGGGAAGAGCATAAACCCGACGCCGGAGAGAAAGTGTGAGTCGATCGCCCCAGAGACCTGAATTCCACGGAGAGAGAAACAGAAAGGAAATCACGAAAGATGAAGGGCTTTTATAGGTGAAATGGAGGTTGGATTGGCTGTCTCCTGTGATCTGCTCTTCTTACAGACCAACAGCAGTCAGTCGTTTGTTTAGTTGCTTCAACAATAACATTTTTCATCAACTGATTTCTCTCCAAGGATTTTAAGGAATTGTACCAAATACACAATAATTTAATTCAGCTCAAATAATGAGAAAAATGATCAAAGAAAAAGTTGTAAATCGTAGTTAATTTAAATATTTAGTAATTTTTTCTTTATCAAAGAAACGGTTGATAACTGTTGACAAATTTTAATTTCCAGAGTGCGGATAAGGCTACCGGAAGTAATAAAAAAAAAAGAAATCTTTTTATTTTTCTTAATCAAAAAGAAGGAAAACAGATACAAAAAAAACCTTAAATTGTTAGAATTAAGTCCTGTACATGATTACAGTTAGTGACAAGTGAATTTCAGCGCACTGTGTATTTAATAAAGGTATATTTTTCATTTATTGAGCATGCGTGCCTAAAAATTTTGTCTGTTTGCTTATTGTTGAGTTCTGATTAATTGTATGCAAAAATATAAAGACATTTTTTTAAAAAAAAATTTTCAAGCCGAAGGTTTTAGGAGATGCTACATAAGCAATGCTGAAAAGATTTAGTTCGTTTCAGCATATGCTTTAATCTATTATCTTCGTAAATTGGAATCCACATTTCATGATAAAGATCTACCTACAGAAATCTAAATTGTTCTTTAAGCAATGTTCTTTATTTTTATTTTATGATCCTTTAACTCACCAAATTGTGTAGTATCTCAAATTTTAAAAATAGAATCGAATGAAATCGAGGCTACCACACTTTGAATTATAGAACTAAAATTTATAAACTTAACAAAATAAATTACAATAATAATATTTTGAGTTTATAAATTTTAGTTCTTTAAACTTTCATTCGATTCATTTAGAAGACACACACGTTAAAATTAATACTTTTTAAAAATAGAATTTGTCTGAAGTATCTCTCATCAACAGGTAGTATGCATTGAATGTTGATTACTGAGAGAACTATCTACTTATATAAAAAGAAAAGTCCTGACTCACTCACCAGCACAAACCCTTGGACGTAGAAAGCTGAAATGTTGCAGAGAGGTTCCCTTTATGATGTAGACAAGGAATAAGGCCGGATTTTTCGAAATTCCCACTGGCTAGGGAATAAAGAGGATTTATATTTTCGCTTTAAAGTTGCCCTATCGATATATAGGTGTGTGGCGCCAACCCGCAATACATCTGAGTTATCCACTACGGACTGGGAACTTGTATATTTTCCGATCTCGATATTAATTGCTAAATAAATAAAGGTTTTTATTTTTTTCTGCAAGGGTTCTGGAGCGAAGCGACGGTACCTGGCTAGTTAAGAAATATAATATTATAGAAAACATATTCATTCTAAATGTTATTTGTTCTGGAGTTGTTTGAAATTAATTCCTGAGAAACTGCAGGCGCCTGGGATGAAGCAAATGAGATCGAAACTTCACTTGATTTAATACTTCGTGAATAAAAATTGGAGGCAATATTTTCATTAACAATGTAGAAATGGCTGTAAGTTGAAAATCCCAAATAGAATGTGATTGGAGCAGACTTCTATTAAGCTTTGCAAATGGCCTTAAGTAAAAGACCTAATGACTCAAAGTGTGTTCCGTAGCCAATAAGCTTGAGCCCCGACGCGTTCTGAGTCTAGATTTAATAAAAGCCAAACCGTCTTGCATCATTTATTGGACAGAGGATTAACTTTAATTTCCTCATTATCTTCAGCTTAACTTTTAACATCTAAACAGCCGTGAACAAGCACTTGTTCCATATAAAGATCTCATAAATACCTGAATGTTGACGATGCTTCGGCGGTGGTAAACGCAAGCACGAGTGGAATTCTGCTTGTTAAAATTCTGCGTTAATATCTGGACCCGTTTCGGTACGTTTAGGGCCTTGCAGACTTTGTGAAATATTTGTCCTTAAAATGACACAAGGAATTTAATCCTAAAGGCCTAACTGACAAAAATAACAAACCCCGCGAAATTTATATTACACCAAACCCTCCACTGGCTTAATTTTTATATTACTGCTGATTTGCAAGATTTGCTTGTAGAATGGATTTTGAGAAAATCAAATAATAAAAAATAAAAAATATCAGCTCAAAAAAAAAAAATAAACAATTGGAATAGTACCAACACTACTTTGGAAAAGTGTAAAATGAGGTTTTTTTTTTAAAAAATAATTGATTAGCAAAAATGAAAACTTTTAGGTGTTCATAAAAAATTAAGAACTATTTGATTTATATAATAGTACTTATTTGTCTAACTTTGATTTTTGATAAAGCTGATTGATTATTTTTAATTCTTACATTCATCTTAAATTAACGTCCAGATCATAGTTTGTTTTGATCACGGACACTGCTCTTTGATTATATGATTTCTTCTGTTATCATTTTCATCACCAATTTAATCACTGAAAAGGCTGCAAAGCTTGCAGAATTTCAGTGAAAAGTCACTAGAACTTCAGTGAAAGATCAGCCTGCGAAGCTGTGATGTACCAGTAAACAAAGGAGAATCTCACAGTAAACAACAACAAACCAACCGGCGCCATTTTTGTCGCTGCTTCTTTTGAATCAAGGATATTATGAAATAGATGTCATAGTAAGGAGATTATCTTTAAAAATACACAATATTTTTATTCAAATAAATTCATTCTGTGCAGATAGACATTATTTTTCAGTTCTAATTGAAGTGACTTCGGGTTCTCAAATGACGGGGAATATTTGTCTTTGAATACTCACAACTCCGCTTACCTTTAAATAATAGAGATTCTAAAATACTCGTACAACGGAAATCACTTTCATTGATAAACTGCTAAAATGCATTTAATATTCTACGAAAATTGCATTGCAAGTAGGTGAATTTAACACGAAGTCTTCAGTTTTAGATCTTGTCGCTGATTTGTCCTCGCCTTTAAAAGGCCTTAAAAATCATAAGAAGCATTGCTTCACATTTCTGTATCTTTCAAATAATTTTTAATTCTATAACATTGAAATTGCATTTGAATACAAAAACAATTTAAAAAGCATATTGTGTTGTAAGTTGAACAAAAGAGAAAGAAAAACGAAATGGTTAAAATGTATTAAATATAATATAAGAATTGTGGGGATTTTTATGTTGGAGAGAGCAAACGAACACGTTAACTATATAAAAAATATTAAATAGATAAATCAGAAACAGTAGAACATTGCTATAAATGGGGGCATTGTGTAAATAGTTATGTGAAAACACAATGTGCTGAAAAAGACTCAAGGATTAGGAAAATTATGGAAAGTGTAATAATAAGAAATACTAAGGGTCAAAATTTGAATAGAAATGAAGGAGCGGATGTTAATAGTAGTTTTGTGAAACTAGCAGGAGATTTGGTCAACTTACGTTTTGTTTCTCAAAAACCTATAAGATTTAAGAATTGAACTTTTTTTTAGTTATAATTTGGGTTGTTTGTGTATTAATAATGATTTAACATTTAAGATTGTTAATTTTATCAATATTATATATTCTAAAGTAATTTCATGTTCATATCTAATGATGTTACCAGCCGAAATTGTTTAGTTTTTGAATAAGCTTGAAAAAGGAAAGAAGATATTCTTTCTAAAAATTTGCTGTTATTAAATATATTAACATTGAATAAATGTATTTTATTGAATATATTTTATTGATGTGGAGATTTGGTTCATTTAATGATATGACGAATAGGAGAGAGGAGATTAGAAAGAAATATGGACTTAATACTTAAAGATGTTCTTTGTTTCATTTAATCTACGATAAGAACTGTAGTCAGCTTCATAAGATCAACGTTCATTTATTGATTACTTTGATATAATTGCAACGTTCATTATGTTTGCATTATTAAACAGCATATAATGGTCTGAATTTGATATGTCAGAGACTTCAGATTTCATTCTAATTGCACATGTAAAGGAATAATTATGATGCTGACGTATCCAGTTTATCGATCAAAGGTGAACTGAAATTAATCTTAAAAACCGTAGAATACTAGAAGTAATTTAGATAATTTTCTAAAGAATTTTTTTTTCAGAAATGTGTGCTACGTTACTTACAGAAATAATGTAAGTTCAACTGGATTTCTTTTTGATTAGAATAATTTTTGTTATATTTCAAAATTTATCAATAAGAAGCCATTCAAACTTGCAGTATTGTAAAAGATAGTTGACAGACGGACGGAAGAGGACAAAAGCAATCCTTACATGCAAGTAAAGCACTTACTAAACTATCATTTCGAAATTATAAAAGTAAAATAATAAGCAATGGTAGGTGTCCTGGGATGATTCCAGACATTTTGGTCAGCAATTACGTCAGTGCTTTCACGTTTCACGGAGTCCTTAGCCATTGCTTAAGGCAGATGTTTATCAGTGATTACTTATTGGATCAACAGACCACAGAATCAGCGGCTGATAGGCATCACAAGGACAAGCACTGACTCGGCCGTGGAAAATAGAAAATTGAAGAAATTACAGCGACATCTTCTAGTGTCTAAACGAAGCAGGGTTTTTTTTGCCTAATTGAATTGATAAAATAGAGGCGCCAGCGAAGGCTGCCATTTTGGAAACCGGAAGAGGTGTCTGTGAAGAGAGTGAAAGAGGGAAATAAAAAAAAGAGGGTGTTTAATCCTCTCTCCTCTGACTTTTACGATAATTAGTTGGCAGCCACTCCCATTAAAACGAAGATACAATGTAAAAAAACGGGCTAATAAAAATAATCTCCAGGAATTCATCTAAAAGCTAAATCAAGGTTGTTTCTAGGGAAGATGTTTTGAGGAATGTTAAACTATATTATTATTTTTCTACAGTTTTTACTTCTTTATAATTATTAATAAAATTCCTTTAATATTCTCAGATAAAAGATATTCAATTTCTTTCAGCAAATAACTTCAAAACGTGAGGTGGAAATAAAAGAAAATCAAACCCCTTCAACTGCAATTTAATCAAATTTCCTTTGCAAACTCTTTACAAGTCCACTTTCTTTGATTTTATACAATACTAATAACAATAAGTATAATTGAAATATATGTAGTAATCTATACATATTATGCTCGCAAAATATATAGGGTCTTTTTAAAGGTACCAACGAATTTCAGTGACAAGTTCTACAAAGAGACACCAGTAAAATAAGGTCGGAAGTACGTCGTTTTCTTAATATGCATTGTGAACTTAGGGACTATTTGATGATGCGGAGATGAACAATGTGTTATGTAATTGTTTATTTGTTTCAATATATAACCTGCATCCGTGCTAGCGGTGAATGGAGTGAGGGTAGTCATTATATGGTTTCAATAAAGTTTATTGTGAATGTCCTTGAAATGTGTTATTAATTTTCTGAAGAAAAAATTACTTTCATTCTTGTTTTTTCCATAACTGTTTCCATAACTGATAGTATTCGTGTTCTGAAATGGCAGACATGCATTTGATACAGGATATCGATATGGCTTAAGAAAATCGACATGAAGCACTTGGGCTATACGAAGAATGTTTCCCAGGGAGGCGTAACATTTATTGCCATTCATCGCGTTTAAGAAAAGAAGTGCAAATTTAAGCCACAGGCAAATAGTGGAAAGCCCAAATGTTTTGAAACAACCGAAAGAGAAAATCTAATTTTTGAAGTGGTAACCGCAAATTCAGGAATAATAGTAGGACAATGGCGAAAAATAGAAGGAATTTCACTTACAATAATTTGGAAGGTACTTCATGAGGAGCTCCTATACCTCTATCACCTTCAACAAGGCCAAGAGTTAGTTGCAGATATTTCTTTAAGGCTCATTTCTGTTATTGGTTTCCTGCTCATCTGTTTCAATACAACTTGAAGCTTAATTTGAAAAATGGTATTAAGAATTTCCATAAAGCATATTTCTGGGCACAGGAAATCTCAGATGGAATCCTAAGAATGCACCAATAGCAGTTTTCTTTAAATGTGTTGGTCTGCACTTTGGGCGATTGGACAGTTGGTTTCTACTTCCTCCGTTCTTCCTTAAATGGCGAAGTGTGCCTTGATTTCCTTCAACGACTCCTAACCGAGATGTTGGAAGACATTAATCTTTGCACGAGAAGGCAATTATGATTCATGCACAACCAGACCATTTTCATCATGAAGTCCGTGCTTTTCTCGACTATCACGTTCCATAACGCTGGAGTGGACGGAGTGGCTCTGTTACTTAGCCTGTAAGGTCTCCGGATTACTTATATTTAGGCCAAATGAAAACTACTCAATCGGATGGTCTAAGATTACACAACTGGAACAGAGGGTAGACAATGGTTTTCAGCTAATTCGGAAGATAAAGGGGATTTGTCAGCGGGTTAAGCGTTCACTATCCCGTAGTATTTAGGCAGGTGTTGGACATTTCGAGCATTTCATCTTTGAAGCTGTTATTGGCGGAGGCTTCGTTGAACATTTTTTTCTGAATCAGTTATTACCTGTTTGTACACTATTACCGGTCAGTATTCATTCAGCAAGATAAAGATATAACAAGCATTAGGAAACCGATTTCTTTTAAAGTAGTATAGTCAGCAAAGATATCACAGTCGATTCTTGTCTGCGTTTCTTGTCACACTTCATTGCCATTTTATCTTTGGTTGTTAGCTTGATCCAGTCTCTCGGGATATTTTACTAACTGACATCTTTATGACGAATAACTAATTCTGACGAATAACTATTTTTTTTCCATTTAATTAGCCCTTCTACTTAGGGCACCCAAAGTCCTCATTTCTGAAAGATTTGATTGAATTACCTAATTACATTTATTTTAGTTTAATGAAATTCTAATCACTGGTGTGTGAACACAGACTTAATATCTACACCAAATTCAGCATAGTGTTTAAATAAATTTCGGGCTATCCAATTACGTCACCTAAGTTATCAATGCTGTGGCATTATCTGCTAATCAAAATGATCTCTAGGACTGTGAAGTCCATCGCCAAGTTGGCATACGCTGGACAATGCCAAATATTATCGAATCACAGTGTTATCATTAGAATAATTGGATACATTCCACTTAATAAACCTTTTGATAGGAATTGTAAAAGCAATTGGCTAAATTTCATTACGACAGAAATTCCCGATGAAGATCTTCGCCGAGAGGAAAAGGTTATCAGTTCTGAATGGACCATTTGAAAGGAGTGGGAAGAGCAAAGCAATTAGCTGTCTCACAAATGACTTCACCTTCAGCCCGGTAATGACGACCGCATTCGCTGTCTGTGTAAGTTTACGATTACATCTTCGACAACAGAGAATAGAAAACAAAATAGAAAATGCGAAACAGAAACAGTGTTTAATTATTGCCAGCAACTGCGCAATATTAAAATTCAGATATTTTATGCAACGTGGAATTAAAAAACAAATTAGCAAAAAGGGTTGAAGTAACAGGATTTAACTTGGCCTTTGGTAATATGCTTATGATCTGACTTAATAAAGAGTGTTTTTTTCTTTATAAAAGCAAAATTAATAACCAACTACCAAACTACTTCTCCTTCTACTAATGTTTATAACATATTTAAATACACAATATTTCGACTGTAACAAATTTCCAGTCTTCTTCAGATATAATTTAGTCCGTTGCTAACGAGACTAATAAAAAACATAAGAAAGTAAAAGTTAAATTTAAATAAACAAATTATATAACAAAGTAAGAATCAATATTTTTCATGCTTGAAAAATCCGAACCAATAACTAAAATATTGTTCAATAGCAAGGATGAAAAATTATTATTATCGAAAATGATAGAAAATTTGAAAAACATCAATAAATATAAAGGAGTGTAAGTTAATGAATACACCTTTGAAATTTTTAAGAAAACGATGTCAAAATACGATAATGAGTTAGCTTAATTATTTGTTGTAAATTAATTATTTGTTGTAAATTATTTATTTAATCTCATGCTTACTTTATCATATATGATAATTCTTACTTTGTCATAACATTTCTTTATTTAAATATAACTTTTACTTTGTTATGCTATTTATTAGCCTCGTTAGGAACGGCTAAATTATATCTGAAGGAGACTGGAAATTCGTTATAGTCGAAGCATTGTGTTATGTTATAAATATGTTATAAACATTAGTAGAAGTAGAAGTAGTTTGGTGTCAAGTTCACCTACTACTTGTGTGTGTGATATTATAATAATGAACGATTCTTTTAAAATCTTTCTTATGTGAGAAAACTCAAACTAATGTAATATAGCTTATCAGTGATTTTCTAGTTTCAGTACCAGTTATTAGCCCTATTTATAATTTAAGTGCTCTTTTCTATAACATTTAAATTCAATAAAAATGTGTATAATGTTATGTAGTGATGCAATTATAAATCATCATATGATTTTTTTTTAAATTATAAAAAAAGGTCATTTTACATCTGACATCATTTAGGCTCAACCGTGGAAACAGAAACCTATTTTTGAAATAGAGCTAAAATGAATGAATGAACAGAGTAAACTTAATACCCGCGAAAGATTTAGCTATAAAGAATAAAGTGAGTATAAAGCTCAGCACGTGAGTATGAAGCCAGACTGTCGCTGACTTAAGACAAGTGTTTTAAACTTTGTAAAGTGAAAGTATAACACACATACTGAATTATAAGGGCAGGCAGTTGTATATGTTTAAATATGTTAAAGCTGCGTAATTATATTAAAACCAAGGAGTCATTTCAAACACCAAGTTATTTCATAAGATGTAGCAATGTTTTATATGTAAATAATGTAACAGAAGACAACGCAAATTTCGCTCATTTTTAATTGAATTAAAAATAACGAATAATCTTAAGAACAGCCTTAAAAATGATTAGTTCTTTCCTAGATTCCTAAAATGAAAGAAAAAGAAAAATGAAGAATCGTGTCCAGCAAAACGAAACACAGTATTCAAGCTGACGGAAAGGAATTCAACGAAGCCCTTATGTAGACGTGCCTCACTGTACGAAATCTATTACTCGCTCATGCTCACGACATCTGCTGTTCTTGTTCTGAAAACGAGAGGCAAACTGGTATACCATGTCGCGCGACTCCTTTTACAACTTCTCCCATGAATTTTCCCCATTTTTCTGGTCAACTTTTCATTCCTGTTATCGGCCGGATTGATAACGCGCCTTTTCGTCCCAAGCCTGGGAGAGCAACCAAAGTGGCAATAGTTGTCTGCGTCCAATGTACAGCGCTTGATGAACGATGCCAATAACGATGGGACCTTGTTTACCAGGACAGAGGTGAGGGAGCCGAAGGAAGGGAAGGTAATCTCTCCCGCCCAAAAATTTTCCATTACGCTCATGTTAAAAATAAGCCTAGGGATACGGTACAGGGCGTTATGGAAATAAGAGACCATAAACTAGTCTTGTAGGCACCAAGTTTCGCACCGTCTTAGACGGGAGAAAGAGTGAAAAGTCTGCAAGATTGATCGCCGCGTGCTCTTAAACCTCATTAAACTGTAATAAACCGACTGCTAATGAGTGTACTTGAACCAAATGAGAAGTCGAAAAGACCAGTTTTTAATTTTCAGTTGTAAAAGGGATGAAATTCGTGGATAAATTCCTGAGCCAAATTACTCATGAAGTGTCATAGAACCGCCATAAATAAAGTCTGATAATTGAATTTGAAATTGAAATCCCGAAGCCTCGCGTTTCAACTTCAGAAATAGTGTTAAGTAAAAGCGACTTTTCTTTTAACGTAATTAACTTAAATGGGAAATATATGGACATAGCAGAACCTTAAAAAAATCCCTCAGCGCAGAGTGAAGCTATTCGATGAAATCTATTTATGCCAAGAATTAAGGCCTGAAATATTGTTCCTGCTATGGCTTGCTTTTCGTTTAGTACATAACTCTTCCTTTTAACACATAAGTTATTGCCTAATAAAACAGGGCAATTCTTCATTAAAGCTTAGCGAATGTTAGCAGTTTTGTAGATTTGAATAACATTTTAATGCTGTTTTACCTTCAGTCTGGCATAAATATAATATTATTGTGACTATTGTTATTATTATTGAACTTGAAAATCTTTGAAATTGTAGTTACTTACAATCATTAACCAGTTAAATAAATTTTTAGTGAGAAAGGTTTTAGCAAATATTTAGTAGAAGTCTTTAAAGTATTTCTATTGAATTTAATGTGCTCAAACATTCAACATTAAAACTGATGAAAATTCTTGAATTTTTATTTTTCAATTTTTATAATATTTGTAATACTATACACAATTGAATATTAGCCTTTTAAACTAATACCATTGCAAGAGAAAATCTCGAGGCGATCTATCTTAGTGTAAGAAGCAAATAATGTAGGGTATTTGACGAAACAACTGTTTAAAACGCTTTCAAAGTGATAGCAAACCATTAGTAAAGAGACGTCAGTCAACAACAGTATGATAAAAGCACCGCAGCCACGAGAAGACTTGGCAGAAAGTTTGGTATGTCTAAAATTATTGATTACATTTTGAATAAAAATAAAAGAAAAAAAACTAAAAAAGCCGTTGGCAGCGATAGATGTATAAACATAAATTACAGATAAATTGTAAATGAAGATTTTTTTTTGTTTGAAGTTTAGCATCTCCGTACAGAGCATCTAGTAAAGAATGAGAGAATATTTGAAATCCATTCTAAATAACTGGAGGTCAAGATAAAGATTCGTAGCCAGAGACCATTCAGTATTTTCTGAATAGATATGTGCAAACGATTGCAGACATTTATTTCTGATCTCCAAAGAGATTTCAGTCAAGATCCGTGAAGCTTCGGTCCAGACCCAAGATCCCTTGATGCCCGTAAAACTATCACAGAGATGAGTAAGTGTAGATCATTCTCGACCTTAAGAAGAGCCAGAGAACCCAATCGATGATTATGGACACTCAGCAAAATGCATAGTTATGAAAACACATTTCAGGATCAAGAAACTTCTGCTAAAATAAAAATATGCACATTGTAATGCACAAAGTTTAATGGACTTGCGATCACTTAAGATATTTAGTTAAAAAAAAAGAGCTTCAAAGTTTTAACTTTCTCTTCGTGAAAGACGTAACAGTGAAAACGCTTGGTTTTGAAATAAAAGAATTTTAAAACATTTTAAAAGAAACCTTGGTAGCATTGAGAACCAAACATAAATTAACCAAAAAAAAAGCTTAGATATAAACTTTCGTAAACAAATATGATCAGCTGTTGATAAAGTAAAAGATTTGAAAACTGTAAAACTACAAAAAAAATCGTAATTGAGTTGAATTGATTTCAGTTAGGGGAATACATAATATCTTTGTAATTAATGACATTTATAATTTTTCACTTTTATTTTATGCGTATAATCACTTAAAAAAAAGATTATATTAATAAGAAAATTCCTAAGTCCATCTTTATTTGTTTATCTTAATAAGAAAATTAAAATGTAGTTTTTAAATGTAGCTCGATCACAAATTGATCCAATACACAAAATAGTATAACAACTGAACTACGATATTTGGTGCAAGTATTTACGATCTTTTAAGAGCGAAGCATAACTTTTTACTTTTATTTTAAAACCCCTTTTTTCTCTTTTTTAATTATCGTTTACCATTGTTGTTATTTACAGTAAGTTAAATAAGCCTACAGTAGGTTTAATTTCTTAAAAGTTAAATTTGTTGAGAATTCATTCCTTTTATATATTTTTTGTTTAAGATTATCTATTGTTATTTAAAACCGTATTTATCTAAAATCCAACATTTTTATAGTATCACTATATTCTCACTTTCTTTCGAAATGGAAATTATGCAATACCGTGATTGGAGGGTAATTTACTAACCTGAAAAATGTTTGTTCCTATATGAAGTGATAATTAAATAAGAAAGAACTACTGAATAGTTACTTACTGAATAATTTTGGAATCAAGGAGAAATTCTCATTTCAAGAAGACTGACTGTCTAAACATTGCTTTATCATAGCACCGTGAATGCTTCAGTCAAATATTCTCAAAACATTTATTGATCATCTTTAGTCTGTATTGAACGTCTTGCTTGACATTCAAAACCTCTCTTCACAACAACCAATAATTCCTATCATATTTAAAATGATACTGGTACGATAACTGTTTGATCTTCTTCAGTGTTCTGCTGCTTCGAGCAGGTTCCACTCTAGTGTTCTCAGTATAGCAAACCCCTAGAAGATCCTTTTAATATTGTGGGAAAGATACTGAGATTTTACCCCATTTACCATGAAACCATTATGGAATGACTTTAGACCTGAAGGGAAAGCAGACAAACATAGGAAAGAAAATAAACATCCATGCCGACACCGGGATTCAAACCCAGATTCCGACAGATGTGCCTCGTGAAAGGCCGTCATCACAAGGCTTTGCCGGAATGGCAAGTGTTTGATACCAGTTATGAATTCAAAGAAGATTACCTCACAGAGAAATGTTCCATAAACGACGGATATCAGGATTATGAGCAAGTACCGATTCACTGGAATAATACATTATATAATAAATGAATTAACGATAACAATACAAAGAAAATCTTTTTGTCCAAAGTGCCATAAGTTCATTTCTTTGAATTGGTTTTGACGGTTTTAATAGAGGTAAGAGATTTTTTTGTGTCCATACTTTATCATGAAGTTGATTACTTTAGTAAAATTCGATACATCATCAACTCTGATTTCACGCATTCTAATGACGTCATCGTGAAGATGTAACCAGTCTCTTAATCATACTCTTCATAAAATGATACTCTTTATTAACTGTCGTAGCATTGATAGTCTTTTATCATTACCGTCGGTTCTCCAACACTGATTCACAGCTTTACATTATTAACCACTCTTAACTTTAAAATGTCCAAATGGATTTTTGTTGCATAGGACGTGAAACTGCCAAGACAACCTTTGTGTATGGTATTACGTAGACTAAACCAAACCCATCAGTATTATCTCCAGTGTTTATTGCACAATTTTTAAGGCAACATTATTCGACTCTATACAAAGTTTTCAACTAAATTACACTACATAGATCGTTTATAAACCCAAAAGCTATCTTTCTGTTCTCACTTCACATTTCCAATTTCGTTCATCGTAATGCAAAAGAAAATATTAAAAAAAAAAAAAAAAAAACTTTCCTTCAAGAATTGCTCATTTTTTTCTTCTTTCGCAAATCTATTCATCTATCCGTTAATTTAATCCGAACTGATCCTATTTCTCGCAAAAACGGTACGTTATAGTACAGTTCTTATAATCAAAAGTATTAATCTCGAGAGATAACCCCCATAAAATAGTTTTTCCCTGCCATAAAATTAGTGTGGGAATCCTATAGGCATTTGCTGTGAGGATTTTCAACGACAGGCAAAAACAAAATACTTTATGTAAATGTCAATATTTATTTGCTTTCTTTCTTTTTCTTTTATACTTACTTTTTTCTTTGTTTTTTAGAACGTTTCTCTTAAGATTTGAAAGATTATTTTCGTTCTCCAGCTAAATTATATAATATCATTTTATGATAATGTTCCCGTTTATTTTGTGCATAGATTTTTCTCGTGTTCTAATTTATCAAATAATTGAGTTCGGTGGATAACAGAATATCATAACTGTGATATTATATAAGCGCTGAATAAATTATTAAGTGTATGGAATGTTCTATATTGAAATCGTTGAACTCAATTAACATTGAACATTGTTCGATAATTAAAATAATTTATTTGTCTATAAAAATTTAACTGATAATCAATTGCAAAAGGTAAATAACAATATTTGGTTACAGGTGATGGAATGCAGCTATTTACAGTTATTATTAGTAGAAATTATGTATTTATTGCTTTAAAACAAAAAACAAAATCCATGTTCTGTTGTGGTATTCGAACCGTCAGTCTGGCCTGCAGGAGAAAAAAAGTTAAGTTGGGAAGACAACCAAAAAAAAAAAAAACGAAGAGTTTTACAGCAAATGGACGAAGAGTTTTATATTTCTTCGTTCTTCTTCCAAGTTTCCAGTCGCCAAGGAAAACCTCATTCAAAGGTCATGACAGCTATCATCTCTTATAATTCTACAACTTTCTTGACGAATAATCCCCAGCTGAGTACTAGGGCCATGGGAACTGCCTCACTTGATCTTGTTAACAGGCGCTCCAATCATCTAAGGCTTCTCCTGGAAAGAAACCTTAGGCAAAGAGGGTTGCCTCTCCCTATTCAGAAATGCTCACGGTCTTTTTTTATTAGATAAAAAAAAAGAAGCTAATGTTTTTTTACCTATGCACATAACGATCAGTCTTTTTTTTAATGGAAATGTAAATTTTATTGTTTTGGTATCAGAAAGGTTTTACTGGATTGAAATCTTTTAAAAAAGAAATTTCTAAAAAAAAAAGCTTCTATGAACATTGCAAAATATGAAAATTTTGTGACTGGGATGTCCTGATTCTCTCATTGTTTAAGACTAAGCTTTGAATATTGATATTACGAAACCAGTGATAAAAATGTAAGCATTGTATAGATCAAAATAATATTAACATTTAGATGTGAATATGAAATAGCTACTATTTAAAATTCTTATTACTGCAATCATTGCGAGATCTTGAAAAGAGTAAGGATGACCTCCCAATTGAAACTTATTAAAAGGAAGACGATTTAATAATTACACCTTAATAAAAACAAAGCCTCTAATTAACTCGCTCCATTTTCCTTATCTACAAATTTGAAGAAAGTTAAAGTTAAAGAAAATATAACTAAAAAAAAGGCAACATCAAACTTTATTTTTTCATTTGTAATCATCACATTCCACTGATTCACTATTTCTGAAGTAGATAGAAAACCATGTTAAATAAAGATCCAAAAGAGATCCATTTTAAAATTATCGACAATTATTATTCTTTCGTTCTCGGTTTTTTTAACTGGTTACGCAGGCATTACCATTTGATATTTTCTTGCAGGATCTAATAAACTTAAATTCCATTTAAATTGGGAAGTTTAATCTCGATTGGTCCGAGATTGGACGCATGAAAGTAAATACACACACTGGTGTGTGTGTATTCCGTCATTATCTGTAAGAATATAATATGTTTTCGGATTATAAAGAAATTTCTGATTGGCAACTGCAAACGAGGTACTTTGCTGTGTGTTTCTGTTAAAGATATTTGACATAATTTCGTATTTGCCACTTACTTGCCTAAAAGACATTAAAGGCACCAATAGTAGATGTCATCAGGAGTTATAAAAAGAGAGTTCTATATATAATGTCTAAGATCTAGTGAACAAAGGTCTTTACATAGGAAAATTCATATGTAATTATTTAAAATATTCCTGAGGTTGCAGGAACATTTTAGAGTTGATTGCTTCAACCAATCTTTAAAAATAAATAAAAATATTCACGCAGATTATAAAAAGCCAGTTCAAAGAAAAGAAAAGAAAAAAAAGTAGAAATGGAAGAAAACAAACTTGTTGAGTTATATAAGGAGTTGAAGACGAAATGCCGAATCTAAAGGAGGCCAAAGGTAGTAAAACCCTTCGACGATGTTATTAAAGATTACTGCATCAGATCAAATTTGACGACAACTTATTCTTGAAGACGTAAAATTTCGTCCGACTTACATCAACGTCATCATATATCAATAAGAAGTTCTTAGGACGAAAGCTATATTGGTGCCGTAATGGAAAATAGGAATTAAATAAAAATTTCATCATTGTATCATGTACAGTAGAACCCCGATTATCCGCGGGATTGGGTGGCAAGGGCTTCGGGATAACGGAAATCGCGGATAACCCGAAAAAAGACTCAAAATGAGGTGTAAACACGAAAAAAAATATTTCACCATTAAAACTACATTTTATTGTACAAAAAACATAATATGTAAAACTTTTAAAATATGCACAGTAAAGCAGAAAGCTTTGCTCTACGTTTGCATCCACAAATTCTGAGAAGGCCTATAGGATCACGATGCACAATAAACCTGTTGGTAATTTTCGACCTTCGCACTGTAGGGCCTATTGTATTTTCCCTGTTGTTGACTTGAATTAAAATGGTTTTTTTTGAGGTTCGTAATTAAAAAATTTTTTCGCAGCATTCGCGGATAATCGGGGCTCTATTGTATTTAAATTTTCCGTTAATTTAAACCTAAACTGCTGTGAGTTTAATGCCTACGATTCAGCAATTCAACAATTCCTGCAATTACTTTTCCATTAACTTCTGTATACCAAATTACAAAAGATTAAGTTTCCTTTAAGAATTTGTACGTGCTGCTATAATTGAACTCAACAAAATACTAATTTAACAACGAATTTTTTTCACTTTAATTTCGCTTGAGCTTTTTTTTTTTTTTTAGTAACTTAAATATAAAATTATAAAGGTTAAATCGATTTAGTTAGAAAATGTAAAAGATCTACGCCAAATTGTTTTAATAAACATTTTTGGACATTCCTAAAACACTCGAATAAATTTACAGCTTTCAAATTTATAATAAATAGTAACTTATATAAATTTCATTGTTATAAAGTTGAAGATGATTCAGAGTTGTGCGGGTTAAAACTGTCCTTGTCTGTCAAATATTTATTTTTTAAATTTCATCACTTTTGCTTTGTACAATTTCTCTATTTGGTAACATTGAGTTTTAACGTAGGTGAAAATATTTTGAGATTAATTTAATTAATTTCGTTAAAATTTATTTAATTATTTAATTTAATTATTTAATGATTTTTTTTTTTTTTTTTAATTAAGTCAGTATTTAGACTGGTTAACATTTTGTGAAATTCATGAGAAGTTCCATAGAATCACCTGGGGAAAGATACTGAGGTGGGTTCCATTGCCTTCCTCCGGAAATCATTATGGAATGGCTTCAGACCGAAGAGAAAGTGAAGAAGAGACTGACAAACTTGGGAGAGGAAACTGAAACAACGAAGCCGCGACCGGGAATCGAACCCAGGTTCCTACGCCGCCTTGAGCATGAGACCACGCCGGAACGGCTTAATGAAATTATGCACGTTAAATAATTGTAAATAATACGGTACTTTGAGATTGTTAACGTTTTTTCAGACAAGCTTATCACCTTCACATACGTTAAAGTTTATTACAAGTTATAATATACTAGTTATTACATTAAATAATTTATTTATTAATATTATTGTTAAGTTTATATCTTAGTAAAATAATATATTTTAACAATGTTGCAGAGCAAGATTTTTGCATGTTTAAGATCAAAATTTGCATTAAACCAATGAATTTAATTATAAAATAATGATCGAGCTGTTTCACTGTCATTCAATTAATATGAAAAGCTATGAATGGGAAGAGAGTGAAACAGCTTTCATATTTACCCTACTTTTGATCTTGGAGAGAAAAAAAAAAAAACTTATTAAGAAAATTTCAATTTAGAATTTTGCATTCGATTCTTTAAACCACATTTATTGTCAAAATTTATATCGGAATATTAGGTCCGTATTTTGAAATACCACCGAACAAAAAAAAAAAAAAAAAAAAAATGGAAGAAAAAATATACATCATTGATTTCTTCCATACAAAGTTATTGATTACATTTCGAGGAAAAAAAATATTCGTGAAGATTTGAAGCATAAAAATAAATCTACTTTTATCAGAATCGTGGTTTATGCCTCTGCAGCCGTTTGCGACCTCTTAAAAATCCCTCTCACGGTTCATGCAAACCGCTTGTGAAAGCAAACCCTGCTATTCAATTGAATGTATTTTCCCCGTCTTTAACCAAGTTGTGTGCGGGCTTTGCAGAGACACAATCTGCTCCTGTGAGATCTGGCAGCGAATGTCAAGTGCAGTTGTAATCTTATAGCCGTGGACAAGCAAAGAAGAAAGTCCCACAAACGAACCATAGTGACCCACAAGAAAGGAAAAATATATATATATATATGGAGACAATTGGGTCTGATAATGTGCGAGCGCCAAGCCTTCTTGTCTGTGAGGATAATTGGAATCAGAAGGTCATTCCATTTACGTCTGGTGCTTCTGTGGAACACAGCATGAACATCTTTTAAAAGATGACTAATTTTACCGAAACGGCAACAACATTCTGTTTTTTCACTCTATAGTAAAAGTACATATATTAATATCAGAATGTCTACTTATTTTGTTCAGAATCGTTGGTATCTATCAAGAGAGTAGATCTCCGATACAAATAATTTCGGAAGCCTGAGTTTCCTACATCAGACTCTTAACCCTTTATCTCACAATGTCCATTTAAATGGACAATTTTAAAAACAGTTTCCTCAAAAATCTTACAGTGATAAAGAAGTTTTTGAAGCGTCATTAGCATCAGTAATGAATAGTTTAGTTAACATTTTTGCCGATAGGTGTCAGTGCTTCAATAAAATGTTTTGGAAACTATTCAAAGAAATGGCGGCATCCAGTGGTATCACCACGAGAGGAGTTTGTCTTTTATTCTAAATATTTTTTAAAAAAGGTGGACATATTCAAAATATATTTTATATTTTTAAATTCAACAATGTTCAGAGATTATGAATATAAATATACCTTTTCGTGTTAAGATTTATATAATTCAGTGTGGGCGATGAAAGTGAAAGTCCATTTAAATGGACATTGGGCGATTGTGACATTAGTGGAGATATTTAGCCTTCAGTTTTCACATCAAATCTATAATAGTTTTTTTTAATGTTTTATTATATTTAACAAAAATCTTATTGTTTAAATAATATTTATTAAAATATTCCATATTTATTATTATTAAAAATCGAATTTTTAGATTTATAAATTATTTTATTGTTGAAGGATTAATTAACTCTCGGGTAAATTTATATCAATATTTCAATTTATAAAGTAATAGAATGTAGAATTATATCTAAATACATATATATATTACATATATAATATTATATAAATTAGAAACGGTTATATTTATTTTTGATTTAAATTTCATTATCTATAATATGAACATAAATAATAAAAAAATAATAAATAATAATTTTATGAAACTACAGCATCTAAGCATTCAACATAAATAAAATACATAGGTGAATTTAAATATTTTATTTCAAAATCTTCAAAATTCTTTACTTAAAATCAAATTATAGTTCATCTGTTAATGCCAACTTTTGTATCACGGTATGCCCAATGTCCATTATAATGGACAAAATATAAATCAAAAACTAAATACAATTTCATCAAAATGATAATTATTGTTTTTATGACTTTAATATTAGTTTAAATTTAAAAAATCATGACCCCCACTTTCTTAGTTTAGTGGCGGGAGATAAAGGTAAACATATCATTGGTAAACATATTTCAAGAAATTTCAACTTTCAATGAACATCTAGAGATGTCGGAAATATTGTAGGTTTTATATTAATAAGTAAAAATAGTAAACTTTATTATTTTTTTAAAAAAGTATATCTGATTCACCAAAACTCTATCAAGAAATTGTTCAAGCTCTATTAAGTTCAAATTGTTGATATTATCTTTTTTTTTAATTTAAACGTGTTGCTTTAACTTTAGTTAGCTACAGTAAATTACGAAACAACTTAAAATTTCATCAATAACAGTTGAATTATGGCGAAAACACTTTACAATAAAACTATAAACTTATATACTTTTATTAAAACACAAGTACTTTCAAAGTAAACCACCCCAGTATCTTTCCCTTGAAATTCTAGGGAGTCTGCTAGGGGTTCGCCGTCTTGGGAACACTAGCGCTCCCTGGAGCACGGACGCTTCGGCAACGAAGCTCGCACTTCGGTGCGAACCGACCACACACACACACTTTCAAAGTGGTCTTCACTTCTTTGTCAAGCGGGTGATAATGAAAGTTACAGAACAAGAGGAT
>JAFIDM010014012.1:18464545-18475442 GCA_023159025.1 Thereuonema tuberculata | reverse complement strand
TTTCACGCTTTATTGTGATCATCACCTGTAAATAGCGAGGTCTCAATACGGAGGTCATTAGAATTAATCGTGAACAAGAATATGGCACCTCCAACAATTAAGATAAAACAATAAATTTAAAATATAAAAGGCGAACGACAGAGATACACTTTTCAATATATTGGAGGAATTCGGAGCTGACGACAAATCAATTGCGATCACCAAAAAAACTCTAACAAACACGAAGTCAAAAGTAAAATTTTTGGGAGAGATTTCAGAACCATTTGAGGTGAAAACAGGAGTAAGACAGGGAGATGGGCTTTCCCCATTGCTCTTCAACTGTGTGATGGAGAAAGTAATGAAAGAGTGGAGGAAAAGAATGGAAGAGGAAGGAATCAAGAAAATAAAAATAGGAAGAAAGAAAGATAACTTGGAAATTGACTGCCTGGCTTTTGCAGACGATCTTGCAATACTAGCGGAAAACATTGAAGATGCAAGAAGACAAATAAATATACTGAAAGAGACGGCAGAAAAGGCTGGACTACAAATATCTTATGAAAAGACGGAATACATGACCAATAGAAAAGATGCACCAAGACAGATCACAACAAAGTATGGGAAAATCAAGAGGGTTAATAAATTCAAATACCTGGGAGAAATAATTCAACCAAATGCCCTTGACAAAGAAGCGGTCCTAGCAAGAGCAAGAAAAATGGAACTGTCATTCCATTTGACAAAAAATATATACAACAAGAAGTCCATATCTATAAACGCTAAAATTAGGCACTACAATACAGTCATTAAGCCAGAAGGCCTCTACTGCCTTGCACTAAACACAGCCAGACAATTAGACGAGATAGAAAAAAAGGAAAGAAAGATCTTACGGAAAATCCTGGGACCAAAATATGAAGATGGAAAATGGAAACTGAGAAACAACAAAGAAATCTACGCAAAAACAGAAAAAATAACTGACACAATGAGGAAAAGAAGAGTGGCTTTCTACGGACACATTAAAAGAATGAGTGAAGGTAGACTGACGAAGAGATTATTCACCTTCTTCGACAGAAACCCCAAGACTCAGATGACATGGATCAAGGAGGTCAGAAAAGACATGGAAGAAATGAAAATAGATGGAGAAGAGGTGAAGAGAAGAGAAGAATTCAGAAAAAAGATCAAGGGATTCAAGGGTTTTCAAGAAAAGGCAAAGAAGAAGACGGGAGCAAAATGGACGGAAGAAAGAAGGAAACAACATAGTGAAAGAATGAAAGAATACTGGAAGAGAAGAAAGAAGTTAGAAAAATAATCATGAGTTATTTCACGTGGTCCATAGTCGGCCAAATTCGAAGAAAGAAGAAGATAAAAGGCGAACATACTAGGCTAAAATTTAAAGTCGTAATTAAAAAAAAATCAGATAAAAAGTCCAGACAGTTTCATCTCGAATATGACGAGACTTTCTCAGTGGTCTCGAATAGTCCACTGAGGAAGTCTCGAGACTATTCGAGACCACTGAGAAAGTCTCGTCTCTATTCGAGATGAAACTGTCTGGACTTTTTATCTGATTTTTTAATTATGACTTTAAATTTTAGACTACTATGTTTGCCTTTTATATTTTAAATTAAATCAGCATACATTAATATTATGCAAAACAATAAATATATATTAAAAATAAAATTTGAGGCTGGCGGCGGCCGTCACATGAATTTTCCTGTTTTATTTTGAATGTATATATTTATTATTTTATCTTAATTTTTGGAGGTGCCATATTTTTGTTCATGAACAATTCTAATGACCTCCGTATCGAGACCTCGCCATTGACCGATGACTACTGTCAGGTGATGATCGCCAATAAAGCGTGAAATGGTCGTTTTCTGATATGTCATCTTTTTACGTATTTTATTGAGGTAGTAATGAAATTTTCCGTATGTTTTGAAAATTTAAGTAGATGCTTTAAATAAAAGTTATTTTGTTAATATTTCCAAGAAAAAAATGCTTGATGAAAATTTTAAAGATTTCCACATAAATATTACAACCGTTTATCATAATTTCCAGTCAGAGAGCCATTACAGCTCCATGACAATTATACTGTTGAGAATACGAGTGATTGTGGTTAGGCTTCATTGTAATAAAACTAATGACACCTTTACCTAAATTGATTTGTATGTAGGGTTATTAAATAGTTTGTATCAAAATTGACCTAATCTAGAAATGCAATAACAGTCGTTTCAACAGTCGTTCTGAATTAAAGTGTTCATCGAATTTAAAAAGGTAACAGTTACAGCAGTTTGTGAAACCTCATTTTGAATTGGGTTTCAGACTCATTTAATTGATTTGATTATTGCAATCAACAAAATAAATCTGTATCCGCTCAATTACAATTGAAAATGAACTTCATTCAATATACAGCAATCATTTTTGAATCGTATTCCTACAAAGTAATAAAGGTGTTCGAAATTACACCATTTTTCCATATTTTTGTATATCAAAATGCTTTCTCTCTAATATTTTCGGTATTTTTACCTTCTTACATTTCAAATTTCTTGTCTTAGAATAAAAAAATGTTGTAAACCAAATTTCCAATTGCGATTATTTTATTATTTCAGGAATATTAGACACAATTTCTATAGGAGCAGTATATAAATATACATTTTTAGGTTTATGTTTTATTATTCTAAACTTATCTTCTTAAGATATCATTCCTTTGTAGTAGTTTTACATTATTTTTTTACCTTTAGAACACTTATTTTGTAAGAGTCAATGTCTGACAATGAAAATTTTAATTTCAATTTCACTGAATGACATGTATATCAAAAGATATAAAAAAAATACTTAAAAGCATTAACTGTATATTTAAATGTATCAATGCTTTAGGAGCAATTGCCTGAAAATGCCTTAGAATAAAATCTAAGCACATAGCAGTTAGTATTATTCTGTTCTCAATTAATTTAGAGAAAACTGAAAATGAAGGAGCTGTAAATACAGCAATAAAATATACGTTTCTATCTTAAACCAATAAAGAAAGACAATTAACAGATCTAATCTATATAAAGGAAACGAGAAAAGTTTGATTAACTATTTTAATTCACATGCTAATTTTTATTTAGCTGTTTTTTTTATTTTTCCAGTAAAATTTTCTTGATATTGATTTATATTTTTTTTAAATTTCTGCCATTGTTTGACCAACTTTCTCTTGTAATTTCGAAACTTGGAGATGTCTTTCAATGAAGCATTGAACAGCTTAAAAACAACTCTTGAAGGCGAATAAGTAGACTTTGTTTCTTTACTTGGTATGAGTACAGTATGAAAATACTTTTTTTTTTAAAAAAAAAAGATATTTTCTTTAAGGCTTATTTCGCTTTTCCTGTATTTCTTTGATTCACACTTAATAATCACAAGCCTGGCTATTAGTGTGAACCGAATGTTGTATTTAGTTTTATCTTTAAGTATTACAAGGAAATGCAGTAAGATTATGATATTTTTACATCACAATTCAGTAGGTTTTTTTAATATTAGAATTTATACCCAAAGTAAATTCTAATTTTGTCAATTAATCATTAGGAAAAATGTTCATAACTACTTTCAAATCCAATCAGTCACAGAATTAAACAAAAAACAAAGCAGAAAAGAAAAAAGCAAGAAATAGTGAAAACGATAAGTCAGCGTTATTGAGAGATGAGCTTCTGGAATTATCTCTCGAAGGGAGCGAATAACAAAAGCTGAAGAGAAAAGCCATCAGAGCCAAGTATTTCCTCATCGTTTTCCGCGTCACTACAGGAGGGCCGATGGGTTGTTTGCAGTTCCGCTGCTCTGTAGTAGCTGACGGGATTTGCTGGAACAAAGCTGGTGAAATCTCAAAAAAAAAGAACGGTCGTCTCGGAGCGACTCCTTACCTTTCACTGGTTTTATGGTCTATTTCTGCATCGGGGTTTTCATGTTCCTTCGCGAGTTACAACCGAAAGCTCAAGGACGGCTTCTAGCCCCCACCGAACTTTTGCGACCAGTTAATATCCTCCCGTGGTTTGTTCTACCTCTATCCGAATTGAACCGAGATTTTATATTTCCATTCCTGCGTGTTATGCTTTCCTCCCAAGAGCAGAGATTTATGCGGTCTCTGACTCATTTTGCTGAGTCGCAAAAGCCAAAAGTACTCAGCGGCTGAGTGTTGCCTGAACAGAAAAGATTGAAAAATAAAAATATGTAGAAACAGCGGAACATGTACCTTATAATAATAATACAAGTACAAGTACTATTACTGAGCATGAAAAGTCTCATTAGACCACTTGAACATTTTTGTCCTTTGTTTGTTCATTTGTAATGTTGGTTCGAGCATCACATTCAAATGGCTGGACAGATTTCCGTAAAATTAAGTACGGAGCTTATTTGTGGTGCAACTTAAAACATTTGTTTTGAACTCCAATCCTTCCATTGCTCAAAACTTATTCCCTTATCCTCACTAAATGTCTATACGGGTTTCTTTTAGATTTTCTTGTATTACGATGCTCATTAATATCATAACAATTACTAATTTGATAATGATAATTAATATTCAACTTAAATGTAAGCACCATTGCTTTAATATCCACCCCCACCTCACCCCCAAATAGATGCTCAGTTGTCTTCACTGTGCTACGGAAAGCTGAGTGTGTACCTAATTTTTAATATTGTTACTAGAATAAGCTCAGTTATCATCTCGTAGTGGGGACCGAGCATTCAGCAGTGGGACATCAATTTGTGGACAGAGGAGGGGGCGGGGGTGGGTAAAGATAAAAATAATCATGTTCATATTCCAAGTGGCAACATATAAAGGCATCGTCGGAAATTCTGAAGAAATTAACCCAGCCATCTTTGCCATGGGTTTTGAAGGTCATTTTTTAGGAGGGTTGGAGAACAAAATAAAAGGGTCTACATTTTAAGTATCTGAACATCAAATTTTATAAAAATCCGTCCAACCGTTAGCTTTACAAACAGACTACGACACAAATGGACAAACTGAGAAGAAAACCGTTGAAGTAAAAATAAAGTAAGACTGCATATGCTCAGTCAATGAATAATATTTTCAAATTATCTTTGTATGGCAAAAAAAATGCATCTTCAGTATCAGAAAAACCTTTATAAAACTGCTTTTTTCTGACGAACTCTCGTAGCAGTTTCTGTATCTTTAAAGTTTCTATTAGTTCTGATGCCAGAATACACCTCCTATCTATTCTTACTTGTAAGGATATTTTAGTTCGAAATGTCTCTATTTAGTATATACTTTTCTATATATGTAAAGCCGTCCTAGTGTTTCATTCCAGGTCCTGACTTAGATCGTTATTCACTTTTTTATTTCTGTATTTGCATTTTTTTCGAGGAAATTATAGGCTGTCTTCTATGTTATATTACCCAGAGGAATGATGTATTCGGCAAAATGATCTATACTTTCTATCTCTTTTGACTAAAGCGTCGTTATGCTAAAAGGAAGGAAAAAAATAATTAAAATAGCCAATTACTCACGAAACGAATACCTTTAGAATGAGTTTGAATACAGTAAAACCCCGTTATTACTCTCGTCAAGGGACCATGACCTACAAGCATAATAAGTGGAATAGCGCTATAGACGGGAAATGATTTATGAGATGGGGAAAGATTTGGACACCATTTTACAGGAAACATACATGATTCTGCAATAGATATAGTGCAAATATGAGCTTATTTCCTAATAAAAAGATCTTTGATTGTGGTTTGCCGTGTGTGTGTGTGCTACTGTTATGGATTCTAACATTTTCATTGCGGTTCAGGTAACTATTACAGTCAATTGATACACCACTAGGAGCAACATTTTCGGAGCAGATTTAGTGCACACTTTACTTTTTTACGTTTGCAACAACCCTTCGCTGCATCGGTAATTGCATCCCTGTTTTTCATTATTGTTTGCAGACTAGACGAGGGAATTCCTAGAGATTCTGCGAAATCCTTCTGACTTCTGTAGAATTCTCGTCGTACTTATGGAGGATTTACAATTTTTCACTTATAGAAAGGGATTTCCGCTTCGACATTTTGCACAATTGTATCACAGACCCAGACTTCACAGTCTGCCTGGGGAAAAAAAAAAGAATCTTTACAGTGTTCAATTTCTTTTCGATACAAAATTTCCGATTTAAAAAAGCGCTACAAGCGGGATTTGAAGCGTTATAAGAGGGTAAAAGTATACAGAGATATATAGAAAATTCCAGGGACCGTATAAAAGGAGCGGGAAGAACGGGATAGTGCTATAAGCGGGAGCGTTACATCGAGGTTTTACCGTAGTTGTTTTCTAAATCAAAGAAATATCTTACAATACTTACAATATACTTGCCATGGCTGTCTTTTACGAGGCCGTTGCATCGGCATCTGGGTTCGAATCCCGGCTTCGACTTTGGATTTTTACTTTCTTTTCTGTGTTTGTCTGCTTCTTCTTCGTATCTTTCTCGTCCGCTGTCTGTGACATTGAAGGGTGTGAAAACTTGTCAGAATTTAAAATGGAAAAAGAAAATACCTTCCCAATTTCTGACCATTGTAGAGTTAGTGCGATAGATACGCAAGAATGATTGCACAAGTAATGTGTGCCCAAGGCCATTCGCCTAATAAAAAAATAATACTTAAAATGCTACATAATTATCGACATAGTATCTAAATTAAGTTAATTAATTGATAAGAAATCAAATTTACCTTTTTATGCAAATAATAATTTATTTAAGAATGCCGTTTCTTGATAGTATCTCAAATTGATAGTTAAACTCCATTAAGTTTCTTACCTCAAACCATACAATGGCCCCAGGGAGAAACGCTTAAATGCAGGTATTGGTTTTTCCGCTTTCTTTTTTTTTTAGTGCTCGCCTAGGATTTAGCTTAGGGTAATCATTCCGTCGGATTTATGACGGTCGTGTTCCGTCGTAATGATAAAGAGTTCCCTGGGACTCGAAGAACGTATTATCAGCAATCAGAACCCTGCGTCGGATGCAAAGCGTTTAATCGTCCAATAACTCGCGTTTTCTAGTGTCGGAGTCCAGCGAGAATACTTCTACCTTTGCTATTAGGCATCGCATCTTTGCTTCGGAAAAGAGATTAAGATTTCCAGGAAAATGTGAATGAGAAAGAAGGGAAGAAATTAATATTAAAATAGTTCAAGTTGTTCTACATTGAAACATCAGACAACTGACGTGGTTTTAAATGAGATGTTCAGAATACTTCAAAAGACAACATGTTTTCTAAGCACGTAGCATTATTCTTAAATTACTAAAATTTCTAAATTTCGGAAATTTGGACCATTTACGATATGTGGAAATTGCATCATAAAACTAGGAATCCTTTATTGATTTCATGGTTATAATTTCACTTTGTACAATTCGATAAATATGAGAAAT
This sequence comes from Thereuonema tuberculata, assembly GCA_023159025.1. NCBI lineage: Eukaryota > Metazoa > Arthropoda > Chilopoda > Scutigeromorpha > Scutigeridae > Thereuonema > Thereuonema tuberculata. Next base: position 18,468,084 of record JAFIDM010014012.1, on the reverse strand, counting down.
CCCATGCAAAAATTCGGTTCACTTGGAAGTGATCAAAAGCAGAAAGCTGCATCCTGTACGAATTCATTTGTCAAAATTGAGATCATTTTGAAGTTAGGCGGTGTAGGTGAGAAATTTGCCACTTACAGGCTAAGGCGCTGGTGTAGATACACTTCCATTCTTTTTTAGAATCATGAACAAATTTTCTGTTTTGCTGTAGAACCTTTTGATGTAGGATCTTTTATAGGAAAGTATTTTCGAAGTGGACAGTATTAAATTACTGTATTATTTGTTTTGGATCTCTCCGGAGGGCTTAGGACTTCGAAATTACATTCATAACTGCTAAGATGTTAGAATTAAAATCACCAGATACTTAAACTCGTGTTATTTGAAAGCAGAAGGACTATTTTCTAAATTAAATTTTTAGATGCATTTTCCATAAACTTATAGTTGTCTATTATTAGTCTATTATTATACAGGACACTACAAAACAATGTGTATCACAGCTGCCAGTTCTTTAGCTGGTGTTGGCCTTCAAACGCATCGAATTCTTCCCAAGAATCTAGGATGTCGTAATGTATCGGCGCAAAATATGTGCTGATCCAAGCAGTGCGGCTTTTTGGAGTTGACCGATGGAGATTTTGTCAATATTTAGATCTTGTAAGTGCTTACCAAGGTTTTTTGGTATAGCACCCAGTGTGCCGATAACCACTGGAACCACCACTGCCGGCTTGTGCCATAATCGTTGAACCTCGATTTTTAGGTCTTGATACCGTGTGATTTTTTCCAGTTCTTTTTCTTCCACTCTACTATCACCAGGTATGGCTATATCAATTAGCCATATCTGTTTCTTTTCTATCACTGTCAAATCTGGCGTATTGTGTGCTAAGATCTTATCTGTTTGAATTCTTAAGTTCTTTGCTTTCCAAAGTTCAAACATTCTTTTTAAATAACCACGTTTTTCTGGTTCTGAGTTGTAATAGCAAACCATAATAGCACGATTTTCAGACACAGTATATTTTTTCCGCTTCAGTTGTTTTTCTTCCAGTAGACCTGCAGTGCTTGGCCCTGGTTGCCTAACCATAGCAGCTGAGTCCTGTAACCCATTTGTCGACAGATGCCCAGGGACTCTAACATCTGACGCGGCCCTTGTTGACCCGGGCGACGACCGATCCGGAATAGGATTTGTTTTCTTTTGTCTCACCATGTTTGTTCGGTTGGTGGACACACTTAGTCTGACTCTTCATTTGAGACCTGTCTGGCTTGGGTGGCCCTTCTGGTAGAATACACTACCGCCAGCATAGCTCCCAACATCATTAGAGCACACAAGCCCCCTCCCCACGACAAGGGGGTGTCCTTGAGGGGGGTCTATTATTATTAATATTATTATTATTATTATTATTATTATACATTTTGAAACACAGTCAAAAATTCGCTGACTGGAGCCTTTAGTAGATACAAGTTTCAGCCAGAAACCTAAGTATCCACCAGGTATCTGCGCAATATATATGATGTTCCAAGCAGCGCTGTTTTCTGAAGTTCTGATGTTGTTATTTCAGACAACTGCAATTGGTTCAAATACTTGGTAAAATTTTTTGAGATTGTTCCAAGTGTTCCTATGATGATGGGGATCACTGTCGTGTGTTTCATCCAAAGCCGTGTTGTTTCTATTGCCAAATCCCTGTATTTTATAATTTTTTCCTGTTCTTTATCTAAAATTCTTGCATCTCCAGGGATTGCAATATCAATTATGAAAATAGATTATTATTATTATTATTATTGTATTCTTCACTTTCAACACAGATCCACTAATTGCAAACAATATTATTCAAGAAAATTTCAACATTCTCCAAAAATGGATGCATGATAACAAATTAACAATAAATAAAGACAAAACAAAATGCATGATCATCAGACCAAAAAAACAAACAACAAACTTCCATCCAAGAATACATTTTCATTCACATTTATGTCTACACAAACAAACCAACATTTGCAACACTTGTTATATAATTAATATTGTAAATGATTTTAAATATTTGGGAATTACTATAAATAACTTATTTACATGGAATACCCAAATAAATATTATACATAAAAAACTAAACTCAACAATCTATATTTTTCACTACATAAAAAATATTGTACCACTAAAAACTAAAATTCTGATCTATTATGCTTTATTCGACTCGCTTTTAAATTATGGAGTAAACATATGGGCCAATACAAACGAAATAAATCTGGAAAGTTTAAAAATCCTTCAAACTAAAGTATTAAAATTAATCTTTTCTAAGAAAATCTGGAAAAATACTCAAAAAAAGAAATAATCTACTAACTAAATACGGAATATTATATCCAAAACAAAAGTTTTTATATAACATAATACTTCAAAATTACTATGAAGTATGGAAGATAAAAAACAACAACATACAAAACTATAATTTAAGGAAAGAAAGTAACATTAAATTAACCTATCCACACATAAACAATAATTACGATTCAAGAAATATCAATTACAATATCGAAAGGTTTCTAAATAACATGAATATAAATATATTTGATGATTATCAAAATTTCTCAATTGTAAAACGAAAGTTAAAAAAATTGATAATAGAAAATATTTAAGCTCATCACTATTGTCACAATCTGTTCAGTCCTTTCAATTTATACTTTATCTATAAGTATACTGTTACTATAAATCATATGTTGATACACTGATATAAAATCTATTTATACAAATATCATGAACTACTTAAAAATAATAAATGATTGTAAGAATATTATTGGTGATTACATCATAACTGTTGTAAAAATTATAGTTGGATAATGATATCATATATTATTTGTTAATACTATTGTTTTTTTTGTAGATCAAACATAATTTTGTTTTTACCTAATTGCCAGAACTCGTTGATAGGGGCTCTATGTCCCTAACGAGACTGTACTGTATTATCCTTTTAAAGAAAATAATAAAAAAGAAAAAAATATTATTATTATTATTATTATTATTATTATTATTATTATTTTGTTATCCGGATCGATTTTCAAGAACTTACGCGTAATTATAAAAACATACTAAATATCTCCAAAACTGAGAAATAAATCATGTTTTTCGGTAAAATGTATCGGATTTTAATTTATTTTTCAGATGAAGCGATTACTTTATCTCAAAGCAACAAAGAATATAAGCAGCAATAAATCTTAGATATGATAGTGAATATAAAGATAATCCTTAAAATATGAATAGAGAATTGTTGAAAAGACAAGAAACACATTAATAATTCTAAGAGAATCCTTTTTTTATTTTAATTTTACAGCTTAATTGGAATTTTATTTTTTTTAACCAATTTAATTTTTTAGATACCTTACGAAACTATTAGGAACTTTTAGATCACATTAAATACATATAACAAATATATTTCTAAAATTAAATAGAGACAAAAAGAAAGTTCCGTGCAACAACACGTTTTAACAATATTTTTTTCATAACAATAAGCACCAGTAATATTTTAGTGTTATTGATTTACAGAATGTCTCGTGTAACATAAACTGAAGTTCCA